>JALDNG010000001.1:260000-1480000 GCA_024349245.1 Neodontobutis hainanensis | reverse complement strand
GACATGAGTGCACTTAAAAACCCCGCGGCCTTACTATGACTGGGTAATGTCATTCTAAAAATAAACATTTGTCTCTGATGTGATAGTAATGTATGTATTATGAGGCTCACATTAGAAAAAAAATATTCTCATTCAGAGGACTTTAGACAGAAGTGTACTTTACATTTAAACTACATACAGATCTTTATGGTAATGTTTAGACTAATGCAATTATTAATGCTGCAGTGAGAAAAGTTGTTGTGAAAAGTGTGACATTTTGCAGAACTGTGTTTTCAGAGTGGGCTAGTCTCCTCTTGATTGTTCGTCACAGTCTGCTTTTCATATTCTGTCTAAATAATTCTAAATTGAACGGTTAGGGCTCAGTAGACATTTCCTAATGAATGCGAGGGCTTCACACATCTCACACACAGTTGCTTGAAAACGCGCAGATGTTATAGTGGAGCCTCAAGTAGCACACAAAGCAAGGCACTTGTCTTGTCTGATGAGAGGGCTCATTTGGATCTGCCATTAGTAGACATATGATTTATGGCTCTGTCTGCAGCTTCTACAGAAAGCGTCGCTTTCACTTCAGCGACTGCAACACACAACTGAGAGCCAGTCTTTCTCCCCGACGTTTGTCTCAAAAGCTGCATTGTAACTTTTAGTGGAATGAGTGAATAGATAGAAAAAAGTATGATTTTTTTGTATTACTTTCGTTCCATACATGGACATATGGCTGTTGGTTATTGAACTAGAAATATGTTTATGTTTTTACAATACATGACATTAAAACAGAGCTAGACATGTGGGAATCATTAATATGTTGGTGAAACTATAGAAGTACAGTCTCTATGTGAATATGTCTGTGGAGGTTCTCAGTCATCCAGGACATAATGACCAGCTATTTACAGCAGTGTGTTTAAACCAAATCAAAACAGGACATTACCACCTGAAGGGAGCCGTTATGCTAATGTTTCACAGGAGCATAAAGACTCCCCCATTAGAATTATCATTGCTCTTTCAACTCTAAACAACAATAAAACCAGAGCAGCCTGGTCCGATCACAGTTAGTTTCAGGTTAAACCCTCCCTCTAGAGATATAAGCTCAGCTCTCTTACCAGTTGAGCTCAGAATTTAAAAAGACCCTTGGACAAGGAATGAAACATTTTCACCTTTAAACCCTCAAGATGCTTTTGTTAAAACTTTCCTCTATGTGAATAGAATTGAACAGTGTTGTAAATAAAGCTTGTATCTCATCTGTTTGTGAGAAAAGATGTTTTTACCAATCACTATAAAAAAAATATGGATGTCTTTGGGCCATTGCTCCCCTGTTCACCGATATTGTTCTCACCACAGGGCAATAAAGTGGTGGTTACATCCGGGCTTTTCGGCTTTTACATAGGGGCTCAGTGGTAGAGCGGTTGTCCCTCAACCGGAAGGTTGGTGGGTCAATTCCCGCTCTCCCCACAGTTCATACTGCTGTTGTGTCCTTGGGCAAAACACTTAACTCACCTTGTCCCCAGAGGAATACCAGCTGTAACACTGGTGAATAGAAGCTCAATGTAAGTTGCTTTGGATAAAAGCAGCTAAATGAATAAATGTAAATGTACTGCATAAATGGAAATATTAATAAAAAAAATGACCCCCCCAGAGTTGTAAAAACTTAGCTCTAGAGACCGGAGCCATCTTTTGTACCAGGCTGTAAACATGATTTTTTTCACTTGCATTGGGTTTCTCTTTATACTATATTTCCGCTTTTGGAGCCTGCCCTCTGGTGGATGGAGGTATATCACTGTATGGTGGCGCCCGTTAAGGGGTTCCATGAGAGAGGCTGGGTTCTTTTAAGTAGAAAGGTTGGTGACTCCTGCTGCAGGGTGTGGTCCTACAGACACAGGACACAGTATTCCTCCTGTTGACTCGTTGGCCTCACAGCGGTGCATGTCAGCTCCTGCACTGCTTTTGACCCAGGTTACCTACAGTTATGTCTGATGTCCAATCTTTCTGGATGTTTGCCTTGTCTCTTTATATTTGAGGCTATTCTATCATGTCACCTGGCCTGGTACTCCCAAGTGTATAACACACAATATGTCTACCAAACGCTCCCTTTAAAAACATACCATAGATACAAAAAGCAGGTGTTTTAGCTACCCTTTACATTCCTTTTGTTTCATATTTACTCACTGATATTTACAGCAAAGTGTTTCGACAGTGCCTATTTTGTCATAATTTCTTCTTCCTGTCCTCTCGCAGTAAAAGGAGTGTGCTGATGCTGATGTCAGGACAGAGATGCTGCTCTCTGCCTGGGTGCTCTGCCACGCCACATCTGTCCATCTGTCAAGCACACAGCACCATCCATCAAACAGCTGAACGCTGTTGAGAGGGAGCTGCGATGAACTGCCATTAATCACTCTGAGACACGGACACTGGTGGGCCATTTCAGGTTGGGGGGATGTTAAAACATTTCAACTGTACGTGAAGCTGTCGTTAAAAAACACTCACTATTCAGACCAAAGATTTCCACTGAAGATTTTACACAGGAACGTTAACTGCGGCCAACTTCTGTCCACATTATGGGACTAGTCCTAACCTACACAGCCTAATCACATCTGTGACAAAAGAATTTCAGTACAACGAGGATATTTATTGATTAATAGCAGCTCAGATCCTCAAATGGAGTTAACAGTGCTGCTTGATATTACTAACGATGGTGCACTCTCTGTTGCAGGCTCTCAGTGTAACAGCATTAAACCCACAGCAACATGTTAACTAACACTTAAAAGACTCTAATAATCCCCAGTGGGAGCTACCACAGACAATACAGGTCTCCAGGGTGCACGCCCGTGGTGCAGAGCAATGCAGGTGGAGCCGGTGCTAAAGCTTCTTGTCACCAGTTAAACCTGTGCAATTAGCCAATTCATATAATGGAGAGTATTCTGCAACATCTGCTGGATCCAGAGAAATATAGGATAGATATTAGATAAATACAGTGTGTAAGACTTGGTCAATTCTTGACTCTGTGGATTCCAACAATAGAGCAGAGTAAAAGAGTATAAACACTTGCTGTTATTAGACATTTCCCGTCTGTGGTTCACACAGGGCATATTAGCTGCACTGCCTCCAAACAGAAAATCACTTCACAGCAGCGTTGGAATTGTAAAATGGTCACCTTGGACCTTTTTGTATTCTGCTTGTAAGGGAAATCAAGAAGCTATATGAGACGAGCAGAAGGGGGAGGAGGAGAGCATAAAGAATGGTTCTATATGCTGTAAATAAATAATTTAGGACAAAAAGGGAGATAAACGGTGGAATTAAACACCCAAAGCAATTAACTCTGGAAAAGAGAGAAGGCAATTAATTCTGTTTATCAGTGATGTATAACTTTTATAAGGGCCCACAAGGTTTTGCCAAAGTCCCTGTTATCTGATTTTTATGATGCATGTTTTATTCAGATCCACATTGGTGCCTTGGTGGCCTTGGGAAATGTCCTGCATGCTTTAAAAGAAAGTATCTGTGATTGATTCTTAGCTTTAGATGGATGAATATGCACCTGTGTCACCCATTCTCTCAGTAACAGAGAGACTGGGTGACACGACTGTAAGAAACATCAATAGAGACTGATGAGTGTTAGAACAGGCTACATTTTAGCTTTTGAGGACAGTGTCTGCAGACGCTCACTTGTGTCTTGTCTTTAAATCTTTATGCCATGTACAACCGAAAAGACAAACATTACATATCCGTGTTGAAAAGCCTCAACCTGTAGCAACAGCAGCATTGGCATTAGTTCTAAAAGGTCTTGTAAGGTTACGGGAAAGTGTGCCAGACCGAGTATAGTACAATCAATAGCACTCATCTCTGCCTTTATTTATGAGCAGCAGATGGGGATTTATCAAATGGAAGCAGGCCATATTGAAATCAATCTGTGTTTACTTGTAAGATTCCCCGTGTTCAGTTCTATTCTATGATCTAGCCATTTCAGATTTGAGATTTAACCTTGAGCTTCCCATATAGATTCAGATTTATATTTTTGAGTTTGTGGAAGCTTCTGAACTCTTTCCTATGAAGGATTGAAACGAGGAGCTACAGAGAGACATGCTTTGTCCCCAGAGTACTAAACTTCTAAACTTCTGGTTTAAAGACCAGCCTAGTTAACCTTTGGGTCACCCAGAATTTTTATATATTTTTGGGGAACATCAAAAGACCAACTGGACTTCAAAGAAAGTTTTGATCTCCAGAACATGGTTTTGACCTGATGAAACCAGTATAATAGACGTTGCCAAAGGAGTCGGCTGGCGCTCTGGCTTTGCAGTACTCCTCGTCTAATCAGAAATTCTTTAACCACAAGACCCAGAATGGTTTCACCAGTCTTGTTGTTAGTCTGTCCAACCAGAGAGTCTGCCCTTCCCAGCAGCATCCCCATCAGTCAGTCATCTGAGGCTGAGGGTTTCACAAAGCAATGCCATCTTAAGGTCTGTAATGGCAGTTGTAAGAAGGAACAATGAATGATCATCTGTCTTCATTATGGATTCAGTCGATGGCCACAGACCTTGAGTGAAGTGTGTAATCCTTTTATTTTTTCTTTCTCCACTAATAGGTAGCAACAATGGATAAAAAATATTAAATAAATCAAGAAATATTAATGAAATGGCAAGCCCTTTCAACAGCACTAATGATTTTTAGAAGCAAATATTTGTCTGTCCTCTCTGACATTCATAATACACTGCCCATCCAAAAAATGAAGTCACCACCTGGATTTAACTAAGCAAAAAGGTAAGAGCCTCCCAGTGGATAACTACTGCATGGATGACTATGTTTCAGCAGGAAACAACTTATTTAACCCTAACTGATTCAATTCCTCAAACAACCCTTAAGAGAAGACACATCCTGTGGTCGTGGAAACAATGTTAACTGAACTGTCCAATGCATAATTTTAAAACTGGAAGTAACAACAGCAGAACTCACGGCTATGTTTAATTGTAAATGTAAGATAATTTCCACAAACATACAATGTGAAGGGAATTCAAGGGGTGGGACTAAACAGATATGTAACCTTAATAAAAAACATGTCAGTGAGGCTAATCTGAATTAAAGGCTGAAATTTGCTTCACTTTGAATTTGAATTTGTGGTATCAGTTGGGAACAATAAATTTCAAGAAAGTTTTTAGTATAAACCAATTGATGCCTTTACATTTACTACATTTGTATAGCATAAAACATATTATCCACAAATACTGCAACAGCTCAAGACTAAGTGTTTACTCCAAGAGAGAGAAGGCTTCAAATAAAGGAGGTGCTGTCCTTCACTAAAACAAAAATACACAAGGATAAGTAAACAGTGATGTTGTCCGGAGGTTGAACTCTCAAGGTCTGTGGTAAGTCAGTTCAGTCTAATTTCACACTACCATTTGAAGTTGGAAAAAAGCAGCCGTCAAACACAGCACGGCTAATGTGTTGTTTTTTTCTCTAACTGCTCGGCTCACATCTCCCAACACCTTTTTTGAAGTTGTGTGTTCTTCGAGTTGATAAGTGTGACTAACAACCAACAGTGGGGGTTGCCACAGAAGAACAGTAATATTGTTAAAAGTAATAGAGGTGTTATCTCACTAATGCACTTCATAGTTTACAAGCACTGGGGCACGTGAGGGTGTGAGGTGGTGAGGGGCGACAACAACTGATGGCTGCTCTTTATTTTATTTAATTTTTTTTTCTCCAAGACACTTGTGCTATTTTATGAAGCTGCAGTATGTCTCGCAGTCAACCTTTATTGAGGAGAAATGAATTGCACATCAGCGGTGCCCTGCCTAATGAAAGTAAATCATAAGTGATGACTCGGGAGCCTGACTGAATTATATGGAGCCGCGTCAGTCCCGTTGGTTTTGTGAGGGTGCACTTTTTCAACCCATATCCACTGGATTTAAAAGTGCTAATAAGTTTCCGCTCTTAGTACAAGATCCAAATATGATGTAAAGAGGAATGGGCCTTGGATTGCTATTGCAAAGATGAAAGGTTAAGAATATTTTGGCTACATACAAAACATACTTTGTTTGTTCTCCACAGTCTAACCTTGTGCTCACAGGCACAATTAGGCCCTACTTGTATGCTCAGTGTGTTAATGCTGCCTGATCATCTGTAGCATGTCTCCACAAACATCATTTCAGGTAAATTAAGTAGTCGCCCCATTCTTTTATTAAATGTATTTTGAATGATTGCTCATTGTCTGGCAACACTAGCAAAAACACAACAATGTTACCTGCACTTACATGTCCACCACAAGTGTGTCATTTAGCCAAATAATGATGACAATGCATAATAAATATACAGGTTTAAGGTTTTCTTTCCACTAGAGTTGTACATTATACTTTTAGACATGCCCCATTATTAAAAGTATTCCAAATACGTATACCATACTTTGATATTTTGTAATTAAAGATGTTAGGGAAACACAAAATGGCAAAGGCAAACAGAGTTGTGTGTGTTTTTTTTAATAGAATATGCTACAAATGAGCATTTGCTAAAGTTTTACTGTAGGTTAAGTACTAACCAGTTTATATAAAAAGTCTAATACCTACCCAATTGTACTAACTACACCTATACAGAAAATAACTCCTGAAAACCAACTTTATACAAAATATATTTAGAATTTGTAAGTTGTACTGATTTATTGCAAAGAAAGTGATTGGTTTGGTTTCAGTGCAAAGACAAGCCTCTAAATACAGCCATTATTACACACCTTTAATCCTGAAACATTTCAAAATGTCTTCTTGGTGACTGGTGCTACATATTTAAATGGAGCTCTTAGCTACACCTAAGGCGCAGAGTTGAGCTGGCTGATGAGACCTTCTGGTGATGTGTTCTGTGGGACTGTGTGGAGCTCAGAGCTCAGAGTGGTCGGAGTGTGCTGGCTTTGATTAATGATTGAAAGAGAGGTTAAAACAGTGATTACACACCAGCTGGCATGCATCCACTTTTAACAACAGCCCCTCTTCACCTGAGTCTGGAGGGAAATATGTGACTCCTATTCAGCAAAGAAGGAAGGTGAAGTGGACTGGAAGATTGAGTGTGAGCAGGAAGAGGAGCTCTGAGAAGGTGTAGGTAGATACTGACTTTACTGTGATATATGACATGGTTAAAGCACACGTGTTGATGAGGACAAAACTGTTCCATAATGAGTCGCGTTCAGTGAAACCTGATCAATGTGATTGATAATTCCCACATAGGCTCCAAACCACTGTTACTATGGCGACCATCTTTTCCAAACAGGCAGTTATATCTGAGCTAATTCATATTATATCATAAAATATAATATCATAAATCAGCGAGCTGTTTACAGATGATGTGTTCCATCAAAGGATGTCAGGAGAATGTTCAAAGAGGTGTTTAGTGACGTTTTAGATTGAACCTGCTGCTGCACACAGATGAAACTACCTGAGAGGATTGTTTGTTTTTCTGTCTTTTCCAATTGTTGGGCTTGTTCCTGACATGCCTACAATGTAATCTGGAATCGTCTTCTAAGGTGTCTGAGCTGTTTGAGATTTGTAAAACCACCCACCACAGTCAGAGGTTAAATATGCTAACAATCTTTCAATTTTATTATGTCTATATTGTGATCGTGCATAGAACTTTTTACTTCAGAAAGTTTTAATAAAACCCTGGGCTAAATGCATTCTCATTATGACATATTCTTATTTAAAAAAGTATTGGGAGCAGAATGAATTATTACAATCATGTTATCAGGCGTTATAATCAATTATTATGGCTCATACTTTTGTTGTTCAATCAGCCTTCTTGCAAATAGAGGTATTCCTCATATAGTATTTATGTTGTGGTACTTTTGAAACTGTCAGTCAGTGCAGGGCTTAGGTCATTGTCAGTAAGATTTGAGCAAGGTAAGCCTGTTGTGAATAAATAATATGATGTGCAGTCTATCTAAACTAGATAAAGAATAGATCAATAAAAATGCCGGGACGTTGGGGTGACAAGAGCAGAGCCTTGAGAAATAAATTCACATCAAGTATTTACTGACAGCCCTCTTCTCTTCTCTTCTGTCAGCAGTCGACACAATCCAGACGTGTATAAGCTGCAGAGGAGCCGGAGCCGAGACAAACGGGAGTGTGACGGAGCCTCCCTCCCGCTCTGCACCCTCCCCCTTCTCGCTGGTCACTCTCTGAGGAGTTGTCCCCTGCCCAATGGCATGTGGATGTGTATAATGGAGATGGATGGTGTGCTGGCTCTGCCACACCGCGGAACAGACGGACTCCTCCCTAAACGCCTGTCTGCCAGCCTCCATCAGTCTCCCATCGACAGCCCTCCGGAATAGAGTCCAGACTCGGTATCGGCCGCTCAGGTGGGTGCTTGTGTGTGTGCTCTTTAAAAGCACTCATTTACAAAAGTCTCTTTATAGACTCCAATGGGCTTGAGGAGAATACAGGAGCCCGGTGGAGATCACTTTGGTTGTGTTCGTGCTTTCCATTTGAAAAGAAAACTCCATTAGTTTGAACATCACATTTAAAATAAAACATGTCTTTATTCCCTGGGGCCTGTTTATTTAGGCCTGGTCTTTGAATGTTACTTGGTTGTGTCTTCAAAGAGAGCATTATCTCCAGGTCATGCATTAGTGTCCTTTGTGTTCTTGATGTCTGTGACGCTTTCCTCTAGTTGGTCGCCGTGAAGTTCAGACACTGTAAAGCCCTTGCACAGACACTCAGTCTTGTTTAATTAAGTCGCCGGATCAATAAACTCTTTGATTTCTCCCCTTTTTTTTTTGCCTGCTCGGAATGCCGTCTGTTCACTCTCACTCATGCAAGACCAGTACAACCTTCCCTGGACCCTTAGAAATGGCCATTAAATATCCATTAAGGCAGCAGATAAAGGCATGGGAGGAGAAGAGGTTTTACGTAGATCAATTTTCAGTTGTGGACTTTTCTGTCAAGTGAGCTAAAGCTACTAACAAGAGGAAATGCTCTTGAGACGTGTTGTCTTGGCCGTCACTTGGCATGAGTTAGTGTGGGCTTGAGTGACAAAGAAAAGCATCAGAACTCCTCACTTTCAAGAGCGACATCTTTTGTACGCTTCTGTTACAATTTAAAAGTGTCTGACAGACAAAAAATAAAAAAGTGGTTACAGCAGAAATAAAGCAAAACAAAAAAATGAAAGCGTACTTGAGACAAAAGTTTGAGTCCTGCCCCTGCACACCTGACTGGTTGCTGTGAGCGTACTTGTCAAAACAAACCTCACTTTTATCCAGGCTGACAGGACAATGAGTGTGAGCTAAAAAAGTGATTTGAAAAAAAAAAAATAAAACATATTGAAAGCCTAAAACAAAACAATCATCCAAGTGAAAGAAAGGGATCTTAAATCTAAGGCTTATTGAGACAATGAAAGGCCTGGGAACTTTTTTTAGATTGAAATCAACTTGTATTCAGTCTGCCACCTACATGACACAAAAGATTCAGATACATCTCTGCACACTATGACCACACTTTCTTTCACTTCTAGGGGCTAAATGTCCAGTGAATGTTCGTATAATTTAAACCAAATATTTCTGAATCTGTGTGTATTTCTTAAGAGAAAGAAAAATGATATAGCTTTTTTACAGTGCTGTGGTTTTTACTGTAGAAAATCATAAAAATTACCCTTTTGTCAACGCGTTAATGCCCTCCAATATCTGGCTGTTAACTGTTTATGCAGTTTTCACATCATTCTTGGTTGTTTTCCTGGTTTAATTTATTTTTGTCTAATCCCTGATCTTGTTGGTAATGACTTTTTGATAACATTGCGGGCAATCTATGGAAAGACAGAAACAAAACAAATTAAATAAGCCACAGAAAAAAGGCCATAGCATGTTTTAAAGATGGAGTCAATGATTCTTATCCAATATTCCTTTGTCGCTTTTCACGTTGAGCAAATAGCGGCGTAGTCTCGCAGCTGCCCATTGTTAGAAAACGTTTAGTTTTCTTCTCAATTACTCTAATTCCAGTCAATCCTTCACAGTGTGCTCATCCAGTGGACAGCAGCGTTTCTCATTGGTGCAATATGAAGAAATGACAATGACTGGAATTTTGATTTGAAGTGAGTGCATCTCCCGTTCCACCTGCATGTCTGAACACCAGGATCCAGTCAGTCAGACTGACAGTGATGGAAAAAATATATATATTTTGACATGCCACGCACAGCGAAGGTATCATGGGGGCTTCAGTTTTGAAACTATCTTGGAAAATAATGCTTGTTGATTGAAAGCATGCCAAGAGCTTATGACATTTAAGTTACATAATATATATAGTTTGACCTAATCCAATAACATCAACATATTCCTTTTGAGGTTATTTTTCCCGAGTGTTCACAGAAACCTCACAAGTCTACCTGAGATTAATAAATCGAGTGAAAGAAGGCCTGAGCCGCAGAGAGGTGGGACTAGAGAAGAGTGGACTTGTGGTCTCGGTGCTGGGGTGAGACACAGGCCAATAAAAAAAGCTGTCTCTTCTGTGGGATTATCCCGGCGTTGATAGAACTGACAGGCCGCCTCTTGCTGTGGGACTCCCATTTGGAAAACCAAGACGACCAGTATCTGTGTGGCTATACTCAGCTGTCCTGCTTCATCATCCCAGACACTCTGCAGCCAAATCAGCTCTGCAGGTTCACTGTCGGAGGGGCACTCTCCCCTTTCACAAACTGAAGAAGGGTGACAGCGCATACAAACAATAAAGACAAAATCTGTCCTGAGAGGATTCTAAATGGCTTTGTTTTTAGTTGTGTCCTTTTTCATCAAAATCTTCAACATTACAAGAATCACTTCCTGAAAAGTAGAGTGTAGTACCACGTTTAACTATCTTGAATTATGTGACCAAATCAACAACTTTCAGTACGTTTAAATGGAGAGCTTACTCTGACTTTGCTCATAGCTCGATTAAACCCCAGCAGCTGGATTACTCACTTTGTCTGAGTTTCCTATCCTGACTCTGCCAGATAGAACAGCTCAACAGAACCATCTGGGAGGGCTCCTGTGGAAAGCGTTTTCAAAAGCGCAGATACTTTAAAGAAATGCCTGGTGATCAGATTTATCAACCACAGTTTTATCCAATCAGAGCAGCGCCATGTTGTTTATGATAGCTTCAAACCTAAAACACGGTCAGACCTTTTGACACCTCATTGCACACAAGGCCAGGTTTCAGACTGTGTATACTTTGCTTGGAGCAGGTCAAGATTGATTTTTATGAGTTTGTAAACTCACAAAATCTTGCGAGAATCCAGCTGGAGCGCAAGGTTAGGAGTTTACATCCACAAGTGAGAATCAAACTTCTCTGTCCCTGCTCAGACGCTGCTGCATTTGTGTGGTTGCTGTATTTGTCTACACTCAGCCTTGTTTAAAAAAAAATAAAAAAAATAAAAAGAGAAAAGAAGCTAACCTTTGACCTGACCTGTATGTGCTGCTGGCTGACTCTGGAGCATGCCTGGTGCGCTGTGTACAACCCTGATTGGAATAATCTGTATTCCTGCAGCAGTAATGCAACAATGAACCGCATTATCCAGGTGTCTTACTCCTGGAGTAAGAGGAATTCAAATGACTCCTCCCCCAATCGGAGTGAGGTGTTTACCTACCTGCCTGTGAACATACTGTGTTCCTTAACTGCTAAAAAGACTGGTGTTCTTATTCCCCTGTATTTAGACTCACAAATAATCTTTGGTGCAGATTAATCTTGGTGCAGCACGAAGAAACTGTAATACTCCACCCTTGCACTTTTTATTCTTATCTGTTTAAAGAACACTTTCCTAAAGTAGAAGAGATAAAGCATTACAGGAAGCAGTAATTCCATTCTGTGCTTCTGTTTTCCTATCCAAAGATCTATTATTGTCTTTTAACTGCAGGCATTGTGTCCTGGTTTCACTGCTGCTCGTGGGGCTGCCCTTTTCTAATTCATATTCTTGCAAAGAATAAGGGAGAGCCATTCTCACAGCCACAGAATCAATGCACTTCCCAGTGTGTGAATGTACGCTAAGGCTGACGCAGTAAAGCCTGTGAATGCAAACACTACTTGGCAATTTAGCCTCCTGAATTTTACTCAGCTGCACAAGCGGAGCCGAGCACTCGCTGAAGGCTGTGTGAGCGGAGTTGGACCGCTTTGTCTCAAGCTCTTGGGATTGTATTGTGACATTTATATTTATATATAAAATGTTAAATGCTTTCATACTGTTTGCGTTGCTTACCCGCCATGACTGTAACACACTTGTATGTAACTCTAAATGCAGCAGAAGATTTATACGTCTGGTTTTAATTCCAACTGGAGTGCAATGAAAATGTCGGGTTTGAGGAAGAGACGGAGAGACAGGGCCTCGGCATGACAAACGGGACGTGTAAGTAAGTAGGGGAGATTACACTGGTTGCTAAACTCTCCATGGGGAAAATGTTAAGCAGATCCAATGGATGAAGTAATTCAATTTGAGCCCCTGAATAATAGCATCATTTGCTATGGAATTAGCATCCGCCACTATCAATCAGCGCAGCCAAAGACTAACACAAGCTGCGCCCACCAAGGACACAGGCTTTCGGAGAAATTCAAGTCATTTATCAGGTTAACTTGACTCTAGTCACCAGTCACACCAGCAACAGTCTGCCAGCATTAGGCCCATTTCAAGAATGACACTTGTGAATTTATAAAGCTGTGTCTTTTCCCTTAACAACAAATATTTATATAAAAACATAACACCGTAACTTGTGATTTCTTTGATATAGTAATTTAGACAGAAAGATATGGCATTCTGTGGGCATAGAGCATTGACTTTTCATTCATGGAAATCAAATATGTCCTGATTAAAATTCAACACAACATGCCAAGAAAGATAAGATGCAGCAACAATGCATTAATTATTCAGATTCAGCAAAAATTGAAGAGAAGCCAAGTATTACTGCTTATGATGTTAACATTAGTTTTCTCCTTTTTTATACATATGACTAATTAATTTATCTCCAATGTCTCTGATAAAGGGATACAAATGCATTTAAGACAAGATGGCTTTGATGTTAGCAGTTGCAGGATAAGCTTATCTGAAAAACAGTTTGATCCGTGTGTTTTAGCCTCCACAAGCTGAGTCTATACATCCTCCATCTCCAACACGACCTCTCTATTGTGTGTCTTCTGACTTTTGATGTGATTTCTGCTAAATTGAAAACTACTCCACTTGCTCAACAAATTGCTACCCTTTCAGAGTTGGAAATTGAACAAATTAGATGTTGCTGGCTGCATTCACAAAGCAGGAGACATGTTCCTTTGTAAAGAATATATTTCATTGCGGAGAATGCAGAGTTGACAGACATTTTTAGCACAAGGCCATTATTAGTGTCACTTTCTCTGAGAACACACTGTTGAGCATTCAAAAGCTCCGCTTTCTCTTTGGTTGTTTGAATTAAATATAATCCACCAGCATAAAGGAACATGCTTTCTAATATTTAAGTGCAGAGCACAACATCTCATTTCTTCTACATGCCATTTTGTTGTACAGTCCAATTCTCAGAACAAGAGACTTTGTAAATTACAACTGGTTGCTTAGAAAAGTTTTATAAAACCTCACTGCAGAAAAATATTAGACTGAGAAGTGTTGTTTTTTACATTTTACATCTAGCTGCACACTTCAGAACATTCAGCATTAATCAAATGGAACAGATGTTAAATGTAGTTTATCTGCAGTTTGTTGTTAGATATATCAATTCATTCCTGAAAGTTTGTTATTTTTGGAGCTTTAACCCTCCAAGCCTTTTTCCAAGTGTCTTATTTTCTGCTCTTTTTTTTTTTTTTTTTCCATTGGCTGCCTAAATTTCCCCTTCTTTTCAGTGTTCACTGAAGGTTTTGAGGGCACCAACAAGAACAAAGTGTGTTGTCTTTCTGAAGAATAGACAGTGTTGTTTGGGGCTTGCTGTGAGATGACCGGGTCATTCTTATCACTTACCATGGCTGGCAGTACGTCAAAACATCCCCCCAATCCGCTTAGGACGAGGAGGAGGATCAGCACTTGTAAAATGACTGGCAGTGCCCTAAGCAAGGTGCCTCAGACTCAGCAAAAAAGTACATTATCAAAAACAACTGATGTATATAGAGGAGTCGTCATTAAAAATACTTAGAGTTTTTTGGACAGGTTATTTAGATCATCAATATTACTTATTACTTTGGTGGAGCTTTAGTATTTTGAAACGTGGAGCTTATATGAAGGTGGCTGAAGGCTTTTGCCCAGCGGGGAGTCCAACGGCTTTGGGACATCTATCTAAAGGTGACCCCTACTGGGCTCTGATATGACGTCCACTGAAAAATCTTACAAAGGACCTTGTGGCAGTCTTTGAATGATGCTTAGAAGTGTCATCCTTTATCTCCGAGGCCCACTTTTAGAGAGTAGAACTAGTAGAATTTGTGCCAGTGAGTGTGACAGAAATTATTTGATAATTTTTCATGGCAAGAACAGGACCACCCATGGACAACAGAACAATTATGGAAGTAGTATTTTTTTCACTGAAGTGGTGGCCAGCTTACATCTGGAGAGTGATCTGTTGATAGCTCTGTGCACCAGGGGGTTGCTATTATTAATCTAACAAGTGTGCACACAGTTCTGTCTTTCTCCAAAATCCAGGAAAATTGTGCTCTGTGTTTCTTACTCCTAAAGATTTTACAGGAGCTCCCTTCCTTCCGTCATTCACCCAGCACCGCTCTAATAATGAGCACGGAGCATGTGCGTGTTGTCGAACTGTCACACCAATTTGTGTCGCGCAGCAAGGCACCGCACAGACGCTTTATTTTATATACGGAAAGAACAAACTGCATCATTTGGGCTAAGCTGAGCAGAGTGAGTCAAGAATGAGGCTTGACAACATGATTCAGTGTCAGCTCTGAGCAAAGCTGAACTAATAATGTAAGTGTCTAAAATGCCGTGTTTCACTTTATAGGTTTGTAGTTCGGTTCACATGTCCTTATTTTGATACTGTACATTTTCTTCCACATGCTGAAGTGGTGGGAATACCCTCCTGCTGACTACAGAGGCATGATAGGACTAAAGTTAATTGCACAGATCTAGAATGTTGTTATCTCATTAATATTTTAGCTGTGTTTCAGTGGCCCGGGCTCTTGAATTATTGAAACGGTGTTCGCTGGTGAGTGTGAGACCCTGCTCCTAGGCTCAAGCTTAAACAAGACCAACTCAATTGGTTGTGTAGAATAAATGAGCCTTCATTTAAAACAAGAGCAGCACAATGTTCAAAGAAAGTGTCTTGGACAGGGGACATAACTCTGCTTGTGTTGTTTTTCACTAAAAGGATAATTAGGTTTTTGCTAATGTTGTTCTCGGAGTGAATTATTTTTATGACAAAAATTAAGCATTTTATAATAATACAATTTTTTGGCAAGAAAATAGAGCTTTTTAAGTTTGGCTGGAGTTATAATGCTGTCCAATAATCCTGCAATCAAATGGCTTTGCTAGACAACAAAAACATTCGATGTATGAATCTGATTTGCTCTGGTTGTCGTGGTTGGAAGCATCCTACAGCCACTTCATCACAGTCCCAGTACTTTTTATTCATTGATACTGTCATTATTGTAAGAGCAATTGTAATCAGTCAGCTTGAACGTACAGTTACGGCTTTGACAGCTCGCGTTAACATGTCTTACTGTCTCCTGTGGAAATAACATGTTCAAACTGAAAACACACCGAGCACAGGTTGACATTGCGTCGGTCCTGTAACGAAAGATTCAGATTGTGCTTCCTTTTCTAAAATGAGGTTTGTAATGACCAGTGTAACCGCGACCTGGGGCAGAAACGACACAGTCAATTCAAAGTAATTAGTGCTATGCAGATTGCGTGACTTGGCAGTAGCTTGTTCTGTTGTTTATACTTACAATGTGAGAGTCAACAGTCCCTCTCATCGTGACAATAAGAGGACATATTTTAGATGATGGGACTGGGGCTAACTTTATTGCACTTTTCTATGTTCGGCTGACTAAAAAAATGAGATCATAAACTGAAAAATGGGGAACCATTAATTACAAAACACAGAAAATAAAATATTAAAGCTGCACACTAATATGTGGAAGTGCTGGCTAAAAATAAATCTAGCATGTTCACATTGGACTGAATATAAATGCTCGTATGTGTAAATATCCCAAGTTACCTACGGGAGGGGAAAAGGGATCCATCCGAGGCAGAGTTAATGTTATTTTTAAAGTCTTAGCCTAGATTTGCAAAACATGAGTACGAGAGCCAAGAAAATATCAAAAGGGAAAAAAACTGGAGCTGCTCTGCTGTGCTGCGCTGTCAGTGGAAGGAACACCAACTTTTGTGGATACAAGGAGCTCTCCTGCAAAGACACATGGGCACAATTTCCCCCGAAAAAGTGAAGCAGCGAAGAAGGTGTTAAACTACACACTTTGTACGAGGAGTGCTGTCCCAAGACGCTAAATTGATCTGTGTATTATAGAAATTTCTCATCAATAATTCCCCCAGACACACTTCATCTCCATCTATTAATGGAAACAGGCCTCGCCATGCTTTTGTTCTTTTTATTTAAAAATTTTTTGGTGACATTTATAAATGTTTCATTGCATCCATATAAAACATTACATGTCACGCTCTCATGAATCATTTGTTGTCATGGATCATTGCTTCGTAGCTCAACCACAGCACTAAAAGGCCGACAGTAATACCCCCAGTGGGTCTGTGTTAGCATTTGTGACAGATAGCATGTACGAAAGCGGATAAAACATACCATGAGTCATTCCAAATGACTTTCTAAATGAATGACTATGATTTGTTTGGCCATATTTTACAAAAAAGGTTTGAGTAAAGAAATCTGGACTAAGTTTTCAACCTTGAAAACTTAGTCCAGATGCTTTTACTCAAACCTTTTCTTCAAGATGTCATGGATGACTGAGAACCTTCACAGACACATATTTTACAACTTGTTGGACCAGCAAAAAGTCGACTCATTCTTTTTCTAGGCATAAGTGAGGTTTTTGCTTGTGTGTGATGGTAAAGGTTAGAGGTCGGGAAATGAATGAATGGCCTTGTAGCTTTATGAAGGATATGAATGTGTGTAACCTTGCCAAACGACGTGGAAGGGCATTTCTGTTGCGCTGCTTGAATAAAAGCTAATTAACCTAACCTGACATTAGATATTAGATGTAAATTCCACCTGCAGTTCAGAGTGCTGCTGCTTCTGCGGGACTGTAAATGGGTTGCACCAGACGCTCCTCATCAGCTGTGTCGGAGCGAGGTGGCGGTGGGGGAGGGAATAAAAAAATCTCCCTCCATTGCTGAACTTTATCCTCTCCAATTCTGTCTGATCTGTATCAACTGCTCCACAGAGGGAAAGAAGGCAGTGCGGGGGGGAAAACGTTTAAGGGGGAAAACTACAAGATTTCGATTTAGATTGTCAGGCCTCCAAACTGCGTCCCAAATGCCTTTATTACATGAATGGAATCGAGTGCACTTTACACGCAGTTACTTTTCCATTTGGGTGTTTAATGACCTAAAAATGAACAGAGGGTTAACTTTGGCTACACAGAAAAGCATCCCATTGTCATTCATTCCCCCCAGTCCCAGGTGACACATGCGGACTTTCTTCTATAAATAATTTCTGAGCTGTTTTGCCACATTATAGTTCTGCCTTTTTAAGCTGTATGCAGTGGAATTCATATGGGAAAAATGTAGGAGAGGATCACAATTATAAATCCAAGGAAATGTTATTATACTATGGTAGAAATAATAATGTAGCATTGATCTTTTAACCACCCAACAAATGTTCAGAGTTGCATCTTGGTGAGTTTCTCCTTCATCGAATCCTTGAGCAGTGCAAGCCAACTGCAACTTCTGCCTTTTTCTGTAAAGTACGGAAACATGAGAATCTGTGTCCAGAGTGAAGAAGTGGACCTTTCAGTAAGTGCTTATTGTTGCACTGAGTCAAATACCCGCGGGGCTGAGAGCTGAGTGGAATG
Source organism: Neodontobutis hainanensis (assembly GCA_024349245.1). Classification (NCBI taxonomy): domain Eukaryota; kingdom Metazoa; phylum Chordata; class Actinopteri; order Gobiiformes; family Odontobutidae; genus Neodontobutis; species Neodontobutis hainanensis. Next base: position 1,462,061 of record JALDNG010000001.1, on the reverse strand, counting down.
ATGACCTGAGAAGGTGCTGGAGTTTGAGGTGGGCGGATGTAGAAGACTCTAACCCTTCTGTTTTATAGGTCCTTGAACCTTTTATTTTCTTTTGGCCTTAAGTGTGCTATCCATGGGACGGAGAAAGCCACAAGTTAGTTTGTTGCATTCATACTTCATACCCCAAGTGCTGTTTAAATTGTGAACATGGTGGAAATGGACATTGATAGCTGATGGTTGAAAAACACACAAACCTAAGGAGCGCGTTTTTGTGCAAGATATGTGAATCTGCTGATAGCCCAATAAGGTGGCCATATACAGTAATTCTCAAGTGCCATTAAAAATGAATGCCGTTTTGACATGCCTTGGGGGGGGAACAAAAAAGTGGACTTTTCCTCAGACTGTGTGCTAGAAACTGCTTACTTCCCAGCGAGCTGTGGCCAAACAACTTTGGCGATTACATGGACTTGTCGCGGATCAGATTCACACCTCGACACCAGCGTTGAAAGAATTCCAGCATGTTTACAGGCTTAGAGCTGCTTCCTCGCAAGGCCACAGCATTTCTTTGGCTTGCGCTTCCACGCCAAATGAGGCTTTCCTTGTTGCTGTGAGATAATTGAGATTATTTCAAAGCCGCACTCACACAAATAGATTTATATCCAAAAATAAGGACGCCTAGACTAGAAGACTGGCTTCCTGAAACTCAAACGAATGGTGCAATAATGTACTGGCAAAGAAGAAATGTACTTGATACACCAGAGTGAGCTAAGTAAAGCTTCTTAGACCTAATACCAAATAATGAGGCAAATGAAGAAGGCACAGACAGTCAGGGAATCCATAAAACCCTTATAAACCCTGCTCAAAAGCAGATTTATGTCATGATAGTTTTAGTGGTAATCGTCCTCTTTTCTCTGTATGTGACTACACTCATCAGATGTTTGTTTTGGGCTCCATGGCAAAGACACAGTTTGGCCAGGGAAGTTTTGGCCAGCTCCTGGGCACCATCTGGCTGCTTACAAGACTTGTTGGCCCGTGTGGCTGATAAGCAGAGTCAACTTCTCCGTTCACAATGTTGTGTGTGTGTGTGTGTGTGTGTGTGTGTGTGTGGGGGGGGGGGACAATTACAGTTTAGATATTTGTTTGTGGCCCAACACAATTCACCGGTGACACGTACAATCTTATGTGCAGCCATTAACCTCAGCAGATTTAGCAAATACCCCGTTTACATATTATATTATAGGCACTTGGCTGCAGCAAGGACGGAGGTCATACCGATGTGCAGTTGTGGAGCAGATGTTGTATTTGGCACACTGTATTCTCTCGGATCAGGACTATTTTTTGCAAACAAACTTCACTGTGAACCTGAAAGTTACCCTTTTGCATGTTCCTCTAACCTTTGAAAGCGGCAGTGATTGAATGATGTCCACACTTGTCAGGGACTAACACCACACAGCAGTCAAATGTTGGGTTATCTGACCTCAGTGCAGTATCTACAGGATGTAGGGCCGTGTGCACATGTCACAGGTGGAAGTGTCAGTTCTTACCTGAAGCAACACTCGTGGATGCGCCGACGGTAGGAACAGTTTCAGATGGCATGTAGGAGGCAGTGCAGCGCAGGGTTCACTTCTCCACAGCATTTAAAATCCACCCGTGTGTTGTCCTCCTCACACTTTCTCTCAAAAGAAAAACTGAAGTGCATGTTAGCTTTTAATGTGCTCTGAGTAAGCGACGCTGTGTTTTTGTGTTGAGTCTGAATAGAAGCCCTTGATTATGCATGCTTTTTTTTCACAGGATCCTGAGTTGTAATATTGGTTTTGCTTTGTGTTGCCTTTCTGAGCCTCTTCAATAATGGGGCATTACGATTTTTTTATTTATTTTATAATTATTATTCCCAGCCACTTACAAGCAGATAGTGAATGAACTTTTAATCAGAGACATTATTGTTGGTCAATATAATTACATAACACCTAATATATTTTAAAATGGATTAACAAAACATGGAGTTTTATTAGATAAGCTTTTTTGCTTAAAGTGATTGCATACAACAACCATCAGACATGCAACATAAGTATTCATTACATCAATCAGTCCATGCCCAGATCCACAAATGTGTCATATTTGACTAGTTCTTGTTTCACTCTCACAGATCTCATAACGCCGTTGCAGTGCTCTAATAGGGCCATTTTATTCTTGATTTTGCATTATGCTGATTTCACACTCATGTGGAGCAGAACAAGCTGATGATGCTTGTCACTGTTCACAAATAAGAAAATGTACTTGAAATTGACGAAACAGATGGCAATAGAGTAGAGGGGCAGATATGAGGCGTTGCACCAAAAACACCTGTAAAATAATTTGTCTGTAAAAGTGAAATGTTTAATGGAAATCTTTGGTGTTATGTTTTATCTCAGTTTTAGATTCAAGTGTTTGGCTAAAGCACGCACAGATGTGAAGACTCATCACATCACCCTGACTGAATCTCTACACTTACTCATTTTTTGTGTACTTCATTTGCTTTTAGATTTGCATTTCCCTTTTTTTCTTTGCTGTATCAGATTTCCACTCTAACCTTTAAACACTTGAAGTGAACTGAAATGATGTGGAATTGTTGACACACGTATTATTTGTGAATTGTGCTCTGATGAAATGTGTAATGGGAAGAAAAGAGAGGGTTGTCAATAGAGTGCACCAGATCTACACACAAGATTATTTCCTTCCATAAAGATTGAGGAGCTCCGCACTGGGGTTGCCATGACAACGTGGCCATTTGGTCAAAGGGAAGCTGATTAGAGTTTTTGACACACACTCATTTGAGATTCGACAGAGGAGAATTACATTTTACTAGTGGAATACATTTTTTAGCTTCAGCAGAATCTTGTGGTCTTACTTTGAACCGCTCTGAGATTTGTTTAAGATTTTTAATGGTGGAATTTAAAGGAAGTCGATGGGACACTTAGGTACGATAGGTAAAAAATAAATGGTACTCTTTTTGTCTTTGTGGCTCTTCCTGGAGAAGTTTTTGTTTTAGTCTTAATATTTTTTTAGCAGTGGTCGAAGAAGCACTCAAACGTTTTACGCAGCACTAAATAAATTAAAAAATGCACTCCTGTCAAATTATCACATTCATATTTACTACTTAAAACTTCTTGCTCGCTTTTAAATGCAAAAAGTTAGCACTTCAGAGTTTGCAACTTAATATTCCTGTATTTTTGGAAGTTTTCTGAAAATAATTTGCTCTAAAATTTTTTGCTAAAAGTCAATAGTTTTCCAAGGTTTGAGTCTACGGTAGCCTTGCAGGGACATGTCTAGGAACAAACCCAGATTAGGAGTTCACTTCAAACAAAATTATTTCAATATGGATGAATGCAAAAGGATGTTTAAAACTGTATAATACTCCATTTTAGTATATTTTGTTACCCCTTTAAATGATTCTATTAATTAACGTGTGTTGAGTCCTAGTGAGTAGTAAAAGTAAGAGTGGAAGGTCGTCTAAAATGTAAGTACAAAACAATTTCTCCTCCAGTCTGTTCCCTCTTGTGCACTGCAGCATTTTAAATTTGACTCTTTTGGCAGAGCTTCCCTTTGACTTTTTAGTTCTGGTCACACATTAACAAACACTTTCAAAACATTTAAAAGAGAAATAAAGCTGAGCTCTTTACTTCACTAGAATAAATGTGAGGGGAATAACATTTGGCCCTTTTGTAATTCATGAAAACCACACTCACACTCTAACAACAGAGCAACCAACAACATGTAGAAAGTCCCATGAAGCCTGGCCCTGACTTTGTATTCTGTTTGAAAATGTATGTGTCTCTGTCCATGTGTCCTCCACCAAAGCTTTTGTCTCCACTGAGGGCTCGGTGCCAGCTGTGAGAGGCTCTCAGATTGTGTGATTGTGCGATGACTGGTTAAGAGGCAAACATTACGCTGTGATTGGTTTAATTAAATGTGCCAGAGTGGCAGCGCATTGAGGGATGGTCACTCTGAAAGCGATCGGTGTAATCACACACTTGTCGTAATTGGCAATGTGATGCTGCGGCCGTTTCAATCAAATGATAGGATAGGCAGACCGATAATTTTGTCTATGGAAAGCATGTGACTGCACACCAATGTTACCATTTGTGTTGATTTTATTTATTTTTTGTTAAGGGGCACGTGATTGTTGTGGGTATATGTGCAATTTTAGTTTGGACATTGAGCCCAAAGTTTTTCTTATTTTTTACGCACTATATTTCTTTTTCTCTGTAATGAGACTTTGTGAAAAAGAGCAAAACAGTTTGATTTTTTACTTCAAGGAAAAATAAAGTGGTAGAGTTTTGTGGAATATCTGACTCGTGTAGTTCAGCAGTTCTCTCATCAAAAAGTGTCTAATTAGCTTGAGTTTCAGCAGTCTCTGCCTTTGCCAACAACAGCGTGAAACTTGTAGGGTGAACTTCAAGGCAACGTAAGAATATTGGCTCAAATATGGCCCTCCGGCAGCTGAATACATTTTTTGACATGCAGTGCTTTTCTAATAGGACTGCAGCCGCAGCGGTGATTGAGTGGACTGCAGGAAGCCACAATGAGAGTCGATGAATACATTTGAAGTCCCTGTGCAGCTCTCTTCTCCTGTCACATCTCTATAAGACTTTGGAGAAGGACCTAAAGATCACAGGGAATATTTGAAATGTTTCAGCTCCAAGTAGGACTTAAAAATGTAGCAGTCACTCACATTCACCTAATAATGTTTGCCCAATTAGGTTGCATCAAGTATTAATTAGAACTTATTGGATGAAATTGAATTTGCAAATCCTCTTCCAAAGCAGAAGTGCTGTTCAGTCCAAGTCCTGACTTCCTTTCCCTGGTGCACATGATTGACTGATACTGTACTCTAGGACTGGCAAGTGGGAAGCAGCTCAAGTACTGTGCCTCATAAAAACAAACCAGGATTCCAAGTAGCTTTATGTTTGCCTTGGAATAAGTTTACACACTTTAACATCAAGAATAATTTAACTTTATTACTAAATGTGTAGATATTTGTAAATACGTTTTTAGGCACCTACTGAATTTGGGAGTTTAGTCAGCTCTCAGTGCCAAAAGGGTTCTTAAAGAAGCACTGTGTGTTTAAAAGTTAATGAGTGCTGGACTGGGGAGTGGAGACATGAAGTTAAAATATCATTTTGAAATTGCCCCTCTTAGTGAGAAGCTTCATTTAGTCAGGACTTTTATTTCAGAGGAATGTTTAGACTCAGGTCACCTTGTAAAGAGACCTCAGTCTCAGGTAATGGGGCGCTCCCTTTAACTAGAACTCTAGGTTGGCACCAGTCATTATTATGATTAATAAGGCCTCTCTCCCTGAGGATAATTACAGCTGTTTATATATTTCCATCTGTATGTAGCTGTTGATTTTCTCATTTATGATGTGAAAGTCATTGTCACAAGGCCATTCTGAGGAGGCCTTTATGATAAATGGTAGTATCTGTTGGAGCCAGTGGTGCGAGACTGGGTTATGACTAAGGTCATTACAAATGGAGTTTGCAGGGTTGTGGGTGCTTGCAGTTCAGTGTCATCAGCATAGATCACAACTGAGCCACTCGGGCGCTTTTCTACTGCTGCCAAGAGATGAGAGGGAACTGGACCAAGAGGCTTGTGTTTGTGCACTTACAGGTAAATGAGCCAAAAGAATAAGTCAGCGCAACCAAGCAGCTCTGATGAACAGCGTTTAAGATCACAGTGGACCGGCCTGGCCTTCCTTCACTGACTCACTGATTTATCATAAGTGCAACATGTTAACTGCTGCGTTTAGTGTTATCTTATTGAAAACCCCTCTCCTCCTCCTCCTCCTCCTCTTCCCCTGCACCACCTTGTGATCATTATGTCATTTGTTTATGAACCACAGCTCTCTTATAATGGCTCGGCTTGGCATAATACTATCTATCAGTCTTCCCAGTGGCCTACTTTTTACAAAGATACCCTTCGCCTCCTCTGTGACGCATAAACACAAAAATATATGTTCTACCAACAATTGACTTTGAAATAGTGACAGGTACGTAGATTTTTTCATTCATTTATTCATTCATTTTCTACCGCTTTGTCCCATTAGGGGTTGCAGGTGACTGGAGCCAATCCCAGCAGCTTTGGGCCTGAGGCGGGGTACACCCTGGACAGTGGCCAGTTAGTCGCAGGGCAGACATATAGAGACAAACATTGACAGACAACCATTTACTCTCACTTTCATTTACTAGGGACACTTTAGAGTTGCCAATTAACCTATACATGCATGTCTTTGGGCGGTGGGAGGAAGCTGGAGTACCCGGAGAGAACCCACGGTAACACGTGGAGGACATGCAGACTCCTCACAGAAAGACCGGAGTCGGCCGAGAATGTTTGAGCCGGCCGGGTTTTGAACTCACGACCTTCTTGCTGTAAGGCAGGAGTGCTAACCACTCTGCCACGTGCTCCCCATAGGTACGAAGGTGTGTTTAAAAAAATTTAATTAAATAAAAAAGCCAAGTCATTGCTGATGAAGTAGATCTTAATGTATTCATTGACGATTTTGGCAAGTGCCTAGAGCTTTATGTTATTGTAAGATCTTAACAGGAGTAAGAAGCTTCCAGAAAAAAGCTTTAAGCAATCAAAGCAGAAAGCTGAAAAAAGATGAATCTATTCTTAGATTCAACATGGTTCACTGTTTATTTTTGTCAGCTGAGAGATCTGTGTCTGTCTGCTAATAACAACCTGTAGAATTATGCGAACCACTGGAATAGTTATTGTATGTGGCAGAGGGGATATCATCAGAGAGCTCTGGTTTGTGGAAATGTCCTCACGCTTTTGTGCCAGTCTCCCATGCTGAGGTCAAAGCACGCCATGTGACAGGAGGAATCTACTTGTACTGTACATTCAAACACAGATGGGTTGATATGAAAGAGATAGATGTAACAGAAAACAGGAAAGTAATATCTATACTGTATAACACCAGCAAAAATAGAAGAACCTCAAAAGTCACACATGTTCTCATTCATATCCAGACGGGTTTGTTATCAGACTGAAGAATGTACATGTTATGGCACAATCAGAAAGATTTTTCACTCAGGTTGTCATGGTTAAAATAGATGCTACAGCTGTGCCAATGCAAGATGATTAACTTCTTATTGTCAGTGGTGATCACTTGCACTCATTTGTATTTTTTGTGTACCGCTTGAGAAGCTGAAACATCCAATTGCAGATACACATTTTTTTTTTCAGTTGGAGATTTTCTGCAGCTTGACAGTGATGTGTGTCTTTCCTGGCATTTTCTCTTCCTTCTTTCCTCTTCCTCCAGTTGCAGTCTGCCAGAGCTGCCTCAGGGTTTTGGAGTGGTAACTCTTAGCGCAGAGCTTCATTTGGTGCTCTTAGGGCCTTTTTGGTCCAGTTTTGGCCAAAATGTATTAGAGCTTGCACATTTTCCGCAAAAACTTTTTTAGGCATCATTATAGAGAGCTGTGAAGTGTCAGCACAGAGGTCAACCCAGTGTGGAGTATAATATTCTGATGTTAGAATAGAGTCTTGTGCTAAATGTTATAATTTTTATGATGCCGAGCTCCTGCACACATGCCATTGATTTATAGACTAAGACTAGAAGCATTTGACAAGACTCTCAAATGTCTTGTCTATCAAAACATCACACACATCCTTCCATTTGTGCATTTTGGTTGACTTGACTTGTCTATTCTCAGCGAAGCATATACCAGGCTGTGTTTCCCTACACCTGGTGGAGCCACACATCACTGCAAATCTGAAAATTCCTAAACTTAGCTCGAGCCAAATCTTGCAGGAGTTGGATGGTGAGGCAGTTGCTGGCTCAGACTGGAGGCTGCCTGCAGGTTTAGCACAAGAGCTCACTGACAGCATCTAGGTGTAAGACGCAGAGCTGCAGCAGATGGGCCTCAAGCATGCACCCTCAGCCTTAACTGCCTGTGCACTTTAGCACTACCCCCAAGGGAGTTTGATGTACACGCAGTCCAGAATGAGTAATGTGGTAGAGGTCTGTCACAAAACACTGTACATGTAACTAGTTGTACAGTTGATGCTTTAGTTGCATTAAACAGGGGAGGCCACCATCCAGTAGGATGCCTTTGGAAAGTGTTAAAAAAAATTACATAGAAAACATGAACTACAATTTTAATTAAAGTAACTACTATTCCGAATTTGTCCACTGGGGGTTGCACTGTTTTAAGCCAATTTCACACATCCAGTGCAGACGTAATCAGGGTTATTTCAATCGCTTAAAATCCGCACGTCTTTGTTCACACATGCAGATTAAGTCTGCATAACGGGCCTGTTGTCAATGTTCATACATCTAACGAATAGTTTGATGACTGTGAGAAGCAGGGGAAGGGGAAGAGCGGAGGATGACACTTAATTAGCTTGAAGGAGCTAACACAAAGCTAACAAACAAATGAGCAGAGTCCTTCGTGGAGACAGTGATTATTGGTAATATTGAAACAACAGTTATTTGAGGACCTTAACCAAACAGTTTAAACTAAAGTTCAAGCAGGATGATGGTTCAGTTCCCGACACACAGCACTCACCACAGAGACTACACTTTAAATGTTCACACAACAGGACGCCCTGGACTTGACATTGACCTCTGGAGGCTCATGTCTGGTTGTGAAAGTTGGGGGGATTTTGTTCATAAAAACCGTAATCGGTACGGATCTCAGTGGATGTTTGAAAGTGGTTTGTGTAAGAGTAGCGGACAACACAGAGACACAGAGGTCAGTGATGCAGCACTGAAAGTTAGCTAACTTTTGCTAGCAATATAGCATTAGCATCAAAGAAATATTGTAAAAGTGAGTTTGTGAAAACATACATGATGGTAGGCTGCAGAGATCATGTGCCAGGAGAAACAGGCTTTTGCCAACAGTGGCCTTTTTTGGTTGCAGGTTATTATCGTGCCGTATTAATATGCCATTATTTTATTACCACTTAATATCAAATAGCGCTATATGTAATCCCTGAACTAACATAAGTTTGACACCCCTGCATTAAACTTTGCAGTTACATTTTTTTTTGGGGGGGGTCTTGGTTTGAGGACCTCCACATTTACATAGTAAAAAAAATAAATCCCGGGTGTTTGTTTGTTTGGGCTTCTGTTTCTGCCGAGCGGAAGTGGCTTCTGCAGCGACAGACAGGTGCTGCTGCGTGAGTCGGAGCGTCGTGCGGAGACACAGGCAGCTTTAGCATGTGTTCATTAGCGAATGCTGTGGAAGCTTATCATTTGGAATGGCCTCATTAGTGATCGGGATTAATATGCGGCAGGTTCATTAGACTAGAGAGACAGGCTGAGGGAGGTGTTTGCCAGAATTGCAACAAGGCGGCTGGTGCGGACGGACACTGGCCTCTCTTTATTTCAGCAATGTAAAAATTATTATTTAAAGTATTATTAGGTTAAAATGAGATGGCGAAGACAGCAGGTAAAATTTAAAAGGATGGTCACAGGTTTTAATTCTTGCAAGAAGGAACAAATACAATATACAATATCAATGGTACAGCATGATATGGTCAATGGAGCTTTTCTACGTGCCTCACACCCCAGGTCACTCATATTGGTATCTTAAGTTGAGCAGAACATCCTTGGACACTGATTAGATGTAGTCCACAGAAACGTGGCTGTCTAGTTTGGATATGCATGTTATCACCGTTCTAATGACCTAGCCTAAGGATGACAGCAGTCAACAACAACAATATAATGTCACATAAAATGTCACAATTATCTTAACAAACACCATCTCTGAAGACCCCCGATCCATTTTACCTAGGAGTTATATTGAGGCGAACAGCACAAAATAATACACACTCACAGACTTGTTCAAAGTAGGCAGCTATAAATTGAAGCTGAAGAAATAGAGTTAGAGTAACACAGCTAGATTTTTTATTTAATTTTTTTTTGCCAGAAAAAAGTTTCAAAATCTACAGTACTAAAAGAGAACTTCCACTGTGAAGCATAAATATTCTGCTTGTTAGCTTAGGTTCTACATAATAAAATCTCTTCTCGTTGCATTCAAATTTCTCGGAGCGGCTGGTGGCTTAGCACACACTTGTCCTGAGCCGGTAGCATGCTGAGGCAGAGACTACTGTTCCGCGTGGCGCATTAAATATTAATTGCAGCGCTGTGGTGTGCTTTCATTTATTCAATATTTCACTAGCCACTGCTGAATGAATGAGGTTTGAGTAAAAAAGTTCAGTTGAGTATTGTTTCTTCACATGAGGCTTTCAAATGCCCTTGGGTCTGAACAGTTTTTGTAGATACACTTTGTTCCTGACACAGACTTCTACAAATGTTTTATGTAGAATAATTCCGGTGTTTTCTCATTTGTAAATGGCAAGAAGCACCATCTTTAACAATTTTAGCGAAGCATATTGTATTCCCTTTTAATGTTAAAGTGAAGTGTCCCTGTTTTTTTTTTTTTTGTCCAACGCCCCCTTTTTTTTTCATCCCATCATCTGTTATATGGCTGGGGCTTATGCTTTCACTGTTCCCTTGACACTCAAATCCACAGACATAACTTTCTCTTTGAGTGAGGAGCGTTCACACAATGATGTCCTGAGGTACTTTTCTCACTTAATGATGCATAGTATTAAAGTGGCTAATTGGTTTGCACCATAAGAGACTACTGCTAAATCTTCTCTCTATATTATTCTAAAAGGAATCTTTAAATGTTGTATCTGTTAATTTTTACTGCGCTCTTAAAAATGCAGCAGCCACCCACCACAATCAGCATCAGTATGCACCAGATGTTATGTCACATCAGTGTTTCTTTCCTCACAGAGACTCGCAGACTCGAGAGTTGGAGCGAGCCAGTGACGGCAGGCTCGGCTTGTTTGATAACTGTCTTGTTGTGGTGCTTACAGTGTACGGAGCTGCCAGAGGTTACACACCTGTTGTGAGGAGACAAACAGCTGAAGGGACTGCATTTCATGAATAATCAGAAAATTCCAGCACACCGTTTCAGTCTTTTTTCCGACAACTGTTGCCAAAACACTTTTTCTGTCTTTAAACCTAATGATTCCACAAACATGCCCGTGATGTACCAAACCCACAATGGCCTTTAGCATAATCCCATTTAATCCAAATTCAGTCGGTGTAGACTCAGAGCATCGATAAAAGACGCCAGGCAGCATTTGATGCCTAATTCTCACACAGTGTCTAAGTGGCTGCTCCGATCCCTAACATTGGCTCTGATTACTGCTGACCTTTACTTCACTCACAAGCCCCAGAACAGAAGTTTAAATCCTGGTGAGCAGGCTATTAGAGACAAATGCTTTGTTGTCATTAAGTTTTAGCAAACAGTTTGGTGCTGGAATAAGACTGGCTCTGGAAGCATCATCCTGTTTACATGATTATTTAACTTATTCCCTGAATAATATACATTCAGACTATTATGGTTTCATCATTTTTTACAATCGTCGTGAAAGAATATGCCAAATATAAACTATCTGTAACAAAAATAATGAGCAGGCTGTGGTGGAGACACTTTAGTTGGAAGAAATAATAAGGATATTGCAGATGAACCTGCCTCCCGATTAAATTCCACACCCCAATTGAATTCTTTATTTATATGGAAATAAACAGTGCTGGGGAGGAAGTTGGCAAATGAGCGAGTGATGAAAGCGCAGCAGAGACGTGTTAGTATGGCGACAGACATAATAGCGCTTCCTCCAACTTTGACCCGAGTAACAAGAGCGAGGCTCCCTCCCGATGTAACATAATGTATTTTCCCTCATAACTCTTTTAATGGACTCATTTGCATAAGGAAATGAGTAAATACAGTATGTGCTATCTAAAAATAGCTTTTCATTAAATTGGATTTTCCTTCCAGCCGGCCAACCCAAAACGTCTCACTCACATACATGACGGATAACTTTTTACATTTTGTCCTAAACTTCCCAGGTTATTTAACGGTCCTTCCCTTTTCACGTGAAACAGCAGCTTAATGAAGTCAGTGTGAGCCCAGCCTCACGTTTTCCCACACAGTTTTAATTTACGTTCTCTATTTTCAGACCCAAATATATTTATTACAGCCAGAGGAAATATATATTAATGTTGTGGCATTTTGGTGATAAATGGTGCTCTAAATCTTGCCTCCATGTGGTCCAAATTAAAGTTTAATTTCATTATACTTTCTGCAGACTTGTTTAATTCAGTCAGCCAAGGTCAGCCATAATCTTTGCTAATGTAACATTTTGGTTCAGTTTATTACAATATATTGTTTTATTTGAACATAATAAATGGTTTATGTGTGATAAGTCATGTTCAGCGACCCTTCCTCTAATAATGTGAGCAAAACTGCATTTATGAAAGCAGAGTCTTTGTAGATACAATGTGCGTTTCAGTCGGCACTGATGAAAAATGAACAAAGTCAACTGCTTAAGCTCGCTCAGAGAACCGCTCCGCTCGCTTATCTGTGTGTGTGCATGTTTGTCACAGCAAACACACCATGAATTATAGAAACAAACACTTTGCATGTTTAACTTTGTAAGGGGAAAATGGTTTTCCAGCTGTTCCAGGGAAGTCAGGAAAAGATCTTGGCCAAACAAAACCATTAAAAGGCCCAGTCCAGACAAACAACAAACAAACAATCTTGGCAACTGCACAATTGCTTGTCTTTTACTCGCGCCAAGCAATTTATTTCTTGATAGATAAAGAAGAGATCCCTCCGTTTGGGATGACAAAGGAGGGAAGCAGCAGCGATATGCAGTTCATTACCAGCAGCTGACATAAGTTTGGAAGGATAAGGAAGGGACACAAACTTTCAAATCACACATTCAAGCCCTAAATACAAAATCGGTTAAAAGCAATATCCATAGCCAAAATGCCAGTGATTCCTATTATATTGTCGTAAATAAGTGAAGACTTTTGTTTTCAGTTGTGTATAATCACATTGTATTTCTCTTTCTTTGAACAGAAGAAAGAGACAGTTTTGTTCCATTACTTCCTGTTGCTGTTTCTACAACTTCCCAGAGTGGACAAATTGAGCACTACATGATGAGAAGCACACTTGTGTTTCTTTCTAAGCACACATTCTGGCATGAACGTTTAGGACATTTTTGAATTGATTTAGTTTCACATTTTTATTGTGTCCTTGACACTCTTGATGTCTTGTCTTGAGGAAGGAGTAGTTTATTTACCATTTATTTATTAAAGATCCTCAACACAGTGTGGCGGCACTGAGCATTCAAGTCTGGCTATGCTTCCACAGAAAAACATTTATAAATACTTGTTCTGTGTCACTACAAATGTAACCTGCAATAGCCAGATATTTAACCTTGAGATGCATGGCATGGAGTCGAGATACCTGTGCAGGGATGTCTTAGATAGGTCACGACAGACTAGGTGTCAGATCTATCAGAGATGGGTCAAGGTGAAGTGCACTGTGCAGTGAATAGTTTAGGAGCTCTTCATCTACAGCCTTGGTAGGAGAATTGCATTTAGCTACAGCCTCGACAGGGGAAAACCAACACATGTGCTTGGCAACTTAAGTCTAGGACACAAGTGAAGGTATTTTTTTTATTATCCCTGTGGAGAAATTCCTAGTTAACTGTTGACTATGTGGTAATGTTGGTGGGGGAAACCAGAGTACCTGGAGGAAACCCACCCAAGAACGGGAGAACATAAAAACTCCGTCCAGAAAGGTCTTGTCGAATACTGGACTGCTATAGTACACACCCCATCTTTAAAGGAACATACCGTACTCTAGGACAAAATAATCCTCTTCTAATGCAGGCTCCATTAATATTCATAGAATCTGACAGAATACATGGATTATATTAGATGTGACATGTGAACACACCAAAAATCACACAAGCCCATGAGCACACAGATCCATATATGACAGACTGTACCTTGTAAAGCACAGGAAGCGTTGATTTTTTAAAAATATATTTTATATATCTAGTGATCACACAAATGTCAGAATTGAATGTGTTCATGTTCCACTCTGATTTACACAAATACTAACATCAACAAATATGTTCTTATCTGTCATTTCATTGATCTGACGATTATGATTTACCTCGACCCGGTTTTCCATTACAGCTTTGATTAGTGTTAGAAACACACGTCTTTGAAGCCAACATGTACTGTGTGTTCCGGAGCACTGAAACATGTTCTTGTAGATCATTTTGTTTTGCCCCGCTCCTTATGATGATTACAGCCATAATCCCTTGTTTTGTAATCTGTCAGAGATGATGGAATTACACCTAATGGGGTTGGCAGTATCACGACAAATGCTTTACATTTTCTGAAACGCCACTATTGTTTTCCCCAAATGCAAAACAGCACAGCGGACAAAAACAGGAGTAGGGATGCATTTCTCACTTTAACACCAAAAGTCAGAAATGGTTAACAAATAGGACAGAAAAAAACTGCATCTTTAACGTTGTTTTTCACCTCCATGTTTTAGGTCTGTAGGATGGAAACATTTGTCTCCTTTTTGAATACAAGAAAACACGGTAAAATATGGATATTTATTGTAATTACATTTATAATTGGACCGCGTTAATGAAAGATAAAATGAGCCGCAAATATCTCATCAGGTCCCCTCTAGAGAATCAAACTGTTTTCACTTCTGTGTTTGCCAATTAAAAAGCATTAAATCACAATGAAAAAGCAATTTCCAAGTATTTGTACCTAATTCAATTGCAAATGGTTTTGCAAGTGCAGCTAATTTACAGCGTTTTCCCCCTCAAGGCTGCTGATAATGCACCAGCAGCCCTCTCCATGTGTACTCTGTTTGGTTCACCAAGTCCGACACCATTCAAAACTGAGATAAGATGGGCTCTTCAGTTTTGTGTAGTGCCTCCTTTACTTCTATCATTCATCTCTTGAGGTCACAGAAAACAAGGCTGACATGAATGACAGGTTACATCCAAGTGAATGATGGCATATTTTATACAAGCCTTAATACTGTGTTAATACTGGACAGTATGAAGCACAGTTATAAGCACAAGCTGATCTTCATAGTAAATAATTATTGTAGTGTTCTTTGTGCAAAAAAAGCAGTTTGAAAGATCTTCTAATCTTCCCTGGAATGGCAATTTTAACATGCCAATACAAAAATACAAAGCCAAACCTTGATTACTTACCAGTAGGACTGGTAAGATTAATTTATTAAACGCATCACTTTTGAATGATTCACAAAGGAATACATTTTGCCAGTGCCGTGTAAAACTGGACAGTTCCATTTAAATGTAAATCTACTGCTGAATACCAGTAAATCAAAATCCAGCACAAAACAGTGGCACAGAAAAAGATGCAAAAGACTTCAAGAGCGATGTATGGAGCACAACCATTCAACTGGTTGCCATGACGCCCACTCCTCCCTGCTGTACCAATGAAAGCTACATGGGATATTAATGACATAAAGATGCCAAAGTGAGTTTATCAGATCGCCTGAGCTTTATGTCTCTCATAGACCTCAAGACTTCATCTTCACTTGAAAAGATCTCCACCTGTTGGATCCAAAACGTGTCTCTAACTGGCGTCTGCTGTGCACGTCTTAAACCAATCAAAATATAATTCTAGACACGTGGACGATTAAAATAATTAATTAATTAATTAATGAGACACAGCAATAACATCAGGCACATAAAGAAAATTGTAACCGGGTGCTTAATTTGAGCCGGATCCTGCCGGAACAGTATCTGGGAACTCTCTTCTTTTGACATGGTGTGTTCTGGTAACTGTTGGAATCCAGTATGGACTTGCATAAATGTACGGCCACTCTCAGGCTTGATTCTTGATCTTTGACCTCAGGGTCCCCGGGTTCAAACCTCATTTGTCAATTGATTCTGAAGTTGATTTCCAAATTAAGCATTGATTTAAGCCAATGCGGTTTGGCACTTTGTCCAATCCATTCTCTGGAGATTATTGTGTAATTATATTCATCCAACAATTTTATTGAGATTTATTTTACCTAGGACAAAGTTCTTAATGTTAAGTTTTTTATGTATGTACATTTAGACTGATATTAAGTAATTTTGCTTAATTCACAGTGACATAGGCAATAGATTTTTGAGGACATCTAAGGTTACATGGTCAGTAGATCATCATCAAGTACTTTAAAGCTGCACTACCCGAAAAATTTCCCCAACCACACCCTTCACCACCCAACAGTTTAATAAACCAATATGCGTTTAGCCCATAAATATAATATTTATAATAATATGGCTTAATATGGCACATGGCTTAAAGTAAACCAATCCCTTGCCACAAAATACTAAAACATTACATCAAACCGAAACACTTTAAGTTTAGAAGCCAATGGAGTCTGAGTGCTTGTGGTTCATTTGCTCGGGCAGATTGTATCTCCTTTTACAAACACATTTACACTCTCCCAGGTCGTGGCAGGACAATCACTAGGTTTTATCTGATATCTGAATGCTTTGATACAACGACAGGAGAGTGCCATTCAACCCTCTGGTAAACAACACAGGTGGCTGCTCATCCCAATCCACTTCATGTCTGGCTTTGTAATATGACATTCACGAACGCAAATAAGCCGCCATTATGAAACGCCTTATTTGTGTGTTTTTAAGCTCCAGATTTGTGTTCTATTCAGTCCAACACAGAGACTCAGGATCTTTGAGGCTCTTTTGTTTCTGATAGTTTTGTTCCAAGAAGTAGTTCATTCGGCTGAGCCCATCAATCTCTCTTTGTCTCATTGTGTCTGACTCCTTTCTTTCTTCCAGTCGCAGTCGATGCAAAAATAGGCACCTAGTTTTTGAGTAATGACTCGTCTTGACCACAGTCTGAAGTAAACACTTGCAAGTCTGGGAGAACTTTCAGGGTTAATTCTGTTTTTGTCTGCTTCTAGCTTATGATTGAAAGTCTTTATCTTTAGGTTAAGTCTGTTTTGGCAAAATTATTCAACCTATAGAAATCTTGTTTTTTCTGTGTTAGCCATTCCTGTAATTATTAGCTGTGTATACCTGAGCTGTGCGTTGCAGAGGCAAATGTCAGTGAGAGTTCCCTGGGAGATAAATGCTGCCAAAACTAATTAACTCTACTCTTTATTGCACTGTACAGCCTTGAATTTACGTATATCAGAGTGTGACTCCAACATTGTGGAGTAGAATGTTTTCTCAATGAAGTTTGTTCTGGACTTGTGTAACAGAATGAGCCAGGGCCATTAAAGTTTAATGTTTGTGGTCTCTATGAATCACACTCAGCACAGTGGGACCCATGGGGGAGGCTTTGGACTGTTCCCACAGGGAAATTTCTCAGTGTGGCATCCCTAAGGTGAACATCGTATTAAACCCTGAATGTTTGTGCACATACAGATTGGTTCATTTGAGCAGCAATGAAGCAAGATGGAGAGCCACACCAATCTTGTCCCACAGATTTATCCCCTTTCTGTCTCAAAACAGAGGGAGACTTGTATACCTTTCTGTTTTCTCCCCAAATTCAAGCCTTGGGTCTGAAAAAATGTAGCCTGCAGTCGATAATACAAGGAGGCGAGGCCAACACACCTCATCAGTCAATCACCAAATCAGTAAGATTATTGGTACTGAGGTCATGTGGCCCTTGGGTTGTAAAAATAAATCTTCTTTTTGTGGCAATTACAAAATATTAGTGCCATCAAAATTATAAACATGTCATCAAACATGAATCAATTTATAAGATTTTAATAGACAATACATTAAACAATACATTGCTAAATAAACGGGCTTAGCCTACCTAGTGGCAGCTATAACAACTCCTCTAGAAAGGCGTTTCAAAAGGGTTAGAAGTTTGTTTATGAGAATGTTTGACCATTCTTCCAGAAGTGCATTTGTGAGGTCAGACACGGATGTTGAACGAGAAGGCCTGACTGGCAGTCTCCGCTCTAATTCACCCTAAAGGTGTTCTATTGGGTTGAGGTCAGGACTCTGTGGAGGCCATTCAAGTTCTTCCACACCAAACTTGCTCATCCCTGTCTGTTGTCAAGCAGAAATTTTAGAAAAGCAGATCGATATGTACTAAGTTCATTGAAATGGGCATATTGACAGGTCTTTACTCTTTCTTAGATGGGAGCTAGGGGTCTTGCTTCCTTGACTCCTTTCATACACACAAGACCACCACACCCAAGAAGTCCTTGTAAATAAGATCAAACATTAAACATGCATTTACTAATGACATAAAATTACATGATATCACTGTCTTTATGGCCCTTGCTTTGTGCACTGGTGCGCAGTCATGTTGGAACAGGAAGGGGCTATCTCCAAACTTTTCCCAGAAAGTTGGTGGCATTAAATTGTCCAAAATGACTTGGCTTCTTTCACTGGGGGCCACACCCAACAACCCCACACCATAATCCTCCCTCCACCAAACTTGCCACTTGGCACAATGCAGTCAGACAAGTACCACTCTCCTGATAACCACCAAACACAGACTTGTCCATCAGATTTCAACACTGAGTTTCAACAAATGCAGCAGTGTTATGTTAAAACTACTACATTTATTCTGAAAAGTTTTGAAAAATTGTTGATGTATTGAAAGGATTAACAATAATAAGTAAAGCAGTTATGAGTAATTCCAATATCACTATAATATTGCTTCAACTTGACCCCTAAAAATAAATAGTAAGCACATAAGTTGTTGTCTTGCACAAACTTTGAGAGGATGTTGTTGGAATAAATAGGAGCAGAAGAAATTTACTGTCCAATTGTTTTCGGGCCTACTTCTTCCTCCCACACAGTAACAGTGTGTTCACAACAGCTAACAGATATATGTGTGTTGAATAAAAGATGTGCAGCATAAAAGTGGTGTGAACAATTTGTTCTCATTTCATTCCATGACGTTGCGTATGATGCTGCTCTGAAGTACAAAGAGCAGCACCACATTATGCACGTCCATGGCATTTGATCCTAAAAGTTCTGCTGTCAGGCTGATTTAATGTGAGCCTGTCGTCAAAATGGCAAAACAAGCTGCTGGCATCCTTGGCTCATTGTTGAGGAGATGTCTGGGCTCCTGGCATATTCTCGGCACGCTTAGCTTTGGAAGTGGAGGGTGAGATGCTGGTAATGAGAGGGGAGCTCCTAGTTCTGCGCCGCCTTGTACCTTAGCTGTCTGTCTGGAGCCTCGTTATCTCAGGTTTCTTTCAGCGCTCGGCCTTGTTATCCTTAAGTTCTGTCTATTGTCTTATTACAGCCAAAGAAGAAAGAACTTGTGTCATGTTAAAGCACCGGACAGCGGCTATTCATAGAACCAAATTCCATCGGAATACCTTCGCCTGGAGGGATTAGGAACTGTGCAGCGCTGTATTACACTGAAGGGATATCAGAGAGAGCACAATATAAGTGTCAGCATTGAACAATACTCACATGATGGATCTTTGAGTCCACTAATCATCAGGAAATCCCCCACTGTGGATTCAAGATCAAAACCTCACGGGTCAAATATCCAAATAAAAAACCTGGCTATTATCCAGTTTGAAGACTAGTGCTGAGACAGACCACCATGCAGAATAAGGAAACCTGAAAAAACATTGAAAACGAGGCATTTTAAACATGTACCAAACATTTGGATAAAATAAGTCTTCTAATTACGCATGCCCTCTCTTGACATTCCTAACAAAAGTCTGTAAAGTTAATTTCCTTTCTGTTCAAATGACTCCTCATTCAGTAAGTACAAAGCACTGTTAAATATTTAGCAATTTTCAAAGGCTTTTTGATGTAAAAAGCCCTGTAATTAAACAAAAGGAAGCACAAGACTAGAGCCACGCTGCTGTGTCTCTTCTGAGCCGGCGGTTCCCTTGGGTTATCACAAACAAGCCAGGCGCTGCAGCTCGGTGCGCTCAGACACACGGCACACTGGTGGTGCTCAGGTGTGTGGGCTCAAATGGAATAAACAAATTTTCAATTGTAACCCCGTCCCTGGCATCGCAGTTCCAGTCATACAAAGAAAACCAACAGCCGAATCTCTCTCATGCTCTAAAGTGAACACTACTGATCCACATATAAGCCTGCAGCTTCCAGTCCAATTATGAAAGGCATTAATTACTGCTCACCATAACATTTACCCTGTCACACTCCCAGTCCATGTCTCCGACAGCGTCTTGTCACAAACAATTATGCCTGTAAAGTTGGAGGATAATTAAATTAAAGGCAGGGACGTCTCGCTTGTTGTCAAGACAATCTTAGAGCCCGGAGGGGGGTGAAGGTTATTGATGATAGTCCTATTTTTATTTTTTTGTGGGTCGGTGTAGCTTTGAGCAGACGAGGCAGTGACAGGATTTTTCTACTGCAGTTCATTCCAGTTCATACTGTGAACCATCTGTCTGTTTTGACCTTGTGGCAAAAATATATGTACTTTGCAAATGGAGAGTTGAATTAAATAGTCAGTACACATTTCATGCAGCTAGCTGCCTTTTAAATTCACTTCAACTTTGAAAGCAAGATGGCCAGAATTGAGACAAGTATGAAACCTGTCTTAATACCTGTCAATTTCCTGAACAATACAGTTAACCTTCAGTGCAAAATACATCACATTACAAATACATACTCAGGAATGACTCGTCTTTACTGAAAGGATCCGCTCTCTTCTGTCACTGAGCGGCCACCCAATGGACTCAAAAGATACTTCTAAGAAACATAATGCTACTCTTGAATGATGCCTGTCCAGTATTACAGCCTTTAGTTGGATTTCCAGTAGACACTGCCAATAGATGCCAAAAAAAAAACATTTAGAAGATATTGAAATGAAGTTAACAATAGGTAAGGGTTGTCAGGTCAATAATTGGTACATAGTCAGATCATTAGAAAAAGAGCTACAAGCACATGAAACTTTTGGAGCTGCGTGAATATAATCCTAATTTGAGGCAAGAGGAATTAATAAGCAAATTAGAAGCTTTAGTCAGTCCCGCAGAGAAATTGTGTTGATGCTCATCCCTCTCCATGGGAAGGTCGGAGTACAGGGTCGGCAGAAGAAAAAAACCCCGGGAGCTTACGCAGCTTCTCTTTAAATGACTCTGAATCTAAATGGAACTCTGCCAAAATGTTTGTCTTGACCCATGGTTCACAAGTTTGGGAGATTTTCTTTCTTCAAACAAATTCTACAAAGTCAGTAAATAGGAATTAAAATACCTTCTTTGTTCTTTTGTTTTGGTGTTGGTCCTTGCTTTAAAATCCCTTCTAAGCTGTCATTCAAGCATAGAAATCCCAGGCTCGTACCTCATTAGGAGAGGAACCGAACCCTCGCTGGTTCTCCCCAGAGTTTCGGTTACCAGGCTTGTCCGCAGGTTGTTTAACAGTGCCTTGTTTCGGTATCTGTGTCGTCAGGCAACGGAGCCCCATCTGCCGCCACACGGGGGAATACGAAGAAGAAATGGCACACAACCTCTCCAAACACCATTCCCCTTGGGTCCTACTCAGAAAGTCTGGCCTTGACACCGCCGACATGCCGGTAAGAATCTATGATTAGCACGAAACCCCGGCAGAGCTATCCTCCAGACTGACTGACGCCCTTCATATTACTCACAAATATAAATCCTGATTATTCTAATGACTTCCCACTAAAACGTTACTAAGCATCTTCCTGTCTGAAAATAAATAGTGTAGGTGTCTTATTTCTACCTTCATTCCTCAGCATCATGTCTGTCTTTTGAGTACCCAGGCTCATTAATGCAGCTGGAGAAACTGTGTCTCCTGGTCAGAAATGACATGTGCTGTTGTGGGAGGAAGGTTAAGACTTCTGCCAACGCTGTTTGTCCGCACTGCTATTTCCCCTAAGAATTTTTTTTTTCAAAAAGTCTTTGCCTTTATTTGATGTGCACTGGAATACCTCGGAGGCAGAAAGCTGGCTATAACCTGCAATAAAAGTCCAAGGCCAGGCTCAAGAAACATGGCCAGTATTGGCTTTCACGCATAGTTTCACGATAAACCTCCCGAGGTTTTCTCAGCCAAAGCATCGTGTAGCGTATAGAAACATGTTCTATATATACACAGAGTCTTTTTACATTAACAGCACAGACTATGTATTCCCATTGACAGCTTGTACTCCAATGAGGTTTTTTGGAGATGGTGTGCTTCTCATTGTTTGTTTAGAGATGAGTTGACTTTTTCCAAACAGGCTGTCGGCTGGTTGCATATTCAGGCGTCTTGTTCTATCGTTGAGTAAATGGGCACAAATCAAACACAAGCCAAATCATTTATTTTATACAACTCTAAGTCTGCTGAGGGAAAAAAAATACATATATTGTGATCGCGGTTCCTCAAGCTTGTCTTTTATAACAGCTGCTAATCGCACATTGACCGACAAACCAGGAGACATGTGAACAATCTTATGTCTAGACTTGTATAGATTAGCATTATTTGTCAAGTTTTGTTGCTCCAAAGAAGGAGGGAAATGCAGGTTTTTAAACTCACACACAGGTGCCTACCAAACTATGTACTAATACTAGACAGAAAGGTCATGGTATTTTGTGTTTATTAGAAACATTTTTATGTCGCTTTTATGCAAAAAGAAAATAATAATTGTAATATTCTTGGAGAGCTTTGACACTTTTTTCTCATTCATGGCAGCTGCCTCATAATAACTTCATAATAAAGCACTTACACAGCAAAGTAATTCCAGCTAATAACATTCTTTATCATTAAATTGGCATTGCGTCAAGCCTTTGTTAGTCTCTTGATACAGTCTGCAGTCTCCTCGCTTTTATTCCTATTCATTTAGTTTGTGACCGGCTGTGAGAAAATTGTGTCAGTGTCTTTTATAGACAAAAAATAAAAAATAAAATAAAAAGGTGTTACCAGGTGGTGACCACATGGGATTGGCTGTCTGGTTGGGTCAGTGTAAATCCAAATAACAAAGGATTTCTTAGGTTCCAAGTTTGGACATGCTGTTATGATTTCATATTCATGCATGTACTAAAGGTTGTGTCACAGTGTGGCTTGGCACGCCTGTCTATCAAAATCCAGGGAGAAATGGAGGATTGCAGATCTACAGATCCTAAAATGAGCTTTGAGTGCTCTTTGCTTTCCTACATCGATATACCTGACTGTTCCACTTTAAAACAGCATAATGACCTAAACCAGATAAGTACAGTGGAGAGATTTTATGGATGATTATTATAAATTAGGCTTATAAAAAGGTGTGGGTGCATTTTTAGATTAGAGCTCTTCATTTTGAATTCAAACAAATAGCTAATGTGAGGGGCGGCTGGTGGATGGCGACTACTGATAGATCTATACAAGAGTTGCTTTTAATGTGCTTGACCCCCGCTCCTCGCACAACGCCCACAAGATCTACTCGGAGACAAACTTGTTTGGCCTGAGGTTAGGCGCCTCATTGGCTACAGGCTAATAGTGCTGACCTGTGCTTAAATTAAAGCTTTTAAATGCCTTGTACTTTCCTATCGCGCCGACACTTCACGGGCTTCCTTCTTGACCTCAGTTTGCCTCTGGATCAAAATAATGTCTAAAACTTATTCCTTTGTTAACACTCATTGCATACATGTACAGATTATAGTGCAGATAACACAGGTGTGATATGGAGAAGGTGTGCAGTAAAGACGTTGAGATGTGGTATTAGTAACTTAAATCATGCAGAAACCTTGGCGCGTTAATATTATTGGAAAGACAAATCTGTTCTTTCATTACAATGAGCTGATGTCTAGGCCTAAAACATGTCTTTAATGTTTGATTTGATTCTAGTTAGTTTCATATGGCTTCAGTAAAAATCCAGAAAGATTAACCATTAAGGGTTTTGACCTGGGCTGAATAAAAAAAAACTCCGGCAGCCTGAAGATTACAAATGATGCTCTCAAGATTCTTTTTTAAATGTACGCCCGCCTTTGTGAACAGTGTAACAGGATGAGCACCAAAACGGAATGAGGTCTCCAAATGCATCCAGCATCGAAATTACACATGATGTTAATGGTACTTTCATGACAATGAACCTAAAGTGGCTGTAAATAATGTCCTTATTGCTCTAGTCCATCTTAAAAGCATATTTAATTAACATTGCCTAACAAAACAGAGGATGAAAGTGTACAACATATTGTGGTCTTTACTCCTGTTTGTCTGTTACAAATGTTAATGTTTGACTTAACTTTATTGTTATGCTAAGCAACCTGTAGGGGTGATAGGCAGAGAAGAAGAAGATCACGCACTACAACAACAAACCCTGCGACAATGGAGGGTATTGGGGGAACGTGAGGCTGTTGCTCGGTGGTTTATGTGTGTGTTGAGCCAACCAAGACCCAAAAGAATAGGTGGCTCTATGCCATCAGCTGCATCCCCACACTTACTCGCTATTTCCCTTCTTAAACAAACTCAAACAAAACGGTCTTGCAACAAATGCCTTCACAATTAAATCATGATCAATCTTCTCCCAACTGTTTTGGAGAAGTTGTTTGTAATCCTTTCTCTGTTTTCCGGGGACGTCATGTCGTAAAGATGTTTATAACTTCTCAGCAACTTGCACAGTCACTCCTTTAAAAGTTCAACACACATTTCAAACACAAATGAGCCTTCACATGGAAGATTTTTTCTTGTGTCAATGTCAAGATATTTTTTTTTTCTCATAAGACAGAATCAATAACAGAGCATGACAGGATTTGAAAGGCTCATTACATAACATTGCATTACACAATACATACATAGACAGCATTTTACAGATTATGAAACAGTAATGTAACATGTGTCTCTTCTCTGATTTCATTATCTAATATGACGAAGTGAGCGTGCCCAGGGGATGTGACCACTGATAGAACAGAAGCATCAATAATTCATGTGTTCATACTGTACGTTGGACAAATACTAGCAGACTATTGTCAGGCCGTTAAATATAATGTTACTGAAATGGTGAGGAAAGAGCCAGAAGCCATCTCAAATGGCCCAGTGATCGTTTTTCAGCGGTGGTTAATTGGAATAATTCAAGAAAGGCTACAATATATGCCTCGGCAGACCAATGAAATTAATGTGTGGTGGAAGGGTTCTCTGTTGTTTAAGAAATTAATTACAAATGTTAAATGGAAAGGAAATAGTCCCATTTGCATTTTCATGGCCTGAATGTCCAATGAATCTAGCAGCGAAATAGATTGACATTGAGCCGTTTGTGGAAAATCACTATTTTGACAGCACACTAATGGAAATTGCCTTTTAACTGACATATTTAGTGGTAGCAGGATAATGTTCCTAAGAGTCTCTTGTATTGATTTTGGATGGCACTTTTGAATAGCACTTATCCGTAATTTACATCATTTTGCAGCCCATATTGTGGTTTGCACACTCCCTTGCTTCTGCTATTGTTAAAACATTCAGCAGTGCTTGTTCCTGCCATGGGTGGGCACGTGTGCTCTGTTCCCCAACACTGGGCATGCGTTCTTCTCTCCCAACCCTGCGGGCTGCGCGCTGAGAGATGACAAACCATTTTCGCGTGCCCAGGACATTACAACGATGCCTCAGAATTTATGAAGATGTTGCTTCGGCGACCCCAACATGATGGCAGAATACCCCGAAGACACGCCGTAATGGATTGTGTGATATGTCCGCAGACGCTCACGACATCAGTCACCACTCTGAGAGGGAAACAAAATGGGGTTGCGGGGGACCCTCATTTTGATTAGGAGTGCCACTTGTTTTTGTTAAAGGCCCGAGGTGTGTGTTGAGAAAGCGTGGGACCCTCAGTAATCTTTGGTGCTTTGTTTTTAACAAGCAATGACAAACAACATCATCTTCTCTCCTCCTCGGCTCCAACTCTCCAGGCGTTTTATCTTTTCCAGGCCTTTGAACCAGGCCTTAAGGCGGAACCATTGAAGTAGACATGGCCCTTAGGATAAGACTGCCTTCTTATAGGATACCCTCTAATTTTCTCTATGTAGCCACAGGGACCAGGAAGTACTGCTCGCCCTATTAAGCTCTCACCACTTAACAAATCTGTACTTTTCTACAGTTTACGCAAAAAGAAGTCTGGGCAAGAGTTTAACAGACTTAATAACATTTATGAGTAATTTTACCTAAAGGGAACAGTAGAGGCTGAGGTTTTACATCTAGCCTCTTTTGAGACTCATTCCAGGTCTTCTGAAATCTGTGTTTTTCGTTGTGTTTCATGTCATGTTTGTCTCCCTGGTGCTTCCCGTACTGACATTTAATGACACCTTCCAATCAAGAAATGAATACATTTTTTTTAAACTGCATGATCCCTTGACTTAAATGTCGTCTATGTTTTTTTTTCTTCAACCGTATGAGACTGCAGCAGAGACACACTAAGACCCAACTTTTTGAGGGGCCCCAAACATAACATTTTTGGCCAATCTGAATGCTTCAACTTTATGCCAACTTCCTCCTCGTCATTTTAGGTAAACTAGATTTCTTGCATAAAACAATGGGATTATATAACAAGCAGAATAAAAACACAAATTATAGGCTTACTGTTTTTTCCTGCTGAGAAAAAACATGCACACATTTCAGATTTAAAAGGGAAACAGGACTGTTCTCTGGTGGCACCTGTCCCACTTATTACACTGAATCACAACAGCCTCCACTGCACATTCATCTGTCACATTCAGATTGAGGCCATATGTTTATTTGTCTTGAGAGACTGGACGCTTGAATCGAATCTGCAAATCCACAGAACAACCCACCTCGGAAAGCGACTTTATACCAGGTCTACTGTCAGCCAAGAAATTGCTGTCTGCGCCTTAGGCTTGATGGATTTTTCTGCGTGTGGTCATTGAACACTGTTGTGAAAAGACACTTCTGCCCCCTGTCCCCTTCATTTTGACGTTTTAGCTCAATCTTTATTTCAGTCTACTCCGCAATCAAATGCCAAACTCTTCATGTACTTTTTTATTGTTCAAGCTGCGGAATAAGCAGTATGGATTACCTTTTCTTCCATTTGGAGAATACATTAGCAGCTGTAGAGTGGGCTTACTTTTCTAACTTTACCACTGTGATATTTACACACTTCAATTAATTAGAAAACTACTTAATGGATCGTCTGAGGGGCTTCGCGAGCAGCCCTAACAACGCTCGCCTACACTTCACTATTTAGAGATGGAAATCAAATTCATACAGTACCTTAATCTAATTTAAACAACATCGCAAAGATACCCGCGTTTATGACTGACATCCAATTATACAGGGTGCACATGCTGATGGACTTAGAGAGGGAATTAAAAAGTTGTGCTCCATCTAGGCCTTTTCTATCATCACAAAAGGATTGTCTAAATAATTCCAGCTAAATGGCAATAAAAAGCCTCCTGTCTAATGTGTCTTTGGTAAAGCTAACTCGATTTGGTTTGATTATAGGGGCTGTCACATCAGCAAAGAGCTCCCACCATGTGTTGTTGTTCCCAGCTTCAGCCGAGCGCGTTCTAGACCTGTGCCACTTGAGAGTCACATAAAGAGTGACTGAGCAATAAACAGAGAAATTACAGCTGTATATCTGCATCAGAAGAAAACATCTGTCCCCCTTGACACATGAATTAGGTATCATCATTTGAAATGTGACAATTATCCTGACAAATAATAATACAAACAATATTACTGTCTTTTTTACAATCTAAGCATCCAGCCTTTGTACGTGTTCCCCAAGTGTTGCCATTTACTGTTATTTTTTCAAACTAAATCCATTACAAAGACACAAAATATAGTTAAATATAATATAGTTTTAATATTGTAAGCACAGTGCCCTGAGATAAAAGTGGTTAAAATCTGCTTTTTAAAGGTCTCTCTCACTCATTTTGTCTCCAGGATCTTTGCAATATTAGAATGTGGATTTTAAATCGAGGGCAGCAGAGATGCCCAGACTTCCACCAGCTCCTCTAGGGTATTACAAAAATGTTCCCAGGCCAGAGGAGACATAGTCCTTCTATCGTGTCCTAGGTCTGCCAGAAATATCTCCCCAGAAAGGCGTCCATAAGGCATCTGGAGCAGATGCCAGAGCCATCTCAATGTGGAGCAGCAGTGGCTCTACTCTGAGCTTCTCACCCTGTCTCTAAAGGCCGATTTATGCTTCTGCGTCTTACGCCCAGCTACCCTGCAGAGGAAACTTATTTTGGCCGCCTGTAGCTGGGATCTAGCCATTTCCCTAGATGAGCGTAAGACTGTAGATTGACCAGTAAATCCAGAGCTTCACCTTACAGCACAGTTTATTCTTTACCATGACAGACCGGTACATTGATGCTTCACCAATCTGTCAATCTCCCGCTCCCTCCTTCCCTCACTCTTGAACAAGACCCCAAGATACTTGAACTCCTCCACTTGAGGTAGGAGCTCCCCACCAACCTGAAGGGTGCAAGCCACCCTTTTTTGGCTGAGAACTATGGCCTTGGTTTTGGTGGTGCGTATTCACATACCGGCTGCTTCACACTCAGTTGCAAACAGTCCCAGTGCACGCTGAAGGTCCTGGTTTGATGAAGCCAACAGGACAACATCATCCACAAAGAGCAGAGATGACCTTATTCTAATTTACAAATATCCTTCTAACTCTGTAATTCATTTTTATAAAAAGGAGCAAAACTTTATACAGCCAGAATGTGCATTGTCACTACCCTGAAAATCATGACTCCCATTTCCAAATCAACCCTATTTAATTCATTCATACCTTCAGCTGCTCATTCAGACAATGTTAGATTCAGTATTTTAACAGATTAATGAAAGGTGTGTAATTCGAATGTAGAGCTGTAATGGAAAGAGGAACCATTATAGCTGTTTTTTATGACCTGTCTTAGTAAAAGTCCTTGCCAAAAGTGTTTTTTGTTTTCACAAAAATGCACTAAAGCTCAAGTCAGCAAAACAAAGTACTGGAGATCTGTCAATTTAGTGACAGCTGGAGCTTTTGTACCAACCACTTCAAACAAACTGCGCCATTTCAAGGACTGTTTGTTCAATGAACCAGTTTCCCAAATTAAATCTCTTTAAAAAATAATAACCCCAAAAAACACCACAACATGAAGACATTTGTGCCGAAAAGTAAGACTGTGTCACTGTGAGCGTTGGCAGTGATGGAAATAAGCATGTGAGCTGCATGTGGGCATTGTGTGGCCTCGAATGCTTCTGGCCTAAATATGATGCTTGTGCTTTTGTCAACAGTGCAGAAAACAAATATCAAAAGTCCACTTGTCTTGCAGCATGGGCAAGCGCAGCAAACAGCTCCGACCTACTTCCGGTGGCTCGTGCTGTGACCTGCGAATCACGGCCTTTGAGCCATGTCTTACAGTCAAGCCCTATGTCCTCCTTTGCCTTTCTATGTCATTCTGTGGGTGTTTATCAAGTATGTATGCCGTAACACAAATCCTTATAAAAACATTTGGTATGAGTTATGTGTGCAGATATAGG
The DNA here is from genome assembly GCA_024349245.1 of Neodontobutis hainanensis. NCBI lineage: Eukaryota > Metazoa > Chordata > Actinopteri > Gobiiformes > Odontobutidae > Neodontobutis > Neodontobutis hainanensis. The sequence goes on along the minus strand of JALDNG010000001.1, from coordinate 1,432,799 downwards.
TAAATATAGTGGTAAGCACTCCGGCCTTACAGCAAGAAGGTCCTGGGTTCAATTCCCATCCAGGACAGGGCCTTTCTGTGTGGCGTTTGTGTGGAGTTTTCCGGGTGCTCCGGTTTCCCCTACCACCAAAAACATGTATAATATAGGACTACAGATGTAAATTAGCTGTTAAACTATAATCTGGTACAAGTATCTCCGCTCCAGCATAATGTACATTGTACGCTGTTCTAAAGAAATAAACTAATCGTAACCACTGGGATTTTTCTTTTATTATTGACAAAGTATATGCCAAATTTGAGCTTTTTGCTACCTTCACTGAGTCCACAACAGGCTATGTGTTGGCTAAGTCATTATGCTCTTAAGTGATGTGTCAAGAAACAGTGGGGGGTGGGGTCATTACTTATAAAAAATTTGCAAATTAGCTAATAATAAAGTATGATATTTTATAAATGTGAATTTGGCATAATTTAATGTTTATGCCCTATGTTAATATCTTTTCACCTTGTATTTCACAATTTGTTTAATTAAGTTACATTTTTCTATAATTAGGGCATAGGGAATTTTATGATGAGCCATGGCTCATACATTCTCCCAGAAAGGCATAGAAAGGCATGGGAGGGCATAGGATGTTTAATCCCATTGTCTGCACCCTCAGTTCAAAACGGTTGGTAATTTTTTCTTACTGTGTTCCATTAAGGTCATTGTTACATAAAGTACTTGAGTTAAACCTGCCGTCTGCCGTGGCCTCTTCAACAGGTTGTCTGGGACTAGACGAGAGCGCGGCACTTTATTATTGAAAGGGGACTATTTGGCGGTGTTTTATTAAGCATAAAAGATAAATGGGTGAAAGCGAGCAGGCTATGACTCATCAAAGTTCCTGCTCTGACATTATTTAAAGGACAGGAATAGGCAGATTTTTTCTTCTTTTTTTTCACTTTTGGCTCATTATCAGCTCCAGCGGGCGACACTTCCCAAATGCCCTCTCTATCTTCCCCACTCAGCGACCCCAGAGTGAGACAACCCGACACGAGCTCCAGAGGCATAATCCAGCGTTAAAACATGAAGAGGATCGTAATGTTACGCTATGATATACTCAATTATATAAGGCTAATATTAGTGGTACAGGTGGAATGATGTAGTGCTCTTTGTGTGCTGTAGCTCAAACTTTGCATATTCATCTGTTCTGTAATGCTTTCTCTGAAGGTGCTTTGTCGGTGTGAATAGGCTTGTGCTTGGTGTTGCTGTTCGGTAACAGGTGGGCGGATTTCTCCTCTGCCTTTTGTCTGTGTGTTCCATTTAACCAAGACCATTTTCTTATTCAAAAGCGTGCACACACAGAATTCATCCCTCTTCCAGAGTGAATTTTTATATATTTTAATAGGACTCACCAATTACATAAAAACCTCATGCCGGGTTTGATAAGATTTGTGTTTCTAAGGTGTTTTGAATGAAATGTTTGTTCATTCCTCTCAAAGAAAGTCTGTCATCTTAATTTGTTACCCAGCAACAACAGGACTTTAGGTCTACCTAATATGCAGGGGACAGATTTACAAGAGCAATTATATTTTGAAGAATGGTAAGGCACATTCTCTAACCCCTCTAAATAAATGAAAGAGACAGTGTTATAATGTCGCATAATAATGTGGATGTAGAATAGTTTTTCATAAATATTTGATGAAGTTCACGCGGGCCAAGCTTACAGCATCACTCTTGTTCAAAATGCTTCAATACTGTTGCCAATGTCTTGTAGAGCTCCGATTGTTATTCTTTTTAAATCACAAAAACGGTCTTTTCCCAATTCTTACCTGTAGTGCAGTCCCTAAATTACTTTTGAGCAGTTTGATCTCATCTGCAGTCAGTGAAGTTGAATATGTTTAAAATGTTGTCCTGGTCAGTGGCAAAAGCGGTCCTCCGTGACAGCGTCTTGGTGCTAATTGCATTGTGTCGTCGGCGAATGGGCAGCAGAGAAGAAGAAGGTATAATCGCCATCTGTTGTCAAGGTCATTTGCCACACTATAAACACATCCATCACCGGCAGAAAATGTTCACAGTTAACTGGAAATGGAGTCGTTAGTCTTGCTGACATTTCACATTCAATATTTTGGATCATTGTGCAGTACCCCACCGCAGTAAAGAGCAGATATAATCAGCCGAGCAGATATAATCACATATTTGATCTTTTATTCATTACAGCCCCAGCGCCCAAGTTTCTTTTCAACCAATAAAGGTAGTGCTTTCAGAAGTCACTCACATAAGTCTAGCTTTATTCTCAGGTGCTGTCAGGGCCTTATGCTGTCTCCTACTTTGACATTATCTATATAACCTCTTAGAGAACCAATTAGCCAATGAGGGCAACTCGTGCAAAGGGCTATACACTGACTACTAGCAAATGTTTAATGTTAATTGTTGTACCAATCATTTTAGATGTATACGTTCACGTCGTTTTTGACAGTATTTAAAATGAGATGCAGTTTGTGCTAAGGCTCGTTAAGCTCTTTTATTTTCCACCAGCATTATTTGGCTGAGTTTCCCACCACCTTATCAAAGTCTTGAGAGTGTGTAAACCACCGGGCCATGGGCTTGTTCCATTAAAGAGCTTAGTAACCTAACCATCACGGCCCTAAATGAGACATTTCTTTGGCAAGCGCAAGGCACAACAAATTCAATCCCAGCCTGTGTAACTTTAATTACACATGATGACCTGCCTGCGCTTTTTATCACCGTTTCCGCTCTCTGGTGTTCACGTCATGTTCATCCGTCCGCCTACGCACAGCCAAGCATTTCAACTAACTGAATTTTGGAAGTTCACAGAGTTCAGTTGCTGCATTTGGTTGAAATTCTAATAAATAAAAGCCCTGTGACTCATTGACTGGTTGTTGTCATCCTGCCTGTATCCACTTAATGTACAGCCACCAGTTTTATAGCCTCACCTGAGTATATTGTCTTAATACATTATCAATATCTCAGCACGCTGGCTTTCAGAGCACCTCCACACACTCCCATCGTCTCCTATGCGCTGGCTTTAAATCTGTTAACATCACCGGAGTGGCCTGCTTACATTTAGCTATGGTGATAAATTGTCCGGAAACTTGCCAGAGGCGCTCCGTTATTGGCTTTTAAAGCAACATGAAGTCCCATTGGAGAGTTAGTCTGACCCAATAACAACAGAAATGGATTTATGATAAAAAGGAGCTGGAAACCTTGCAGAGGGAGAAGCTCTTTAGGGGATAGGGAGAAAAAATAAATTAAAGCAGTCCAGGGATTGGTCAGCGGCACTGGAAATGAACAGATTCTTTCTGGGCATTATTAGTTATATATATTTGCTTTCCAGTTAGTTACAACCTGGTTTTATATTTTTCCATTGCTCTATATGTGCTGTATTGACATATCCATTTATGCAGAGAAACTGACAGTGCTTGATGAATTCTGCATCTGTACTGTCTCTATGACCTAATTGATGATGGCACGGCACTACTTCTAAGGCCTTTATGATCATCTCTGCTCAGGATCTGTGAGCAAATGTGCCTCATATCCTCGTAAGGGATGCTTTTATACAGCAGAAGTATCTGTCTTTATCACCAGAAACATGCCTGTCTGCCTTAAGTGACTCCTCCAGGTTGGCAACAGCACATGCCCAAGACTGTATTACACACATTTTTCTCCATTCTCCCGGGGAGGTTGGTGACTTCTTCGCAGTATGCATGATGCAACACCTAATCTGAAAATGCAACAGGTGGTTCACATCTTGCTGTTCACCATTTGTGTTTCCTGCATGTTCAACCTGCTGAGCACCATCTTTGTCATAAACAGTGCTAATCATAGTTTGTGTAAAAATGTCTGTAAGGACTGTAACAGGAGCTTTTAATTTGTTCAACTTAGCACACATACAATCCCTAAAGTAAATACTTAAAACAGTATGGGGAAAATTTATTTGTTATGTCTTTATAGATAATTTAAAAAGCATAATAATCGATTCAGATTTCATCTCTTTATAGACTGATTGATTGAGTTCTTGTGTTGTTCTGTCCTGCAACTCACGGATCTCAGACGTCCACTGGCTGCTCTCTGTTGTTCAAAAGCCCAACACAGTGGAGGGTCCATGTTGTTCAGTATAGCATCTGTCCTGTTTTTTTTCTCCAAACCTATACCTAACCTATTAGTTGCCTATGATCCCTTTTTATTAAATTCTCTTAAGTTAATTGTATAGCTCTTGAGAACAGGTTTTCTTAATGACTGTAATATGCACTGGATAGCATCAGTTGCTCACACTCCCTTGCTTCTCTTATAAGTGTAAAAATGAAAAGTATAGTAAAAGGCTGCTCTAACAATAAGCTTTGTTATTTTTCAGAAAAGCATGTAGTTTGCACATTTTATTTGCCTTTCTTGTAGATCTAGTAGATTTATTTATTGTGTAAAAGATCCTGGTTATAGTATCCAATAAAAACAGTGGAAAATGTTAAAAATACTCAATACAAAAAAAAAAAATTTGAGAGTAAATGTAAAAAGGTTGTAACATATACAACCAGAAAATATATTTTTTTATTAGAAATAATTGTCATTTTTCCAAGCACTTTCTGTGGAGCGGGGCATAATCTTTACAGAAATAAGCACAATGCTCTGTGATTTTGGTTTCTTTCATAGATTTCTTTCAGATCTAGAATGTTTTATCTCCTGACATTTTACACATTGCTTTGTGAGCCCTTTTCAAAAACCCTGCTAACTTCCACCTAGTATAATCATCTTCTAGTAATACTGCTGCCTCACAAAGATTTTTCTTGGTGATTATCTGTACCAATAAGAGGCTTTGGAAGTTGGGAATAGAGTCCTGGAGTCTGTACGTGTCATTAAGACTATGTGCCCTCAGTGCTCGGGAGTAAATCCAGAGGAGCACAGCTTGGTGTCTGAATGAGGGCAGCATTATCAAGCTGTCAGCGCACACTGAAGCTTAAATCCCAGAGTGACAAACCCCTCGGCCGGCCCTGCCTACGCCACCATGGTCCGTCAGGAAATACACCCGCCATCCGCATTGTCCTCTCCCTCGCCCTGCATGTCGCCACTGCTAATGTACCGTTGACGTGTGCACATAAAAGAATGGCCTGCTCTGACGCCTTCACAGTGATGACACGTTGCTGTTACACACTATTCCCCCATGAGTTCTACATGATGGGCCTGTCAAACTGCAAAGCTTCGAGGCAAACAAATCTATTTTAGTACGGTCCTTTGTACGCAACATACAATGTCTCTAAAACAGGGGTGTCAAGCTCATTTTAGTTCAGGGACAACATGCAGCCCAATTTCATCTCAAGTGGACCGGACCAGGAAAAAATATGGCATAATAACCTGACCTATGTCTAGAAGCCTTTTTTTTTTTAACCTTTATCTTAATAACCTATAAATGACAATTACATTTTTTTTTCTTTTTTTTACAGTATGCTTTGATGCTAATGCTATTTTGTCTGCAATAACGTAGCTAACTTTCACTGCTGGATCAGGTACAGCTACAGGTAAGAAATTGTTGTTAGACTTGCTAACAATTAATTTATCTTCTCTCTTCTCAGTAGTCCTTGCAAGCTGTTTCATTTGAAACTTCCTGCCTAACCCTAACCTAACCCTAACCAAGCACAGTTTTTTTATTGTTCTAGGTTAATAAATAGGAAGTGGTACATTTTTTTCTAACTAACTTTCCATTCATATCAACAATCACTTTGGGTTTTCCATTACTAATATTTCAGGATGGAAAAATTGTTGTGTCGTGTTTTAATTAATTTTGTAACGGTTTTGTAAATTGTCAACCTTCAGCTTTAACATGTGCCTGGTGCCACCCTCAAGCCCCTGCTGGGGATGAGCGTGTTGGCATGAAAGTTTGATTTATCCTCGTAATATCCATCAGGTCAGCGGGACCTTGGGAAGGCTGTGCCATAAAACCAGGGCTCTGGCTGGGCCTTTTTAATACAGTCTCAGTAAAATGGCTGAAGGTCAATGGCACTCTCACTCAATCAGATAGAAACAGCCCCTGCTGCCAGCGAGAGCCCGCTGCTGTCCGTCGAGTTCAGGATAGTTGGATGCTCTCCCCCTGAATAAAACAGGCTTGTTCCTCAGTCGAAACAATGACTGCAAGATGTTCCAGTGTTGAAACGGTACTCTGAGAGAATGATGTCTCCCCCACAGTGAAGCCAGTCCTCTGTGGTAAAACACTGCTGTAGCAAGAACACAGTAAGAAAAGATTGTCTGCTCTGCTACAGAAACACAACTCAGAGTATAAAGCCTGTTCTCCACCAAAACACCAAACACAGTTTCCCAGTAGAAGCTCAGCAAACATACTACAAAGAAATGGGCACCAAACAATTTCTTTTAACTCAAGAGGCTTGGATAAACTTTGGAAGAACAGGTTAGTTAGGAGAAAGTGCTATCACCTTCTATTGTTTAACCAGCATTTTATTTTTTATGAAGTGAAATCCTCTTTAACTCTTACAAAACGCACTCATTTTTTGCCAGCAGATACAGTTACACACAACATGTGATCCAGGGGCACACAACTTGAATCACTATGATCCACATTGTGTTTGTGAAGGACGCTGACTAACATCCTTTTCAAATGCAGTAATGTCGGGGAATAAAAGCCCGGCAGCTGCTTTGCTTTTATGAACCCACTCCATCACTATCTGATGACTTCTTGAGATCTTGCTGTCGGTGGCATGTTTTCTTTTTTCGGCGGATAAATTAAAAGTTAGTTTTGAGCGCGCAGATATTAGTTGAAAGCATGCCTAAAGCAGAGGCAAAAAAATAAAACAACAACAAATAGAGCCCGAGCCACGAGAAAGCCAATAGTTGTGATTAATTGTGCGTAAATTTCCCGCCGTCAATTGCGGTTGCGCCTCTGACAGCTGAATAATGTGTGATGTTCACAGCTTAATTATATATAAAGCATTAAGATCTTGCTGCCAACATGATCCAGAGGGAATGAAATATGTTCTTACGCACTGCTCCCTTGCTCTCATTCACTCTGCCATTTGTCACATGAAATTCTATAAATACCACTTGGAATGGCTCAAACAAATAGCACTTCATTTTCTCGCCAAAAGACAAGAGGTTCGAGGTATGAAATTAACGGATTAGGTATTGTTTGTGGTTAATTACAGCCTTTTAATTGTAAAAATAAAACATGGACTCATCGAACAATCAATGGCATTTTTCATTGCTAGGCCTATTCTCCATTGCTGTAATTTATGCTTTCCATTCTCTGAAGCTGTTTACTCACATTCAAACAAGTAATAGCTTTTTTTTATTTGTAGAGTAACTTGGCATTGCATGATGAAGAAAGCTGTGCAGTGACTTTCTCAAAACTGTCTGGTTGTAAAGAGTGACTGTCATGTCACTCTTTACAACCACGCACAGCATACTCTACTACCTGCCTGTTGGAGTGTTTGTGAGGATGATTAAGAAAGCTTTAGGACTAAGGTTGACCACCCAATCCCCATTTAAAAAAAACAAAAAAAAAAACTAGCAGGCTGCAAAACAACAAAACAAACCCAAAACAAAACAAAGCCTGTATCATGAATGTGGTTAGTTTTTTTTCTGTGAGCATCCTGGAGCTGTCAGAGATCTGAATCCATTTTTTTTTCTCCTTGTGAGCAACTGTCAGCCATGCTAACGGTCATTTAGCATGACCTTGTCACTGGCGCTCATCAGATCTTTGAATTACATCCCACAGTGCCCCCCTAATGCTATCATTACCATTATTAATGGGACATGACACCGGTGGTTGCCACACATAACGCTCTCCTACAAGTAAGGAGTAATGGCTGTCGCTGATGAAACGCTGCTGCTTTCTTAGTTAGCCATTCAGAAATTCACATACGGAGAAATATATACGCCACCGCAGCAGAGTTCTCCTACCGGCAATCAAATCCAATTCCATCTGTGGCTATGGCTCGATCTCAGATGGCCTCATTTGTAATTTAAACACATTCAAACACATGGCCTTTACCAAATATTATCATGGCACTGATTGAAAGGGCCTGTGTCCATGGAGCTGGGGCTTTCCTTTTTTTTTCTCTCTCGTCTCCAGACAGTTTGTCACACTGCAAATCAGCACTGATTACATGTAAATTATGCAGCACAGAATTAGACTGCTTCTATACATATCAGCCAATATTGTCAGCTGTATTTAGTCTCGATGCTCCCAAACTTTCAGTCATGTTCTCCAAAGTAACTCCAAAGTATAATTTTCACCATATTTTCTTTTCTCTCCATTGTACTTTGTTTCAAACCACACATCTATTTTCTTCACTGCATTAACCCTGATGTAACACTGTCAAGAGAAGTCCAAGTAAAATCTAAAGGCAGTTCTTTCTTTACTTTCTGTGATCAAAGACAAGTTACAAGGTGGACTGACTTTGACGTGAAGTTACATCACTGTGGACACGCAGGAGCTGTGTGCCATGTTCTTTGTTCTTATTGTACTGCACTTGAAGCCGAGGCCATAAAGACAGTGCCGCCGCTGTATTCCTGGTTGTAATATGTTAGCGCCGGACCCTAGGTAGTCATTATGCGGCTGAGTAGTGAGCGTGCACAGTATGAGCATGAAGGATGAGGAATCTTCGCTTGCTCGTGAAACTCACTATGCTAGTAGCCTCATTAAAAGCTACGTCTCTGTGGTGGAAATCTATTCTTGGGGAGTGCTAAAGGTCAGAGCAGCATCTCAATGTGCCAGCCCCTCTGTCTGCTGACCCAGATGCAAACCTCGGTCACTTGGACCGGCCCCACGTAGCTCACCGAGTGGCCCGCAGAAGAAATAAATCAATGGACATGTAAGTACAGGCTATTTTAATTAAAGCAGATGGGTTTTGAGCTCTGGGCTTTCACTGAACCTCATCAGACTTTGGCATTACAGTGTTAAAACAAAAACTCTTAAGAGTACTTTTAATGAATCGCTGAACCTAACTTTGTCTTTTAGAAAACGCTCCCAGCTGTTGTTTCAATACATCGCCATGGTGATGGTTGACATTAAGGTCAAGGCCTAGTGACATACTGTCAACAAGCGCATGACAACTTTCTATTCTGCAGAACCTTGCGCATTGTTGTTCTTCACTTTTTGTGTGTGAGAAATAGAAATATATGTGTATATGAAAAGGCTGCATTGTACTGAGCTGGAAAGGCCTTCAGCTGAGAAATGTGCTTGTTCATGTTTTTTTTCCTTTAGGCAAAAGAAAATTGTCAACTGATCACTGAATGAATCCAATGTGATTCCGGATAATCTTCCCCAAAAGTAAAGCTTTGGCTCTTTAATGTATTCGGACACCTGATCATTCAAGCACTCATTGGAAAAGAATTGGAAAAGGGCTCGGGCTAAGACCCAGTGATAGTCCTGTTAAAAGATGTCTAGAACATGTGTTAATACAATTTCAGAGTCACTGTGTCGGATCATCCTCCTTTAGATACAAGGTCATATATTCCTCGTTTAATTGGAATTAATATTTCCAACAACAGTTGTGTGGAGCTGAAAGTGTAAATTATGCAGCACTTTGTTTAACAGCGCCAGCTCAGGGTGATCATTGTTTACTTCCTTTTGTCTTAACGCATTGATACATTTTAGCAGATATGGCCCCGTAGGCTTCACACATCTATTCTTCATGTATAAACAATTGGTTGACTGTTCGACGTCGGGGATGTTTACTGAAAAGAGCTTTTGTGTTATTTATAATCTGAGGAAAAGCCTCAATCATGTGACTTACAACATAAACAGTGGGCTTACTCTCCTGTTGCTGGAGCCAACACACATCTCATCATTTGGGGCTTCTTCTTTCCACTTTTCCTCAGAGCGAAGACGCCACTCCAATGCGGTAATTACCCCGTCCTTCTTTATTGCTAATGAGAAGCTAAAATATGAGCGCCTGCCAACCGCAGTCATTTGTGACCTGACCTGCTCCTGGCAGGTAATTTCTACCTACATGGCACTATTGAAATGACCGCATAGCCTTTAGCATCTGCCAGTAATGTATATACACACCAGGCCCTTTTTTTTTTGGCATGCTTGAGAATGCCCGCAGGAATCCTGAAATATTTAAAATTATAGCTTCACAGTTACTGCACACACTGTAACTTATGATGCTGGTCGGACCTCGCCGTGTTCTTTTAAAAACCTCAAACTCCTTGCTCTCATACCTTTTCATACTCTCATCCAAATATTTGAGAAGTTTAGTGCCCCTTAAAGTTGAGTGCACTTCATCAGTCTGATGTCTATTTCTTGCCACTTCGAAAAGTCAATAATGTGTTGCTGAAAGTGTCAAATTTTACCTTAATGTGATCCTTCTAAGGCACCTTTGACCTCTTATCAGTTACCCGATGTAACCACACAAACACAATCCAACCATCCATAATGATGAGCGTGTTTTAGGACGCCGTAAGACTCATTTCCAGCACAAAGCCTACGCACATTCTCATGTCATCATAGCTCCTCTTCAATCCCATTATCATTTTTTATCTGATGGTGAGACAAATCAAGGTTGTCCCAGTGTCGGGCAACAAAAGCCGTTTTCATGTTGAAGGTTATTGAAAAGCACCGTGATGTAAGGAAAAAGATTATATTGGTGCCCTTCGGATAGACTCCAATGTCACACATGAGGAGACAAAGAGTTTCATCACAGACACTGCCTTTTTTTTTTTTTTTTGAAGGCAATCAGAAACATTTTATGCTTGTTGCCGAGCTTCATATTTGCCATAAAATCTCTGAGATTGACTCCCAACTCTTACCACGGGGGTGAAAAAATCCTATTAGACTGAAAAACAGCAAGGGATATTGAAAACGTATTAGCAATAATGATGGGGACTGCTGAATGCAATGCTCTTAATATGACTATTTTAGAGGAAATGATACAGCCAGAGCATGAAAAAAAAAGTAATTCATTTCCAAGGATCATGTAAATGTTAATGTTTACTGGTTCTACACACACGTCCATTAGAAAGGCATTAGCAATGAGATTATGATGATGAAGGGAAAATTGACTTAACGGATCAGTTCATTCACTGACCATCACCATATTTAGAATACGAGAGGCTTCTTGACCAGTAAACTTCTTGGCCAGAAAGAATTAGATTTGTAGAGCACAGGCTGGAAAATGGTTTATTAATCAAGCCCCATGTGATAGATGGAGAATACCTCTGAGGAGTTAGTTGTGGGGGGGAACTTTCTCAAATAGGGGTTGAACTTCTGACTTTCTGGCTCCATACGTTTCTTTTAAGTTCATAAGTCCTCCAAGTGTATTTCTGCTGTGTACCTGTGTATTTTAATAGGGCCTTTTTTATCTGAATAGAAAAGAAATTGGGCTTGAGCTGGTATTTTACACCACAGTTGCCTCAGTAATTTCTTACAGCAATTGGTCCAAGAGGAGCTTGGAATTACCGTGCAGTCTTCTTTTCAGTGCCCTTTTATGTGTAGTTTGCAATTGACCTACCTGGTTACATAAAGAATAAATAAATAAGCAGGGCACTTGTCAAAGGTGATCATAGCTGATAGCTTTGCTTCAATGCCAGTGTGTGGGCAAAAGTTTGCTTACAAATGTAAAGGACCAATGCTACTACATATGCTAAACCATACAGTTATCTGTGTAGCACACAGAGTTACAGGATTGCTTGCTACTGTTAGAGGACTGCTATGAGAAATCTTAATACAAGAATGCATACTATTAAAATTAATTGGACAATGCAGAAATAATAAATGCTTGAGTCCTGTCCGGTTCCTGTGTTTTTTTGCTTTATACAACGCAATATTATGGTCTCTCAAAAATATTATGTTATTGGATAGTCTCACAAATGCATAGGTATCTAATAGACTGACCTGTAAATGCTTTTATTTAATATCAGTACAAATCCTGTTGCTTCTTCACCTTTTTTTTTATGACACACATCGCAGATTTTCACAACAAAGAATCTGCTCTCATCTCCATCTAGCATTACAGAATTGTGTAACTTATCACCTAGCATGGCACTTTCTAAGTCTGCTTTTGATATATGTGTCTCAAAAAAGACTCAAAAGAAAAAATGTGTTTTCAGAATATTGCAGTAGCAATGACAGCACATAGAGAGTCCCAACTCTTTTAAACCTCTCGCTGCAATATGGAATGGGATATACAAACCTGCTGTGACGAGAAATGTGCATTGTTATCTTAAGATAACAAAATAATTAACTCAGAAGAAAGTATTTAAAATGGAAAGCACTTCATTTCCATGTGAATGCCAGGAAAATAGTTAGGTCTTTCGCAGAAGCCCTAACAACCAGAGCCTGATGAAACTGTGGCTCTCTAAAGCAAAGCGGATCAGAAAATGACATCTCCCTATTCAGATTGACTGATTCCTGTCCGAGACTGCGTGTGAAAGGCGCACGCTCCGAGCGGCTCGTACAGAAGGCTAACCACACGCAGATAAGGCCGATGCTGGCCCCGTGACACGCCTGGCTTGGAAGGAAAAGCAAATCATTCAGGACAATCTATTTTCACTGCTGCCATTCACTTCAGTGCTTGTCAATTCAATACAGCAGATTCTGGTGCTACACTGTGCCCTGTGAATACCATTTCCATATAATTATTCAACATAAATGGCAAACCGCTTGCTGCTTCATCAACCTTTTGGACCACATGCTGGCAAATGGATTGATAAATAAATAAAGTTCTCACGCAAATAGACTGAAGGGGTTAGGAAAAGCTAATGGAAGGGAATATCTTGCAAATGGACAGCAGAAAGTGCTTTGTGGCTACGGGCGGCATTCTTTGTTGAAAGTGGTGACCCTCTCCTAAGAACAGTGGTCCCTACTGAGTTTTTTTTTTTTAACTTTTACTTGAACGTGACAGCTCTGGCCATCAAGGAGCGACATAAGTGGAAAGAGGCCTCAGGTGTAAGAGGATTTACCAAACAAAGGCTACTGTAAAGCCCCGGCGCTATCAGGAGAATACAGCTTGTTGTTTTACACATTGTGCCGCGACAGGCCTCTTTACACTACAGGATGTACAAACTGGATTTCCAACATGAGTCTGAGAAGGGTGATCAAATAATTTCAGGGCTTTAAGGACAACACTGGCTTTTGAAACTCTTGTCCCCTTGTCAAGACCAGTGACTTTTCTGGCACACTCCCCCTGCTGTGAAGTTAAAAGCATTTGCATTTCACAGGCAGGCTGCCATGACGGAAGGTTTTATCGACCTAAATGCCCTTTTGAAATTCCAAACGTTTAAGTATAAAGTGCCCTTCACGTCTGTCATTCACGCTCGACAGTTATAATAACATGCTCCTAAAACGAAGTGGCTTTTAATTAAACTTCTGTTAACAAGGAACATTTTGGTTGAGATAATTTATACTTCTCACATTGATAACTTTTGAGTCTTTGCTAGTTTTCATACCAAATCAGTTTGCTGAATCTGAGGCAGAATGTTTTCACAAATCTTTTTCTAACACTTTTTGGACAATCAGAAGTTTTCAACGTGTGGCACAAAATTTTACAAAAACATTACTGACTAGTAAAAAGGTTTAAGTAAAAGCAGCTGGACTCCAGATGATTTTACTTAAACCTTTTTTCAAGATGTCCTGGATGACTGAGAACCTTCACAGACAATACTGACTAGTGGAAGTTCAACCTTATTTTTTTTCCTTCTTCAATTTTAAGTCAAATGCAAAGCTAGCCATAGAAGGAAAATGTGTCTCCTGCTCCATCCCAGTGTTTTCTTTTTATTCTTTTAAATGGATATTAGTCATTTTTATGTCTTTACTGTCGGAGAAACCATCAATCCATCTTGTACTGCTCCAAGCTATGTCTCTGCTCTCGAACCACTGTCGGCTCGACCAATGATATGGCAGCACTGACAGTTATGGGCGTGTTTTAGGTCACTTTGTAAACAACATGACACTGCTCTAGTTGGATGAAAGTGTGGTTACTCACAAATAATAATACTCAAAATAATTATACAAAAAAAAAAAAAAAATACTGTATCTGAACTGGTGACCCCCAAGTTGCAAAATCAAAAAACCTCTACCATTACAGTTTTGAACTCTGAATTCTCTCTAAAAGCTATATCTTTGGTTGAAAAAGCTTAGTGCTTTTGCAAAGCTAATGTAGTTGATCTAAACCACTCTGTCTTAAAGTATGTCAGTTTCTTTGTACGATGTATGACTGATGCAAATTGTAAGGCTGTGGCTGAGATTGACACAGAGTTTTGGTGGCGTATGTGATTGAAAATACATTTTGTAAAAGACACATCTTCAAGCAGCCGGTACAGGAAGAGTCTCTGAGTAACACCCAGGGAGAGATTCTGAAGTGAAACATTGAGCCAAATGCCTGCAGGCCTTTACAAATGTTTGTCTGAGGGAACTGAAAGGATTTGCCTCGGGGACCCGGAAAGTTTACTTCACTGACTCCAACCTGAAAATTAAAGATCTGCGGCTCAGTCCACAGAGGCTCTGTTTCTAAGAGACGTAATCACAAATGGAACTCATGCATTTACAAATAGAGACGGATGATTCATGGTGCTGTGAATCAGTTCAATTTGTTACAGTAACTGCGTTAATAAACCTGCATTCACTGAGCACTTCAGTTAATGCCAAAGATTTTTTATACCTTTTTTTATATTTATATACAAAGAAAAGAATCAAGGTTGTTCTGTACTTTTCTTCTTACCTTGAAGTGTCTATGGTAGTACGGTCTTAATGCCTTGTTAACAGCTCAATTCTGTAATGGCAGCTCTAAAAATTTAACATTTGTTTCATGTGGTTGCATCAGTTTTGAATCGGATGACATAATAGAAAGCTAATTATGGGTGACAATAATTCAAACTGCCACTGTTTGTAGTCACATCTTGTAAGTCTCTTTAGAATCGCAGCCATTGTTTGGACGGAAGTTTTATTTCACTCAAAATCTTTTCTTTCTACTTCTTTATATTGGCACAGCAACAGCAGAAACCTTGCAGCTAAATCCTCTTTTGACTACAGACCAGAGGCTTAGAACATCAACTTGCCTTGGATCTTGGACTGTTGTCATAAAAATCCCGTTCATAACCCCACAAAAAAAAACAAGAACAACACACAGAAACATTGCCAGCAGCTGCGGACCGTGAAAAGTTCAGCTGTGTGCCATTTTTCTCAGCTGACAAACTAACCGATCGTCTACACTTTTCCAGGTAGCCCTAACCTTGCTGTAAACAGCTTTTTCACCCAGACAGGATTTGATGCATGGGCAAATTTCAGAGCCATTTACTAATACACACCATCTAATGTAAATTAATCTGAGGCAGCGGAGGAGGGAAGTGCCATAAAACACATTGCTAGTACATGGATAGTGTTTGGATTTCATATGGGTCTAACTCTTCATCCCTCTTCCCTCCCTCCTCGCGACATATCCACACAATTATGTACTGAGCTCACAAACATCACTCACAAATACTCTGGGCTGGCAGTCATTAGAGTCCCAGGAGTCTTTGCCTTGTACCTCCTCATACCCGCACATCTCCGTTGCCAATAATCGTTATAATTGATGTTTCTCTTCGAAGCCTCTAATGATGTTTTTAGTATTTATGGTTACAGACAGCCAGGCATGCTGATTCATAATAGTTTCTCCCTGCCATTTTATTGGCATGGCGTTTCTCACATTCACATCAGTAAATTAATTTTGACCCGGCGACGCTGTTTATCACAGCAAACCACAGCGCGCTCCCTCCGTGACCAGGTTTTCTTAAGCCGTTGTCGTAAAGAATGGTTTATCGATCTTCTGCGCTGACGCTTTAATAAGTGCTTTGCATAACAAGTGTTTTACTGCAGAATAAATCACGTGGGCCGGCAGCACTTGTCAGGCGCCCAAGTACACACACATATGTGGAGCCAAAGCGTTGGGAATACAAAGTGACAGACCACGCCATTTGGAAAGGCGTTTTTGTTGTTTTTTTTTTGCATTTTAAAAGTAAGAATTGTATTTCAAAATAGATCCTCAATAACTTTATAGCTTTCTTGTTGCTAGCACACTAGCCACACTAGATTGTGTTTGGAATAGGAGGAATTCAATCACTGAGATCTACAGGCCACTGCGGAGGCCTCTGAGTGAGATCGATGGCTGGAGAGGCAGGTCGCAAAAGGGCCAGCTCCCCAGTTACTAGCGTTTCATCCCTGTCCTGTTGCCACTCCTGTTTAGAGACTGTGACCAGGGCTACTGAGCCTGAGCGGCAGCCAAAAGCAGTGCCACATCCACCATCCTGAGGCCTAGTCCACCCCAGGCCGGCACCGTAATATCATTTTATGTCAGCCATGAGTGAAAGTTTCTGCAACTTGGGGAGTGCTGATTGATGGCTGTTGTAAATCAATGTTGAGTGTGCTGCATGGGGTTTTATAGCCGGGGAAATGGTGCAGCCAGTATACAAGTAGCAAAGCTCTCCTTTAGCCCCCTGTGCCTTTACCTTTCTTTTACAATTTGATGCGTTTTTTAAATAAACACAGACAAAAACAACTCTGACCCTGTAGCACACACAGAGCCCTGTCTTCAAAGTGTCTCGAGCAGGGAGGTTACAATGATGCCCTCTCGAGAAAAACCTATTAAAATCCAATCCTTTTCTTCAAGTGATCACCAACAGCACCAACAAATCTGATGACATTGATTGGTCTGTTGAGATTGGAGGTCACAATAACCTATCAAAAAAAAAAAAAAAAAAGGAATAATAACTGTCAAAGTTTTTTAAATGAATGAGTGCTTGTGTGTTCCAGGTGAGAGCCTGGTCTCACCAGTTTGTGTTGTTTGATCATCAGCTAAAACAAGTCATGACAATCTCATTTTAATTGGACAATATTATTTCTGGCTCATTATTTGGTGCAATATTATGAGCGCTCCAAACGCGTCACAGTCATGTTATCAGGAGAAAGCAGGAGATCCAATGGCTCTTCGGCACCTGCATAAAATCCTAAACCTTTACTTTTCTGCAGGTAAGGCCAGGCCTGCCTGTGAAATTGACATTTGCATTCATGAATTGTTCATGGCGTCGTGAGTGGTGGCTGGTCAATGTAGAACTAAAGTGTAGCTGTAGCTGCTGATGAGTGCAGTGTAGCACGCCTCGCTCAATGGACTGTTAAGACAAGCTCCTGCTGGATAAAGTGCACAGTTGACCTTACCCCAAATTGATATTCTGTTACAGAATGCTGCTTTTGGGAATTCTGTAATGTGTCACTAGCTCCCTATTGTCGTAGGTGACTGACTGTTTTTTTATTGTGTCAGATTCAATCATTCACAAATGTGACAAAGAGGGTACTTGGTCATATAATAATAAAATAAAAATAAAATAAATCATATTAAAAAAGAATATAATATAGAAAGGTTATTTATTGTTCTGTAGATGTAGCTATATAGGATATAGACAAATAATACATTTTAAATTATCATCTAAAGGTTCAATAAATATGTAAACAAAAAAAAAAAAAACGTGAAGTGGAGAGATAGCCGGCCAGTACAAAGCTGTATGTTTGTTCATTTTGCTGCTGCTGTTATAACATACAAGCTACAGTCTTTGCATTCATCTCTTTAATAAACTCCACAGAACCCAGCACAGTTTAGTTATCTGCCCAGTAAACCGAGAGAGACGCAGTCTTATGTTGAACACATACTTGACGATTTAGGGCAAAGATATTGATATTGATTATCTTGTACGTAAACTGAAGCTTAAGCTCAGTTTTCTTTTTAGAAACAAATCGTGTTTCTCTGTTGTACCAGGAAACGTTTAATGCAACTTTTTTTACCTTTATTGGATTACAGAGATCTTCTTTTTATGAATGCATCTGATTGTCTTTTAAAAAAGCTGGACAATGTTTATCATTGTGCTTTACGTTTTATGACTGGTTGTGGAAATCATGTTCATCATTGAACATTGTATGCTGCAGCTGAGTTTCCATCCCTGTATGTCCGCAGGTGGTCTCATTTGCTGATTTTCATTTATAAATGTATTCTTGGGCTCCTCCCATCTTACCTCTGCAAATGCGTAAAAACCAACAACAGTATGCGCTGCGTTCTCAGAAGAACATACTGATGGTGGTTCCCGCAAAGAAATGTATTTGTTCTTTACAATTTGAATTGCCCATATGAATGATTATACTCTAGTCTATAGCTTACTTTTCCTATACAGTAGCTTTATAAATGAGACAGCAGTATTATGCTTCAAGTACTCACATTAAACTACGTTTGCAAACAGACTTGTGTCTTCACTTGAACTTGTTGGTCAAAGACTTGAGACTTGAATTACAATAAAAGTTTTGTGTACATGTCTGACTGTTGCAGTACTGTACTTTTCAGACACACACCACACATCCACACAAAGTCATAATCTCTCTTACTGCATCAAGCGATATGAGTAAAGCTGACTTCCACATCAAGAAGAGTCGAAGGGAGAAAAAGGCATTATCAGCCCCAGAGAAAGATAAGAGTTTTGTCGGTGGGGCAAAGGAGCCCTTCAAAAAAAAATTAATAAAAAAAAAAATTCCAAAGGTCAGTGGAGCTTGACTTGAGAGCAGCGAACATGAAGACATCGAAGGTCAAAAAGACTGAGGGTGTAATCCATTCATAGGGATGACAAGTGCACCTATAGTTTTTGGTCACAGAACTCTGATTCATTTCGGAGATTTTATCCCGAGGAAGCTAAAGCTACGAGACTGACTATTACCACTCAGAGAGGTGACACAGCAACAAGGGAAAGAGTGGTAACGAGTGAAAGCACACCTGAAGCAGAGCAATGAACCCTGCTCATATCAAGTTGAATATTAATTCTAGTGGAGTGCCCTGGATAAGTGAGGCCCCTGGGTACACCTCTCACTGGGTGCCATTATGAAGCCACTGCCACAGATAGCAGAATTAGAAAAAAAGCACAATGAATTTAAAATATTCAGGCACAAGACTATTGCACTGCTTCTATCTGTTGATACAGCTCACGATATCCAGCATCATGTCCACGCGTAGGGGAAAAAGAAAATCTGCTTGTTTGTTATGCCTTTGGACCAACACTACGGACCATTTGCTCCTCGCTCAGGTTTGTTTGCGCAGCTCGGGTCATTCCCAACAAATAAATAAAAGCTGTGAAAAGGTCTGACAGTGCAGCTCTCAGTCGTCCTCAGTGGCAGTTTATCAGCAGCAGGAGTGTAATACATGGCAAACACCTCTGTCCCGGAAACTCCGCCCAATCACGATTTTTCATCGATAAAAGATGAACGTGGACCGCTAATGACTAGCTAGCCTATCACTCATGTTTGAAACGTCAGAATCAGAAATATTAATTGCATTGCCACTGTGGTGACTGATAATCAAATTCACTTATTTCTTCTCTATGTTCATTATGACGGAGCAGATGAAATAATATATAATACTAATGGACAGAGTGGGTGTTAGAGTGTGCCAAAGCCTTTCCCGTGTTGGCAATTCTGCTCGCTGCTTTAGGGACAGAAAAAGTGAGAGTTGGTACATTTCCTCCCTGGAAAGTGTTTTGGAGAAGTTGTGTAAGGGACATTAACGACACAGAAGATGATGGCTGGTTAATAACAAATAAAGACATTGATTTGGACCCCCTGCAACAGATTGACTGATGGTGGGTTTTGCTTAGGTTGTCCATGTTTTCAAACCTAAAAACCAGGGCACTTTAATTTTACTTTAATTCAAACAAACAAAAATTATGTTGCAGAAAATCAGTACAATGCAAGTAAACAATTAAAAATTATAAACTGTTTAGCATTAAAACAGTTTGACAAACAGTCCACAAAACGCAACATAGGCTATAACCTACCTACTCTGACAGTTGTCTTTCTTTTTGGATGATGGTCAAACGGTGAACGCTGGAAAAGGACAGTAATGGCCTCTCACTTAAGAACCAATCACCATTGAGCTACAGATCTGCGTAACACTCTTTTTCAATTGGTTAATATTGCCATTGCCATGGTAACTCTGAGATTGACATTCAGACAAATATGTTGCAAACACAACGCGCTGCTTTGTCGCAAGCATTGGTTTAAAATAGGGGCATTCGGGGCAGGGAGGGGGACAAACCAGGACATTTTAGTGTTTTGTGGATTTCAACCAGGACACAAGAAATGGGGTCTAAAATCAGGACTGTCCCATATAATATGCTCACCCTATATTAGCTACACTCTAAATTACAGCATTAGGCCATAAGAACTAAACGCTGCATGCTACATGTTACTGGAGGACTATGTTATGCTGAACATGTATGGAACTCCAAATTACACGATATGACTTCCTTACTAAAACGTTAAAAGGTGATCTCACAAGATGAGCATACACCTCGCTAAAGCAGCCAAACCTACATTGAGGTAAAATATGCACACTGCCATTGTAGACATTCTCCATCAGTAGAATATAGACTCTTTTAAAAACACAAGCTCAAATGTTAAGTGTCTTTAATCAGCACGCTGTCGTAATTCAATTGGAAAGACCGCTACTTTTGTTGAGCATGTGATCTTAATCTGAACATGTATCCTGTGGAAGGCTATGTATTTTGTGTTAACATGAAGACTGCATCAGGCAGATATCCAGCTACAAAACACATACATTAAAAGCAGTGTCTGTTCTTTTCACTGACATAATGAGCCCCACTGCACATGAACCAATGCTCCAGTGCTCATGAGTGCTTTTACTTCTGCCTCGGCTTTACATTGCTCAAACCCATGGCCGCACAGGAACCATGCATTTTTTTATTTCTTTGCCCCAAATGAATTTGAGTTGGAGTGAATATTAATAATCACATGCCTTGAGATTAGTATAGATAAGATAGTATACTGTAGATATGCACACAACCATATGCCAGCAGACTGTTACTGTTAAGTCTCTGTGTAACCTGAGTAATTTAAGCCTCCGACCGGTTTCTCTAATGCATGCAATCTAGCAGCGGATAAAAGGAGGTTAAAATGGAGTATGCGCTCTTGATTTATTATCAAGTGGTGTTCTGTCCCTAATGAGATACAGGACCGGTGACAGAAATGATTTTATTCGGAAGCTTACTTAAATGTGGTGCGAGGAGCTCGAATGTCTGGGGAGTTCACAGTGGAGGCACTGCTCATTTGCACAGAATGAAGCCAGTTAAGGCATATTACTTGGAACTGGGAGGAGATCTCAATGCAGGCCCCGAACACGCCAGAGGGCTAATATATCCAATTTTGCTCAGGGATGCTTTGGGATTGCCCGGGAGGAGCTGAAAGATGGGCACATTTGCATTTGAGAAACAGCACAAGACAGACACAAAAGACCAGTGTCAAAGAGAAACGCAGGTACAGTGCCTCTTCTATCTTTGCACTACATTCCTCATATGTCTTTAGTTCCTAGCATCTTTACCCAGCACATCCCTGCAGCTTCGAAGACTGCTGTGGCACATTGTGGAGCCATTTGAAAATAAAGTTGTCCAGAGGCTAAAAGCCCTCTTGGATTTTTCCTCAGCCTCTTGCCCTGTGACCGAGCATCACAGCGGCTGAGCCTAATCTTGACAGGATGCTAATAGACGGTCAAATTAACATAATGTCCAGGCATTAGGAGTGGTTAACCTTTGACCCGTCACACTGACAGGGATAATAGCGGCGCGGTGATCGAGGACACAGACGCCTATGCACTGTGAACTCGTGTCATCTATATGCTGTCTGTACACACTGCACAAGTCCATTTTTATCTGCTCCCAAAAGCCACATGCCACCATTGAGTCCCTCATCTTATGCCATCGCCGACGGGAGCATGGAGCGGTCAGGCCATTGCCCTTTTACCTTACTCAACTACTGTACTATGCTTCAGCAACCAAAAAGCTCTCTGCATCCTCGAACTCTCGTTTGTGTGGACACTACACACACACACACACATACACACGTTTTAAACGCGAGCGCTCAGTAGCCGCTGATCTTTCATGACGTCTCATTCCACCTCAGTTCCTCGCCCCCTTGCTTCTTTCTAATTGAGGCGGCAACCAATACAATTATGGTGAGAATCATGGCGGACTGATGTGAGGACGGATTAACGGGATTAAGAAGATAATCTGTTGACCCTCTGGCCCCGGCGCCGTATGAGGCTGGGAAGGCAATTTAAAGCGGAGAGGAGGAAGGAGATGGGGGCTTTAATGAGCGAGCTGAAGAAAGCCCCTGACCAGTGTTAGGCACGAACGCCATGCCGCGCCACTAGGGGATTACTTTCCACAGGACTCCTTTTGAACAATCTCACCTCAACCTTCACATCCGGCCTGCTGCCCTGAATCCAGCAGACTCATATGACTTCAGCAAGGATACCTTTGGCGGATGTGGCCTCAACATTTCAAAGACTGCTACTTCATCGCTTTAAATGATGCATAACTGGCGAGGAGCTGCAACGTTTCTAATTGTGGCGTTGAATTAAAGACAAAAGTGTCCTCTAAATTGTTACACTAATGAGCTTACAGTCCCTGTGTGACTTATTCAACTGAAAACACTGAAAGTGGATGCAGTTGGGATGAAGTTAGAAAAAGTTCATGCATGTATATATACAAAATGTGCTTAGACATTGAAGTACACACACATACACATTCCTCCACAACCATGCTTCGTTAAATGTGATTAGGAGATTTTGCAAATGACACCGTGTTTCCGTCAGACAAGGATGATCCGCTTGTTCTTTCTTCTAGTCTTGATTTTCAAGCTTTTATCTCCCGTCCTGTAAGTAAAGTATGTTCAGCCCTTATCTTCCACCAAAAGACCTGTCAGGTACAATAAAAACGAGCTTCTACTTTAGTAGTTGTGAGATTCTTGTAACAATTGTTGATCTGTGGTGCTCTAGACTGAATGAATGGAACAAGATTGAAAATGATGTGTAATGGACGTTTGATGGGTTCAAGTGATGTTAGTCCTAACAGACCCGACTAATGATGGAATAAAAAAACTTTTTTTTTTTTTTCAGAAGAATTAGGTTTCTTTTGAACAGTTTTGTTCTTTTCAAGGAATAAAACTTCCAGAGACCTGTTTTTTTTTTTTTTTACAGGAAAATATATTTTTGTTACAATGGCAACTCAGAAATGGTAGTTTTCTGTAACCTGACCATGACCTGATTTTCAACTCCAGCTGTCGTTTTTTTTTTTTTTTTTTTTTACTTGATGTTGTATGTCTTGTTGTTGGGCCTAGAGCCTGTAATAAAGTTTAATCTATAACCCAGAAGTCTCATGATGCTTCTTCTATCTACTGTCCACACTGTGTGCTGAGTCAGGAGGCTTTTATTTACAGTTTCCATGGTATCCTTGTATCTTGCGTGACAATGAAGATGGAGCGACAGTCACACACAATTGCTGTTTTTCAAGGCCACCATAAAGTGAGTAACTCTTACCGTTTTAGTCATACTATGCAGCTGTCCCGTTGAGATATATTTTTTGCCGTTTGCTGCTGCTTTCAATCTCTATGCCATGCTAGGCTAATAGCCTCTCTGCTGCAGCTGAATACTACAGAATTTCCCAACAGGGTAGAAATTTGTTTTTCCATCATATTTTAGTTGGAAAGGTCAGATGATTTTTCAAAGGTTAGGACTAATATCAAACACAGCTGCAGACTTTACCAGAGCTTTCCCATCCTGAAGCTCCGTACTTGTTAAATGTGCTGATGAGGCTTCATAAGGCGACAGTGTGAGCATGGAGTGGATGGCCATCTGGATGTCCCTTCCAGCTTGACAGATATCTAATTTTACTTGTCTACATTACTTTGAACCATTTACTGTGAACAAACAAGTCTGAGTAAGTGTAATTTCTCTGAATCAACCATGTTCCTGCAGCCTTGCTCGGTGTCATTTGCCTAAAACATTCCGCACACCACATTAATCATAATAATCGAGCTTTTCTTGTGTTGAATGTAAAGCGGTTTGTGTTTGCTGCTGAGGCAAGCACATTTTGGCTTGTTTTCTGCCGCCTCCATTTCACCAGACACATTGTGCGTTATTCTGTTTTTGGTACACTTGAAAAAAAAACACTGGAGGCGATGACGTGCATAACTCTATTTGTCTCATAAAACGTTGCAATGTGACATTTCAAATCAAGTTTGTTGATACTCTGACATATGACGCGCACACGCCAGCTCACTTTAAGAGCAGGATGTATAAAGGCCTTTTCTTCAGGGAGATGTGGCAAGGTGAGACAAATGTTAATATAGTTTGAGAGACAGGACCAAAGCAGAGCGGCTCTTTCTGTTCTTCCTATCTTTTTCCTTTAGGTTGCAGATCAATACACTCCATATGTGTTGAATCCCCGAGAAACATGAGTATTATTTTAACTTGTCACTTCCTCAAGAAATGTTCCACAGAGACATAGAAGACATCTACACCTACCACATACAGGCTCCCAGCAGAACAAAGATGCAACAATTATTGACGAAATATATCACAACATATCCTCAGTGACGTTCTATTGTCATTATGAACCACTATGTATGTGATCACAATGGTGTAGATTTGTTTATCTTTACAAAATAAAAGCATTGTTATGAAAGGTGTATCTTGGATCTTATTATCCTAGACATTACCAATTACCTGTTGTTACTTTTGATGTTACTTTATAATGTGTCTGGATGTGTCACTGCCTAAATTCCCAGGTCAGAGAAAACCTTATTGCATGTGCTCCAATGCAAGGCCAGATCTATCTATCAATCAACGTGAGCTGGGATCTTCAGTATACCTATTTAACTTGGTTGCAAGACAACGACGTGACAGCATTGAAGACAGACATTGACAGACTCACTTCAAGACAGTCCACGAGGTCTTCCACTGGCTGCTAAACACTTTGCCATTTTCCGGCACAAAGGCAGCTGCATTATGCAATGCTTTGCAACTGTGACATGCTTGGTGGGAAAATGACAGGGCCTTTTTATATATGGCTGGACAAACCCTGACAGCATGTATTAACTTATGAATCATACCCAACAAGTGGAAAATAGCCCTTTTCTATTATGCAAATTCTATATTTTTTCTTTTTTTCTTTTATGTGTATACAAATGGCTGATAAAAAGGGACAAGTTGACAGGCCTTTCAATGGCAGTTTAACATTAATATAATTTATAATGGCACCAATGCTGTGTTGCTGTAAGTAACTGTAATTATTTTTAATTATATATTGATGCAATGGGGTTTCTTTTAAAACACAAACTCAAGGCTCAAAATGTTACGAGCTTACATTATGATTAATGTCAAGAGCATCTTGTGGGTTGGATAAATCTCTATGACAAGGACTTTCCAGTCCTCAACTCTTTTGTTACAGAGTAGGTTTTATAATTGACAGACAAGACTAAAACCCTGAACCTACACTTTTAGAAGCTTTGCAGATATGAAAATTTAAATCTTTTATTTACCAAGTCTTAAGTTTGATCCCCGTGGCTATATACTGTTACCATGGCAATTCCACAAGACTTATTGTAACATTATGAGCCATATTTCCTTCCCCCTTAACACAAGTCACTGACAGTTGTCAGATCTGAGTGCTGTTTAAGGCACATTGGGCCAATTGTCTCTGACAGGAGGCACTCACAGGACACTGGTGTGATATTTACACCCACCCTCTGAGAACTCCCCAGCGACCCTTTAATGATCTATGTATATGTGCACTACAGGACTCACTTTAAAGGAGGGAGATACTGTACTCTAAGAAGATTCTCCACTCCACACTAATGCTGCAAAATAACGTTTTTCTTATACCACAGGTAAACTTTTTATATTTATCAATAAAAAAATTCTCTAAATAAAAATTTGAGCTGTGTTTATATACTGTACTTACACTGCTCTCTGTTAACAATTGTTGCTCTCCTCTTTCACACCTGCATAGTTTCTGCTTAGGAAGTTTGACACAAATTGCACCGTAACAGAATCCTGAGAGGTAACAAGTCACCTCCAGATGGCTGTTAGGCAGGTTGGGACTTTTGCTTATCTGCCACACTTAAGTTTATTGCATCAGTCTGTCAGACGAGTTGAGGGAATTGCAGCCATGAGGAGCCCTTCTGACACGTTAGCTCCAAGATATGGGTCGCATCACGGACCCAAAACAAGATCTTATCATCTGGAAATGAACGCTGAGAATTTATTATGGCATTACTGTCCTTTACCCAAAAAGCAAATGCAATAAAACCCCTGTAGTATAACTTTAGCAGTGAATGTTGATGAGCCATCTTGCTGGTCCGAGAGAGCCTTAACACGGTGGTAATGTGTGGCTCTGCCTTTTTCTATTTGTGTCATTTTAATAGCCATTTTCCAGCCCAGTCACCAGAATAAAATGATGCCACTGCCAGGGATATGTCCAATTAAGCCTGGGTGATAAAACAACAACAATGTGTATTGGCACTGACACATCATCAGAGCATTAAATACAAACAAGTACAGACACCAGTGTGAACAAATAAAAAGGATAAGCAGCCGGGAACAACACTATTACAACTGAGTCCACACTTCTATTTTTTGCTGCATGCCTTGATTTTACAAAAGTAAACCAAAGCAGAAAAGAAGCTTATTTAACCCTATCAAGTGTACGAACAAAACCCAAGCCTCTGATTGGCTTAAAGGACACAATGTCGGTTTAAATATAGAGCTTATTGCCTTGTATTCTGATAAATAAAAATATATATATTATGCTTCTCTTTAATATCCAGGGGTCCTTTAAGCAGTTTTTCTTCATCCCTTGTTTGTTTCCTTACAGACAGAAATGATACTGCTTCTGACTACAGACGATAAAGAGGAGGGAGGAGGAGGGGGTCCTTTCCACAGCAGCGCAGAGCACACCGGCGTGAACGCGCATGCAGGGAGCGTTGGGGGAGCGCGCGTATCGGAAGGGAAAGAGAGGAAGCAAACTGAAGTGAGGCAGATCCAGTCCAGTCGCCAGCGGAGTCCAAGAACTGCGCACGAACGGGAGCCTTGTCGGTGTTTTTTTTACAGCATCGTCCACCAAGAAATCTTAAAAAAGAAAAAAAGAAGCCTGTCCTATAGCCTACCCCACCCTCCAGCTCTGACAATGATGCTCCAACTCGTCCAGCTCCTCGGAGTGCTCGTCTGCGGCGGTCAAGGTACGAGCCCGCGCCTGCGAGAGTGTACGAGAATCCGCGGGGTTTTGGGGACTTTGTGCACAAGTTGTGTAGTGCTTGTGCTGTCGGTGGTCTGCGGCGGTGGCGATGAGGGAGCTCGTGCTAGTGTGTTCATACAGTGTGTTTGTGTGCGTGTGTTTGTGAGAGGCAGAGTGGGCTGGATTGTTTAACTGGACGTTGTTTTGTAGTTGAGGCACGTCTTGCAGGGGCCACAATGCTTTCTTCTGCTGAAAAAAAGAAAGGAGGAGGGATTATGACTGGGGTCCCTTTTTATGATTTTTGGTTGCACTTAACGTCTACACATATTCTCTCCGGCACAAACACTTGCCTTTATCACATGACGAGCTTTTCCACTGGATATGTTTCTCAATGTTTTTTTGAGAGTGACAGCTTTGAAATGACATCACGCGTAAGACGTTGTTTTTAGAAATCTCTCCAGTTATTAGTCTTCAGTTACCATGTCTATGTGCTAGACTCTTTGTGACAAGAGCAGCGTTTAAAGTTTGTCTTTTCAAGCTGCATTTGTTATTTATTTATTTTTGACAGCGCGGTGACACCGCGCGGTAATGAACGCACCTGACGTTGACGCGTGACTAATGTGTGCTCACTTGTGTGGCGCAAGTTTCATGTAAAATGTTAGTCTGGTGGTCTCAGCTCAAGTTTAAGGCAAAACGTGACAGATGTTCGTTTTTTTTTAGCTCCTTTCTTTAAAGCAAATCAACGCCGTTCATTTAATTACATGCTTCTCGCAAGGCACGCGTAAACACAGCATCTTTCATCTTTAAACCCAGAAGGAGTTTGTGCACTGGCCACAGAGGCTTCCCGGTACAACGGCAGGTGGGGGTAGAGCGCTACAAAGTGGCGCCAAGTGTAAAGCCACGGCCACAAGAAGCTCCTCGTTAAGCTGCTCGCTGTAGAAAGACGCAGGGCTGCGAGCCTGTGACGGCGGCTCGTGGCACACTGAATGCAGAAACATTTTAACTCAACTCTTCTAGGCTCCAGTCCAGATTGTTAGAGGTGTTAAAACGAGTGTTAAGAAGCAGTCTCACTGTCACCACGAATGTATAATGTATAAAAAGAGAAGCGGGCTACATACTCTCTGGAGACGTGAGGCACTGATTGGGTCGAGTTTTGGCCAGTGAACAACCTCCAGTGACGTTATAGCAGTTGGCTCTAAGAAATCTATGGGGTAAACTCTTCAAGAATCAAGGATTTTAGATGGAGTAGCCTGAATAATACAATTACATGGTTCAGTTTTTTCCTGCGTGTATTGTTTATTGGAGCGGATACATTTCAAAACTGAATATAAGGAAGTTGTTTTGGATTTGCTGCAAGCCAAGAAATGATTATCCAATGTTTTTTGCTCAGTGAGCTGTTGGCGCAAATGTTAGGGTCGGTCAGAGGACAATTGGCTGGATGTTTTCTTTTACGCTTGGATTTAATTATACATAAAAATCCATTTTGGTCAACTCCGTGTTTGTAAAGCCTAAACATGAATAGTCATTTGTTACAGTTGGATTTTTTTTCGTTGCAGTGCTCTTACATCATGCGACAAAGCCGTGTCCATTCTAACCATGGCCCTATAAGAATATCTGTTGTGAGTGGGACACAACTAGATGAGGAGTTTCTGGCAGGTGGCCACATTAAGTCTACATATCTTTCCCCCACCTGGCTCCTACAGAAAAAAAAACATTTACTTTTCCAACTCCCAGCTCATGTAAGGTTTATGTATTTGGCTTTTTTTTTTAACCGATGCTTAGCACAATGAGTTATGTGCTTGCTCTGGTTCACCCGGGACTCGCCGATGTGATGTTAAGTGGCATAATTAAGATATTTCAGTGCATCTCTGGGGGTGGGGGGGAATGTCAGTGGCTTAGGGTTTCATAGATTTATGCCACTGCGCTTAAGTGTCTCTCATTGCACCCCGAGCTGCAGCTTAAGCATGTGTTGGTGCCTTGCTAACATCTTTCATTCCTGCTTTATGTACATTACCTAACCCCAAAGTCCAATCAATCATGGGAGCAACAGCTAGAGTTTCTCTTCAGCAGCCATTCCACTAAAAATTTGCCGTGTTCTTCGACCGCGCACTGACAACGTCCTAATCCTGACATCACAAGTCATAACACCACGCAACAGCGGTCACACACTGCTATTAAGGACATGCAAAGCCATTTATGAAAAAAAGAAATGGCTTGTGTGTCGGTCCTGCAATGTGAAATGGATTGCATTATTTGATTAATAGAGCGGAAGGGGGATGGAGGGCGGGCTCGGAACATATAGAGAACCAATGTGTATATGAAAATGGAATCGCCCCCTCGAGGCAGCCGCGTATGAGAAATCAATTTAAGGAGTCAGCAGGCCTCCGAATTGTACAAAGGGCAATCTCAATGTTATGGATATGCTATTTATTTGCCTGCGAGCTTTTGATTTCTCCAGCGTGCCCTTTAGCACTCAATCTGCCAAGTTCAGACTTTAGCATTGGATTTGGATAAGACGGGAATGGGGTGTTCTACTCTTAACACCTGGACACCATGAGAAAGGCACTGGTGGAGCATCTGTGTTGTCAGCCCCGCAGAGAATCAAATGAAAGCAAAAGCCAAAAGGATATTTTCAACTCCTACTTGCTCCATATGTTCTTTTCAAATCAAATGGAACTATTGACAATATGAAACAGGAACTCCAAGTTTCTGCAAACTAAAAAAGAATATATTTTTAAATCAACTTTGAGCCACATCTGAAAGTTTGGTGGTCAATGTTTAACGGCTTTTAATCTCAGAAGTGTGATTAAGTAACTTGTGTGGCTAATATATTCACACTTGTTTGACGCCACATTGTTTTCTAAAGACACATCTTTGGCTGCATTTCCATCTGCCATACCAAATGGAGAGAAGGAATTTGGCATATATAGATTTGGCGTCAAAACAGCAGCGTGTTCAGTAATACCCTTTGCCAACCTCGGTCTATTTTCACTCAGATTATCCATTATTATCATGGGAGTGACTAATGTTCTCTTCGGGGAATCTCTTCCATCCACAAGCCAAGAAAATGTAGCTAGAAGTCGGGAGCGGTTGGCATAGCTCATTATGCTCTATGTTCTGAATCCCAAAAAGGCCAAATTTGGAGGCATGTATAGTGAGAAATGAGCAGAATTATACAGAGGGGATGGAGGAAGATTATGCTTAAAAATTCATTTCATTCAAGTGAATGTGATTGCATCTTGTTAAATTGCATTGCCCAAGATTGAATCAAACTCTATAGAGTCAAAACTGTGCCAAAATTAATAAAACGTAATTGAGTCCTGTCAAGATGGAATTGCATTAGACCGGGGCAATGTGATTGGAGGAGGCAGCTGCTGCATGTTGCGGTGTGCTCTTGTGGATTTGTCCACTGTTTATTGGTGGTTTGGTGTCGGCCTGGCTCGAGACCCCCTTTGGCTCCTGCTCATGCATGTCCTGCCAGTCTAAATGCCACACTAACTAGCGGCCTAATAGGAGAGCCAGGCTGCCAGGGCCACAACAGAATCAGTGCCCCCCCCGGCCGACTGACAGATGGCTGGACAAGTTGTTGCTCACTTAGCCTACAACCTACATGAGCACTTCTTCAGCTTGTACAAATCCTAGAGGACTGTTGGTATAGGTTTTACTTCTGCACTTTGCATTTTGCATGACCCACTTGCATCTGATTAATAACTACCCTGAACCTGGCTGTCATGAATAATATATGCAATGTGACTTAATGCATACATAAACAAAATTATCCTTTTTTCTGCTCGCAACATTCTTTTTCCTGTGTCAATCCTTTATATCCTAATTTTGCCTTCAGAGCTGACAACTGTCAAACTTTTTCTTCTAAGGTTTTTTAGCTGGTGCTTGGAATCCTGTTTGTGTATATATAGTAAGTGTATGTATACTGTATAATAATAGAGCATTGGGTAACTTCTGTAACCATTAATTTGGGTCGCAGTGGCTCAGTGGGAGAGTGGTCATCATATAATCGTAAAGTTGGTGGTTTGATTCCCGCTCTCCCCACATACTGTTGTTGTGTCCTTGGGCAACACACTTAACCCCCCTCAAATGGAAATTACCCTAAGCCTACAGTCTAGCATGTTTACAATCATGTGGCTTTGTCTCGTGTATATTCATCAACATGCACTCTCCCATTCTAATATTTTTAATAATAATAATAATAATAATAATAATTGATTTGTTAGCAACAAGTTGGCTCACTAGTGTTACATTTTCCAGATAAAAAAGAAGCTCCCAGAAAATGAAGCACATAAAAAAAAATCCCCTGAAAGTGGACAAATAGATTTGGATGGACAG
Source organism: Neodontobutis hainanensis (assembly GCA_024349245.1). NCBI lineage: Eukaryota > Metazoa > Chordata > Actinopteri > Gobiiformes > Odontobutidae > Neodontobutis > Neodontobutis hainanensis. The sequence goes on along the minus strand of JALDNG010000001.1, from coordinate 1,401,422 downwards.
TAAATTGGTAGAGAAACTGAAAAAAAAAACAAAAAAAAAACAATATGGACACTCAGGTTGAGAAATAATGAAAGTGCTTTATGAGTGATCATTAGAAGCAGCTTTCTCGTGGAACAGTGTGCTGACAGTTAAAAGTACTCTGCAGCAGAGCCACTGAGCAAATGTGCAGACACAAGGTAAGATGGATACTCGCCAGTGACAGGAAGGGGTGGCTGCAAGACAGATTAACAGACGACTGAATGTGCTAATGTTGAGATGCACTTCCGACATAAAGAAGAGGAGGCTATCAATTGACAGCCAAAGAACAATATTTTCCTACTTTGACCCAGGCTTGTTTCGACTGAGCAATAGTTAAATCTAACTCAGAGGCAGCCGACATTCTGTGTGTGCTCCATCAGAGTGATTGAGAATGAGGCTAATGCTAATTGTTGCTGGTTGGCTGTTGAACAGTAACGAGAGGGTGCTGCAGGCTACTGGACACACCAATCTGTGGGTTTGTGGCTGACCTAGAAGCCACTTTTCAAAACAGCTCCTGTCATTTCTGCGGGACTTATTTACATCATTTTTTCCGATTATATTTTTATGATGCACTTGGCAGAGGTCGTGAGTTCAAAACCCAGCCGACTCAAAACATTTTCAGCCGACTGTGGTCTTTCTGTGAGGAGTCTGCATGTCCTCTCTGTGTTACCATGGGTTCTGTCCGTCTACTCCGGTTTCCTCCCCTGTCCAAAGAGATGCATGTACAGGTTAATTGGCAACTGTAAAGTGTCCCTAGTGAATAAATGTGAGAGTGAATGATTGTCTGTCTGTCTGTCTCTAAAATGTCAGCCCTTCAACTAACTGGCACTGTCCAGGGTGTACCCCTCCTCAGGCCCAAAGCTCCTGGGATAGGCTCCAATCGCCCGTGACCCCTAACGGGACTAAGTGGTAGAAAGAAAAAAAGAATTGTCTGGATTTAAAACATGTTAACATGAACTCCCAGGATCTAATAGAATGGATGAGATGATGGGAAAAAAATTACACCCTTTCGTTCTTCTTGATAAAAAGGGCTACACATGTTCCATTTACTCGCAGCTCTTTCTTCAGATAATAGTGCAGTTCTCCTCAGGAGCACAGTTGGAGCTCGGTGTTTTAAATTACCCATGTTTAAAATTCTATTTCACAAAGCGATTTGAGGTCTTTCATCAGTCTGAACAGAAAGTCTATGGGGTGTTAGAAAAGCATTCTTAAACCAGCAAGTCTTCAGAAATATATGAACTTTTGGTTTTTAATGGCTTTCTTTAATGTTTTCATCTTGATATTCACTTGGAACTTTACCAAGAAAGGACAGAGAAATTAAAGTTTGGAAAATGTGTGAACCCATGGACTAACATAACATATAACTAACATATGAGCACCTATTTAGGGAACTTGTGTGGCCATGCTGCACAGGCTTGTTTCCTGTAAGAAAACTGGAGCTGCATGAAATTTGTGCAATGCTTGGGCAGTAATGCGGTAGCTACAGAGACAATTATCTGAAGAACAGTGTGTTTACTGTCTTGTGCCACGATTTGCAGTGGGCTTTGGGCCTACAAACTCTTTGATACGTCTCATAAACAACAGAGCAATGGATACTTTTCTGTGTGCGACATGTTCATAATGAAATTAAAGTCAATATTTTGATATAGTCACAAAGATAAAGGTGGAGAAATTTCAATTCTAACTCGAAACATCAAGACAACACAATGCCATTTTCATTATCTCAAGAATATCATCTTCTGAATTCTTAATAAAAAGTATTGACTAACTGAGCAGCCGCCCTGTCAAATTATGAAGAAAAATTTAAGAGCTAAAGTGCGCAGTAGTTGCAACCTAAGCATTGTGTTCTATTATCTGTATTGGCTGACATACACCATAACACACTCTTTATGTGCTGCCTTCAAGGTTTTCCTCTAGGTTGACAGAATTAAATTATGTTGTTTGCGGGTTTATCTACCATATTACATTCTCTTCATTCATCCCTCCATCTATCCATTCATTCATGCTTCCATTCAGACAATAGACTGTTGGCTTGTCATGTCCGTCGAATAATTACGTAAAATGGTGATTGATGGACTCTCGAGTGAACGGCGCGACGCTGACCCTCCTTCCAAGACCTACCAAGGTGCCAATCACTCCTCTCAATCAGTCACTGTCCTGTAAACAGTGTGCGGGTTTGAGCTCACATTCCCCTCTTTGTACTTCATTTCCAGCCCGATTTCTTTCCCTGTGGCCAATATTCTCGTTCATGTGAGGCTTGATGCCTGATAGATGATAGCGTGAGCGATAGATGAGAGAGATGTATAAAGGGGATGGGTGGTGCAAGAGGGGGACACTTGAGATGTGGTCGCGGGCGCAGCTCAATAACCAGCAGTGAGGCCAAACACTTTGTGCACTTTTGATTGCCTCTCCACGCCAGACAATCTTCAAACGGAATCTCCTGACGCAAACGTGGGCCTGCTTATTTTTATTTCCATCCAACTCTTTTCCTTACTGCTTTCATTCCGTCCTCGTTTCATGTGCTCGGCCTGCTTTCGAGGTCTGCCCACACGCGTCTCATCACCAGAGTCTGTAGGGCCAAGATATCCTCGTCCTCTGTGGGAAGCTTTTTAAGCAGCACCCGTACTTAATGCTATTTGCTCAAGGAGCTAATGATGTTTGTTGTTCTGCAGCTCAATGTAGTTATTAACACTTATAGATTTGCTTTTACTTATCTGCACTGCCACGGTGAGGGGGAATTTCAAATTCAAAATGGTCGCCTTGCCTGAGCTCATAATGTGCGTGAGGCAAAGTATAGGCACGCTTTTAATTACTTTGTATACCCGCACCACTTCCTATCTTCCCCCGAGTTGCTTACTCCTGATTTGGGCACCCTGGGATTGTTGTCTCACACCCACCAACCACACACAGCTCCCAAGGACATTCGCCTCCGTGGGAACACACAAAGGATCTCTCAGTGATTAAAGAAGCTGTATTATCTTTACTTTAGATGGAATGATGTGTTTACTGACGCGCCAGATCCCTGGGTGAAACAACTCTCATGTGTCAGTCCCGGTTTCCATCAGCCTTTGAAATAACCACAGGGGACGCACAGCTGAGAATGTTTGTGGATGGATTTTTACCGTCCTGTCTGCAATACCTCTTCCTGTTTTTTACAGAAAGATGAAAAATGTTTCTTATTTTTTGCTGCACAACTCAAAAGAACCACTCAATCACACCTATGGTTGATTTCCACTAATTAGTAGTGCACACATTTCATCTAAAAGTTTTTTAAAGGTGGAAAGGGATTAGGAGTGAAGAAAACAAGGGAGCAAGCAATCTTTTCAAGTGAACGTTTACGCTTCGGGGCTGGAGTCCTAAGAAAGCCTTGTGATCCGAAGCATTCACACGAGCCTTTGTAGCCAGCAGGTTCTTGATTATAGTGAAAAATGTAGCCAACCACCAAAATCAAGGAAAGATCTGTAATTTTTCAGTGCCGACTCAAAACTTTACAAGATACATGTTTGTCTGAAAAGCCTGCACAAAAAAAGTCCACTGACACTATCTCGTTATCTGTGTTATTATACTTCAACAAAGAGAAGCTGATTAGATTCCTTGGAGCATGTTACTTTGTAGGAACTCTGTATCCCAGGTAGCTAAGGCCTGTATCTTGCCCACCAGAAGCCAGATTACATTTATTCCACGCTGCTTTTTTCATCTGTCCCGTCGAGTCTGAAGTAGACGACCACAAGAAATGATAGATCATCTCTGCACTTGAGGCCAGAGTCCCAGCTGCGGACCAAGAGAAACATTGCAATGTATCTCCTCGGTCAATAAGCAACGAGGAGCTGTGCCGGAAGCTGCGGAAGGGGAAGGAAGGGTGGGAAGGGGGGGACGTCGCACAGATTTGTCCCCGAGGAGGCGGCCTGAGCCTCAAATTAATAGAGCGCTCCCACTTGATCGGGAGTTTCATTTGGAACCGTCACGCTACATAAAGCCCCACAGAAAATGAGGTGTTCACTGAAGTCCCCCCTCTCCTTCCCCCCGGAGTCCCCAAATAACCTGTGTGATTGTAACACCCACCTCTGTACTTCTGTCCAGGCTAAAGGTTTTTAAGCCTCAAAGAGAACAAAACTTCTCTCTAACTCCTGTCTGACGTTCACTCTTACTGCTTGCTTTCAAGCGTATTTAACACAGCACTCATTATATACTGTTTGCAGTCTTAGTGAAATTTATTTTCTGTTGTTTATGACATGATAATGCTCTCCATACATTATTCTGCTCTTTATTACTTCAGTACATCCACTATTCATATTACAAGAGCGAGCAGTATGGATCATACGCAATGTTGGATTTTAGAACACAGTAATTATCTGTTTATTCAATCAAAACTTACAAATCCATGACCTTGTAAATATTATACAGGGCAGAATCTTATTTAAATCATTCAATAAGTTGTTGTCCAAATGTTTTTCAAGGTTAGAGAGCTCAGTCTGAGAGGATATGGAAGTTTTACATTAGCGTTGGTGAGTTTTTGTGTGTCTGTGTGTGGGGTGAAGCTGTAGAACGGTCTGGACCTCCAGTGCCAAAATATTTACAGATTTAAGTCACTTTACAAACATATGGCCTGGTCACAGGACAGGGAAGGGGGGCTTAAATAGTATTATGTCATAGTACAGTTCTGGCTCTTTACCTGTAATAGTTGGTATGTGCTTGTGTTGCAATATAAAGAAAACATAATGGTAGTGTTGACAGTGATGGTGGCAAAAAAATGAAAATGATAAAAATAAGAATAACTACATTTACATTTAGCTGACATTTTTATCCAAAGCGACTTACATTGTTCTACAGTAATTACCAGTGTTACAGCCACTGGAGGCAAGTTGGGTTAAGTGTCTTGCCCAAGGACACAACAACAGTCTGAACTGTGGGGAGAGTGAGAATCGAACCACCTACCTTTCGGTTGAAGAAAGACTGCTCTACCCACTGAGCTACTGCCGCTAATTAATGAGATTTAAAATGCCAGACACAATATCAGTCTTTTTCTTCTGTTTTGTGAATGTAACTTGTTGTGGTTGTCTTGTTTTTTTTGTTTGGTTTTGTTTTGTTGTATCATATAGTGTTGAATGATTAAAGGGGTTGGCAAAAAAAACAAAAAACTCTCTTTCAGTCAATGTAAGCTTTGTTTGAAGTACTGTTAGAAATCGAGCAGTCCCCTTACAGAATTTTAAAAGATCACAAATATTTTAAAGACTTTTGAGCACAAAACAAATCAGTAAAGAAAAGCAGGAACTTATCTATTTAAAAAAGTAGGTTCAACTGCTGACATCAGACCTTACCTACTGAGCTAACAAACATCCATACACATCCAAGTGAGCCAAATAGAGTAGTAGCTTTAGCCTGATGTGAGATAGGCATTAAAACCAAGAATTGCATGTGTTTAATGCATCAAATTTATGCTAATTAACATAGGTGTTTTGGTTGCAATTGAGTTGATTTCCCACAAAAGCAGCAGGTCCATTTTCTTATGAAAAACCAGAAAGCAGACTACAGTGGCACAGCTTGTTACAGTGTCTCTGGTTGAGCATAAATGGGCCACATGGCTGTTTAAGATGGGTGGGAGACAACCTTGCGAACACAGCCCACACAAACTAGTTGTTGAGCGCTCTTATGTTATTAGCTAAAAAGGGAAAGGAGAGAAATGGATTCCAAGTTTTTTTCCAAAGTCTTTTGGTGGCACTAATTAGATTATTGTCTCTTTAATTCATTGAAAATATTAATATACTGTAAAACACCACAACGTCTCCAGAATTACTGTAACTTTAATTGATGATTAAATTTTACGGTGGACAGCAGAAATGAAAACAAACAGTAACAATCTGTATAATCTAGTTTTGACAGAATCTTTTTTTCCAGCCGTTCTGTTTTCTCCCTCTTCCCTATTTGGAAAAAAGTTCCATTCATGTGACAAGAGCGTGAAATCCTTATGACAAACGGGCCGAGTGCTGCGCCCTTAAGGCCTCGCTTCCTCTCTTATCATTATCTTTGCATTGGCCGAGATTAGACACAGTTACCGCCTTTGTCACCGCGCAGCGCCTCAGAGCGGGGGATTAACACAATGACTAATCACTCAAACCAAACCGGACACAAAACAGCCAGTACCGATTCGTAGTTGGGTACAAAGTCGCCTTGGCGAGGAGTGTTTTGCTCCCGGCGTAACCAAGCAAATATAAACACACACAGCCCGAATTACCCTGTCATTCGTGTCGGGGAAACAATTAGCATAAGAGCGCTTGTAGGAGACAAACAAATGTGATCATTGAAGTTCATTCTGGGGGGCTTTTCAAGCCATTTTGCCTTCTACAATTGTAATTCAGGTTCATAGACAATCCATGGAAGTTGATTGTTGTGAGTGTTATGCAATATCTTACATATTATATTGTCTACCCAAACTTCTTTTTTTCTTCTATAAAAACACTATTGATCTTTTTTTTTTGTCTCTGAACTCTATAAATAGATTTTCTTTTTCTTTATCTCACAAATTGCATTTTTTCCCAGTCCAAGCAACAGAGAATAGTCTGTCTAAACATAAAAGAAGTAGCTTTTTGATTGGCACTAATAACTGGTATTTAGTGAAGATGTTCCTGTCTGGTGTCCAGTACACTGTGCTCACACAGTCTCACTGTTTACATCTTTATTTATCTGTGTGAGTCAAGAGACAACAAAAAGTCCCTGAAGTTGACAGGAACATCAGTGAAAAAAACGTTGTAAATTAATGCAAAGGGAATAATTTATCTGGTTTTAAATTATTTTCAGTCCTTCCGGGAATACAAAGCTAGCAACAGTTCAAGGTCAACAAGACGGTTTCTCTTCTTCTGTTCTACTGCTTTAGTTGCATCACCCTTTTTCCATGAAAGTATACTTTCATATATATGCAATGTATTTGTAAAATGTGGCGGCAGTATAGAAATCTAGCTTCTCTTTGAAGTTTTTACATAGTTGGGTGCCAAAGTGAACCACTGTGTTTGGTGCTTTTTCTCACCACACTGTAGCCCAACTCCCATTGATCCCCGCTCTCGTAGTACAGCAAACAATTTTTTACCCTCTCGCACTTTTGCACTCCTTTCACTCTTCCATCTCCAAAACATAAGCACAGATTATGAATACTGATATGCTGCTACGACTCAAGGTCCTGGCGAGAGAAGTCAAAGAATTGGCCTTTTATAGAAGCAATTATTCTTTGATCCAACATGGAGCATATGGATTGAAAGATTGCAGCACGCATGATTGTCCTTGTGTTTTTTTTAGCATTGCTGTTATGATTGGCATATCTTTTATTAAATGTCACCCACTGTTAAAAACCCTAGCATGTGAAGAACTTTGGACTTTGAACAAACAGGACGAGGAGCACAGGACACTTGTTATGAACTCATCTCAGGGACACTTTTTTGCTAAACTGGTCCCAGGAGTGTGCCTGCTCCGATTTTTCTATGACACTTCTCTTTGGCCTGCTTTTAGCGCTCTGCTTACATAACTCTTCCCTTGTGCAACCTGAGATAACAGGCGCTACAGTATCCTAGGGTGCACCTCTCCTCCCGAACAGAACCATTTGTTATGTGGAAAGCTGAATGTCTCGGAGCTGGGGGGTGACGTATGGCCCGGGCTTTAGCGGATGCCGTGTCACTCCAAGGTTGTTTAATGGGAGTCCTTTGCCAGTTATAGATTCAGCCGACGTGACTGGCTTCAAGCGCCTGAGCCTGCATCTTTTCAGTGTAGCGTTTTATCCCATAACGAAATCAACCTCTTGCAAGAGATTGTGGGAAATGAGTTAGAACCAAATAGATTGTGGCTGTGTGCATTTGGTTTTTGGGAGTATTTATTTCAGGATTTTGCTTACTCTTTGATATTCTCCTGTTTTTTATGTTTTTTTTTTTGCCCCTTTTCTAGCTGTAGGCCTCCAGAGTTGAGTGAAGATGCAGTGGCTGTATTTGCCGACCTCAGCAAAACTATATGCAAAGCAACAAACACAAGTATGCAGGCAGACGCTTAGGCAGGAAGATTCCCATACACAAACACACACTTATCTTTCCACATCATTTTCCACCTTGGTATGGTTGCAAAATTTAGTGTTTAACCACGTAGCATACATCCCAGCAAAGACAGGCTATCATGTAAGTGCAGAAGCAAGTTAAAGCAGTAATTCCAAATAAGGATCTCTCAGCCTGCCGCCCATTATAGTCCAATCATAACGGCGCGACTGGGATCCCTACTTTATTGTGTGATCATAAGACGGCCTGATAGTCCATCTTCAGCGCAGAGGGAGGGAGATACAGTACGGCGCCTTCCCAACATGCTCCCCTGCTGCAGTTTTTTCACAGGGCTACCGAACACCTGCAGAGGAAAAGGAGGAGAGTGACGGAAGAATGAGTTGGCGTAAAAGATGCTTAGAAACAGACTCCATGTTTCTGTATCTCAATCAGGTTGTTTCTTGTTCTATTAATGCTGTGTACTATGGAGCAGTCGGTGTGTTCAGATTTGCTGATTACCTGACACGGCGTTGGATGTGTTATGTTTCACAGAGGCATTTTGACATGAACATTTGCAAAGCAGCTTGACATGTGAGCAGCAGGATGAAATCGTCCGCACCTTCCTCTGCCGGCCCCAGCTTTGAACATCACTCTCGCCTCTTTCTGACACAAACAATTTCACCATTCTTTCTCACCTGCAGCTGTTGTTGGAAGTAACAGTCTGCATACTGTGCGAAATTACCCAATAGTTGAAGATTTTGGTTCCGGGTGAAGTCTAATTCTTGCCACGCCTAAAGCAAGTGATGTGCTCAACAAGGCGAGTGCTTGTGTGTGTGTGTGTGTGTGTGTGTGTGTGTGTGTGTGTGTGTGTGTGTGTGTGTGTGTGTTTGTAGACAAACATATTTGCCCTGTTTGACTCTGAGAGCTGAGAGTCACGCGAAATGGCTGCGTGTCAGAGAGTGTCACCATTGTTTGCAGTGCAGGGCCGGTGATGCTATCGCGGCTAATCTACTGACTGGGTTATTGTGCCGGGGGCGGCCAGAGGAGACAGCACCGATCCTGATGAACCTTTCTGTAAGTGCCACTCACAGAGGGCAGTGCCTAAAGGTAGGCTAGGTGCATGGAGTACTGAGAATCTACTTAGTACGATGTACAAATGGTACATGGGAGGTAGAGCCCACCTGCTGTGTGGGTAAATCCTAGTCCCAGTGAGCTCCACCTGCAGCTCAGTGTGAGTGTGCCACTGGTGCTTGTCCCCATTGCTCAGTGCCCTGGTGGCATGGCTGCAATGGATTACTCTGATAACTGCTTATTACTTGGGATCTGGCCCACCACCTAGACATAATTCACTCTGGTTGTTCATTTTCCTGGAGGTCATATTGTCATCTTTTATGGGCTCAGTACACAAATTAAAGATTTTTTTTATTTTATCTAGGGTCATCTTATTTTTTCACTTTCTCCTGACCTCCTGATAATGTATGAATAAATAAAGCAGCTCTACGTGCAAGACCGGGTGTGTTGCTGGAAGTGTGTGTTTCCTCAGCCGCTCACATTGCTTGTACAGTATTTGGGTGTGTATGAAGGCTTGTGCTGATGGCTCTATTTCTGACGGTGTGCCTGTGTGGGCGCGTGCATGTCTATAGACCCCTTGTGAACAAGTGATTTATGGGTTGTTTTTAATCAGGCAGTAGAAAATGTTATTAGACAGCCTTCTCATGCTCCCACTGCCTGCAAATGAGGCGGCCCCCACTGCACTCTGGGATAGCCTCCTGTAATTAGTTCTGGGAACTCACCTGTTACGGAGCGAGACTGAGGACAGGGAGGGGGCAGGCACATGAGGGCAGGTCAGAGAAGGAAGAAACTGAACTTAACACCAGACCATATGATACGCTAGTCTTCTAACAAGCTAACCAGTGTCACCCAAACGTTTCCTGCATATATTATTAATATCTGTTGTTAAAAATAACTTCAAGCTTCAGCGTTGTTCAAATACATTATATGAATTTAGTCAGTAGACAAGCCCTATTACTACTGTAGTACTGTTTTTATGTAACACTATATTTAGTCCCTCAGTCAACAGATTGATGCTAAATATAGAAATTACTATGCCTTGTTGGTGTTAAAGGGGTATATTTCTACTTGTCAGAGATGGTCTTAAAGTCTAGGTGTCTTTTTTTGAGTTCTGTTGGTTGAGATCTTATTAAAGGGGAACATTATTTATTTTGGATATAATAATTCCCTTTCACTCGGCCACCTCTATGTAGCTTTTCCCAAAAAAGAAGCAGCCAAATGTGGTAAAGCCAGTCAAAAGAATTGTGACTTTACTTGAAGCATTCTATTTTTCACCAGAAATTTCCACTGGTAAGCACTCTGAACTACGGCAGGAGGTCTCTGCTGTGGAGCTGATTATTTATTACTTTTCCAGTCAAAGTATGTTGCTGTTTTTCTGGGCTCTACAGTAATTCCAACAGCACCTTAGATCGATACTGAGGGAGAAAAGCAGCCGCTAATTATAACTGGGCCCAGCAATAATTCAATACTTTTCTTCAGTGCTGTCAGTGAGGGCCCTATAGTGTTACAGTCATGATAAAGCCATGTTATCATAACACAATAAGATCTGTCTGCTAAAGTCCTGTAAACTGTAATGGAATTATTTGCTTTTGTACCTTTTTGTTAAAGTTGAGTTGATGTTGTTGGTTCTGCATAGACAGACACTCACAACAGCCGCCTGTCACTCTCACCCACACACACCAATACAAAGAGTAGAATCATCACCTTCCACATACACAGTTCAAACGTACACATATGCAGACACACACTGTCAGGCCAGTAAAAACATCATGAAAAATTCAGGAAGTCTCCCTGGTGTTTTTTCCATAAACCTGTCTCAGCTTTTTGTTGTGTTTGTTGATACAAACCAATACGAGATCGCATTAATGTGCGTGTCAGCAAACCTAATTCTCTGAGGTTTAGTTTCGTTACAGCATACAACCTACGCATGACTTGAAATTGCATCTTTTGGAGCATCTCCCCGTTTCTGCCTCACAGTTGTTAGTAATTGGATCTAAGCCAGACAGACCTTTTGTTTGTTTGCTCGTGCCTACAATGTCTATTTTTCTAACTTTCGGGTTTCTTCAAGCTCGGTATGAAATATTTCCCGTGTTATTTTATGAAAAGGCAGTTTAGTAAGCCAGAGACTTAATGATTTAACAAATATTATGATAATTACAGTCTTTGTTTCAGTTTTAAATAGACAGGTGTCAGCAATAGTTGAGCCTCTGCATAAAGTGCAGGCTTTCTGTATAAACTCTCGTGCCTCTTTTGAATTGCTAATAGAGCTTTAATTAGTGCATTTGTTTTTTCAGTTCATTTGATTAACCGACTTTTCCCTGTAAAACACTAGACCTGCATTTTAGGAGCAGTAGGAGACAAATAGTACAGCTGCCTAAGCTTTAGGGGTCCCTCTGGAGTCTATTCTTGGCCCAATCATGTTTTGTTCAAATACACCTGCAGCACCGTGTTTTTGCATTTCCTTTTAGATCAGTGCACCTGAATATAATCAAGGATCCACTCTAAATGTGTTTTTGGAGCTTTTACAATGTTTGGGAAAATTGCCTTACAATTTAAAGCCACCAAAAGATGGTGCAGTAATAGTAAGAGTGTCTAAGACTGTTGCTAACACTGTTTCCTGATTAGGATCAACAGATATTATCATTGAAACAACCATGTATATTTATTAGCCCCTTTTCCCCCTTTTTAAGAATATTAATGTTAGAAATAAAAAAATAAAAAAACATGTAGACTATATAGTGTCTTCTCTGAATTGTTTATTGTATTGCCACAAGGAAATTATTTCATTGATAAAACAAACAAAAAAAGTGAAATGTCTTAAAAATTCTGGTGAAACTGGCCCTGTTGCCTGGAAAACAGGCAATCATAACATAATTTAACATGTGGAAATAAGCATTTAGACAGCGGAAACCACACACAGGCATCAACATGTGGCATGAAATCAACTGGTGACAGGGGTATTTGAGTGTTCCCGGGAGGATCAGCGTCCTCCACGAGCTGATTGAGAGAACACGTACAGTTAAAAAAGCCATCTGTGGTGAGCTCCTGGCTCCTGCTGAGCTTTGAAAGGCCCGCTTCCATTCACCAAGAGAGATTCTGTCAAAAGAGATCCTTTGCGCTGTACTCAGCAGCAAATAAAATGCAGAGGATGGCTGATTTCTGCAAACACTTTTGTTGACCACTCTATATGTGAAGAAGGTAAGCCTTTATAAAGGGATAAGTATTTGTACAGCCTGAGGTCAAGTCATATTTTCAATGCTTACTTTAAGACTGACACTTGATTATTTATTAAAAGGTAGACATTTTGAAAGGAATAACATGTTTTTTTCATTGTGGTGTATTAAAAATGAAGGGTATATAGAGATGCGTTCTTACGTAAACAAAGCTCGTGTTATTAGTTTTCTTTTGGGGGTTGTGGATACTATTCTTTCCTTTCTCTTCATATTATTTTTAGATTTTAGTATTCTACTGCACTTCTACTCCTACCTTCAGCCGTGATGATTTAGAGACATTGCACATGAAGTGTTTAGCTTCCAGCTCTCAGCTCCTGACGTTTACAGCATGAAAGCAGCGGGGGTTCTACACTGGCGCCGCTGACAGGTAAAAATAATAAAAGCCTTTGTGTTCCGCTTCAGTTTTTGGATTACGTGGGCTTCTGTGGGAAAAAAAATAAAACCTTGGCACACAATTAAAAAGAAACAACAAACGCTATCTTTTTATAAAATTGTCTTTAAAAGTTTCCATTTCTGAAGACGGCGTGCATTATCAATTTGAGTGTTGTGTGGAGGCTTACCTGAAGTGTGCCATGAGGTAGCACAGTGCCAGGGCGGAGGAGCGACATACCCATGTAACGTGATTACACTCATCCACTATAAAAATGGGAAGTGTAATCATCTCGGCGACTGTAAAAATAGCACAGTAATCACATAAGTGCAGGCACAAATAATAAGAATGGGATTAAGACAAGTCAGATGTGTGAGTTTTATGTCACAGACTAGCTTTAGCGCTTGTTCAATGTGGATGCTAATATTTTACCCTTTGATTAAATAAACAGAGGCTCTTTTGATTAACTCATTCATTCATATGACTGACTAGGACGTTCTTTTCATAATGTGCTTGACCCAGTGTTTGAGAACCCCTCCTCAAAGTCAAAGTAATGGTGCTACACAGTCCCTCCATCCCAAACACATGTCGGGGAGCATTCATTAGTCGCACCACTCCGAGAGCTTCATAAATCACAGCCATCTGGAGTGGCGCTGCAAAAGCCACGCTCTCTCCGCTCCCACCCCTGCCCCTCTGCCTTGCAACCCGTTGGCCAACAGCCAATCAGATCGCGGCACTTCTCCTTATAGTGGCACGTCGTGGCAGAACCCAGGCCCTCGAGCGGCGACACAGACGAGTTTTATTAAAACTTTCATTCTGGTGAAGATGCACAGCTCCGCTCAGTCTTTAGTGCCTGCTGCCTCCTATAGATAATCACATTTTAAGGGAAACTAGATTAAATTCTACAATGGACATGGATTTTTAATCACACAAGCCTGGTACACTATTGGGTTTGCATTCTATATCTGGAGCCATGTTTAGCCAATGTGTTACGTGTTTCCAGAGTGGGCATGCATATTCTGATTCTAAAAGGATTATAACTCCGGACACCGCTACATCTCTGTTCACGTCATTTTGTTTTTCTGTTTTGACTCATTTAAAGTGTACGGTTAGCAGCAGCAGGTTTTCAATAGTACAAAAAAAAAAAAAAAAACTTTTCTGTACATCTTCCCTGACAGTGCATGTCCTGGTGATGTATTGCACAGCCCACTAGCTGTCTTGCATTTGAAGTTGAACAGTTGAATAAATTATGCTAATTTGTCCCACTGCAAATAAAAAACGGAATATATATATATATATATATATATATATATATATATATATATATATATATATATATATATATATATATATATGTGTGTGTGTGTGTTTGTGTGTGTGTTAGTGATGCTTCTGATTTATATCTGTTGAAGTGACAATGACGCATTTGTGCTCACAGATGAGTTGTGTGTGTGTATGTGTGTGTGCATGCATATTCAGCCCAAGCACCTGTAGCTCCTACTGAGAATGAAATGGCTGATTTGCTTGCAGAACCTCAGCCGTTGTGTTTGCAAGTGTGCTTTGCATGTTTTGGGAGCAGGGCTTACCATTCAGAGACGCACACAGACATTCAATATTGAGCCGACTCGATGTCATTTATGTGTGATACATCTTTGCTCTGTTGACATTTTGTCTGCGCCCCATTTATCTGCTGATCCGCAAAGCCACAAACACGGAACAGACGAATAAAGCCACTAAATTTGCAGCGCCGTTTAAGGAGGTTCTCATACAGTCAGTGTGGAAGTCTGATTTGACGTGACATATTTATATTGTTCCAGTCAGTGTGGATGTCATTAAAGTGAGTCAAACTCAGGCACTGACAGAGATACAGCAGGGACAAGACGGAAAGAGACATTTTCAGCCACGAGCAAATTGTCTCCCTGCCACCGCTCTGGCCTCACCCCTCCACCCCTCCTCTCCGGGGAAATCAGTGACAGCAGTGGGGAGACAGACAGAGAGACAGCTAGAGAGAGAGATGTTGTTTTCTTTTCACTCCAGTGCCGTGTGTTCATCTCTTTGGCTCCGTCCACCTGTGCCCTGCTCAGCTCCTGCTGCACAAGAATATCTGCCCATCTGCTGTAATCAGAATGTATTCCGTGACCCTTTTTCTCATTGTATTCACTTTTGTCTTATCCCTGTCTTTACACACTGATCCTCTCTAACCATGTCTTCTTTTACTGTCCATTTACCAAATGACTTGACTTGCATACTGTAACCCAACCTCCTGCCTCTCCTCCTCACTGTCTCCTGTTTCTGACTTTCAGCGCCGCGGCAGCCCCCTCTCCCCCCTTCATGTATCGATCAGCTTAATCGGAGGCGTTAGAATGCAATTCCACCTGTCGTCCTCGCTTCATAGCTCTGCGGGCCACTCGATAACGTTTAGAAGCTCGGATGCAGATGTTGCCTCGTTTGAGGGGAGGAGAGTGGGACGGAAAGACGCCGCTAACGATGAGCTCTCCCCCGTCTGTTTTTTTTTTTTCTTTATCTGCGTCTTTTTTTTTATTTACACATCTGAGTCAGGGTATCTCCGCCTGATCCTCTTATTCTTCCATTTGTCTTTGTTTTTTTTTTTTTTGAACACTGCATGTCTCATCACGGCTGAGAGGGATCTTTCATACCGACATTGATATTCAAATAATCATCTGCAAAGAGATAATGCAGCCTTTTGTTTCTCGTTTTTCCGTGTGTAAACTTTAATTCCCATTTGGTCTACATTTTGCATGCATGAACTAAATCCTCCGACGGGCTTGGAAAGATCCCACGGTGAGAAGTGACTGAGAATAGTTTCCTCCAAATCAGCAAGTTTTTGTGTGCGAACCCTTGAGCAAAGATATTTAATCCCCACGTTTAATCCCCGGTCCCGGTTTGTGCTCGGTGCGCGGCAGTACACGATTAAGAGTGTTTTTTTGGCTGCTCCCAGGTATTGGGTGGCACTATCACCTTGTACAGAGCAGCATCTGGAAGCTCACCAGTACAAGCACCTCCAGCCTCCGACCTGCACCAAGCGTATTATAGCAGAATCAAAGCACATGCAGCCGTTTCTTTGTTTTGAAGGATTATTTTGTAATGTTTACACCAGCGCGTCCCCACTTTACCTCGGCAGCCGCAGACTACAACACACCTTTAACCAATTACACCCGACAGTTTGTGTTTGCTGCACTGATATGAAGGCAAGTTATTCATATTCTAGATTGTACCATGAAAAAAAAGTCCAGGAATCACAGATATATTTATAATATATACGCTGGTTTAGCCTGTTGAATTGCACTCAAGTGCTGTCTGCTCAATGAAATATGCTTAACCCTATTCTTACAGAATCAATTCCAGCTAGAGGCACATAACCTGTAAGTTATCACAAATATATAAATATTGAAATATCAGCATTAGGGCTAAAATTCCATCCATCTTCTACAGCAGAGGCTTTACTCTGAGCTCCTCCCGAGTGACCGAGCTCTTCACCCTTTCTCTAAGGGAGCGCCCAGTTACCCTGCAGAGTAAGCTCATTTCAGCCGCCTGTATCCGGGATCTTGTTCTTTCAGTCATGACCCACAGCTCATGACCATAGGGATCAACAATGAATCGCATTTGCAATTAAATCACAACATTCTATTTTAAATTTGCAGAGGACGCAGTTATTAGTATTAACAACAAAGACATAACTCTTAACATAGTTTTTTTAATTCCAAACTTTCCTAACTTGGTTAATCAAATATTTTAGGTCACTGTTTGACTAAATGAATGAACGTGGGGGCTGTCCGTGTTTTCAAGTGTTAGCCCTGCGATTACCAGAGATGTATTCTGCCTGAAGCAGTAGAGAAACCCCCAACAAAGCACCAAATAACCAGCTTCCATATTATTATTATTTTTTTGTTATTTAACCTTTAATTATCTAGGAGAGTCCCACTGAGATTACAAATCTCTTTCACAGGGGAGTCCTGGCCCATATAACTTAATAACTGACTTACGCCTTCACCAGGCTTCAGATCATTTTTTTGGCATTATGTTTTTTATTACAAGCTATTGTATATCTCAAATACAAGTTGGAGCATTTTTAGAGATTAAGTAGTGCTAAGGTTTGGGAATGTCAGTCTTTTAATAAGTAGCTATAGCCTCCTTCATTCTACAAGAATTCTTTTACAAAGCATTTTTCAGAGACTAATATTCTGACTGATTTTATTAGTATAGTCTCTCTGTTCTCCTTTGCTCTCCTCCTTTTTACTCTATTTTGTCCATCGTTACACATTCCATCCTTTCTAAACTCAACAAGTATCTTGCAAGTCAGGGCGACATATTTTCCAGTAAGGTTAGTGCGCCGCTGTGATTTGCCTTCAAACAACAATTTGATAACATAACCTTGGCGCTGCACTCTAAAGGAAATGCCTGCAAACACCTCCACTTACACAAAATCAAACCAATAATCTTCCTTGCTGTGAAAATCAGAGGTCAAATATCAACTGCTTCCAATTCCACACAATGCATTTTTCTTTTATGTGCTTGTCTGAATGTAGATTAAAAGCTGTCTGTTATAAAAGCAAATATAAACTGTAGCAGCCCAAGTTGATGTGTAGCATAAATAGCTTTGAGTGTAACTCCCTTTTAGATTCACTCTGCAATCATGGCAGTGCTGAAGTTATACTGTACTCTGGTCTCGGAGGGGTTTGTATAGTGTGCTGTGCCAGTGCTGCTCGCTCGCCGCCGCAGAGGAAGCAGGTGTGTCCGCCTGCCACGAGACCAGTCTCACTTTGGGCCTAATTTCCCGCCAGTGCGTCTGAGAAGGCCCTGTCCGCTCGCATCAGTTCACACAAGGCTTTCTTGTTGTCACACTGCCTCTCGTCGTTAGGCCGGCCCTCTTTATTTTACAACTGCTTAAGCGCTGCTTCGAGAGAGGGCTGGCTTACAGTGCAGCAACATGAGCAGAGGCAGAGCTTGGTGTTTTTTTCCAGCTTTTAAGTGTCTATCTTGCATTCCAGGATACATAAGTGTTTATTGGATTATTTAGTTCCAATATTTTCCATTTGAATAGGTGATTCTTCATGTACAGTACATGTTGGGTGACTATAACAAAACCCTGACCATAACCTCATGTACCAACCCTACAGACTGGTAGTGCTTCAAACCTGACCTAGTTTCCAAAAAAGAAAATATAAAGCATATGGAAACTTTTGTCGGAGAAAGAAAAAAAATTGAGATTGAACTTCGTGAAGGTATATACGGAAATTCATTCAATATATAAACTCTTGTCTTCGTACAGGGTTTCTAAAAGCAGATAAACTTCCCACCTGAACTGTGAGATCTTGGATTTTTTCTGACACAAATTAGCCAGTTCAATAGCACCTTTTGGCTGTGTTTTCATTCCACAAAAAGACTCTCTCTGACTTTATATTTTTTTTACATTCTAGCGTCTCTTTGCCTGTGTACTCTGCTCTTTGATTCCTGACTTTGAGTGTTCCAGCTTCCAGCTCGGCTTTGGCAGGTGTGTAGGCAGCCCAGGTAGGCAGTGCAGGAGAGTGTCCTTGAACTTTTCTGTTTTTTTTTTTGTTTTTTTTCTTCTGAAATCGTTTGAACTCTCTTCACAATTTGTGACTCTGAAAGAAAAGCACTTCCACTCACTAGTTCTCATCACACTTGCTCTACAACGTGCCCCTGACATTGTTGCTGTTCTAACTGGCTCTTCCCACTGTTGGCCGCTGGGCTATTCCCCCTGAGCAGTGTGGGCTTTTGAGGATCTCGCTCAAAGGCACCTCTGCAGTAAGATGTTAAGGGAGCGGAAAAGCATTTCTCACTTAATTTGCCCGCGTACATTTTCCCAGCTGGGGTGGAACTGAAAAAGGCAACCTTGCCATAACGCGAACCTCCAGGCCACTGTCCCACTGTAGCGCCGTCCCCAGACTGTGACGACAAGGTTCACAGGAAGGACGACGTGGCGCTCGCTCGGTGTGTATCTGTGTAGTTGTTGTCGCACAAGTGTGTGGCCACTTGCCGTTCCAGCTCCACTGCCCTTCTCTGTCGCTGAGTTAAATTAAAGTTGATGGTTTGCAGTCAGCTCCTTCTCTCTGACATGTAATTAGGTGATCACACTGACCACAGGTTTTAGTGATATAAATGTGTTAGAGGTGTGTGTAGTGACCTTTCTCAGCCCAGTCAAACGGATCATTCAGTCAGATTCCAAAACCCTGCTTTTTATGGAAGCTTAATTCTTCTGCTTGAATAAGGAAATAGTCATCCATCTGAGAGAGTAATGAGTAGGCAAAAATAATGTTAACTTATATTTTGAGATACAAGCCAATAGTATTGTTATGTTCAGCCATCTTTATGTACAGTCATCTCATTGACTTGAGAACTCGGACTTAGACTCGAGCACAATGGGCTTGTAAGTTACACTCATTTCAGGGTAATTTAACTCCCAGCCCCTAACTTTAACCCTAAAATAATTATATAAATTAAAAAAAATAGGCCTTAATAAGCTACAGCTTGACTTAGACCTTCAACTCGGACTTGCAGTTCAACCAAAGATGACTCAACTCAGGCTCGACTCAGACTTGTCTTGGGTGACTTGGACTTGGACTTGAAGACTAAGAACTTGAAAGTGACTTGGACTTGAAAACTGACTTTGTATTTTCATATTTCACTGGGGCCTTCAGTTTATTATTCTGTTTTTTGGTTGACAGCTCTAATGGTGCAGCTCCAGATAATGACTGGGACTGTGAGATGCAAGCCCCCAGGCTGTCACTATGTATTTTGTGCAATCTTGGGATAGCTTATATCTTTAGTGCATTTTAACACATAGTTATACACTCTGAAACTTTGTATCCTGTATTTATCAGTTTTTAAAGATTTGTTTTTCAAGTGAAGTGAAGGCGGAAAGCAAAGCCGTGATCTTAAGTTTAAAAAGCCAGTTTTTTCAAGTCTTTTCATCTTATGAGCCATGTGTGAGCGTGTCTCAGTGTTTGTTGTGACTTTATCTTTGATTCCTCTCCCTGTTGTGTCAGACCCGCCCCTCTCTCTCACAGGGCTTTAGACGGGTTTGTCCCAGCTGCACAGCTCCTCAATGTGACAGGCTGCAGGTGGAGCTGTCCGCAGTGGCGCAAAAAGGCGGTATTTTTTTTCTTTGTGGTATTTCCTAAATGAAGCTTAGCTGCTGCCGTTTCTAAATCATTTCAGTATTTCCTCCATACTATATAACATTTTAGAGAACTAGCAGACTACAGAAACGCCGTCATTAGATTCCATAAATAGAACAAATGGAATATCGCGAGTGGGGGTGGGGGGGGGGGCGTGGCTGGCGGGGGCGCCGTGAGTGTACTCAGCGAGCAGGTACAGTACGCACACGGTTGTCATGAGAAGATGGATAAACCAAAAAAGCTATTGGTGGCTAAAAATAGAAAAAGAAAGAGTGAAAAGGAGATGGCGTGTCAAGGTACGGGACAGCAGCTAAGCAAGTGGATGGTAAAATTTGACAGGTAGGATTTAAAGTCTGACATCTGTGTTTGGAGGCTTGCAATATTCATGTTAACCGACTAGCTAGTGTGCAAGTGTAGTGTAGCTTAATGTGCAAAACCGAGGTTACTGAGCCAAAAACTGGAAAATATAAGGTACCATGCCTCGTACAATAAATGACAATAATTTGAAAAACAACTAATGCATAGCAGTAATTTCAATTGAAAACAGTCTGGCACGAACTATTTAATTTGATGCAGTATTAGATAAATGGGCAAGTGAAAAGGCACTGCATGTTACAATTTAGTAGAAACTACAGAGTGCTCTAGAATGTTTGATAGTAACATTGTTACCTGTATTTGGAATTGAGAACTGGTTCCTACTTTGAATCATTATAAAAAATCTAGAATCTTTTCTTTATTTTTGTTAACCTGATTTTTTTTTTAATTTGTTAACATTGTTAAAAATTTGTTTCTGCATACCCCCCTGGCACTAGCTAGTCCCTGGCTGTCCGGTGCTGGATCACCTCAGTGCATTGGCAGAACAGACTCCACTAGGGCTTAGCTGTCCATGGTGCTGAACTCTGCTTCCTTTCGCTCTCACAGCTGAGCCTCTGCCTGGCCCTGTCACTGTTAGAAAGCCACTAAAGATGGGAGACGGTGCAGAGGCTATGTGTCATTTCAATGCAATGTAAAAAAAAAACACTCTCTGTCTCTGTTTCCACATGGCGTGTCTTCTTAAATGAACTGTGCAGGTTAGAAACAAGAAAGAAAACCCGTTGGAGGATAAACGTTTGGATGTGACAGGGGTTGTGTAAGTGTGACAGGAATACAGCGTTTCAAGGCAGGCAGGTGAAGCGGGTTAGAAAATGTTTCCTGCGGAGGCTCAGGGCTCAGTGACACCTGCAGCATGAAAACAACATGAAGACAAACCCGATAGTGTCCTGCATGTGTTCAAATGAATGTGGAAAAGAAAAGTCAGACAATCCTTGAGAAAGATTTAAGAGGTGTATTGTAGCATAGCTCTGTGTCCTTAGTTTGACACAACATCCTTCGCCTTCGAATCTGATCTCCACGAGTGAAAGGTTTTAACCTGGTGACACGCAGCCAGACAAACACAGGGAGCGTTTCAGTGCTCCTCACCTTTTGACTTGTCCCAGTCTGAAAGGGATTCTTGAAGGATTTTTAACAGATGCAGTGAGCAGAAATACTCAGCAGCAGTTCTCAATGTTACAAGTCAGTCAGCATGTAGCGGCTTTAAAGCACATAGCTCGGTGTGTCGTTGTGGAACAGCAGTGCTGAGGGACAAGTTTTGTCTTCATTTGTTACTCCGTTTGTTTGTTTTTTTAAGTAAAAACGTGGGCTGAATTGACTTGTCATTTAAATAGGAATGAATCTCTGACTCATGTATTTGAAATGTAAGCTGTCATGTAATGTACACAAGAGAGAAGAATGACAAATAACCTCCCCAGATAACTCTTACTTTGATCTTTTCTTTTTATATATAGTTTTTTTTTGTTTGTTTCATTGACTCTAAGTGTTGTATCAGCCCTAGAGCCACTTGTGTGTTGTGTCATCATGTTGCCACAGAGTCAGCAGAAGCATCTCTTTCCCCTCCGTGCGTCTTCAAGGAAACGTCAAAGCTGTGTAATCGGCTCAGCCTTGTTTGATTCCACTCATTTTTTCCCTTCCATGTGCCAAAAATCAAAAGTCTGCGTGATTACCATAATCGTACAAATCTGACAAGATGTTTAATCAAGATCAAACACACACGAGAGATTAGCGTTTTCATTCACATCTCAGTTGTCGGCACTTTATGTTTGGATGCTTTTTGCCACAAAGGTAATCCATGGGAAATTGGTGTTGTGGAGCAGATGAAGAATCCTCAAACGAGACGCGTACCCAAGCCTGCCGTGTGCTCATACGTGCACCTGAAACAGACAGCGGAGAGATTACATAAACGGGCAAATTAGTGGAAGTGTAGATTAGCGGAGAAGACTGGGGAGAAGCGAGTGGGACTTCATTAATAATAAAGTTCTTGTTTGAATGTTTAATTATAAGGCTCAGTGGTTTCTAAGCTCGTAACTTTCAAATGGAGTCTGGCAGCCGCGCCCGGCCTGACAACACACAAAGCCCACTTAATACGGACGCTGTAAATGTCACTGACAAGCACGAGTCTCACTTTAGCCGCGGGACAGCAAAAGCCTTTAATAATTTTTATTTTATGAGGATTATTTCATTGCATCTTATCATAAAGAAGCAGAATGATTGGCCATGAGTATTTAAGAAAAGACAGCGTCGATAAACATGAAAGTATCCCGTAAAAAACACAACAAACATGCAACAAACGACAACATAAAAAAAATGCCTCATCAATCAGTGTCATCAGAGAGGATTAAGTCTGGTTCCTCTGCAGCTGAATGCACTCCACTAAAAGCTTCTATCTTTAAACTTTGCAATCTTTTGAAATGAATTATAAAATGCACATTTTAATTTCTTCCAACAACATGAGTTTTTTTCCACCCACATACTCTGCACAAGCGTTTATTTTTTATTTAACTGTAATTGCCTTTTCATGTGTATCACTCTAAAAGACATGAACAAAAGCCTAAGTGGCTCACATGCCAATGAGAAGTTGGAACAAACACCCATTACATTCCACTTGAAAGCCCACAAGTACATTCAAGTGTCTTCTCCCAAAAGGTGACAAACATAAACAAGAGAAAATACTCCTCATTATTTAAGAATTTCGACGTTGAAATTTGAATTCTGTTGACCCTCTGAAAGCACTTTTACTCTTTGAGCAATTACGTTGCGTTTGTACCGTTTCAGCCGCAGTAATGACTTTAATTGAGTCATTTTGAAGGCATCCTTTTTGATACAGGCTTGACCTCCTTGTTTTCACACACACCCTTGTCCCTGCAGTAATCTTCCCTTCCCCGCCCTCTGGCCCACTCCAGCATGCCCCGCTCCCACCTCCTCGCCTCGTCAGGAGCTGCTACAGGAAGGTGAAGTGTTGGAGTCAAACGCAGATGCTGACCTTGGCCAGCTCAAGGGCAAGTGCTCACACCCGAGCCCGTATTTAAACACCTGCGCCAATTCGCCGGGGATAAACACATTCTCCCCCTTCGAGTCATCTCCCACTCCAGTCTATCATTAGCATATGCAGAGACAGGCGTAATTCAAGGATGCAAATGAGGCCGATATGAGGCGCGCATGCATATTTATTTGGCTGCTGGAGCCGAGGGCGAAGCTGGAGGGAAGAGTCGTAGCGGCCCGACCCAGGAGTGGTGCTCAATTTTTCCACATTAACCCAGAGACACCCACGTGTAAACATGACTGTAGAGACCCGGGAAGTGGACCACCTTGTGATTCAGCGACCCCAATTACACATTCAGAGGTGACACGTGTTTGTGGCTTTGTTGAACGATGTTGTGGGCGGAAATGCGTGTCACCAATTCGACACCACTCTTTGTTGGTGCAGGAAAAGTAAGAAATGTTTGCAAGCCGAACCACAAAGTATTGATTTTTAAAATGCTCTAGAGCTGTTGGAGAAGCTGATTGGACAAGGCAAGAACCAGAGTAACAAGTCTTCAAGATACAGTGTATGTGCCAAAGGTTAGTTTGACTGACTTTTACAATGGTTGAATGTCTCTTTGTTAAAGATTAGTTTTGGTTAGATACTCTTTTCAAGAGCTTTCTGAGCCGTGAGGACAATGAGAGCGGCCATACTGCTTGTAGTCCGAGATGTAAAGGCTGGATGGCATTTTCAAATGGACAAGAAAAAAGCCTGGCATGAGCATATTTTGTCAGTTGTGCCTGCCTCACACTCCCATATTCCATTCATCTCTTCCTCTGTATAGCGTCTCATTCAGCTGTGGTCAAATACACCTGCTACATCTGCTTCCCTCAAGTGAATCTTTCTACAGCTGGCCATTGTCTGCTGCTAGCGTCGGGTGACAAAGCGCGGGGCTGTTACCCAGAGCTCAGAAGAGAGGCTGAATTGTCTGAAAGGTTTTCAAGTGGAGGCCATGTCTGCTTTAAAAAATGAGATGGCTCTGAGATGGTACTGTAGTTTTTTCTTTGTATTTAATGCACCAAGCCCAGCATCCATAATCACCGTGAAGTGCTGAAAGAGAAAGTAGCTCCAAGAAATGTCTGAACCTTGCTGAGAGGACGGAAGACTGTTTTGGTATTAGTATGGCATCTGTCTGTTAGCACAAGTTCTCAATGTGTCACAAAAAATCACAAATTCTCCAAAAACAAGATGGCTTTGTCAAATAGCAACTGACTAACCTATGTATGTGTGCTGTCAGTGAGTGGGTAGACAACATTTAGCTGCCCTGTTTATACGAGGATTCAAGCCACTCCAACTAAAGGCCACAACCTTTAAGTCATTAATTGCGTCAGAGATCTCATCGTCAGAGACTGTTGTTACTTGTGGAAGGCTATGTACAGTTATGTTGAAGTGCGTTCATCCAAAAAATGCTGTCTCATCTCGAGTATTTTGAGGCAGTTTGATAAAATGTTTGTGTTGAAGAGACCGCCGCATCAGCCCAGACCTGTCAGTGACTGCTGTAAAAGGACAGCAGAAAGTCCTTGGTGGTCACCTGATATTTGACAACACAGTAAACCGTGTGTGGTACAATTCATGAAAGCCCCCGCAGTGAATTACCTGCATGTTTCTATATTTGTAAATAGTGCGTGCATACTGTAGATGAGAGATTCCTTTGCACTGCACTGGCCTCCATTATCCAAAGAGAAAAGACAAGGTGCACACAGCCACATGGCCCCCTGCCCTCATGATATAAAGTGTAGCCTACCGTCACATGGCCTGGCGGGGAAGGTGAAGAACCCCGAACCTCACACACAGCCACAGCCAAGGTGACTTTAAGACAAAGAGCAGCGGCTTCATTTTCTACTTCACTGACGGACCCGCCCAGCGGTAATACTTGCCTGCTCATTAGGCTTCATTAGACTGGAGCGCCTCGGGCCACGCAGTGAGAGCATGTGCACGGAGAACGGGCCGAGTGGGCGTTTGAAGCTTTAGATTAACTTGTTTTTAGCTTGTTTGCTGATTTGAAAGGGTTATGAGTTTGGCCCCTAGTAGAAGCTTTTTGTCTTGGCTTCATCTCAAATCTGCACAGTAAAAGAAATGTTGAACAAATGTAACGATGAATCTTTCATATGTTGTGACTGCGGAAAGGCCAATTTAACATTCATGACTAATTTAGAACGTATTTAAGCTTGACTTCTTAACGTGGAATCAATAATTTAGACATCATTTAGAGAGCAAGACTACAGTATGTACGGAGCTGGTTTTGAATTTCATAAACACAGAAATCTTTAGAAAATAGTTCTATCTCATTAGATTTTCTCAGTATTTCTCAGACAGATCTTTGATGGAAAGTTTAGTAAGAACCTGACGGGAGACATTTTGACTTCACCAGATGGAGTTTATGGTCAAGTTATACTGTGCAAATATAGTTAAGACACAAAGTATAAAGCTGACAGCTGGTAGATAAAGTTGGCACCCTGCAAAATAAAAAGTGTATGTAATAAATACTTACATGCAGCTGTCTCTCTGTACACCGGGCCGTCCTCCACATTCACATTTTGTTTCTACTTCGGCAAGCCCGCAGATGAGACAGGACAAGTGTGACTGATTCAGATACATGGAGCAGGGGTCCCGCCTCAAACCAGGCAGAACCTGCTGTCATCGCAGGGCAAGGATGGATAGTCCGCAACTGTAGAGACGGAGGCCGTGAACTCCCGGTGAACCTCCCACTCCCCTGCTGACATTTCACACGAGCCAGGTTCACACATCTCTAAATGAATCACATCATGTCGCATGCATGCACGCACGCACACACACGCACGCACGCACGCACACACACACACACACACACACACACACACACACACACACACACACACACGCACACACACACACACGCGCACACAAACACACACACACACACAGTGCTAATAGGTTCCGGTGGTTGACTTTGAGCTTAGACTGTCACTTCGAGCTATCACATGTGACAGTGTGCCCCGGTGACACCCTCGGAGCTTAGGACTGGACAGGTGTCTGTCAGTGTGATCACTTCAGAGCAAACAGCCCGAGGACAGTATTGTGATGCAGGCTGTGACAAACTGCACCTACACCTGACAGAGTTAATGTGAGGAGCCGGGTCTCTGAGAATGTCTGAAGCTTAAGTGCATAACTGTGATCGTGAATGAGTCTTATATATCATTTTTTTGGCCCGATTCTATCAGCTTCAAATGAAAGCCTGGTGCCCACTGCATCTGTTTGCCCAGTTACTTTTCCCATACATCAGTGAAAGACTCATACACACCTCCTTAACCAAACGCTTTGTGTTCTTGTCAATCTCCGATTCATTAAATATTGATGGTTATCAGTAAATAAATGATTCCTCTGTACTGTCAAATTTTTCTCATTAGGACAATTTTGGAGCTTACTTTTGACTTCATTCTCACTGAAGATTTTATCAAGCTATTGAGCTATAAGTTTTGTTTGAAAGTGTTGTTTATGGGTATTTTTTGGTGTGTCATGTCTATACTTTTCCTTAGAGCAGGTTTAATGTGTACACCTGCGTCTATTGTGAATGAAAAAAGTCCAACACTTATGTGGCTCACTCAAGGACAAATGTGTGCTTAAGAGTTGTGGTACAAGGATTCTTAGTGAGCTCCCTCTCAGTGTCACAATCGCTCTCATCACTCCGTCTCGGATGAGTTGGACAAGGGGCTTGCCGTGGCCTTGATTGTCGATGATCATTGCCAGCCATTCAATTATTGTCCAGTTTTTTTTTTAACCCTCTGACTGTAATAGAAAGCATATCAGCAGCAGCAGCGTTGCTCAGCGGAGACCCGAGCTGGCACCAGAATGGATTTGATAACGTTTCAAGGAACTTTGGGGACTTTTTTGAATTATTCTTGGTAATAAGATTTTAACTGCCAAAGGGTTTTTTGCCCCATACCCATATCATCACTTGTTAAGTCAGGATTATACATCTATTTCTAGCCTAGTCCAATAACAGCCCTCCAATCCAAGCTAGTGTTGCTTAAGACTCTGTTTAGAACTTCACATGGTTACAGACTGGTCTGGAGAAGAGGCACTGTTATGTTCTCATTTAATAAAGACAATTTAGTGAAAGACAACAAAGGAGTCGAGGTCATAGAGTTTAGTGTTTGGCTTTATTTTTGTTTCAAATACACACAAAAAACACACAAAACCAAAGTGGAGGGAGGAAGGCCAAACAGTTGGGCCCAATCAAAAGAAACAAATATAACAAAACAGAGCTTAACTGAATACCTACTCAGAGAAATAAAACAAGAAACCAAAAGTCCTGGTCTAACTGAACTATAGGAGGTCTTTACTCAAAACATACAAGGGTGGCAACAACCAATTAACCTTGTGGGACTAGAAATTCACTACGTGGTGAGCCACTCACCTGCCAACCTGCCAACCACAGTCGAACAAAGAGAGAGAGTTTGCAACTCATGGTTCTTACTTTTAAATCCTGTTCCAGGCACTGATTGGATTATCCACCACCTGCGCAGCCAATCAGGGAGTGGCAAACAGGTCCCACTCACAGCACCTGAGAGCAGATAGGGGAGGAGGAAAGACAGGAGCAGAGAGGCACAGACAAATCTCCCCTGCATGTAAAAGGCACTAAAACAACAAGGATCACCAAGAGGATCATTCTGACTCTTGTGCCTTTTAATATAAAATAAATGGGTGTGAAAATCCAAAATAGCTTTTATATGTTTTGGGAATGGAATGATAGTTAAAAGTGCATAAAAGGAATTTACACCTTTGATGGGAAGTTTGGGCCAGACTCATCTTTTAATCAAAACCACGCTTCACCTCCACTGCTTCAACCTGCTTAATTTTTAAAACAAGTATTAATCAAACGAGTTCCCAGACAGGACGGTGTTTTATGTCAGCGGGTGTCCGTATGGCAGTGGGCTGCCCTTTGACCCCTGTTTGCATACCAGATGAATCGACACATTTGGCGTAGCGTGTCTCCGGTTAACGCTCCAGCCTCGCTTAATGCCGCCCGGCGTTAATGAAGACAAATTGTCCAATGAAAACGATCGATGATGGGAGTCACTGTACTGGGAAGTCCCTCGGGGAGAAAACACGCAGTTCCACACAGCTGGCAACTTAGACCCTTGAAACTTTCCCACTATCAACTTTGGGCGCTTTAATTCAAATTCACGCACTGTCTCATTCTCAGCATGTTGGGATATATCGAAGAAAACTGACATCAAAATAGAATATATTTTTGTGACACAGCCTCAAAACACATAGCTTTATAGCTTGTGCGCTTCTTCTTAAACTATTCAACATAAACCCTCGATAGCCAGCTGTACAATGCCCACAGACACAATCGTTTTTTTTTAAAGGCTACCTCCTTTTCAAAATCCAATTCCATTTCAGACCGCTGTAAAACTACAAAGATTGATTTCTTTCACTAGCTTTTCCTTTTGTTAGTTCTCATCTCGTCCGTCGAGAGGCTGGATGTGTTCTTTGCTGCCGATGAATTAGATATTTTGTTTTGTAATAACATATTCTCCGACGCGCACACACTCACACAGGCAAAATCGAACACAGGGCCCCCAGGTAACCCCCCACCCCTACCCCCCACACACACTCAAACTCACAATAAGACTACAATGAGAATATGTCCCTTTCTTTATAATGATGTCCTGCCAGCGACATGAAGACAACAAAACACAGCGTTGAACGGCATGTGTCTGCTGAGTAACAAGCTGCTGGTGACCCTTGTGACATTCGGCACATATTCTATTCACTAGAGCGAGTCTTACTCCACCCACTTTTACATAAGCTTGATCAATAAATGGATATGTTAATAATAAAGACACATTTACTTTAATTTAATGAGCCTGGATCCCTTTATGCCCATTTCCACTCGGGTAGAAAGTGCATCATTCCAATATTTATGCAATGTTCATTTCTCCACTTGATTGTTTTCCCCCAAAATTTAACCAGTTTTGCAACCATTTGTTTGCTTTGTCGGTACTTCACTTGTTTGTTGTGGGGAATAGAAGATAAGGATGAAAACTTTGCAGCCCAATTGGGAGCAGCCCAATACGCATAAGTAAAGAGAAAAAGGGATTTGTATACAGACACAGACAGACGAAGTTTCTGGCAAATGGTTGCAGAGTTAAGGGAAGCCATCTTAAAAAAGGAGTGGCCAGAAGCTGGAAAGTTCTTTATTGTGAATATTGTCGTTTTTATCACTTTACCTAAATTAATCTGAACTTCTTGTCTTTTAGCTATTCAAAAGAAATCACACAAGCTGTTTAAATTATAAAGTATTTCTTTTATTGTCTGTACTCACAATTCTAAAATGTACCCTTAACTGCATTTCTTTATTTAGACATTTAGCTCATTGATGGCGCCAGTTGAGGTCCTCGACATAGACCTGACTCTGTATGAACATGAAATAATAGAAAGCTCATTATAGCTGTTGGAAATTTCACTTAGTCACATTGAATATTGAATAAGCTCACATAATTTGCCATCTAACCCCTAGTTTATGGAGGTCATTGAGGGGAAAAAAGATTCAAACCTAAAGCCCTGCAGGCATGTACAGTACGTTCTTGTTGTCCTTATTGATTTATCCACCAAGACAAATGTTCTGGGCATTTGGTGCTCGGCAGGTGTTTAATTCACTCACACCTTGTTCACAAATTAGATTAAATTAGTCTGTAATGATTCCCATGGGAGAACTGGTTGGATTTTTTTTTTTGCCTCTATAGTCTACTGACCTCCGGGTGCCTTCGTGTTTTCCTCTGCTGTCACTCAGCATCTCCGCCCAGCTGGCACCGGCAAAGGATTTTCACACCTCACAGCCAACACGCCTCATAAGCTGGGGTCGAGAAAAGAAGTCATGTCTTTACACAGCGTCTCAGCCAACACGCTTCGACATAGAAAAGAAACGAGCAAACCAAGTGTCTGTGTAATTCAGTCACATGGGCTTTTATAGGGAATTAGTCAAATGCTGTTGTTTTTAGCTTTAAAACCTCTAACCCTCTGTGAGCCATACAGGTGTGAATGGCCTGTAGCACAGATGTACCATACCATTATTCTGTTGAAATTGTGCATCTTAATAGTACATGGTCATGTCATTTCACGTCTGTTTTCGAGCATGCTTTTATTGCTTTGTTCATGATGCGGAGGAGTATTTTCTGGCCTGGCGTGCGCCTCCAGCTTTCAACACAAAAGTGGACCCATTTAAAACCTCAGCTGTGCTCGAGACTGCACCAAAACCCAACTTTCACTTCCACTGTCACTTTTTTTCTGAGGGTGTTGCTTGTGCCAGAGTCTAGAAATCCAAACTTTTAGTCAGTTGATTTTAAAAGCACTGAATAGGAAGAAAGACATTTGTGGCAGGATTTTTTTATACCTTGAAGCATTACTTTACAAGAGGCCTCCATCTGTTGAAATCAAAGTTTGGGATGAATAGAAATACATGTGTACCTGCTTGATTTTCTTTTCTTTTTTCTATTTTTTAAACAAGAAAATAATACCACTGCAAGAAGTTTATTTATCATATGACATCATCTTAGAGCGAATGTGTGCAAATGGGGACACTAGTTTGTGCAGATTCAAAGCTCGAAAGTGAAAATGTCACTTAACATTCCTTCTTGCAAACCTCAATATCTTAACTTTGATCATATCGTCACACAGCCATGGGTGAAGCCGGACTGACTGTCATCAAAGCTGGCACGCATTGTTCACAAAACATGCATCTGGTTTGTGCTGGATCCAATTAGATAAATTTACTGATGGTGTTCTGGAAATGAGTGTTGAATTACAGTCAACATGTCGTAGGGAGTAGTATCAGTTCAAGAGCAGTGTAGATTGGCAGCTGGTTCAACGCTAAACATAAATTATCATTCCAGCGTGGCGTCAATTGTACATTTATTGACCTTGACCTTTTGAAATGTTAATGCTTGTTTTGGCTCAGCTAATTAGACGACAACATTCAAAGCAACAAGTGCCCGCCGCTACTGACATTTGAATAGAGCTGTCGAGCGGTGTATGTGAATTCCAAAGCGCTCTAGGGATGAGGAGCTGTGAGGGTAAAGTGTGGGAGCAAACCAGTGTCACAGGTAAACACTGTGGACGCACCAGCTCATTACACCAACATACAGAACAGACACTGACACTTTTTGTTTTCTTCTACTCAGACCAATGCCTTTTTTAATGACGCCCACTGTAGTTTGCCGTAGGACAGCGAACCGAGGAAAAGTGTGTAAATGAAACAGCAGAAGCATGCACACTAGCAACCAAACGAAAGCCTGAAGTCTGCAATTTTATATTACTGTAAGAGAGAAAACCATCTAATGGAGTGGGACAAAGCCAGGATTATAACAACAAAAGAGAACAAACACCAACCGATGGATCAAGGAGGCAATCGCGATCCGAAAACGAGCCCCAAGGACGATTTACAGAGATGAGTTATAAATCAGCTGACACGTCACAGTAACATCACGTGACTCTTCTGAGGAAGACTGCAGGAGGTTTATGATCAAAACTGTTGAGGCCATGGCTACTGGAAATACACAATCTCCCATTGGTCTAGGCAGTGGCAGGCATTGGACGTGGCTGGAGGTATAGAGCTCAGTAACCTTGGGGCAGATAACCAGCTATCAAAGCTTGGGCATGCCTGAGTATGCTCATCATCATGACGAGAGGCCTGCGGATTTCCAGTAGCCATAGACTCAACATAAATATATCAAGGTAAACACTTAAAAACATTAATCTGATTATAAGAAAACTAAAAGTAAACTTTAATGGAATACCAAAGACCAAACATTTTTGAACTATAGACACTTACGTAAATAGAAATATAATGTCATTTAAAGCTATTTTACAGTACCACATCCCGAATTGCAAACAGAA
This sequence comes from Neodontobutis hainanensis, assembly GCA_024349245.1. Classification (NCBI taxonomy): domain Eukaryota; kingdom Metazoa; phylum Chordata; class Actinopteri; order Gobiiformes; family Odontobutidae; genus Neodontobutis; species Neodontobutis hainanensis. Next base: position 1,369,287 of record JALDNG010000001.1, on the reverse strand, counting down.
GGGCAGATTTATTAAATATAGCCGTCACAGCCGGGTTTGAAGTCAGTGGAAATCCTGCTTGGCTCATTCGGGGAAATTGGCAGCGACAGCTCGAACCAGAGAGAAGAGAGGAGCAGTGACTGGGTGGTCGACTTAGAGTAGTCTAAGGAAAAGGGAGTGTTTGTTTATGAGAGATGAGAGATTGATTCCGAAAGCCTGTGACTGGGCATGAATTATTGAAGAGGGGAGTTATTAGATGGTAGAAATTGAATCATTGATATAAATATAAGTTTGTGGGTGTGTCAGTTTGTCTGGGGATAACAGTGTTGTTTATAGTAGCAGGAAATTCCCAAATCTGGCAGACACAACAAGTAATGAAAACGTAATTGTCACCCATATATTCTAAATATAGCTTCACATTTGTCGTAGTAAAAAAATAAGTCAAATCCTCGGAGTGCTTCACGTGCAGGTGTTTGATCATATTGAACTCTAGCACTGAGGCGGATTGGATGAGTGTTAAAGCCCATACAGCACACATCCATAATCACACACTTGGCAGGAGCGAGCTGTAATTTACTTATACTAAGCTCCCTCATTTGCATACAAAGATGTCTCCCTTGCATAGTCGCTCTAATGAAATTAGCATGTAGCATGGAGGCCCTCGGAGAAGTCTCCTTGTAGCGCCACTACACGTTCATACTTAATGCACTCTGTCGACGGATTCTGTGAAGTGTGTCTCCGTCTCCAGGGAACGTGGCACAACAGGATAATGGCCGCCACCAATCGCTCACCGTCTAGATCCGACCACTGTCCTGAAAATTCTTCAGATTGCGAGCTGTCCTTGTTCCACTCTGACCATATTCCACATTTCTTTTTTTTTTTGCAAAGCTAGTTAGGAGTTTCAAACTTTTCTTCCACTTTGCATTAACAGCGTAGAGTATTCCACAGTCTCAGCTGCCCTCAGGGTTACCGAGTCACACTTAGCTGAGCCTTTCTACCTCTCAAGGACGCAAGCTCCTATTAATAATAATAAAAAAAAAAAGGCTGATTCATTTGACTGGGAAAGGCCACGACTTGCCCTTGGCGGATGTTAACATTATCTTGAAATGTAAACCCAATCTCCTGAAGTGTCAAGACTTTCTTAAAAGCTCACACTGATTTTTGGTGCTGAGACAAAAGTACAAGGTTATGAAGATATGCAAGGGCTCTTTTCTCAACAAGTCTAAATGATAACATTAATTCTTCCTATTGTGATTAGTGCTGTGGTCTTTTGTTTAAAACTTAATGCTATTATTTTAATAATATTGTTGTAATAAACTTCTACAGTGGGTGAACTAAAGGGTAGAAAATGTGAAATGACACTTTGACAGCAAGCAATCAGCATGACACTTCATCATATTCAGATCCCCGGCGAGCTTTCTCTTGAGCTTTAGCTTTTTTCTATTACAGACCCAATTATCTGCCTGGATCAATAGCTACCCACAACACCACAAACACTCCAATCGCTCAAGTTGGTGATAGAATGGGCCTTTGGTCTCAGGTTCCCTTTAATACCTCATCTATAGGAACATGTCAGTGTCCTCAAAAGTTTGCTTTAGCGGCCCGCTCTCTTCTAATACCCCCTTTGAATGCTCTTGGGAAGGTAAGCGAATCCGCCAGCAGATGGGTGAAGGATAATGTCTTCTGTAGCCCATTAGTGGCAGGAAAAAAGAAAAAAAAGGCTGAAATACAGGAACCTCTTCTGAATATTGCTCTTGGTGTGACCTCCACATTCACAGCTCAAAGCAATCGAGATGCCCTGCGGTGTTTCTAAAGTGATTAGTGATGGCTGCCAACCTATAACCTGTAGTTATCGCAGGCATTTCATGGTCAGACTGCATTTAGTGCAGCTCTAAATCGTTCCTTCGGAAACGGCAAGAACACATTAGAGTATACAATATCACAAAGTGCCACAAATACAATTTTTGTTGGTCTACAATGAGTTTATTAGCAGTGATAATGTTTCCTTTAGGGTTGGCTTATTTATTTTAAAGGACATGAATTTGGTCTTGGTTTACTTATTTAGCACTCAAACAATTTTCCCCCTTGAAAAATAGTTGAAGCATTTTCCATCACAACATAACATTTCTTACTTCTGGAGTAGTTGCTCAGCTTTTAGAGCTTGTTGCTAAAGAGTGACTGGTCAGAGCTGATGGCTGTAATGGAAAAGAAGTGCACCAATAGCACAAATATGCTTTTAGAGACCTTTTCTTATAGTAGTGTTGATAATGTGGCACTATGTGGAAACAGCCTATGCGGTAACGTGGTCGTACCGTCACTATTGTGCTAGGGACAACCCGTATTATTGTCCAGCTCACGGCTCAGTACCATCACATCAGCCGGGTTCACCGACTGACAGGTGAGAGATGAATGGCGGTCATCTCACTACAAGTTACTCGGAAGATTGGAGGGAATAGGTTGGCTGTCAGGTCAAGATGAAACGAGACCTGGTCACAGATGCGATGTCAAGGTGTGCAGTTTGATCCATGAGGGATGGAAATAAATGATAAACATCCAAACACATTTTTGTTTGAAAAGAAAATAAGGAAAGAATGGGAATTGAAAAGTGCCATTGGCAAGACATCCAGGTTGTTGCCACACAAAGATGTTATAGTATAATAAGGCAGTTATATGTTTGCATGCTCATGACGCTGGGATTATTCAGCCTGCCAGGGATGGGCATGGTATGTGTGTGAATATGATGAGAGAGCGAACTGTTACCATAGCTACAGTGCTGAGGAGAAGATGTGATAAGACATGTGTAGATTTGGAAGAAAGACTTCAGAAGTGATGATATAAGTCCTATCGGCCCCTGTCAGGGTTTATACTTGACCCCATATTTTTGTAAAGCTGGTCCGAGAGAAAGAGAGATGAAAAACGTGTTGATTATGAACTGTTTTTAAAGTTGATATGGTCTGTTGTGGATAATGATAGCCCACCCCTCGTCTTCTGACTCCCTGTACATCATCTCGACTTTTCTCTAAGCGTCTGCAAGACAGCACAACAAGGACATCAGAAGTGTATCGGCAATCATTACGCTGCCTGCCTCGCTTTATTTTACAAGTTTGCTAATTACCACTTGTGACGTTGCCGCCCGTCCTCTCCCCCCCCCCCCCCCCGGAGCCATCTTGGCGCTCCCTCCCTTCATCTCCCCTCCATCGATCTTGAACTCGGGCAAAGTAAACTTTCTGTTTCCTTCCTCTCCAGGCTGATGATTCCCAGTTGAGCGTCCTGATTGTGTGAGCGCTAGCAAAGATGCTAATTTGTTCTTGACTAGTGAAGTAAAAATCATTAAGGAGTACCACGGCACCCATGAGGGGATGCGAGGACAGGTGGGGGCGGGGGGCTGGTGTACACAAAACAGTCTCCGCTGTGTGAAGTCTGAAGCTGTGGGACTTCCACTTGTGGTTTAAACGTCAAACATCGGATAACAGCCTAACAAAGTCAAATCACACACCTTCTTTAAACATACTACTTGATTCTTTGTCGATCTCAATCAAAAGCTAATGATCTTTTTTCTCCATTTTTTCTTTTTCTGTTCCATGCAACCTGAATTGACACCATGTGGATTTGCTACATAGGTAAGTCACCATTGTTTGTCACAATATTCACAGCACCTACACACCCAAGCCGCTGCGTTTCATCTGCGCGCCCACGCCATCTGCGTTTATGAAGCCGTCTTTGTCGGTGTGGACTGTAATTGATACCTGCGGCGCCCGTGGGGAGGCCTACGGTGGGGAAACAGCGGCTTGTTGTTAGCGGCGCAGTATGACAGATGCATGTGTCCCGGTACTAAAGGTGCGAGGACGTTTGGAGTGTGCACGCCGGAAAAGCAATTTATCACTGACAGCTGTGGTGCTTGCTGAGACTTGGGAGGGCATTTGATTGAAGCTCGTGAGATTTCCTGGCCGCATGCACGTGTTTTGGTGGCAGGCTTTTCACATGTGATAAATTTTTGTCACCTTTGACAAATCTGGCTACTCATAGGGGCGCTGGGAGGAAACTGCTGAATGGCCTGTGTTTTCTGTCAAGGACAACATTGTTATATTTGAAGAAACAGCTGAAGCACACACTATTGCTTTATCCTCCACCACAAATGCAGGATCAGTTAAACTCGATGTTAACAATCCAGTCAAGGCTAGCCCAGGGCCCAATCGAGGCATCAAGTCAGAGTTTATACAGCCACAACATGCATTTTAAGAAAGTGCAATGTGGTATTAAGACCTATTTGCCAATTTGTATTCACTTCCTTTCAACGATCATCATATACATACACTACAATTTTTCCATGTAACACTTCAAGAATGAATTTAATGAATTTAGTCATACACCTTAGCTTTACAGTCCATGTTGTGTTTTTTGCAGACAGCGTCTCAATAGAGAAAAGCAGTGATACAATTGAAAAAAAAAACACAAATAACTCTTTTGTCTTCTTTTTTTTTTACTTTTATCAAGTAGCGAACAGTTTCAAGTTCACCTTGGAAAATAAAATCTCCAAGGTCATTGTTAAACAAAACAACACCTTGTTTTTTTTTTCTCCTTATTCAAGGCAAATATTCTTCTTTTTTCTTTCAAATGACTTTCCCTTAACCCTGTCAGCTAAATGTGAGTGGGCTCAAGAATGTCCAGATACCTCTTGGCGTCGCTCATGCAGCACATTCCCCCAGCTAATAGTGGACCATAATCACTTAGGCCGACACCAGCGGCCATTTGCCTGTACGCATGAACGGGCTACAATCTGTTCTGACGTCTTCGTTTTTCGGGACATATGAGTTCCCAGCTTGAAGTGTCTGAGGATACCAAACAGCGCAGATAAAATAACACAGTTCATAAAGATGCTTGTTTTAGTGGCATTTATACTGTATGTTCAACATCCATTTCCATTGCGCCATGCCTTCCTTTCAAACAGCCAGTCTAATAGCACATCCGACAAGACTAGAATTTATTGTCCGCCCTGTAATTTCTTTTCCCGAGAGTTAGAGAGGTTACCTTTTATCCTCAAAGATCGCACATTACGCCTCTAAGTGCTTTTTTTACTGCCATGTGCTATCATCCAAGCTTAAACTCGCTCCAGATATATTAAAAGCCCACTTTTTTTTCTTTTCAGTCTCCTATGGGCGGGTCGTTTGAGGGAGCACTTTATCCTGCCTCACAATTCTGTCAGCAATTTTATCTTTGTTTTTCTTGGGAGTCTAGATCACATCGTTGAGGACGGTGTCAGGTCTTTATCGCATGTTAACAGAGGCATAAAACTCAAGTGTTGTCTCATAAAAGCGGCTGATTGCGCGTTTGATACGGGGCGGGGAATGGATGGGAGCTAGAGCTACCTTTGTCTGAAGCTTAGCAGAAAGAAAATTTCAGTTAAATCATCTCAAACAATATGTGTCTTCCTGAGGTCTCATCGAACAAGACCACCATTGTACATTTCCAACTGAGCTCATTCCTTTATAGACTCTCAGCGGAATTTTTAAAAGGTCATTGATGGCAAACAAGTGTGCAGATTTGCCTTGAAAAATCACCCAGACGTCCTCGGAATATGTTTGGACAGTGCTCTGACGGAGCAAAGGAATCTTCTGAATTTCAAAACAGCTCCCATTTATGCGCCATCCGTCCAAATAAGTTGTCCTTTTTTTATTTAAGTCACGTGGGTTTCAAGTTCACCTCTGCTGGGGCGAGAGGAAGCCTCCCACCATTTTCTGATCTCCAGTTATTGTTATTGATTGAGCTCTCAGCTGGAGTGGCGTCCTCTTGCTTTGCTCTTTTTGGACACATTGGGAAGGTCAGCTGTGATTTGGGCCTAACTTTAGTGAACCTGACTCGTTTTAAAGAGAAAAAACAATTTGATGCACGTTTCTGCGGATAAAAATGCCACTTTCTGGGAACTTGAGATTGCAAAAGGAAAATTGAAACAGAATGGTCTTGTGAGGGAATGAAGGAGAGAGGTTTGATGGAATTGGCTGGGCCGGTGTTGTCTGTGACATTTCCCTCAAAGTGCTGTGGGCAGCAGGTTTCAGCTCAGCCTCACTTCTGTTCAGAACATTTCAAAAGAACAACATGACACAACAAAGACAGCTTTATCGCTCAACGGCACGTCGAGATCCATACGCTACTTTATCATGTGTCTAAGTCATTTAATTTATCAGGTCATGTGATTCATCAGCTCATGTGATTCATCAGGTCATGTGTGTACACATTGTTTTAGCATGACTGTTTTCTGCTCTGGAGCCAAGCTCAGCTGCTTTGTGAGAAAAGGTTCAATCTGGACAATCACTAGGTAATTGTGGGGCAAAAACTTTGACAGACAGCCATTCACACACACACTGAGTTACATTGATTCACCGTGGGCAATTGGCTGTAACAGGTTTACCTATACGACCTTGTCTTTGGATGGTGGGACGAAGCCCAAGTGCACAAAGAGATCCCACAATTATAATGAGAGGAGTCCACATTGATATCCAGAAATCGTATCTTTTTTATTTTGCGTTTTCTAAATATTGGTGTTATGGTCAGTGTGATCTATTCTCACATGTGCATCTGCCCCCTAATGGGTAGTCCACACTAATTGTTTGTATGCTGAGGTGTGAGTGTTTTCTTCTGGAGTGCTGTAAGTGAATGCCTGAATTGGTCATTTGTTACATCGACAGTGCACTGAAGGCTCAACGTTGCTTTTCCATCGATGTTGTAGGTGAGCAGTAGATAAGCCAGCAGACAGGAGGAGATAAGCGCCTATCGTTTTTTTTTTTACCCTGACAGCTCCAGACAGCAACAAAGGTTGGCGCAAAGTCACGTCTCCCACAAAGTCATCCACCAACCGGTTGTGGCGCACTCATCGACGACCCCACTGCCATGAACTCTTGAAATCTCCCAACCTTCCTCAACCTCATGCCACTGAGCACTCGCCAAGCTGCTATGTGGAATTAGCCATTATCTTTGTCACATTAGAGGCTTCCTTCCTGACAAGAGCATATCAATCAACTGATTCATCCTTATTAGATTAAACTATGGGGGTGTCACATCGTTATTGTGAAAAATGAGATGTTGAAGTCAGAGAATGGAGAAATCTATTCCAACACAGAGCCAAGAGTCAGAGAAAGAACGTCAAACATTACTAATGGTAAGGTTGGGAGTGTGAACCAAGGACATTTATGTTGATTAATAGAAATCTTAATCTGTCATAAGTAAACCCTTGATTGATCTTGTCATCTGTCACACATGCAGGTGTGTGGCGTTTTCACATACAGCACAAATGGGAATCTTCTTGTGTAAATATGTGTAGATTTATGCACATACAAATCCAATTAACAGGCGGCCCCGCGCATAAAATCCTAACCTCGATCACACAAATCTTAAATCACTGTGATATTTCTTACAGGCACCCTGCCAAGATCTGCTCCGTGTTAAAGCGCTGAAAAGGCTATTTTTACTCAAGACATAATTTAAATCAGCCGGTCCAGAATGTTAACTTTGGAGTTGGAAAAAAAATTAAATAAAGATTTTTGCTGCAGCTTGTAATTAGGTGTCAGAGAACATCAGCACTTGGTCTGCTATATGTAGATGACTCTGGAAACTCAAGATCAGAAAGAGACATTCTCAAATTGAACACAATTGCCTGTCAAAGCGATGGGAACATAGAACACAAAAAACTTCAGACTCAAGTGGTTTGTTGGCAGCCGGATTTCTGGTTGAAGTATGGCTACAGGCTTCTGTAACAAAGACCGACTCTACTTTGTTCTGGGCCAGATTTCACCATGCCGTAAATGGTCAATAAAAATGGTTTTGAATAATGCATTTGGAGACTGGCCAGTTTGCAGTTTCACTTTGAATGGGGCCAACTAACAGCAAAGACGGAGGTACAACATCTTGGTCTTGTTCCAGCTTGCTTTGCCAGTCTCGGCAACATGTTCACACGCCAATCATGTGTGTCTCTTACAACTGTTTATCACTTCGCTCTCATTCCACCCCCATGGGCATTAAAACTGAGCTAACTGACAAGAAAACATCCAAAGTGGTCTGTGCAGCATCTGCGTCGGGTGTCTTGTTTCCCCCACATGGAGATGTGAGAACCATGTGCCCACCTGCACAAGGAGAGTGGGAATGGAAGGCTATTAGGACACAATGGTAAAACCAAAAGTAGAGAGCTGATGTGGCACCAGAAAGCTCCTCAGTGGCCTCTCTTTTTTTGTTCTGTTTTATCCAAGTCCCAGTGGGAGACTTTGAAACAAGTGATTTACCTTTTTCTTCTCGAGCTTTGTTCCTGTCGCAAATGCTGTTGGATAGGACCTCAGGGGAACGCAGCACATGGGAGATGCAAGCTTTCTTGCTGTAATATTGTCATGGTTTTGAGACTGTTTCTGGAACATATGTGATGTGGTATTTTCATGTGCATCTGAAAAGGCCATCTATTTATGCGTTCCTCTCGTCGAGTGCCTCGTGCTTATCTGCATTATCTAATTTAGGGAATCAGCAGACTGCCAAGAAGCTTTCCAAAGTGAGACTATTTTAAGATGTTAACATTTACACCCTGTTGACACATTTTAGAAGTGGAACATCATCAGCAAGACCTTTTTTAGAGCCGTGACTGAATCTTGTTGGTGCTGTTTTTCTCAGGAGTGTTGACACGGTGTACCCACACTTCTGCCATTTGGTTAATGCAAGAATAGAAAATTAGTCTGACACAATTCTTAATAAACCGTAGTTTCTGTTGGATTAATACTAAAATAGAGTGCTCTTAGCACTCAATATTATAGCCCTCCTTGCCATAATATATCATATTTCCCACAAATCGATTCAAAAAGAGCTCTGTGACCAGACAAAGCTGCATTAATTCTTGTTTGCACCTCTATGGTGTCTTTTGAATAAAGCAGGCGGACCAGGCCAGTAAACAGCACATTATACACCTTGTGTGGGTATTAAAGTGAAAATAGCTGTTGTCTTTATGCTTGTGCCAACATAGACAGTTGCCTGGATGGTGTGGCTTTAAATCCACGTCTGATGGATTATAATTACAGAAAAAAGCCTCTATATCACAGCAGTTGGCCAATGTGGCTCGCAGCAAAATCAAGGGCTCCAACAGGGTGCTACAAATGTACAAATTGTATACCCCAGTCTACACACACACACACACACACACACACACACACACACACACACACTCACACATACACACACACACACACACACACACACTCACACACACACACACACACACACACACACACACACACACACACACACACTCACACATACACACACACACTCACACACATACACACACACACACACTCACACATACACACACACACTCACACACATACACACACACACACACACACTCACACACATACACACACACACACACACACACACTCACACACACATACACACACACACTGACACATACACTCACACATACACTGGCTGTTGTTGTGGTTGCTAGGCAGGTTGAAGGGCAGGTGTCTATGTGGTGGAGACCCAGTTGCTCTCTTGGCAGGGTTACTGATGGGACTTCAATCAGGCTTCAACCTCAGTGCTGAGCAGGAGGTACCTGCTGCTCCTACTGCGGCACAGTCCCTTTACAACATCGCCCACACTCAACTGTATACAGCAGGTGTGCTTATAACCATACAAAAACGCACTGTACAGGCCTTAGCATCACTAACAAAAGAACTTTATCCTATTCACACACTTCCTTTTAGACTCACAATCGCTCCTGCTTTTCATAAACAACCATCTTGAGCACTTAGAGATAACCAGCACCTTTTAAAATCCTATCACAATGATTTGTCTGTTTAGAATGCACCCCACGAGCCACATTCTCTGTGCTCCATACGCTAAACCCTATACACCGCCTTATGATTTCTCAGGCCCTGGCTACATCACTTGATTCCCCGTGGCGAGGGTCATTACCGTTGCTGCGCCCAAGTGATTTGTAGCAGTCTTTTCCACCAGCTTTACTGCTGTAATTGTGGAGCTTTATACACCAATTAGCATAAGGCTTTCATATGTATGCAGGAGATCTCCATTTATTATTAGAGCGACTGGAAAAGGCCAGGGCAGCCGGAGCTAAAGTGTGTTATTAACATGAGAAGTGGAGGGTGTTGGTAGTGGGGGTGGGCGGGGCTACCAAAGATGGAAGGTAGCTGAAATATGCAGTTTTGATTCTGCTTCCTGTCAAAAGAATCTTGGCCTCGGGTGACCTAATTAGGCCAGTAATAAATCAAAGGCACCCCACAGGCTGGAGCGCTGGGTTGGTGGGAGATGTGTCAGTGACCCTCAGGGGAGGCCAGGGCAACCTTCATCAACTCCACTATCAAGGTTAGCTCTCAAAATGACAGACCATGTGCCAGCTCGGACACATATTTAACTTTAGTTTGCCATTAACACACAAATTAACATGTTCAGTATGTTGTCTAATTGGATAATGAAAAAGACTGATCCGGCAGTCTTCAGAAAATAATTAGCATTAGATAATTACCATTCCGTCATTTGGATGTCTTTTCAATTAGGCAATAAAGCAATAGAAAATAGTGAATATGTTTACTCGGCTTTTTATTGTCATTTAGCTTTTATTTTCAGGTCAGTGCCAGTAAATGACATTGACATTGGCCAAATTCATAAATGATTAATAATTTAGAAATTTACATCTATTTTGTAGCTTCTGTGAAAAAGAACAACGGCTGATGACTCTGAAAGTGTGATTCTGTGTGGGTGTGCAGAACTGTGGCCATCATTAGAGTAACATGAATTTGATGCATACATTCTGCCTATATAATATTTCTTGCATTGCTTCATAGATTTTTCTCTCCCAGCCCTGAACTTAAAAGTGTGAGATGTTACATATTAAAACTCCCAGCAACCACTGCATCCAACATCTGTGTGAAGTCTCCAGCTCCAGACAGATGCCCTGTGGGCGAAGCACCACCTGTGGAGAATACACGCTCTGCTTTGACACATGTTCTTTTCATATTGCTTTTGCTGCTCATTTAAACAATGTTAGAGGTAAGAGTGCTTCTACTGTAGGTGTTGGAATTTAAGTATTTTTTAACCCCAGCTGCTTTTGGGCATGAAAGTATTCTTGGACATGGCAGGGAAAGATAAACGTCCGCCTCATAAGTGGGAGGCAGTCTAAAACTCCATTTCCTGTAGGCTTTTCAGGTTGACAGCTTTGACGGCCCTCTCACTCTGATGAAGAAGGCGCCAAACAACTGTGATGGGCCAATGCCTCAGCCCCAAGCCGGGAGCCAGGAGGACCCGGTGGGAAATGTCCAGCTGCTGGCCTTATTGGCGGAAAGATGAAGCTGACAAGCCTTAGAGGACAATGCTCTGCGGAGTGCCTTGTCTTTCCCAGTTATCCTTCTCCTCCTTCAATCTCCCGGCTTATTTTCCTGGCCCTGGAAGCCTCCTGGTGGGACACTGAGCCGGGGAAGCCGCATTACCTGTCATGTAGATAATGGAAGCAGAAGTTTAAGTAATTGCCACGCAGTGTATCACTTTGTAGAGCTTTTAGTTCATGGGCGAGCCTGACAGCATTTTTAATAAAAGTGATCAAAAGATATGAAAGTGATTGTGACTTGAAATGCATTTACAAACTCCATGACTAGTGAATTTTATCAAAGAACTAAAGGATAATTGTTACTTCAAAAGACAAGTAGTAATTATGAATATTCACTGTGGTATTCGTAACACTATTAATTTGAGCTGGGTTATGTTGATTTCTAGCCCCTACCGAACACATTGTTCTGCTAATGTGACAACACAAGATGTATTTTTCTTCATGCTGCCTTCCTGTCCGTCTTTATTTATGACACCAGAGCTCTGGATGTGGTCTGGTATAATAAGGCTCACAAAGAGTGATTTCTTCTCCAGTGAACCCTTTAGAAAAGATAAGTCACCACACACACACACACACACACACACACACACACACACACACACCGACACAGTGTATTTGAGTCGGGTCTTTTTGCTGACGCTGCAGAATGACATCACCGAAACGCTCCAATAAATGCAATTCCCGTCAAGGAGGCTTTACGTCTCTGGCTCTGTGTAATCGAGGAGTGTGTGCATACAGACGCAGCTCAAAGGGCTGACTACAGGTGAGAGGACAAACATGCCGCTTATATTTCACAGAAGCGTAATTTTTTTTGACAGGGCATTGTCATAGAATCTGCCATAATTGACCGCCCTCATGGGAATAAAATGCTAATATGGCAACTTACGCTCATAACAAGACTTATTTTCAAGCTTTAAGGCCTCATCTGAACAGGGATTGGTTCCATTATGGCTTTAAACGCCGCTTTCACTTGAGAGTCACCACCGTCACACACCTACACCTTTACACATTTACCCTCTGCGCACAAGCCCGAGCATGTGACTCAGACAACAGACAGCCAGAGGAACGACTTATCCTGAAGTGTACACTTCTTTATACCGCCTTTTCCTGACCATGAATAAATGTACATAAGTGATAAAAGTAGGAATAAAAGAGCGATGAATTATTTATTGTTTAGAAGGGAGAGCTGCCCAGGCAAAGGGCACAGGGGTATGTAAATGCACAGGAGTAGCCGTCAAACAACAGTGAGGTAAGATCCTGTTTTTCTAACCGTCAGCCGAAGCTGCCTTGTATTTTTGTTTTGTAAACAGTTTTGTTTCTGTGAGATGAACGTCCAAGGTCACAAGCTGGAAGTGGGGCGCCGTGCCTTTCACTATCCTTCACCTGGAGAGAAAAAGAATAGTGTGTGACACAATAGTTTGCTTACAGTGTAGCAGCCAGCAGGAAAACAAACATGGAAACAGTGGGAATAAGGACAAGACGTGGTTACACGAAACACAACACAGCGGTGGTTACTCAAGAAAAAGTCATGCATGGTCATCAAAACAATAACTAAGAAAGTAGATTGAGAAGCTGATGCTGAACTAGTATATTATTATTTGATTTAAAAAAAAAATCTAGAGACTACTGCTGTTTTGAGGTTGGTGGGAGAAACTGGAGTACCAGGTGAAAACCCCCAAGGATTAGATTAGAACCTAATTGTAAAAAAAAAACTTTGATGTAATAGCTATATTTAGTGAAAAACGGTCATGTCACAACCAATCAACTTTGACCTTGAAAATTGTTTAGTCACAGCCTATTCTGTTAAAGCTATATATAGCTCAACATTAAAACATTTTTATGATTTACTCTGAGACCCGATAAGAATACTTGCAATAGATGGGAATGTATAGTCAAAATATTTTTTTGTTTGTTTTTATAAATTTTTTAGAGTGTGAAAGATACCTTTGTCTTTCTACATCATGTCTTTCTCTTTGAGAGTGAAGTCCAAGCAATGTACTGCAAAATTTGGTAATACACGAGACAGAAATGTAAGATTGATGGGGACCTGATGAGTCTGTCATGCATATTTCAACGGCGTCTTTGCAGAAAACGGATGGAGTGACATTGAAAACCCATCCCATGGCATCTCCATGGCACTACCTCAGAATGTGTTCGCAGCACGACACCTACAACAGTGAAAATATTTGTTCAGATGTTGAGCCCCGCAGGTTTATGACATCACTCCTCTCCCGAAGCTAAGCCCCTCCCCCGGAGTGAGTTTCGGAAGTGACAGCTTCTGGCAACAGGGACCCCCGGGCAGCGAGCCTTAAACACAGCGCTCAGAGCCACTGAGGCCCAGGGCTATGCCAGCTGCCGCGCTGATACCCCTCGGTGGGGGGCCCGGCGTGGGTGACAAGTGGGTGGTACGTGCACTGCTGGAGACCTAGGTGTATGTGGAGTTGCTTCACTGTGTGTGTGTGGACAGCCTGATTTGTGTTTGAGGAAAGGATCAGAGACAGCACGACCACACCAGTTCAGGATGTTTACTTTTAATTATCTTGTTTATTCTCGGCAATGAATAAGAACGTGCATTAATTATACACAGGAAATGTGCTGTGGCTTTGCTCAGTGTCTGCAATATGACTTTTGTTACGTCTGTGTGTTCGCATTCTATTGACTTAGAGCAGATAAAACGAGGTGTGTTTGGATGTTTTCCGCGGGCCGTCAATAGATCTTGTTCTAATGTCTGCTATTACCAATGATTAGCTTTGGATTAGCCATAGCTTTTGTCTTGTCTGGGCGCTTTTGTTTTTCCTGTTCCTTTGAAGGAGGGGTTACTTCAGAGTTCTATCTAAACCAATTTATCGCAAACATAAAAAAGTCACAATAAGGACTCAGCTTTTGATGTCAAGAAATGTGGGCAAATAACATTAAAAGCTATTGGAGTCGATGTAGTTATTGTTGAGTTGTTTTTCAAAACGGGGATAATGATAGTTCTACTCAGGCTCACCACAGTGGGCGTATTAATGTTTTAATTAAAGAACAAATCAATAGTAAATTACAGAGTGGAGAAAATTACAGCTCTCTCCATAAACGGCACCACTGGCCAATCAGCTATATTTAAGTCGATGAGTTTTTTATTTTTTATGAAAGACTGACTGGCCAAATGATTACCTTCCTCACAATAGTAAACACAATAATGGGGATTATATGATGCCGTTTTGTCTGCATGAAGTCTGATTACAACAAATGTATTTCATTTTTACATTTTTAAACCTACAATTAGCAATGAATGGTTAATGAAATAACCAGAGATCCAAACCAAACATGGCCATTCCATTCTGGACTCTGGATGTCAAAGTTGGAATTAGTTGACTGCATTGGCATCGCTAGTTTTTTTTCTTTTGTGAGCTCCGAGGGCATACATCCATAGATCTGTGTAAGTACATGCTGTTTAGAAGAACGCAGCCTCCAGTCTTTTCTGATAAGTCGTTCTCTTCTGCGGCAGATTAGGACCTATTATTGTGAGAAAGTGTGGTAATTGATACAGCCGGGCTTGTTAGATAAATAATAACTCGACTTGCTCTGGGGTTGTAGAAGAAAAGGTGACCAATTTAACGTGCAATTCAAATTAAAGTAAAGTAATTGTGAGTTTCATCACCTGTAATGAAGCGGGCGGGTGAACCCGTTGATAAATAGTTGTTCTTGGAGCAGAATTTGTTTAAAACTCCAAACTTTTTTCCCATCTTGGAATTGCTGCTTATTTTATCTCTATCTAAAGACTGCAGCGGAGCCATCTTTTTACTGTAATATCCCAACGTGCTGTGAGTTTTATTGCGAGCATGCTGAGCCGTGACCTGTCAAACGTCGGCGGCTCCCCTTCCCATCCTCCCGTTGTGCAGAGTCAACAGCCGAGCCGCTATCATCACAGGTAATCATCTCCACGCTCCGCTGCATTTCCCAGAGACGTGCCAAACACCTATTTTTATTTATTTTTTTATTTCCCCGACGGGGCCACCCTGACTGACCAGCACGCTGCGATATAAACACATCCTCCTGTGTCGCCCAAGGACACGGTCCACACAGCGGGGTGGATCCAATTACCCGCTCGGCGACGAGGAAGTGAGCAGGCAGCCGTTAGCAAACACACACGAGCAAACGGGAGACAGACGGACGCCCGCGTTCCCCAGATGACGCCCACCAACACACTCACAAGCTTATTTATGCACCTGCTCAGTGAACCTGGAAGTGCCTCACTGCAAATGCTTACAAGTGTGTCATGAATGAAGCATCATTGACTAGTCATGTCTCCATTGTCATAGAATCTGCCAGAATTGATAGTGCCCAAGGGAATAAAAATCCTAAAATGGCAATCAAAGAAACGCTTAAAGCAAAGGCATCCGGACTAAGTTTTCAAAGTGAAGACATTTCATCTCTTGTCCAAGAGACTTTAAAGGCTTTAAACGCAGCTCCACTTGAGTCACCACCATCACACACCTACACTTGCACACATTACAACTACTGCCAAGGAATTACAATTTTAACTCAACTACCAATTCTTCTCCAAAGGCCTAATAATATAGCATAATTTTGGGTTTGTTTAAACCGAGGCAAATGACACATTTAACATTAAATGACAAGGTTTGGGTTGCCTTGACTCACCTGGGACCCTGTTTCCTTTCTGTCTACTGTCCTATCTGTTTCCCTCTGCTCATTGTCTTTACTTGTGTTGGTTCGCTAAACATTTATGCCCTCTTTAATTTTGCAGAATATTCCTGACTTACTCTTCTAAAAAAGGAGGTCTCATGGGTTGCGTGTAGGAAATTCAGCTTAAATGGGACAGCAAGCACAGCTTAGCATGTTCGGTGTGGAGAAGTAGGTAAGCGGTAAATGCTCACAAACAATAATAGTGTGTGTTTTATAGAACACATTTAGGTTTATTTTAAAAAAATTTCAGTCGTGTTGTTGCACAAAGCA
Organism: Neodontobutis hainanensis; assembly: GCA_024349245.1. Taxonomy (NCBI): domain Eukaryota; kingdom Metazoa; phylum Chordata; class Actinopteri; order Gobiiformes; family Odontobutidae; genus Neodontobutis; species Neodontobutis hainanensis. The sequence continues at coordinate 1,352,978 of JALDNG010000001.1, read as the reverse complement.
GGTTTAAATGCCATGGTAACTCTATCCCTGCTCCGGGGCAGTTTTTATTTTTCTGCTTTAGAGACCCCATTTGGCCATACTTTTTTTCTTTATTACACTGTAAGCACTATAAAGAATCAAGGTAACATTTATTACCACTCTGAACAGCGTTTTTAAATTAAATTTTTATTTGCTGCCGCAATATTTTTGAATTAGCACTGCTAGAGAATGTGTCAAAATGTTTTATTTTATTTTATTTTTTTTTATCAGTTTTGTCTTAGAGCGTGTTTGTACATAATTAATCTAGAATGCAGTGTAAATGGGCACATTGAGCATAAACGGGGCACCTGGCAAAGTAAGATGGGACTTCAAATAAATAATAAATGTGAAGCTTCAGATAAAACATGAGACACTGGCCACTGCCTCATTTAGTGAAGTGGAGGGATGTTTTTAAGAAAAGGGGTAAAACTGGAGACTAAAAACATTAGTTAAAAGATTGGACTGTTTGTTGCAGTAGTGTGACTTGTTCTCGCAGCAGAAAAGCACATTAGATTGCGTTGAAATCAACATAACACACTGTTTACCACAATTTTCATGGATTGTTTTTTTTTCCAGTTGCTTTTTTTTTTTTTTTTTTGGATTCTGAGCTGAAACATTTAATCCACTGAATTTACAGGTAAACAGAGAAAGTTTTCTGCCTGCCCTAAGAGCAACCGGCAATTAGCATGCACACATCAAACCACCGCCAGCATCCGCATTAAAAATTAAAAACCTTGCATTTAATCCTGTTTAAAGCACGACCCGCGCTTCTATGCAAGCATGGAAATTCATGACGGTTAAATTCAGAGCCAATTATTTCTATAAACATGTTAATTATTCTGCAAGATTTTAAGTGCCTTGTGTTTTTTCTGTTTGTACACTTGTTCTAATTATAATCCAGCCCAGTTGTGAGAATATTAGCACTCATGGATTACCGTCCTGTTACCATTCTCGCCTCCAGATAAACACATTTTGTGGTTGTCTATCTGTTCCTTTAGTCCAAAAACAGAAGCACGCTCGTCATATGAACAACCGTCCCGTCTCTGGTGGCGCAGGTTAGACGGACTTCACAAGAGGCCGGTTTGACCCTCTGGTGAATATGCAGATTATATGTCTTCATAAGTGCGTGTGGGCTCGGGGTCCCCTCAATTTTCACTAATTACTCCGAACAGTAGATAAGAGTGTAATTACAAGTCTCAGAATAGGAAGCTGGTGGTGTCAGTCTCTCGCCTATGCTGCTATGTTTCGCTCAAGGCTCGGTTTAAATCCCTCACCATTACTCCCCAAGCCCAAACATCCCGTCCAATTCCGGCTAATGCATTAGTGCCAGTTGGCTTTGTCTCCGGAGAGACTGCCGTGTTTTCTTCTCCTCCTTCAGTTTCTGCTGACTAGGGACACAGGATGCGATGTGTAAATCCCTCAGGAACACGCTGAGAATGACTTATGGTAGTGGAAGACTTCTGCAGTTTATACATCCTCCACTTTTCTTTTGAGCCCTATGGAAACAGGACAAGGCACCTGCTGCATGCAATCCTCTCACCTGCAGCCTCTCTCTTGTTTCAAACATGAAACATGCGTGAGAGGAAAACGGGCACAGAGCTATGTTTTCATCCAGCATGAGTATGGAATATAAGCATAAAGAAAAAAAAAATCAATTTATGTTTGTGATCAAATTTGGCACTATCAAGCATTTTAACAAGTAAAGGTTTTTGTGACATTTTAGGCTGATTTAAAACGCTGCAAATAACCCACTGTGTAGTTAGCCCCAAGCTGAAATCTGGAACAAAACGTTGCTACATGATTCCCACATCTTATCTCCTTCTGCTGTCCTTACTGTATTCACTGTACAGCGTTACTGCATCCACTCCAGTATTTGTATGCACTACAGCTTATGCCTTCAAATCCCTGGATAAGCATTCCTACTGGAGAGTGGCAACGGCTCAGTGTCGGAGCAGATACCAGCTTGGTGCAAGCATGTTTTTTCCTCTAAGTCTGGGATGCCTCACGAGGGAAACACAGATACTACTTTTGTTCGGTTTGTGAGGCTGTGATTGACTTCCTTTTCACCTCTGTCACATCTTATCTGGCTAACAGCACCACCCACTAACTTTCCGCTTGTCAAAGAAAGGCCACGTTGAGGCGTTTAATTCCCAATTTGCTAAAGCTTTTGTTTGCAATTAAAACAAAGTGAACTAGCGTGTGAGGGAAGGTTTGTGGTCTTCTAAATAATGACGACAGATAAAAGGAGCTAAAGAGGGAGTTTCGTGGGTGAAAACAGCAGGTGCCGGGGCTAGAAGCTCCCCGCCTGCCGAGAAGGACCATTTGTGGGACGGCAGAGCAGCGTGAAGCCTGCATTTCTGCACTTGTTTTTCTGCACTGTTTTTGACAAACACCACTTGTCTGAGTGAAGAATACAATTTGAGGAGAAGCTGCATGTCCACTTGTGTTGACAAATGCACATTAGCCTGCTGCGGTGGCACTCATCTGTTCCCCAGCACCTTAAAAGCCGGCTGAGATGGCCATAGACGTGTGAGTGGGGGGCCTCGGGATGATCCATCAATGGGAGCGTTGGTCACAGGGATCAGACACACCAGATGACAGAAACACCTCGGATAGATGAATCAGGCCAGTCTGCTGTGAAAGGAGCGTGAAAGAGATGTTCACATTCATCCATCCATCCTCGTCAGCCGCCAGCACACCACATAACTGTCCTCTGAAGAGACACATACCACAATACCCCACAAGTGGCGTCCCATCATGGGAGGATTCGAACAAGGCACATCTTGTTGACATTTTCATAGGCACTAGGAGTAATTTATGTAAGGGTTAGCCTGCTCCCGGAGCACTGGGCCAGAACACAGTAAAAGCAAACAGAGGGAGAAAGAGAACAAATTGCTTTTTTAAATTGCTCAGACAAGAGGTGCTCTTTTTGCTCTATTAGGACAAAGTGCAAACACTGCTGCAGAGCGGGTGGGGCCAACCATAGGAGTGTGACTAAATCTAATAGAAATGCCATTTGTGTACACCAATGTGTTGTTGGCATCTGTATGGGAACTAGTTAGATCTGGATGAAAATGTAGCCTGCAAGGTTAACACCTACTTTGTTTGATAAGCAAACAAGGACACATGTTCTCTGTGCTTTTTTATTTATTTATTTATTTATTTTCAAGCTTTGGTTATTAGTCTTTTATAAAAATTGAACAAAGTCACATGGATTGATCATGAAATGCAGAAATGAAAGGTACAATGTCTCTTTTATAAAAGAAACCAATAAGACACAACAGACAAACAACCTCCAAATACCATCAGATTATCCACAATGGTAAGACTAAAATCATATTGAGATGTAGTCACGTGCCAAGAGAAGGTAGTTGTGTACAGTGAAAGAAAGAAACAAACAAAAGAAAAATTAATTAAAAAGGGGGACTGCCGGAAAAGAGTGAGACTAATCAGACGTAGGTCAACTAACTGAAAAAGTGGTTGCCATACGCGGAAAAATTAAGCAATGTCAACCATGTTCTCTGTGCTTTTAACATATGGCCCAATAAACGTTTCCCTTCGATATCCCATTGTTTTGTGTTTTCTAATGTACAATTATTTTTTCTCTCCAATGTCCGTTTCTACGTGCACCCACCTGAATCTGCTCATGTGAGTGCTGTGGTCTGTACTCGACCCCACGCTGTAAATGCCCCATGTTTTACATTTAATTACCCTTTAGTAGTGTGTACTTCTCTGATTAGAGAAAGCATAATTGTAAATAATTACAGTGCAATGGTTACACAAGCAACAAGGACGTTTGATGAGCCCTTATACATTGTAGTGTTTAGACTTCACTGTTCAGAGGGCTGCGTCATAGAAACAATGAACACAATAAAACACTGTCACAAGCATATGTGCCAAAATGAAAGACGTAACATGCAGCTCTATATGTTTCCGTTGCTGAATTAAATACAGCAAGTGGAGGAAGCCTAAACAGAGCTAATTAGATTTGTGGTCACAGTTGATAGCCGTGTCTGTTCCACTCCATTAGCCCGAGCTCCCTGTGGCTGCCCGACTGGTTGATAACCTTCAAAGTGCCCTGTTTGCTTTCCCGGGCTGTCCCAGCACCCGTCTGCTCCCTGTCGTGAGGAGCAGATATAGGCCGTTTGCAAGAAGCACCCTCTAGCGCTGCCATGTCCCATGTGTGGTACAGCTAAGGCTCAATCTCACTAGATGCATGTAATCCGTCAGTGCTCGTGTGCTGACCCCTCCGACGGCCCAGGACTTTTGGCTCTCCTTCCTTTTTGACTGGGCTCAGAAATAAGGGTTATTGACAAAACACAATATATAGAGACAAGGCTACCACCAGCTTGTGTAACCATGGGAGGAATTTTAATATCAGCCATCACTTCAGTGGTGTTTGTGAGTGCACTGTGGATGCGCCCTTATCTACTTCCGACTCCTTTGATGAGCTGTTTGTTAATCTTTGCCACGTACGGACAAACACAATATTAGAAGTAACAGATGTTTGCCGTGCCGTCTCTTGCTGAGGCCAGCTTTCATCTTTAATAGCGAGTTAACAGCTAAGTTGCCGTTAATATGCCCCTACCAGCCTCCGAACTCGCCGTAGAGGTTTCATCATCACCGTGTGCGGCATTCTCAGTGCAAGGCCAGGCAAAGCATGCTGGGTAGAGCCGAGAGCAACTCGCCGTAGTGATTTATCTTTGAGGTGATGAAATATACATTTATCAGAGAAGGACATACAGCTGGTTCCAGCGAGTGAGGCATTTGTAACGATAAGACTATGATATACTTTGTACGAAGTTCAAGAGGGCGAGTCGGCAACACATTCACCATGATTTACTGTCTGCTTTCTGCTGAAACGGACCTCTGCAGTGGCCAGAACTGAAGAAAAAAATCTGTTCTGGCATAGCTTTTTGTTTTTTATCTTTAGGTGATTCATAGACATCAGATGAGCGACCCAGCAGAACTGTCCAAATGTTTCCATCCAATGATTCTTCATATTTTGGTTGTTTTCTCAAAGATGGCTGCTGTGAATACTGCCCTTTGCTTCGTGAAGGACTCATCCTTTACCATCACGACGTTATAAAAAGAACAATTGCACAGACTGTACATCTTTCCACTTTGTACACTTTGTATAAATGACTTGTTCTCCCATAATGACTGCTACAGCTACATTATTATTCAAATAATCCGTCACATCAGTAAAACACTGAGACAAACAGCAGCCCAACAAGGGTAATAACCGTCTTGATGTATAAACAGCCCCGAGGTGATCCTTCTTCTCTAATTTCTCTCCTCACTCTCAGGCGCTTTCCTGCTTTCTTTGCGCCCTCTTTCTTCTTCCTGTCATCCCGCCTCCTGTCCTCCTGTCCTGGAACACCGTGTTCCTCTCCGACCCCTGTGGGTATTTGCAGAAACGCTGCTTCACTGACAGCGACCTTGCGTCATGGAGAAGCGTCAGTCTTGGGAGTTACTCGAAATACATGGCACATCATCGAAGGTGACACTCGGATTGACTATCTGACTGTTGTTTTCTTGGTTTGTTGGCAAGACTTTCAAGTCACATTGCAAATAATTACATTACTTTATCTGGTTTTGGAAGATAAACTAAAGTGGCAATACTGTGTTGCTAGTTTTGCTGAATTTTTGGACGGAAATTGCCAATGTGCTCAACAACTCGTCATACATCTCCATCAAACCAATGAGTCAGAGCAGTCATTGTCTACCTTTTTCCATTAAAACCTGAATCCCACTGTTTCAAAAGATTTCAATTATGCCCTGAGAACAGCTATTACGTTCTTCCTAGATTTTTAGATGAAACGTTCTGTGCATTAATGGCTCTTATAGATGTCAATCAGCCGTTCACGGGGGCCTTTCTAATAAATGTCTGTCAGTGATAATTACGGGCTTACATCACATTTCAGACCATTAAAGACACTTGCCAACTGAGAGCTGTAATGCCGCTGCCGCCTCAAGTAGGAAGTAAATGCGCTCTGTAATATGTGTTATATGGATTTGCCCCCAGAACTCCTGCGCTAATAATGCCGGGTCCATCCTCACTTCCCCGAGAAGCCAAGGTGCCCTATTGTTTTACTGCGTTACACAAAACAAAGACAGCAACTTCCAGCGCGACCTCAGTGCAGTGGTTAATGTGCAGGTTGATTTAAGTCTCACTGTTCTCAGACTAATGGCAACACACTTGATTATAAAGTATATCTTAAAGTAACCTGAATGTGTGCTTTTAATGCAAATAAGGGCGAGTAGGGGGCATAAGGAACATGTAGATGTGAACAGAGTTGACGCAGTTAAGTGTCTATTACAGCATACTCTGAGACAATCAAAGTAATAGGGCGTTTCCATAACATGAAAGTGATGGGTGTTAATGGAAAAGCCATACATTTGTTTGCATTGAGGTCATCTAATGGAATTGAAAGAGCTGCAGGGACTCCATTTTCTGTTTTGAGAGTTGCAATTTCTTCAACAATAGATAGGCAGAATGCTACAGTCTTCAATTTGTCTAATTTTGTCTATAAGCAAGAGCTGTGACATGTTGGTGCGAGGTGCTATGCTTTTAGCGGCAAATTGAACAAGACGTCAGCGAATCACCGAGAATTTTCCCTTTATCAAAGACTTCACCCACTATACATTCAATGTTCCTGCTTAGACATAATGCACAAAGCACATAACATTCCCACAGTGTTGTTGCAAAGAAAAGGTGTTTATTATTATTCAATGACTCCTTGCTGTTTCTTTATTTTCGTCTTGGTATAAAAACCTTTCGGGGAGGCTGATGGCATGTCAGAGACGCCATTGTTCTTTGCAAATAACAGCTTTGATTAGAAAAAGTTAGAAGCACCTGCCAGATATCAGTAATGTACTTTTGCTCATAATAATAATTGTGTAACTTTATTTTTTAAGCTTGTCCTTGGTGCGTCATTAGGCTTTTTATCAGTTTGACAAGGAACATCTTACTGTATGATTGTCTATGGCCACATAGAAATACAAGCAACCAATGAGCAGAATGTGACCAGATACAGGGATACTTTGGACCACCTTACATACATACACGTTATACATGTGTTCCTTGACTAGTGCTTGGATCATTTTCCTTCTTCTTCATCACTCAAACAAACATGTGGTTATATTTTTGTTCTAATACATCCGACATGAACACGTGCCATGTTGTGAGCTTCATGGCTGGAATATTCCCAGCTGCCGGGGATTGTTCTCAACTCCAAACTGTTATTCACTTGCAGAGCTTTTAAACATGGGTCTGATCCACTTAATGCAGTCGCTACCACCAGAGCAGTCATATTTCATGTGCAGCCTTTGTGTCTTTTATTCCTGTGATGGATTACAGCTTTTAAAGAAGGCAGTGTCTCTCTGTGGTGGGTTTGATGTTGAATTGGAGATTTGAGAGTTGTGTGAAGAAGAAGAAGAAGAAGAAGAAGAAGAAGAAGAAGAAGAAGAAGAAGAAGAAGAAGAAGAAGAAGAAGAAGAAGAAGAAGAAGACATAACATAAAGCGGTTGCATGCAGGAAAATAAATCCACAGGAAGCACAGTGTTATATTATGGGGTGCGAAGTGAAATCTATTTATAATATGGAAGCAATAAATGCATTTGAAAGTATAATGAGTGTCAGTAGTGCCATGTGTGCCACAGTGGGGTGTGTGCACTCTTTATTCTACCATCACACCTCTGAGTTCATGATAGCGCAATGTGCTCTTTGTTTTAATTAATACCTCTGTGTGTAAATAAAACACACAGAGGTAATTCTTTGACTTTAGTACTACATTTTCACTTTTTTCCTCAACTACACTTAACTTTCTGATGGGTGCTTTACAAATTAACTGTTGAATTGGAGGTGGGAGTAAATAAGTTCTCCTTCTTTCCAATCCCTTTTTGAACTAGTAAATAAGTGTGTGTACAGTATATGTGTAATAGAACAGTAAAATGTTTATAGGTATGTGTGTAAGTTTGGATTTAAATGTGAGCACTGTACACAATCCTGTACAGTTTGTTTTATTGAAATACACAGTTTTCTCTCTGATGACTCTCTCAGATGGAAAATGATTTATTAATGCAGGCATGGCTGCCTTACTGATGAAGTAGTCAAGTTAAATCCCATTTTAATATTAGGTTGAGGTTTAGAATTGACTATATATAAGTGAATAAAAAGCATTAAAACTTTAACTGACCCAGGCTGCAGAAGTATGTGTAAAATAAATATATTAACAGTGAAGTGCATTTCTTTTCCTTGTAAATGCAGGTTGTAAAAGCACTAAATGACTGAGGACTAAAAGCACTAATGGAGGCTTTGATGTTTGCTCTGAGCATTGATCATGACTGACAGCTTGTTTAACTGTTGTCAGCTTTAGAAAGGGCTCTACCATTTAGCAAAACGATATCTTAAACCACAGAATATCCCACAGAATAGCCATGACTTAATGTAGTGCCTGCAAATTAGCCTGATTAGTTTTGCGTTAAAAGCCTACAGCAACAGCCTACAGGGTCATTTTTCACATTGTTGGACGCATTGTTAAGTTAAACAGCAGCACTGCAGTCGTGTAGGTGCTCTCCTGGCTTTAGTTAGCGGTCAGCCAGCATGGCGGCCTCAGCTCTCGCCCACATGTTGCTCTTTTGATGAAGTCCTCCTGGTGTTGTAGCATTTGTTTATCCAGGCAAATCACCGCTGGCCCGCACTGGGGGAGAGAGGAAGCCAGACAAAGCAAGACTGAGTGGGTAGCAACTTCACAGGGAGGCATATTGAGCAGGGAAAAAAAATGTAGCGCCTAGGTGCAGCGAGTGAGGCAGAACATAAAGAAAAAGACGGCTGAACCTTGGTTTCTAATCCCTCTTCTTAGTCCTGCAGAACAGTGGGGGCCAGTGTTCTTATTTACATGGCAGCGCAGCACTTGCCTTCCCACAACTTCCGGAGGATCCCTAATCAGCCAAATTTGGAGAGAGGGATTTTTCAAAACGACTCTTTGATGCAGAATTTAGCATGTGCCTTTTCTGATCTAATTAAATAAAAGGCAGGCCAGCTTTGTCAGGGACCAAAGCATGTTCCTGTGATGAAACAGCAAAACAACAAACTCTGTCTGCACTGGGAAACAGGTTTGGTGAGGCCGTTTTGGTAAGGCTCTTTACCTTACTGAAGTCCACGTTGGAGACCAGTGTGGGCTGGCTCAAGTAAATATGCAAATGAACTCAAAAGTACACATTTCTGTTGCGGCACAGTGCTGCTGCAAACAAGTTTTATGTCAAGAGTATTCTGTCAGACGGATGCAATTAAAGGAAAGTCAACCTAGAATTAACAATTAGTCCAAGTTAAAAATGTTAATTAAGCCGACGGCTGTTTGTTTCTGTGGTTGTGGAGCGATAAGAATGCTGAATGAATGGATGAGTGACAGCTCCATTTGCAGACTATTATGTGTTTAAATTACATTTAATAATATATGTTTGACAAACGGCTTGTATGAGAAAATTGTGCATTTATAAAACACAGGTGGTCTCAAATAATGAAAAATCCAAAGATTTGCGTGGCTGTGCACTGATGTACTGAGTCTGTCGCAGTACGACATAAGACGACAACACATTTATGAACAATAGCCATCCTAGCCTTTCCTCATTTTGCCACAGCAACTTCCAAAACACTCCTCTTGGCAGGGAAAGATCTCTGAACAAATCAATTTCCAGCACAAAGAACACACGCTCCCTTTCTGAACTCCCAGCGGAAGCCCGGCTCACAGCGAGGCAATCTGTTTGGTTAAGTTCATTAGAGACAAAAGGCAATACAGTTTTCTCCCACTTTTTTTTCCTCCTTCGTGTTGTTTCAGGGGAGCTTGGCATTGTTGTTGTTTACCAGCACCATTGTCTTTTATCTCATCAGTGGTCATCTTCACAGTGCACGCTTTTAATCTAGCTTTTGGAGTCGAGGCAATTATCTGTGTAACTGAACTAATCACTCTGTGGCAGCTCAGTGGGACCATGAAAGTTTGAAGCTTTATTAACACAAGATAAAGATCAGTAGAAACACTTGATATGCTTTTACGTTTCATTGGAGGCTTTTTGGAACACTGTGTGTACAGTGTACTCATGTTCTATTTTTCTTATTGATCTCCTTGCAAGCGCAAAAATCCAGAGCGAAAAGGGCTGCCATTGAAGCAGCGACCTTGACCCCTTTTTCAGTTGTATGGAGTTGAAAGTGAAAGACAGCTTTGTGACAAATAGTAAATGCAAGTAAATCTGATTGAATGGCTTATCTTTGCTTCATACATGGTCGAGTACATGCCACCCACAGTAAACCAGAGTAGACTATGCCCACATCCACCTCTGAAGACCATAGAAGGCTCTTTACCTTATGATGTCACCAATGTAGACCAGTGTAGGCAGGCTCAAGCACCAGTGTCTGCACCAGAACCAACAGAACAGACACTAAGTTTGATGTTTGCTATTTTCAAGGCTTGCATTTGACTTTTTATGCAAAGTTACCTGCTTTTGTACACAGTCTCCCAAAGTGTGACTGCTGATTATATGCATAAAGGGACAATTTATTATCTATTTACTCATGCCATGTAAAAACATTGAAATGAAGCCTTTTTACCTTGTTGTAACAGGGCCACCTGGCAAATCAGAGAGGAGGCTGACAAGGGCAGGATGCACACATCGTAATCATTGTTATATTGTTAATCTCTCAATGCCAGTGATGCCTGAGGGATCCCAAACAATAATGAATGTCCACCAAATATCAGGGTTAAGCAGGGTGCTGTCGCGGTCCCGGGGGCCTTTGCCCAGGTTTACCGGCGGAGGGACGGTCTCTGAAGCCCACGCAGCTCTGCTAAATTCCGCTTCATTGATCTCCATGTCTGCCAACTCCCTGCAGGCTAACATTTATCAGTTAATTGGGCTTTAAGCCGCTCCTCTTGGCGGGAGAGCATTCTGGCGACAACTCAATATGGCCCTAGCGACTGCCTAACATGTTTGAAACAAAGGAGGCTCTTTATTGACTTTTGCCTCATGCAAGTGGTATCTTAAAAATAGTACTTTTTTGTGTTGGAGTGGTGGTGCGTGCACAGCTTTTTCAAATCTATATAGTGTCTGCAAACTGCTTTCATTGAAGGACTTGGTTTTAAAGTGTTTGGTCTTGAAGAATAGCTGGGTCAATAACTTCAAGGTAACATAAGTAAATGTTTTTTCCATGTAAAGAATACGCTCCTAAATGTTTTCTCTGAATACCAATAAGATCTTAGTCATTTTTGCTGCCAAGGTAGACTCACTTTGAGCACTATTAGTCTCTGAGTAAAACAGTCACAATGTCATGTTATTCATAACAAGCAGCAGTCAAAGTTGCAATGCATATCAATGCAGCCAGCGCCCTGATCATTTGTAATACTGCTCTGAAGTTTCAAAGCAGCCCACGTGAGATGATTTATCTGCTAGCCTCAAATCTATCACAGCCACAACACTTAGTTATGTTAAAAAAAAAAAGGATTATTTACTGCACTGAAGTCTTTTGCACCATCTGACCACCACATTAAGATTCTGCCCCAGTTCCTTTTCCTGTGAGATCACTGACAATTTCATTGCATCTCAAACTGTCGGCACAGAGCTGTTGCTGTTGGGAAGTCATTTGTTGAATGGATTCATAAGTGATTGATTTGTGGGCGACCATAAGGGCTCCTTGATTTTCAGATGTTTGTGTGTGTGTGTGTGTGTGTGTGTGTGTATGTATGTGTATGTATATATATATGTGTATATGTATATGTATGTATGTGTGTATTTATACCTATATATATATATATATATATATATGTGTGTGTGTGTGTGCACAGTTGGTGGTTGCTAAGAGACAGCCAGTGCTTTCAGGGGCATCAGAGATGACAAGTGATAGAAATACAAATCTAATCAGCGTGAATCAGCCACGTAGTTGAACCCTTGAGACAACAAGTCGGCCTAAAATGATTTGGTGTCATTCGGAACATATTTTGACATGAGCTGTCAGTTCCACTGTGTGGCTTCAGCAGCACTGAGTATTCACAGGACGCCAACATTTAGGCCTGCTTTTTTAAGCCATAAATCACGCACTAAAGGCTTTCATTGCATTTGTGCTTTATAGTAAACTTTCACTGTTATTCTGAGGTTGTTACTGAGACAGATTGTTTCCCTGGCATGAAGAATTACAATGAAACATCTTGGAAACATTTTGGCTAACTGGACTGTGCTTTTCCAGTTACTGTAAATCACAGTGCTGGGAATATCATAAAAAATATATGAGCAGCCCTTGGTTTATGGACAACATAAAATGTGGTGATTCCGTCTGAGGCCATGCATTCACTTATCACCAAGACCCAAACTCCAGCTCTTACCCAGAAAGAATATGCAATGAGAACAATGGTTTTCATGGTGATGTCTTTGAAACTATTTATACTCGTCCTCATGGATGTGGACATCAATCATTCATACAAACATCTCGTACAGCGTGTTTCTGCTTTGAACCCATGTTGAACACATGTGCTCTCGTTCAGGAGAGTTGTAGGCAAAGTCTCTGAGAGGTCATTGTTTCCACTCTTCTCAATAAACACCTGCATTGCCTTGATTGGAACGACCTTTTCAACATGTGCTTCTGCATTTGGTCCACTTCTCCCAAAACATCACATATCTCCAGATGGATTACCTTATCTATCATTATTGGATTGTTTTCTTCTTGTGATACATTATGGTGACATAGATACAGAATTTGTGATATTTGTTTAAATGCTGTTTTGACCTGAAAGATGATGAATATCGACATGTGGGAGTCATGTGCAAAAATGCAAATAATTAATGCACAAAAAGAAACACTTTTGCAGTGTGCTGTATTAACACAAGAATACTCTTACATTCTCTGCTGGAAGTCTTCTCTTTCCTGAATTATTTAGTGTTTAGCTGCTTTGCTTTTGATACTTGACTGAGATTATGAACCTTTTTTGAAGTTAAAGGAGGCCCAGACTGTAGCTGTATTTGTTGCTCACTGCGTTGAAAATATACTTCCAACAGCATTTAGCTTGATTGTGCATAGCCTCAGTCAAGCTTTTTTAGAGGTTTTGGTGGCTTTATTAAAGTGGAATGTAAGATCCGGGAAGAAGGAGCTGATTAAGGTAGTGCTGGGTCTCGCCTGTTGCATAGAGACCGTTTTGCTCTCCATTCATCACAAGGCTCCAATTGTTCGGGCTGCTGGGAAACATCCACGGCGAGCAGGCTTATTCTGGGCTCTTGACAACAAATATGTGCATTACTAATAGTGTCAAACTCACCAGAAAATCTCCGGAATACACCGAGGGGAATGTTATTAGACTTTAGTGGCTGTGCTGTGATATCTCCAGCGCCGTTGAATGACTTTTGAAGGAATAACAGTCAACACCTCCACACATCGGCCCACCCGGTCCCTAAGTGTACAGACCACATGCTCGCTCTGATCCCCAGTGCAGTGTACCAGACTTTTCCCAAAGCTATCCACTTTCTCAGGGATTTGCTGGCGTGAAGAAAAAAAAACTAAATCAATAACACATTTTGCCTGATATGGTAAAGCAGTGTTGCCAACGGAGACCATTTGAAACCACAGAGCGATTGGGAAAAGAAGCAGCCACGGTGCCTTTTCTTTGACAAACATAGTGTTTGTCCTCCTGCTCGCTGCTCACCAGGATATTTTTGATCAGTCGAGCAAAAGAACAGCCTTTGATCAGCGGGACTCTTGTTACGCGGCTTTCAAGTGTGCAAGAATTTGTGCGTTTGTTTGGAAGAGCGGGGAAAGTGTTGGCAAGCAAATAATGTTAAAGTAGAGCAACTGCAAGTTCTCGTTTTAATCGCTGCAAAGATCAGGACGTCCAAATGGATGGCCTACATTTAAAGGCTTTCTTTTAGATTTGCACAGGACTTTGTGGAATTTGAAGTGCTCTTATCCTTTATTATGGTATTTACTTAAAGCCTGGTGACTGTAGGTGCTGTGATGTTTAATATTTGTCATTTCGCCTTCAGACTGATGCAAGAGTGGCTTCACCTGCAATAACAATCAGTTCCTAGGATGTCCTAAGTGCTCTAAGCGTATCTGAGGATTATCAGCTCAAATAGGAAGTTAAAGATGTAGAATGCAACATGATTAAGAGGTTTTATGAGCACAGTGCTTTTGCAAGTTTTTTTTATCCATTTCACTGGGAAGTCTAAGTGCAACATCTTTAATTATTGGTGGGTACTGTTCCAGCTTGAGGACATTTTTTTCATCTCTAAGCACTGATAATTATGTAGTATAATTTTTGCTTCTTGTTTTTATTTTTATTTTTTTCTGGCTTTGTTTCACATTATATTACAATATTAATATTCCGTTTTATTGTGTCACGTGTGCCTGGAGAGCCATCCTAATACTTTTCCTATTTCAAAACAACTAATGAGTCTGGTCTCTGTGGTTTGGAATTGGATTGCTAGAGGAAAAGACCAACAGACCCAGAATAAACTGCCCATGGATGCATTTGATTTGAAATATTAGTATAAAACCCACTTCATTTTAGATTACAAATGCTTATGATTGGTACAACTAGGAAACAGCAGTGACGGGATGGGAATCTAAACCCATTTGAAAGCCTAAATTTTCTCAAAGTGAAGTGCTATACAGAATAAACAACCACACATACTGGCTTCCCTTTTTGAGGAACAGTCACAATTTTAGTCTAAATACAGTGACTGTACCCTCAATGTATAAAACTACTGTAAAGTCAGTGCCAAGTAGAGACATCAAGCCATACATGTAAAGTTGTTGCAGAAGAAAGGACTTGGATGTGAACTAAAATCTTCTCATGTATCTGCTGCGTGTCAGGGCGATTCGTTCACGTTGGATAAACTAGTATTAATAACTTGTCAAGACAGATGTTACCGCTGCGACGTGAATACCAATGACTGTGGATTTTGTCGATTCCTCACTGCAGTGTCTGCTTTGAGTCGATACAGGGAGGATTGTCAGGGCATTACTGAGGCATCAGTAACCCAACACACTTCTGTGATGTCTCCTCCTCTTTACCCCTCCTCTTGTCTTTTTTCCAGCCTGCTTCCCTGTGGCTACGCCGGGGCTCCTCCTCTCTCATCTTTTGACTCTCATTCTTCCATTCTCTCTGACTGTCTCTCTTTGCTGGGATTAGTTTTAATATCAACGAGGGAGAGAGGGCTGAAGGAGTCACTGCCACACAACAAGCTTACAGACGGAAAACAGTGTTAAGAGGGCAGATTAAGGACAAAGGCCTGCTAAAGAGCACCGGGTACCCTGTGTGGGACAGAGGAACTGGGCCTTCGTTACAGGGAAAAGCAATAAATCACATTGCTTATTTTAATACTCATCTGCTTTAGCACTTCTTACTGAGCGCCCATTTACAAACATAAACTTAGACAAACTATATTTTTTTCAAATGTATGATGCCATTCACAGTTTATTAAATGTGATTTTAAAACAAATTACAAAAGGAGTGCTCCCATTGGTCGACACCAGCTTTTCATGCGACATTCCAGGAAGTTTAATAGCTGCCAATAAAGTATATTTTTATCATTGAAACTGTCTTTTAACACAGAGAAACAGCTCAAAAAATGTAAAATGGGGATGAATACTGTCCATTTAATCACGTAATGTTTAATGATGAGGAGATAATTGCCATTCTGAGGCCAAAATCGCAGATTAGCTAATGATAAGCTAACGCTAAGCACAAAGCTGCAGTTTGGTGTAGTGTATTTGTATATTGTGGAGAAAAAAATGGTCCGGTTTTATTTTTTTATCAAAGATAAGCACGAAAGGTCCATGGGCTGCTTTTGGGGGAGAGTGGAATCTGAGACTAGCATGGCAAAAAGAAAATCAGGTAGTGGAGCTTTAAAGGAGAAACTGATTCTACAATTTAAAGAATGCTCTTACATACGTATACACCAATATGTGCTCTATTTTTCACAATAACCTTTACTTTTGCAAAGAATAAGGAATTCAACTTTTCCTCTGCTCAGGTTGGAAGGCCCAGTAGCAGACCTCTCTAGAAACAAAGCTTCCGTTACTTTGTTTTGCAGTTTCCTTTTTTCCACGGACTATTTATTCACTCGATCTTTGTCATAATAGCCTGCAGATGCTTTTCATTCCACCAGCAGTGTGTAGGTGTATGCATTCGATTCATGGGCAAAAACTCACTGCTCATGTGCACGCTGTCAGGCCTCAATTCAGTGTTTTTGAAGGCTGCTCAAATCTTTCAATAATGTCACAAAGGAAAACAGTAAACACCCAGTTCTATTAAAGAAACATATTGATTGGTTGGTAAGGATTTTAAATTAGGGTGTCACTCTGCAAGGCAACGGTTAGGCCTTTCAGATGATGCAGTCTGTGTGACACTATCATAAATTACTCAGCACGCAAAACAATACGGCACACTTTCCAGCGTTCAAATCAGTGGAATGAGTCGTTCGGCTGAAAGGAGCTATAATGAAGCCTTTGTTGGTGATATCGCAGAGCTGTCCGGGACAGTTTACAGTGTAATTACACCTTAAAGCAGTTTCTACAAATAAATGATTGGCTCTCAGTGGCAGTGCTGCAAGTTTTTGTGTTTGACAATGTTGGACCGACTCATTGGTCCTTTGTATTCCAGTCAACACACCTTAGGGAGTCCTCATCAGAAAAAAACGACCTGAGTGACTTTTAGGTGACAAGTGCTTCTGATCAATAAGACTAATTTAAGGTTTGTCCCTAAAAGGGTTGATAGATTATAGTGTGCACATCAAAATAGAACATATCCAGCCATTTATCCTTCTCTTCAGTTACTCAGTCATATATTCAAGTCAGGTTTAGCTGAAAAAAACTGTCACAGCAAAGTTTTTAGACTAAAAAATCAATGGGATTCATAATTCTGATGAGTGGTTGCATGAGTCACTGGCACAGAAGTGTTGTGAAAAAAATACATTGAAATGTTTGTTATATTGTTACACCCCGGGAATATTATCTGCGTCAGTGCTTTACGGTTAAATGGGGATTACTGAATTTCTTTACTCTTGCATTTATTTGTCAGTGTAATCTCTTAAAGCTTATTGTAACAGGAATCATCTGTGAGAAAAATCATGTAGGTCATCTAGAAATTATAATTAAGGATTTGAATAAGATGAGAATGATCAGCCCGCAGCAGGAGTTTGTCCAATCAAAGCTTGCTTTAGGTAAAAAGGAGCGCTCCCATTGGTTGATTCGGATGTCAACAACAAATTAAACCTGGAAATGGAATATTCTGTTTCAAAACAGCATTATTATACATCAAAACAGCTAAAAAACACAATTGAATTAAGAAAAGGGCAGCAAATTAAAGACAAATAAATGTTGGTAATACTTGACAATGTTTAACGAGAGAGAAATAATAACAGTCTAACGGTAAACTATAAAAGTTTAATGTAATGTATTAGTGTTTAGAAATAGTTACTACGCTGCTGTTGTGGTGGTGGTGGGGATGAGGGGGGGGGCAGCAAAATCAAAATGAGGCAGTGTGGTTTTAAATTGATTGTAGATGGTGGGCTCTCTCTAAAGTCTTAGCTACAAAAAATCTCTGCAAATCTCTTTTTTTCTGCAACAATTCAAATATATATATTATTATGGAAGTAGGCAACAGCATTTCTGTAAGCCATGGGTCCATTCACCAGTACTACTTATTTTCTTTGAATCTTTTGGTACTGTAAACCATTTTATCAAGGGATGGAGGAGCAGTTCAGCTAACACTTCTTCCAACAGCTATTTTTTTTTTTTTTTTTATCAAATCTCATGTTTGCTGACCAGAACATCCTTTGAGCTCTTTAGCAGCAGCACACTTCAAGAAGGCACAAATGAAAAAGGCCAGAATAGTAAGATTGGAAGATTGCGCTCTGGCAATTGCCAGCACCTCCAACGAGGCAATCAAAGGTCAGAGAGTGAGATTGTGTGGCGCGTTGTGGTGCCTGTAAATGCCACAGCTCCAGGACGCCCACCCGGAGATAGGAATGCACAGGGCAATTTTCACTTATTCTCCCTCGGGTGGATTTCTCCGCTCCGAGCCTCTCTCCACACGACTCACTGGGTAAGAAGAAGGATACCTGGAGCAGCAGGCGGCCTCAATCGATACCCCGCAGGCTTAGGCAATGCACGGGGTCAGCCAGTTGATTGGTGGAGAGCCCAAAATAACCCGCAGCTTGTCACAGCGCCGGTGACCCCATCATTGACACAACACTTGGCTAGACTGGAGCGGCACCAACCAATACAGACCACAAAATGGAGCTTTAATGGATTTTCATCTCCTCAGAATTTTGAGTTTCCTCCTCTTTTTTATTTATTTATTGTTGTTTACTTTTTTTACTTAGTGAATCGGCATGCTGTTCTGTCTGGTCGGTATATTGTAGTCGTTTAAATTGCTGTGAAATTGTCTTTCTTTTGGTCACCCGCAGCGTTGAAAATACATACCTCCATTACATCCTTTTGTAAACCCGCTGTGATGTACAGCACAGAAGCTGGCACACAAGATCTTTTCAATCTTCTTTGAACTTTAAACACAAGAAAACTATAACGCTGTATGTGTATTTTACCTGCTTCTGTTAAAGTTCTTTGGAATAAGTCACCTGAAATGACTCCAAAAACTCTGTAAATAACATTTACTATCAACATTACACATTATATATACATTATATATTTTTTAAACCATTTCAAAAACCTTATCTTGAAGACAATAAAAGGGCATGCAGTGAAAGGAGAAACATGAAGAAAATGTCAGATTTAAATTGGCTGAAGATTTTGTTTGACATGGAGCGTGAGCAGAAAGGTTTGTCACCTCTAACAATGTCACAGTGCAATTTGTGGGCATTGAACAATATTGTTGACAACACTGCTGTAGAGTAATTTATATTGGCCATTCTACTTATTCAGCCCAAAGTCAAAGTATGTTAAAATGGTAATAAAGCAAAAAAGTCAGATAATGTTTTTCTTACACGAGCAATTTCACTTTGGCGTGGCATTGGTCAGGTTCATCTTCTTTTCTTCTCTCAGGCAAATGCATGTGATTGATCTAACACAGTTTTGTTGTGCTATCAGGGCTTTCTGGTGGTTGTGTATGAAAGATGGAGGCCATAAAAGGGTTGTTCTGGGTTTCTTCAGAGCTCTAGACCCTCTGCCTATGATCCAACAGAAGATACTTGTGTACATAATTTAGTGACTTTTACACACTAGTTTAGTCAGCCCTCCTACAACCTCATGAGATCAGAGTCATAAAAAACAAGGGTCTAAAAGTGATCTTACGTAAAAGCTGTAAACAATAGCCTTGCAACTGGTAAACTGTTCACATGAGGGCAAGGTTATGTCAGAGACTAGGATCATGCTAGGTTAGGTCAACAATTTCCGGTTCTCTGTTTCAATCTGTCCATTTGCTCAATCAAAGTATTTCTACTCACCAGTGGTAATTCGCAAGATATTATGCAGACAGGATGAAAACACAATATCTTACTCCAAAATACATCTTATTTGTAAAGGACCTGCAGCCTAGTCTTTCCAGATTCTATTCCAAGTAATTGAACACCACGCTCAGCTTGGTCTGTTTATCTGGTGCCAGTGAGACATAAAATTGCCAAGTATGCTTCCATCAGGAGGCCACACCGGCAGCTGTTTATGAACCCATCATGAGACGCCCATTTCACCAGCAGGCACCCTCCATCCATCCCAGCCTCCTTAACACCTTAAATAAATCCCCTGTCCATCTCCGATGACAAGATAAATACCAGCTACCTTCCCGGCTGACAGAAATACCTGTCCAGCTTCGGGGAGCAAGTGCTCTCTTACCCGAAAGACCCGATAAGGGTTTAAGTGATGGTTTGTGAATCCAAAATGCCACTTAAACATGGAGGGGGGTGCAATGGAAAAATAAGCCTTGGACATTAGAAGATGATGAAGGGTGGTTTTGCTCACTCGGGCGTATGATAGCTCTTGATGAAGCCATGCTTTGCTGAGTTTGCCGGGGGATTATTTTACATTTATCTGCACATAACAATTTTTTCCCTGAACAGTCATTCGCTGCTGGTGTTTAGCCAAGACAGTGGGGGATAAAGCAGAAAAGGCCTGCCTAAAACTAGTCAAAACTCCCAGTGGCTGCCACTGTAGTGATAGAATCCCACAAGCGAGCCTTAATGAAGTTTGAACGTAAAACAAAAAATGAAAGTGAATGATGTAATAAGTGTTTAAAGTGACAAGAACCAGTGCAATATTGCGGCTTATCCATCCTATTTTGTGATAAGGAAGTTTGCCCAAAAGCTTACTTGTGTGTCTTCTAACTGCAGGTTGTAGTAATATTCTTTGACACACTACAGTAAATGGCACAGGTAAAAAGAGAGTGGCATCCCGCACTCACATCAGGGAGCCTTGTGAGTACATCAATTTCTCAGCCTGGTGATTTGTAACAGCTTAAGGAATATAGGATGAATTTTCTTCATATTCTCTCCATATTTCGCCTCGCCACCGTAAAATATTTGAAAAGAAGTTCAGTTCAGTATCCTTTCACACTTCCACCCTGAAAACTTCATAAATTATTTGGTAAGAGGATTTTTTGATTTGACAGCCTGTAAAAGCCTGTTTTTTCTTCTGCCTGGTTACTCATCTAAACAGGACACCAGGTAGTCATTCCAGCTTGCAGATGTGCGATCAATATTGCTCCTTTCTATGAATATTAAGCTCTTGCGCTGCGCGGTTAAGTATCCAACTGATTCCCCTCGGAACGAGAGAAGTGCAAATTTCAATCGGGAGTGAATGGCGCACAACACCTGTTCAAATCCTCCCCGAACTCTAATGAAGTGCGGTTAAGTGTGCCAAATAAAGAGAGGAGTAACGCAGTGCACTGACAGCAGATGTGGAGAGGATGTTGGGACGGCGCACGAGGGGGGGAGAAAACGTGTTAACATCTGAGGAGATTACAACGTGGCCAAAAAAAGATTCATGGTCTCAGAGTGTGAGTTTCATTAGCTACTAAAGCAGTTGTGACGGTCACCAGTGTCGGTCATGTAAGAGGAGAATGCCAGAGGGCCGGAGCGGATTTCAGAGTTGGGTGTGAAGTCACTGTGACGGGATTGGATTGTCCCCTTGTACAAACACGGCTCTCTTTTGGGATAACGGCAAATTGACCTCTATTTGTTGCCACAGCACTGGTGGAAGGCTGCGAGGAACCTTCATGTCTTTGGCAATCACAGAGATTTTTCCATGGTTGGAGCAATGTTTAACTAACCCTTTCTCATTACCATTGTAGTGGACACACAATGAAGCAATAAAAAGGATAATCCAGCTAGTTTTCATTCCCAAGGTTCAATTTACTGACATTTATCCACTACTCACACACCAAAAGTGTTTCCCACAGTTTTATGCATTAGAATTGTTTATTGGGGTCAGACACTGAGTTTATTTAGTCTTGAACATTATGTTTTTCTTTTTGGGCATATTCTCAATTCAAAACTGGAATTTAAGGAACCATATTAATGCCACCTGCAGAATTCAAACTGGGATTCTGCATGAATACTGTGTCCCCTGCTTCTGACATCTACCAGCGAACTCCTCATGTTAGCTCAGCAAACAAACTCCAGTGACGTTATAACACACGCTGGACTGAGCCTTCGCCAGCGCCGCCCCCACCCTCTGGAACACTCCCCCCCTCCACATCAGAGACTCAAATCTACTTAAAAGTCACCTTTTCCGCTGAACATACCACCTCACAAACGTGTTTTTGTTCTGTCTTGTATTGTCTCTTTATGTTATTGTATAGTGTCTTTGAGTCCTTTTGAAAAGCACTATATAAAACCTATGTATTATTATTATTATTATTATTATTATTATTATTATTATTATTATTATTAACACAATGAACCAGCATCACGCTTTATGCAGCAAAACTCCAAACTGGTTAGCAACTGACAGATATTTCCCACAACTGTGCATTTTTGAAGGGCTGTTCTCATAGGTCTCTCTACTCTATTTTCTCTTCACTTTTTCTACATCACACAGCCACTGAAAGATGCTATGCTCATCACAGTTTTCATCCTATAGGCTACTGCTAATCAGCCTTCATCAGTCTTCTTCTGTTGCTGGTAACATGCCATGTCTATAAAAATAAAATAAAATTAAAAGTTTGTGCTAAGCTTGCTGCAGTTTTTGCAAGATTTAGTTCAAATCCAGGCTACTAGTGTTTACTATAGCAGGGATATAAAAAAAACACGTTCCACTTTGTTCATAACATAAATATGGTATGGTATAAACAGGATACTCAATTGCTGTAAAAACATCAACATAAACTTATATTTCATCTTTTTTTTCTTTACTGAAGCCGATTATCACATATACATATTTTCATATCCTGAGAATGATCTGTGATACGAGCTGTTATTAGTGTGAGTTAAGAAAGAGTGTTGTGTGTTTGCTCTCAGTCGGTGCCTAAATGGTTAAGCAGCGTGACATTTGGCCGGGCAGGTGTACGGCAACACCAAGCACAGAGCCTCTTTGATATTCAGCGCTCATGAACGACAGGGAGCAGGAGAAGTCTCGGTAAAAAAAGGAGAAAGGCTGGTGAGGAGAGAAAAAGGGAAGGGGAGACAGCTCCACCAGAGATGGCTTTGACAACGTCTGTGGAGAAGAGAGGGAATAAGGGAATGAGGAAGACGTATTTTCAATGCATCTCCCTGTCCTGCCTTCCCCAATGTTTCCCCCTATATCTCTGGATTCATTTCCTTTCTGTCACTTCTGTTGCCAGGTACCTTTTCCTCTGCCTGCTTCACAGCGCCTCTTTAATTCCTCTCCTTTTTTTATTTGTGTACCATTCCCTGGCCATGTTATCGGATCGTTTTTGCAACATTCAGTAACTTTTTTTCACGGGCTGTGTCTTCTTTCTTCCCATCTTGTTCCTGTGCTTGTGGCTTGGGCCCGGCGTTATTACCACAGAACAAAGGCTCAGCACAATCCAGGGGCTGCTTGTCCTTTAGATAGCACTCATAGGGCCACGCTGCTCATCCTTTTACCTTCAAATACCTGTTAGCAACGAAAACCTATCACTTTATCCCACAGCGACAAGAAGTGTGACCCAGTCTGCAAACATCTGTGAGATCATCTGATGGCATTAAAAGTCACTAAGAATAATGGGCTGGGGCGCTGTGCCTGTTTCAGATTTACAAAAGAGAAGATGAAACATGAAAGCAAGCTCATTAGCTGTGACTCAGTGCTATCTTTGACATTTTGGAATATGTGCTTTTTCATGTGGCTCCTGTTGTGATGTCAAAATAAAAGCCTCCTACGCAGGCTAGCATTTACTTTTCATTAATCAAAAAAAAAATGTCTGTAGCTAATATAATTCACTGATGGTTATGTGTGAGCCTCAAAGTGGAGTGTCGCTTGACTACAGCGTGCAATTACGTCAGACATTTTTGTTACAACTGTTTATTGGTTTGTTCGTCACCTTCTAATTAGCTGTGTTCATATTATCAACTAAAGGAGATCTGGAGGATATCTATTGTAAGATGTGTAACATGTTCACACGAGGTGATAAAAGACCCAGGTGTCTTCATTTCACGCAGGAAGCTGGAAGTGAAAAGGCAGCACTTCAAAATTGCCAGTGCCAAATAAACACAGACAGAAGGCAGTAAAAGGCAGAAGGAGGTGAGACAGCCACTCGTTCCCGATGTTTTCTAGTTATGCGTGTGTTCTGTGTCTGTATGGCGCCTTAATTCAGGACATCTCTTTTACAGGAGACCCACAAGAGCTCTGAGACCTTACCCGGCTCATTTTACCACACTCACTATCTGTGCCTCACATCTCCCCCTTTCCTTCTTTTTTTATTTCTGCATACAAAGCAAGAAAACAAATTAATAAACTTTCAGAGACCGTTAAATCCGAGGCTTATTGCTATTCAAGCTGCCAATTCTCTGAAATGCAACTTCCATTATGACTTAATGCTTTCACCATAATCAGAATTCTCTGTACTTATGCGACTGCAGGTTTTGAAATATCTATAAGGATACAAACAGCGGGGACATGCGAGCAGTCACTCAATCAGAGTGTGCAGCATGGTAATGTGCCTTCCGTAGGCTTACCCGTGTCATAGCGGTGTTTATCAGAACGTAGAAGTCACAGTGAGCGAATGAAGCGTGCCACGGTGAGGATTTGAATTAAGGTCAGGCCACAGGAATGCGACATATATTCAAACAGCAACAAATGTCAATGGATCCATCACACTAAATGCCAAACTGTGCTAAGGAAATGTCATTGGTTGTTTTGAAAGGTATTGCCACCTGAAGCTGTTCTGTTGTTGTGTCGTCTGTTTAGAGAGGCAGCCGTGCAAGAGAGGTGGCTAGAACCTGAGGTAGTCATTTTGTTTTCTGTACCTGAACGTACAGATTTGAACATAACAAATCTGTTGAACATTAAGGAGAACATTATGATTTAAAATGGCTGCCCATCATACACCTGGCAGTGTCAGCTGCTTCAGTAGCCATTGTGCTGTGAGCAGCATCACTGTCAAATGTAGTGTCAGCCTGGTGGTCAACTGTCAGCGCCACCTCGCCAATTATATCTGCCAAGGTCTTCTTTTTACAAGAACTCCACCTCCTCCACTTGTCATTTGAAGGCTTTGGCCATCCTATCAATTCCTTTGCTTCTAGTTTTCAAAGCGTGTACAGTGAGTATAGTGTATATGTTGTGGAAAATTACATGATTACATATCAAACTGACATTCTTTCACACACGGTGACGTTCCATAATAAATGTGTAGAGTAGTTACTAACAGTCCCAGCATGTCACTGATTCCCGTTTACAGTGCTCTGTGATGTCACCAGACACTTACTTGGATCTGCTTCATTTATCGAGTCGTCCCATTTCGTCTTTGTGCCCATTCGTCTGTAGCCAGCCCCTTCCTGTCCTCCACAGTTTTATCACGTGTCACATTTTCCGAGTCCCTAAACTACACCAAAGACTAACCACTGCCTCATTAGCCACGATTAGCTTCCCTGTCTATAAGCCTATAAACACAAATGGATCACAGCGGCTGCCTATGTGCGCACATCTTCCTATAGTGTTTAAGTCAGCACTGGACACTCTCACTAGTGGATTTCTCTAACGGTGATGGAGGGGCTGTGGAGGAGGAATGCTATTGTAAAGCCTAGCACTTCGGTGCCTCCACATGCATTAGTCTCACTTTGGACTTGATGCAAACTGACACCTTGCAGGTAGCCGTGTTAATATTCAGTGTTGGAGTATGTGGAGGTGTTTGCACTTGTGGCTCTTTGTGGGTATCACCTTTGCTCAGATGCTCATTGCCTTTGATTTGTATGCAGGTCGACAGTGCAAGAACGTCATACATGTGGATAAAAATGGACAGTAAATGTCAGATTATATTAGTGCGAGGCGCAAACACAGGAAGAAAAAGAGCACGCAGTTTCTCAAATCAAATAGATTTACTTATGTAAGCTAGACATTCAGACTTTGCGTATCAATTAATTGGCCAAAAACAAGTTCTTCGTGGCTACAAAACTTGGTGCTCTCTGTTCCTCCAAATCAGCCGATAATAGGAGTGTGGTATTCCATGCATTTCCAAAAATGGATATCCAATGTGCTATTGTGCTGGAAATGCTATTATTGAAGGGATCTAGAAGAAAATGAAATTTCTCAGGGGCTGGGTTGGAGAAAATAGGACTCTCATAACTACCATGACTCCAGGCCTGTACAGTACATTAAAAAAACCAAAACCCGGGAGGAATTGGGGTCATTTAGAGAGTGCTGAAAATGATACAGTGGGATATTAGGCCTCAGAGCGCCGCCAAATGATAAAACATTCATGCGGAAGCGCTGAGCCACCAGCTAAACACCAGAGCTGGCGAGCAGAGCTTACATGTATCATCCATGACACTACAGGGATTACACACAAATAAACTATTGAGGCATGTAATGCTACACATACTTTGGAAGATAAGCTGCTTTGTAATTTAGATAAGCCCTGTTGTGATGATGGTTTCTTTCGGGCTTTTTTTTTTTCTTTTTTTTTTTTTTTTTTAAGTGGACCTATTATCATATTATTCTTTATTCATAACAAACTGTTATAGTTGTTCATGAGGGCAACTAAAATCACAACTGTACAATTACAGCTGAATTCCCCACACATGCATCATTAACATCGGTGTGGCGTCGCATATTCCTATGTTCAAAAACCTATTTGGAAAAACATCTGACAAATGAACAAAACTAAGGATTGCACCGTTTTTTACAGAAACACTAGTGATCTCAAGGTGTTCAAGTGAAAACACATCCAGAGCTTTCGATACTACCGCAGTCACTTTCTGAACTTCCATATAACATTGTCCCCAAATCAATCTCACTCCGTTTCACATCCACAAAATGTTGTCTGCCAACAGCTGCGTCAATATTGATCAATGTTTACATCAGCAGCCTTCATTAATCATCAGGCCACTTTAAACAACTGACTGATTGTGCTCTTTTTCTGGCGAAATAGCTGCTTTATGATGTTGCATTCACACAAATTCTTTAAAATATCCATCGACGGTAATGACCCAGCATGTTATTGAACCAATGCCAGAGCGAGCATTCTCTTAACATGCATTTGACTGACAGCTCCTCAGAGAATTAATGGATTGTCCATAGACCGATGACCTTTGCCATTGCTACCTGGACCAAGAAAAACAAATGGAAATCAATTGCGCTGCTATTAAAATAACACTAAAGTCATTATGATCCTTGTGTGAAGAAACAGAGCTGCTCGAACAAAAGCCCGATGTGTCAGTAACATTTACAGCTGGGCCTTTCCTTTTGTAATAAAGCTAACAAATAAACATGTCAAGGCTGACAGGAGGCAGAATCCTTCACATTCCGGTCGGCCCATCAGATATTGTCTATCTGTTTTCCAGGGTTGCGCTGAAGCTTCCATTAGAAGTAAATGTGGTTGTTTTGACAGGGCGCACGTCCCTGACATCCCACTGAGTATGTGGACAGCCTGTTGCTCCTGGTAAACGCACACATCTCTGAGGGAATCTATCCTAAACCCTTTGCCAATTCTATCTCGGAAACACAAGAATGTACGTTTGACTTTGTTTGGGAACAACATAAAGCCGAGTTTCAATGCCTCTGAGTTACAGCATCCTTTTGACACGGGGATGTGAGGAGTGTGGAGCCGGATTGAAGGATTAACATTAGAAGCTAGTGGCTAAAGCGGTGCCCACAGGTCAGATTATCAGAATGTAAAGCTGGCACCCCTTACTCCGCACTTTGAAGTGGGGCTTACATTCTCAGCTTTATCCTGTAGAGCAGCAGCAGTATCACCGGTGAAAAGGAGCATCTCTGGAGTCTGAATTTTATTTATTTTTTTACATATGGTTTGGCTGGAAGTGCAGAGCAGCCAGGATCACAGCACTCGGTGGGAGCTACTGGGTCTCAGCTGGACCTCAAAACTGTCAGTGGGCAGGTCTGCGTTAGTTGAGGAAGGTGTGAAACTCTGCTTTGTTTCTATGGTATATACAGTATATGCACTGAGCTTGGGAGCAAGACCACACCTCAACCACGCCTCTAAAGTTACTAGAAACAATATTTATTTGCGTCAGTTTCATTCATCTGTTTGTTTCTGTTCTCTCGACCACACCCTCCCATTCCCCTTTTTTCCCTTCATGCTTCATCCTCCATCATCTTATCACTTTATTCTGATATTTCAGTTCATAAACATGCCAACTCTATATAGTTGTGGAATGGTCCTTGCTAATGAAGTTTCCAATGTGCCAGGCAATCACAAATGTCAAATTGTCTAATTGTTGTAATGTGACAAATAATTGGAGTCGATAAATTTTTTTTATTAGTTTATTGACAGGGACAGTTTACATAAATTAACATTCACCATGCACCAGAATTAGCCAAAAATATATTTTTCATCTGCAGTCCCCCGACAGATATTACTGTATCACCCTAAAAAAAAAGTCAAGTTTATACAGTATACTACATACAATACTCTTTACAAAATCACAAGTGTTAAAAATCATCCTCACACATTGCACATTTGTAATGTTAGTAAAATGCATTAAAACGTTTCCTTGTACAAAGTAACAGGAGCAAAAGAGACAAGACAAAGACACTTGTTAATATTGGCAGCTCTGATTATCAGTGAACCAGTCCTTTAAGTTAATTTTAAATACATTATTGGATGTCACTTCTCTGATGTTAATTGGAATACAGTTACACTCATGTGCAGTCGTGACTGCAAAAGAGGACTGGCCAAATGCACTCCCAGCACAGTACAATGATGTTCTTATGTTAACAAACTGTCTGAGTGGAGGAGAAAATAAGCCATATATCATTTTAAACAGTAAACATAAATTTGTATAGTGTCTCAGCTCCAAAGATTGTACTTTTGTACTTAAATATTGAGCAGTCATAAAATGACTTTTAGAATCAGGTTGTCTTTTTTGCTTCTGGAAAACTGCAACTACGGCACAAACATAGATGTGTAGTGAAATCCCCATTTGGACGTCACAGACATAAACATCTCTAAACGTGGATCATTTAGACAGGGAAGGGATTTAAAGTGAGCCATTCGGGGCTTTGGCTCCAACAGCTGAAGAGGGAAGTTAAGTGAAAGAAGACAAACACAGGGATCTACTTTAATGAGGCAGATTTAACGTGTGCATAATATTACAGTCATTTATAAAAGGAAAAATGTGCCACAGGTATGGAGGTGTACTGTACTGTATCTTAAGCCATTAGCATTCTTAGCAGCTATGATTCTTGACCTTTTGACCTTCCAGCTTAATAGCACCTTGTATTTGTCTTTCCACATTCTCACACGGTTGGATATATTCAACATTTATTGCATTCTCGTGGGGTCGTAAAACTGGCCATGCTTCATCTGATTTCCCAAGTTTCCATTAAAGCGATAAC
The DNA here is from genome assembly GCA_024349245.1 of Neodontobutis hainanensis. Taxonomy (NCBI): domain Eukaryota; kingdom Metazoa; phylum Chordata; class Actinopteri; order Gobiiformes; family Odontobutidae; genus Neodontobutis; species Neodontobutis hainanensis. The sequence goes on along the minus strand of JALDNG010000001.1, from coordinate 1,324,015 downwards.
CAGTTGTCCTGACCCTGCACCAGAACAGCTGCGGTGTCAAAAAATCTACCCAATGAAAGAGACATAAATTTGTCACGACCGTTTCCCTTTCTCCCCCCCCGGTTTCCGGATAACACAATGCAATAACAGCCGTCCCTCACGAGTCCGTGTTCGCCCGTCAGCCTCCACTTTAAGGTTATTGGAAAGTAATGCGTGTTGAATTTGTCCGGTGATTGATGCCGGAGAACACCTAAGTACAGCTCGCTGAAATAATGGTGATGAAAATGAAAAAGAGCATGACACAAGGCCTCGGTGGAGCAATTCTGCGGAAATGCTTTTTTGGAGTCGGCAATTCTTTCAGGATAGTTTCGACTGTGTTTCAACCTTTTTGTGACTCTATTTTAAAGTAATAGTCTTGAACTGAATATTCCACAGGTTATGGACCTTAGCTTAGAGACAATAATGACAAATCTAGTGTACCTCTGATCAACTTTATTTTCACTTTGTTGTCTGCTGCAGGAAGTGCAGCCATATCTCCATAAAATTATACAGCGGAGTGCCTCCCCTGACAGTTTTTCAATTCAGGGACATTTATGCAGCATTGATGATGCGTTTATATTATTTAGCAGATGGCCAACTGGATGTTTTTCACAGCAAATGAAGGGGGAAATTGGCTGCTGACAGCGACGAGGACAAAGACCGTCAGAATTAAAGTGACACCATCTTGGGGGAAACAAAAATATTCATAGAGAGGACTCACTTATTTATGGCATGACTTTATAAATAGCTGCGTACGGTGGCTAACTAGTGTCTAGATAATGCTCCAGACAAAATGCAGTGTTGATCATTTTGCTGCGTTTCTGAAAACTTCGCTCATAGAAAAACATTAGAAAAACGTGTGGAGGTCATATTCATAAACCATTCGTTACTAATGAGTCATTCTTCTGTTTTCTCTTTTCTCCCTCTATGCCTCTGGACGGGATCCCATCGGCTTCTCTCATCTCTTCTCACGCCGACAGGTAAGACCAGAAAGAGTTTATTCTTTGCCAGGACTCCTATTCTGCTGCATTATAGCATTTTTATGGTTAAATGGCAAACACAATACCGTCCCAGTTCGATTAGAACCACAGCAAAAGCGATGGGCACATGAAGCCAACCACACAAGTGCCTGATCCTGTTTACCAACTGCTAAGCTAACAAAGTGTTCCTACAGATACAACAATTGAAAAATATCTTGCTGCAAATCTTCACAACATCTAAGCCAAAACTTAAACTGTAGTGGCCTGTAGTTCAAGCGTTCTACCTCGGCGACAGGGCCGCTCGTGCTCAGGAAAGTCATGCCACCTTAGGCTTTCTGCTGTGCCCTTGTGTTTGCTTTAAATCTGGTTATCAGCACCGAGAGAGAGTTAGGTGTGTCTTGGTCAACACTTTGAATCGGCTGCCAGGTTAAGGGGAGAGATTACAGGAGTTTGGGGTTGAGCGCGTAATTGAATTAAGCCTGAGAGTTAAGGTTAATCAACAAGTGTCAGAGAGACGTTCCTAAACAAGATGTGCACGGCCTGTATGTGCATGTGTGTGTGCGTGCTGGGGCCCTTAATCCTTTAACTGGATTACAAGCTGCATTGTCCTTTGTGCACTTGCGCCTTTTTCGTCCACATACACTGGGTAGCAGAGATGTCAGAGGGATGTCATTCAGGGCCGGGATGTAATGGGTTCTCAATGGGCCAGACAAGAGCAAGAACCCGCTGCCCCGTCCACCTTCTTCTGCACAGCTGGTGCCTTTCTCTAATGCAACCTTTTGTGTCAGCGTGCACTCGGCTACATACCTATTTAAGTCAAAGTGAAGGCCTGTGTGTTTTTTTGACCATTATTTAAACAGAATGTTGGCTATAACAGATAAAGCCGCAGTTAAAACGACTTCTTCATTGTACTTCTCTTCATGTTTAAACATGCCAGTTGTTGTCTAGTCCCATAATGTATTTGTCTACTGGTTAACCTTTAACCAATCTACTTCCTGGGCTTGTTAGTAGTTATGGTTTTGGTCTTCTCAGAGCGTCTTTGTGCTGTTGGAAGGACTCTAGTGTGCGATTCTCCTTCTCTTCACTCGACTGAACCGGTGGCCTTGCTTTTGTTGTTTACCATAACAGGGCTGCAGTTGCTGGTGGTCTTAATGTAACATACAATATATACAGCAGTCCTTGCAGTGGAGATATTGTGGAGATTTTGTGACATTTCTCACTTCCTCGCTGTCTCTCTCCTCCAGCAAACCAAATAAACACAGACATGTCACTGTGTGTGTGTGTGTGTTTAAAGGATCATATCAGCACTTTTACATGTTTTAGTCCATTAACTACAAATTGCATCCAGCTCACATTACCGTAACTCATTTTCCCGAAGTTTTGAGATGGATTTCCTTCCTCGTGGGCACATTAAAGTTCACCATACTCTGAAAATAAATCTGCATTTCTTTGCTGTTGTCTGTGTGTTGTTCATTCGCAAGACTGCCATAAATCCTGGTCATTTTCATAGTAATTCATCAAAGAAATCTCAATCAGTGAACATCAATGGCTCACTAAAGTGAACTGAAAGCAGGTGGCTGTGTGTAAGATCTCTACACCGCCTTTCACACTTAACAAATCACTGCTTTTGAGAGGCCACAATGAAACGGTAATGCACATTCTAAGCAGTGCATAGAAGAGAGTACTTTATTTCCACTGTTTAAAAGCCTTTGTCGCATTGAGGCCAGGTTCTGTTGTATTGTCAGTCATGTGGTGAAGAGTTAATGATCTGACTGTAAACCCCGGCGCTGTCCGAGGGATAAGTGTCGAGTGGCCACTTAGCTGGCCTCTACACGCAAGCAGATGGAGGCCAACGGTGAGGTAATAACAAGCTGCTGTTGCCTCCAAAGTCACCAACTGGAATAGCTGATGAGCACGCCTCCGTAGTGGATCCATCAGGAGACAGCTGACACCTGAGCTTGGAGGGTTGTCTTTTTAGTTGGCATATCGACTCCGGAGCTAAAAATGGAAGCTCGTCCAATAATGTGAGCTTACGGAGGCAGAGCTTTACTGCGATAGAGCAGCACGCAGAATTATTGAACACATCTTTGATCCATGTGTGAGCCGACAAATCTATAAACGTTATTTGCTGTTGTTGAGATCTACTTAACTGTTAATCCACTGGCATCTTATATTTTGACGCAAGAGCTCTGACCTTAGACAAGATGGAAAAAAAAAAAATCTTATTGTGAAATGTTTCAGTATCTAAAGTTATGTTTCATGGTCAAGGACACCCACTAAAAAGTCTTGGCAAATTATTGAGAGTGCTGCTAAATATTGCTGATGTCTTGCTTTGTACATAATAGTGGTTAGAGCTAGAAGCAATGGAAACAAATATATGCTAACAATAATGTGCTTTACTTCAAGTTCTGCCTCCTGGTTGTCCGTTTTTTCCACATCACAAACTTGTCATTTCTTTTTAACTCAAACACTACTCAAGTTGACACAGGGCTGTTGTTGAGCAACATTAAAAATTGTAGCTAGTGACACACAACTTTTAATATCTTTAAGGCCTAATCTCAATTCTGTAACTCTCTTACGACAGTCTTATTTAAATTTAAACTTGTTTCTGCGCTGATCTGTTTTTTTCTCAAAAAGAGTCATACATATGGGTGTTTGTTAGAATCACATTGAAAGGTTGTTCTCATATTTACAGAACTTTTTGAACTTTTTAATTTGCTAATATATAATACCACTATCTGTTTTCCCATTGATATAAATTGAAATGCTGTAAATGATCAGTCGTTTTTGTCGTCGCTGTAACAGAGACAGGGACTAAGGAAACAGCAGCTGAGACTGTTCAGAGCAGGTCAAAATACTCACAATAAACTGATGACGGATGTATTATCAGACCTTATCCTAGTATTAGGTTATGTATAAAAATATAGGCTACATTATCAATTATATGAGATTATACAGTATATAGCCTATATTATGAATATTTGTACAATATGTTATGTTATGTATGTTCTCAGCAGCCCGTTCCACAGAAAATAGCCCCTATGTTCTACTACCCTCAGTTTAATATTTAACCAGGCGGCATTTGCACCATCGAATGGACTGGGCCAATACACTACCACCAACTAGACTGAGCATGAAGACCTGAGACCTCCTCCTGAAACACTGCTATCAATGCACAATTCCATCTTAATTATTGTCAAAATAAAAAAAGACAAAGCAAAAACCTGTATAGAGTGTGTGATTACAATTATAATTATTATTATTGTAAAATCTTAATGACAAAGATTATGGTCTGCAACAATTAGCAGTCATAAAGATAAGTTATTTATAGTATATTTTTAGTGTACATTATATTAATCATTAAGAACCATACCCAAATACCAGTCTTAGCCTTAAACCTAGAGAAAACAGAGGTAGAACCCACAGTTCATGATGAAAGCTCCGCTACCTGATTTTCTTTTTACTTTTATAAAATAATAAATAAAACCAGACCAATTCCTGACTCAGGACTTTACTATTTTACCCTGTAAGTTTTTGGTCACCTGTTATTTTTTATTGTATTGTATGCTTTGCAGGATAGTTTTGTGTTTTGTAAGAAAAAAAAGAAAAAAAGAAAAATTTATTGTGAAAAAAAGAGACAAAAGCATGATTGAAATAACAGAATATGTAAGTCATATCAACGAACAAAAATTGAATAAAGTGTTAAGAGAAATATTTAGCGCTGAAAATACACTTTTTTGCCATAAATTTAAATTCCTGGGACGTATTATGACAAGCTGGCGTGGACCAATGGCAGCGCTGCTTTTTTGAGCGTGTGGTTTTGCGAGTATATGATTGACCAAGGTTTTCCATTTCTGAGTAATGTGTTCTCATCTATTACAATCCCTGCTAATAATAAGTAGAGGGGATCATAAAGCCTGTTTTTTCGCAAATGATTGTTTTTGCAATATACTATTTGGGATTTCAATCTTTTTCCCCAACGAGAAGGAAAATATATCAAGTACAGTCTGTTGATACTAGTGGTCAGCATGTCAGTTGTTTACTGTGAAATATTTCCTTTATTTATTTTTTTTTTTCAAAACATTCCAAGTTGGCTTCTATGTGGAAGTGAAGTGGTCATTTGTAAAACAAAGGTGTCATCCTCGTCTTCCCTGTCAATTGCCACAGAAGAACACAAATGAGGACACTCCACAAAGATGGTACTCACTCTTGCCGCTCTGAAGTTGAATCACGCAATTGGTTTGTTTGTGTGTCCCCCACGTCCTACTTTTTTTTGCTTACTCCACCTGAAACAATTCAAATCTCTGCATCAGTGAGAGGAGAGGCGTCTTCCCGTCAATTAGCGCGTTCCCACCATATGTGATACTCAGTGATTCTGTTTGTGAGCTGCCACATGGAAATGTCACATCCTCTCCGCGGTAATCCAGTTAGGCATCTTGTGGTGGAGACGCTCGGCACGAATCAATATTGTATCAAATTACACTGCGCAATTCTCCATTGTGCACTCCAACCTGTGGCTATGTGTTTAAAGGAATGCACGTTAGTGTAATTATCATGTCTTTTGTGTTCTTTGCATTTGGTTTGTGATATGCGCATGAACTTTAGTCTAAAGCACCACGCAGTAACGGCTTATTCTCGATGAAAATAGAAGCAGGCCATTTGATCCACTACAGCACTTCACGAGTCGTATCAGAAAGGGTGAAGTGGCTGTAATATTGATATAACCGGTGGATCAAATGGCTAAGTGTATGAGAGCAGTTTACATAATAAACTTGGAGAGAAATCTGACCCAGTGTGCGTCAGTCTGACACCATCCATCTCTCTACTGTGCCTACAAACCTCATAGAGTGATCTCATATGTATATTCATGACAGTTTAATATGAGTTTGTGTTTTTGTTCCACTCGTCTGGCGTCTGTTGTTTGGTAGTAATCCTAAAGCTAGACACAAAGACGCTTGAGTCTGATTTTGTCATGAGTCTGGATTTGTCATATCTGCTAATACACTCCTCAGTGCAGCACAATGTGTGTGTCGTCAGTTTTATGTTCCATCCCGTGCTTGTAAGGGTCGGGCAATTTCATGTCATACTCCATGTGATTGCAATGGGGTGCCTTTTGCAAGAGGCTGCGCTGGAGGATAGGGCTGCATCACACGAAAATGGGATGTGAGACAAGCTGTTACGGTAATGGTTCATCTTGACACGAAGAACCCTCAGTGCGCCATGATGAACGGCACTATGTGCACTTTGAACATGTTTTCTATGTTTGTGGGATGTTTAGGAGCTCCATCAGTGTCATTGTAGAGTAAGATTGGACATGAGATTAGTTTCCATGGCTGGGGATGAGAATGCATTTGGAAACCAGGACTTATTTTCATAGTCCATTTAAGTTTGCAGTAGGAAGAATTAATTGGCGACTTGAAGTTGTATCATCAAGCCTAATAATGGAAATACATGCAAGTAGAATGAGCTGAAACAATAAAAGTGTCAATCTCTACAACTACACTTGAAGGTCAAAGGTCATTGACAGATTTGTTCTTGCACTTAGTCTGTAATGGTCTAAATAAGTTCTACAGATCAGATGTGGATGGAGGAAAAATGGCCCTTCAATCGGTGGCAGAGAGAAAGAGATCAAACGGTAAGATTGAGGAGGCTTTGGTGACCACAGCGAAGGGCAGTGAGGTGTAAAGTCCAGGTGTGTGTGTGTGTGTGTGTGTGTGTGTGTGTGTGTGTGTGCGTGTGTGAGTGTGTGTGTGTAGTGGGAAAAGGGGGGGAGAGTCTGCTGTTGTTCTTAACTGAGACAAACTGGAGCTATTAGAAGGCCTATTGTTGCCCGGCCGGTCCCTGAAAGAACAGCTTGTCCTAGCACTTATTCACTGAATAGATGTGGCCAGCACTCGCGGCTATCTGGGCCGATCGTACAGATCAATCTGGGCTGCAGACCTACAGCCGCTGCACAGAGAGGTGTGGGGGGCATTGAGGTTGTGGACACATGTACACACTGAGGGATTACAGTAATAAAACCAGCTTCTATTGTCATTTAAATGGCATTTTTCACGCTGTGACTTCAAGATTAGATCATTTTCTGCCTTCAACTGTTATATAAAGGAGGCTATAAAGGATTTTAGTTTATTATGTATTCTTTAGTCTTCTGTTCTAATAATTACAGATTACTGCAAAAATATAATTCTAGCTGAACTCCAGTAATATCTGCAAACAACCAATCAAGTTACCCAAGAAACTTAATCCACTTATTTCAATATACATCCTCACTGCTTTGTGACAGATAATGTATGTTTCTTTTAAAACTGGGTTGTCAGAGCCTGCTTACATACTATCTATTGAAAGACATGTTGCTCCTGTAGCACATAGAGGTATCCATTCACACTGGTCATTACAGCCAAATGAAATGTGCATTCTAAAACTCCAGACTGTTTGAAATGCACTACAACATGTTTTAAAAATATAACAATATGGTACAATGGTATCAATGGTTATTCAGCACAGGCGTAATATTTCAATGGAGATAATTACCTGTCTAAATGAAAGACTGTTTGCTGTTGTATTTGTGCTCTGACAGCCCCCTACTGCACCCAGCCTCATCCTGTGTTAAAACTCACAACAAACACACACACACACACACACATTCTGACCCACACGTCCATGTGTCTACCTGCACAACTTCAAAGATGGCTGATTTAACTGGTGCTATCTCCACTCCAATAACCAGCTTCCAACTGCCTTTGATAATGCAGCATCAATCTTCCTCTTGCGTCTGTCAAACTTCTCTCCTATCCACTCTCCACCCAAGCAGCCCATCACGGCCAAATCAAAGTGCCTTCAGGCGTTTGGCACGCTGTAAATAGACTGGTGTGGATACACGCCTCAGTGTGAATGAGCTCTGAATGGGACGAGTCTGTTTGCTGGCTCATAAGCGCGTGGTTTCATATCCCCCACAGACCATATAACACGGACTTACTAATGGGCCGCTCATCATTTTAAATTCATCTCACAGGGTTTTTATCACCCCTGCCTTAATTTGTGTGTGCATAATTGAAAAGAAATGAGATTTATGGGAACCCCCACGTACAGTGGAGAAAGCACAGTCTCCATTTTCACATAAATGTGCACACACTGACCTTGTTGTCTCTTTTATTTACTGCACAAAGACCGCAATTACCCAAGTGTAATTAGAGCAGTTAAAGTCTGGCCTTTGATCTTGGTCATTCAGAGGCAGGCTCCCTATCTGTCCATTCCCCCTCACTCCACAAGTCTGCAACTTTTCCCTTTTCTCCTCTCAACTGCAGCAATGGGAGTCTAAAGCCTCCTCGTTTTCATTTGGGCTACTTAATTAATCATTTTGCCGCATTTTCAGCTGAACACCCACAAATTGCCCTGGTCAGAGCCCGAAGACAAAGGGATTTTGTGTTAATTAACCATACAGCAATTCATTTGCACAGCATCCCCATCCTCCCACACTAACTGCAACTCTGCAGCTGTCACCACTTTCATTTGTCTGTTCATTCTTTTCTCCCTTTGTCTTCCTGCTGCTCGGGCCTTGTTCACAACAAACCCTGTACCTTTGCTGTAATCACATTCAAGCATGGATACAAGTATCGTGGGTTTGTTTTTGACTCTCTGCAGGCTTGATGATCAATCAATCAATTAAATGTACTTTATTGTCCCCAAAGGGAAATTTTTCTACATATACAGTACACAGACATATAACAAAAAATACATACGTAAATGTACAACACAACATACACTCACCTAAAAGATTATTAGGAACACCATACTAATACTGTGTTTGACCCTCTTTCTCCTTCAGAACTGCCATAATTCTACGTGACATTGATTCAACAAGGTGCTGAAAGCATTCTTTAGAAATGTTGGCCCATATTGATACGATAGCATCTTGCAGTTGATGGAGATTTGTGGGATGCACATCCAGGGCACGAAGCTCCCGTTCCACCACATCCCAAAGATGCTCTATTGGGTTGGGATCTAGTGACTGTGGGGGCCATTTTAGTTCAGGGAACTCATTGTAATGTTCCAGAAACCAATTTGAAATGATTCAAGCTTTGTGACATGGTGCATTATCCTGCTGGAAGTAGGCATCAGAGGATGGGTACATGGTGGTCATGAAGGGATGGACATGGTCAGAACCAATGCCCAGGTAGGCCTTGGCATTTAAACGATGCCCAATTGGCACTAAGGGGCCTAAAGTGGGCCAAGAAAACATCCCCCACACCATTACAAAACCACCACCAGCCTGCACCGTGGTAACAAGGCATGATGGATCCATGATTCTGTTTACGCCAAATTCTGACTCTATCATCTGAATGTCTCAACCAAAATCGAGACTCATCAGACCAGGCAACATTTTTCCAGTCTTCAACTGTCCAATTTTGGTGAGCTCGTGCAAATGGTAGCCTCTTTTTCTATTTGTAGTGGAGATGAGTGGTACCTGGTGGGGTCTTCTACTGTTGTAGCCCATCCGCCTCAAGGTTGTGTATGTTGTGGCTTCACAAATGCTTTGCTGCATACCTCGGTTGTACGAGTGGTTATTTCAGTCAAAATTGCTTTTCTATCAGCTTGAATCAGTCGGCCTATTCTCCTCTGACCTCTAGCATTAATAAGGCATTTTCGCCCACAGGACTGCTGTGCAAAAACTAGTACAAAGTTAAAAAAAACTTCATTAGCTTTCTCTTCATGTAAACTTTTTATTTAGTTTTCATTAACCTGTATTGTTATTGGATGTTTTTCCCTTTTTACAACATTCTTTGTAAACCCTAGAAATGGTTGTGCGTGAAAATCCCAGTAACTGAGCAGATTGTGAAATACTCAGACCGGCCCGTCTGGCACCAACAACCATGCCACGCTCAAAATTGCTTAAATTATTTAGGTGTACATACAGCAACAGTATTGTGACCATACGTAATCTGTGCAAATACCGCATATCAAATAAATAATCGCAACTGGCTCTAAGCAAGGATATTCTAAAAATAAAACCTAAAAAAAAAAACCTACCTGGAATCGGCTAAAATCTATAGTAAAAACGTATGATAATAAATAAATAAATATGTAAAAATAAACGACACTATGATGATGAGCTATTCAGACATTATTATTTTATTTGACAAGAATACACAATTTATAACAGTATCAGTACTTTGAAAGCTAATTAGGCGATCATTAACTTCAACATTAATCTGTATTTTGACAACAGACTGCAAAAGTAATTACAAACTGTAGACATTAACAGATATGGACAACATTTTTGAACTTGAGCATCAAGAAAGTGCTGCTGCCTCTGTTTGGTTTCAACACAATCCTCCAGAACCTATGGGCTTTTGATACTGGCCTGTATTGATTTGTCGTCTCTTCCAATACCACAGAACCGATACATGGCTCCTAAATCCAGCCCGTTGACCGATCCAAGTGGATATATCTTGCAGGAGGAGCTGCCTTTTATATTACATTGATGTATCAGCGGGGCACTCTAGTCTGCTGCTGATAGATGACGATGACCTTTACCTTCTGATAGCCAGCAATGACCACTGTATATCTGCAGTGCACCAGTCGATACCGCCATCAGGAGTCCTTGAGAGGCACACATGCAGCCAAACATGAGCCACTGGACATCAGGATGTTTCGCTGTGATGGGAATCAGTTTGGATCATAATTGACGGGCCCATCTCTTGGTGAAGTCATTAGGGGACTATTAATGAATGTTGTTGTGTGAAAAAAAAAAAACATGCATTAAACAGATATCCTCCTGCTGCAGCGTCACAGACTATTAAACTGTACAGCATCCAGAGAAACCAGCTGTTTTGCCCATCGAGTTACGCCTCAAACAAAACACTAGTCAGATCACTCAATTTCCAAGCGGCAACTACGTATCTTTGTAAAATGAGAGAGATGTTTCAAATGCGGTTATTTGGACACTGGCACTAAAATGTAGAAAAATAACATTTTTGTTTTTGAGGGGGGTGGGGGCTGCACCACTTTATTGTGTCTGGCAGAGAGGAGTGAGGTGTGTGCATCAGTGCAGCGTGGGAGCCTTCAGTCGCCTGGCAAGCTTATCTTTATCAGCTGTCACTCTGACATTAGGTGTCTGCTGTGTCCCTGGCTCCCTCCCCGAGAATAAAACAGCCCCGCTCTGCTCCGTGTCACCCAATAGGACAGTCCATACGGCTCGAGCTTATTGCTCACTTTATTTCACTGTGTGCTTCAGCCTAATGCAAACACAAGGGCTATTATATTCCTCGAATAGACCCCTCTTTTCCCCACTCTATGAGTTTGTTTGATATTACACGGCCTGGGTGATAACATTAATAGTATGCACTGGCAATAGAAGCTTCATAAGCTGCAATAAGAGAGTTGGATGGTGCCACTTAAATGACTTAAATAACCAATATAAAGGCACGGCGAATGCGATAACGTCGGCTTAATGAACAAATCCCAGCAGCTCTTTATCTGGTTTAGCAATACTCTGATGTACCTGTTGACCAACGTGAAGAGGCTAACTAAATTATTATGTCTTGTTTAATACCATTATAGTAAAGTGCAAAGTCATTTCAGCATTGAAGAGTGTGATAAAGTATGACAAGACTGACTGGTTCAGTAATAAGGGTTTCCTATTTGGGTTATAACCTGATGTCATGTTACCATATTTGAAAAATCAATTGGATAAAGTAACACAGTATGACGTTATACTAAGATTCTTTTACAACATTAAACGTTGCCTCCCTTTTTTCTGTTGATAATTTTCTTTTTTGAGCTGTTTCTCTGTAAAAATACATACTCAATGCCAGGGAAGCTAACAGGAGGGGGCAACCACTACAGTTGTCCCGGGCCTCAGGGTCTGAGGGGCCCAAAACTAAGCCCTCCTATGCTTTAGCAATATGAACAAAATTATATAGGAGGTCTCTGGCCATAGGGTTTATCCAGGGCCCCATCAATTCTGTCAGAGGGCCTGCTCAGAGCTGAAATGACACTTTATTGGCAGCTATTACACTTTCTGGAACGTCACATCAAAAGATGGTGTAGACAAATGAGAACGCTCATTTTTGAGCAGGTGATTTTTGCACACATGATTGGCCAAAGTAACTTATAAATATAAGAAATAGTTTTTCACTAATGTTTGCTTTAACAACATAATGTATAAACCATTTTCCTTAACCATTCCCTAGAAAAAAGCTTAGCTGTATGCCAAATAAGTAATCGACAATAGCTTGCTGAACATGAAAGTGCTAACACAAGGGCCTCCACCAGAAAGGGCCTCCATCACTTCTACCAAAAACATATCAGAATCAGGCAATCAGTACCAGTCTAAACTGAAATACACATTTTGTCATGATACATAACAAGCAAATTAACCAGCAACATTGTCCGGTCCCATTTTTACAGAAGGTAGACACTTCAAATCCATTGGGTGCCCCACTTGGGGAGGATAGAGACAACCAGCTCGCACACTGAGAAGTAAGCAAAGCCACAATAAATGCAGTACAGGCCAAATTGAATATTGATTGTTGGTAATCCATGTGCAGCAGCTCTATATGAAATACTGGTAAGTGTTCTGAAGTTGCTGATCTCTCCCAGCTACTTCACAAAAGAGTCCATCCTGACCGCAGCCACTGGATTACATTTCCAGACCAGAGTCAATCATCACTATCAGCCAGAAAGCATAAAATGGAGGTAATTTTTTGGGGGAGAATCTATTATATTTTACGGCTGTATCAAAGAGAAGGTATTGTTCAATGCATGACGGCTGAAATATAGCTGAGAGTTAATGAAACAGATTACAGTAGAGAGATGACATGGATTTGGAGGAGCTGGAAATTGGCACCACAGATGCTCATCAAGCAATCTTCACTATTTGGATAACATTTTATGGTAATTTGTTCATTTTCAAAGCCATTTTCTTCATTTTATTCATTTCATGGATGGCAGACGCAACACTGGAGAGAGTCTGGTAAAAAATGAGCACACCACAAACCCAGCTTGTAAATTCATAAAGAGAAAAAAAAAAAGAAAAGAAAAAGATGCTAAATTGTGAGACATTTAGCAGATAATTGCATCTATCTTTTGAATTGGAGTTTCAATTACTTTACACAGCAGACCTACAATGATAGTTATTTAAAAACTGACTGTTCCAAATCTTCAATGGTCTTATATTTAAACGATTTTTTAGATTTCTAGCTTAACTAAAGTTCATAATGGCTGCTTTTTTGTTTGTTAGATTTCAGATTTAAGAAAAGAACAAAGTGTTGGTAGGCTATAAGCTCCAGACATAATGCATAACTTCTAGAATCTATTTGAGTAAGAAATGAATAAAAAAAAAGTGTTTTATAGGAATAGACAAGGAGTTACAGATTGCACAGACGTTTTTTGTCTGTCAGGTTGGTAGATATTGTTTCAATGTTATTCATAAAGCCCCCCCAAAAAAACAAAACACTATTTTATTTAACGTCTCATTTTCAAATCCAGAAACTCAGCTATTCAATTACAAGAATAAATTGAATCATTGATGCCACTTTTAAATTGTGTTTTGTTAGACTGTATGTCAAGTAAGACCAAATTTAATCAGATAAATACCAGAAGTAACATACTTAGTATTGCTTTTTGTTTTTTAAATGGAAGTTACCCTGTAATGGTCTTGTGTTTGATGTGTTCTTTTGACATGACCAGACATAGCATGAACTCTTTTACACAAGTCTGAACATTCGGTGTAAGCAGGTTAAACAACCATTCTGCATTTTTAAATTTATTAGTAATGTGTAGCTTTTTATCATAACCTCTTGTATGATCCATTACAAATTTGATGGTATAGATTTACTTTTTCATTTTTTGTTTTAATAAAAGTCACATCTTCCAAAAAAAAAAAACAAAAAAAAAACTGACAGATTCACATTTAACTCAACAATATCGATTTTAATGAGGAAGCAAGAGATTATTTACTGCAATTTAACCTCCGAAATTTTCTTTTAGAAAGAGAACTGTGTGTATTTGTCGTCATCAAAGCATGTTTCCAAGCTAAACAGCCAGAAACACAAGACAAACCTTTGTCAAATGAATTGTTAGCGACCCTTACAGCGAGCAGCTACCTGCCGCTGGATATTAATTATGTCTACCCCTTGCTGCTTTTAACACGTAACTCTGTCCCGGTGCTGATGAAGCCAACTTGGAAAATGGAGTCCATGAAAGTAAAGTGGCAGCAGCTATTAGTGACAGCGCTCCAAAGTCTTTACATGCAATTAAGGCACTTTAGTCCTTAGTTTGAAGTGATCCTTCAGGAGGAGTTATTGTAAAAAAAGAATAGACGTAGAGTTTTTATGGTGACCACTTTGCTTCTCGGTATCTGAAAGGAAAAAGAAACAAATGTAGTTTGGTACATTCACAGGTAGATTTTAATAAAGAGCTACAAAGCACTACCTGCGTTTAATAATGTGATTGGCACTTTGCTTTGTCGACTGTAAGACGAGCCTTGAATATTTCATGGTTCCTCACAAAGAAAGAGTCACTATGCATACAGAGAATAAATTATTCTGCTCTTCTGCTTATTTGTCTAAATCCTTCATGCAAAGCTATCAGCATGAATTCGAACAGTCCATTAGATTAGATCATCTATATAAGGCTGTGTCATATGTTTATATATTATCTATTTGTGAGCTCTTTGTTCTCTTGCTGTAGAGTAAATGGAGTACATTTGACGCAAACGCACCCGTTCTCATAGGGTCTGGCCCACATCTGTAGCAGCAGCAGAACAGTCAATATTGATGTGAAAAATCTGACTTCTTACAGATTCTCAGAACAATCTACCCCATATTCCCAATCACAGCAATGTTTTTTGTGATGCTAAAACAGACAACTGACTACGCATTATGTGTTTTATACTGCCCTATTTGTTCATTTCCACAGCAGTAACCTCCTCATGCTCTTCAAAATGGAACAGATACCAGCATGCTCTCGCTATTTTCGGCTCGTCATTTAAAAAAATCAATCTCATAAATAAACATTGGCAGTTGAGCGGGTTTAATTAACGACTAAGTGGCAAGAGCCTGCTATTCCCCGAGGTTAGCGGATCCCCAGACGGCGAAGTCATTTCCAGAGATGTGACACATTCATTGGGGCGTTTTGTCAGCCCCAAGTTTGTTTTCCAACAATGGCAACAAAACGCATTCCAACATTTTTTTTTTTTTTTTCAAAGCCAGTGTCCATGGGCAATTTGGAGCTCGGAACCAATTGCTGATCTAAAAAAATGGTTTATATCCAAGGTCTTTGAAGTACAAAATGTCTCTTATCAACTTTTACCAGCTGGTTATAAAAGACACCCATTGCTATGTGTGTGTGCAAAATGCATTTTAAAGTTTCTTAGAAGAGTCTTTCTTTCATGCAAATTCCAATATTGTAATTCAGTGTGCATCAAAAGTGCCGTCACACAAGAGACTAATAGCTTCAGCTCAAAATGGAACTTGTGAGACGAGGCTTCCTTTAATGGGAGTAATATTATTAACAGGTTTAGCACTAATAGTATCCCGGCCGTCGAGCGTTGCAATTTTCAGCCTTCGGTAACTAGCTCTCTCTGCGACAAATGATGACATTCCCTATGTGTTACCGAGTCCATTTGAACACGTGAAAGATAAGCAAAGAGTCTCATCCCGGTAATAAAGAGAGACATTTGCAGGTTGTTGGATTATTGGCTTCACTTGGAACAATTCAATTAACACCTTCTTATAAATGGTATTAATTAGACTCTGCTTTAATGTAAACTAAGGCCGAAGCCAGGGGGATTCACTGTGGTCCCTTCTAATCTATTTCTCAACATCGCCGAACATGAAAGTTTTCCGAGTTTGAAGTTGGCGAGATTTAATTGAGCAAGATCACTATCGAGCATTGGATTCTGTGCTATAATCTTAATCTAAAGTTAGATGAGGAATAAGCATGACTTTATGTGGCATTTTCATGGCTGACAGGGAGAAGTGGATTGATTTCCTGTCTGATAATGGAATACAGATTAGATCAAGTGTGCTAGTTAACAGCAGAGCCACATTTGGTTAGACTTGATTTGGCAATATATAGTTTACAAGCATTGGCTGACTGAGCTTGATTGGATGAGCATTGTCAAACAGTCGAGAATGTGTGCAGACAAGCCACAGAACAATGGGAGCAGTGCAAGTAGATGTGTACTTACTTGAGATACTGTATGTCTAAGACGTTTTCTAATCTCTACAACTTTAATCACAACTAGTTAACACATTAAACCTCACTACTGTGTATTGTATGGTACAGATCCAAGTCTCCCTTTTTTCTGTGTAGTTCTTATGGTTCCTCTCAAGACAGGACCTTCTGTGCATCATTAGGCCTAATTATCCAAAAGCTGGAGTTCTGGGTCCACACCTGTTTTTACCACACCTTCTTTTTCTCTGGGACTTAAAACACAAATTAAGTTGACAATACTGATTGCCATCTATTATACCCTATAATTGTTGCAAAATAGTATTTTCTTGGCTTTAAACCAAGAATGCTGTCTCTTGTTGAGGTTTAGATTATTATTATTTGTGTGTTTCTTTCATTCTTATCTTAAGTATAGTAATTTCTTCTCACAAATCTAGCAAGCAAAAAGCACATGACAGATTTCTTGCCAATCCCTCCAAAAATAGTCTCCTGTTGCTCATCTCCAGTGTTACATTTTTATACTTTATCTCTTCAGTTATTTCTATTTTGAGAGTGTCATGACAACGGTTTGGAACTCCTCTTTACTGTTCATGAATAAAAAAGCCACAGCAGTATTTTTGCATTAAATTATAAAAGTAAGTTGCATTATTATTGTGCTGAGTTTTAACAGTCTTTCTGTCCTCTTTGCTGCTCCAAACACACAAATGGCTTCACTTTAAATATCCAAGCTCCCACCAGAACACACTGAAGATTACTGATTATATTAAGAGATTAGTGGCATCTGTTTGGTGTTTGGGCTCGGAACTGTGCTTCTGAATGGGCAGATGAGTGCCACGTATAAGCAACCAGGCGATGGAGATAGTGTCGGAAACAGACACGTGGACAAACTGAGAGGGAGGGTCAGTGATGAATATCCATGAGCTCCTGCAGTCACAGTTGGCAGAGCCGGGAGATAGATATCAAACACGCCTGCTCAGTAGTGCAAGCGACAAGTCCAGGCAATTAACACAAGAAAAGCTGAGGCGCCAAAAGTTGACATGCTTTAAATATGCTCCCTAACAGATGTGCCTTTTATGCCAAGAAGGTAATTTTCGCATCTATACACATCTACTCCCCTTGCTGCTTTTACTAACTTTAAAATTATAAAGCAGATATGGGCAAATGTAACCTGCTTGTCTGGATGCTTATTGTTTTTTTTTGTATTATTATTATTATTATTTGAATTCTTGTAATGTGAAGTTGGCGCCAGTTGGGCAGGACAGACATGTATTGTATTTGCTTGTATGTATCCTATAGATACAGCCCACACATACAGACCTAATACCTTTAACACATTTTGCTACATGTATTACTTTCTGTAGTACACTATGCCCTCAAGCCCAGTGTAAGTCTAATATTTCCAGTCAGGAAAATATTCCCCCTGAAGACATAGACAGCACCCGCGGTATCATCACAAAGCCTCCACTTTTCACTCAGAAAAGGGATAATACAGTGCCTTAATCCCAGCCATCGATTGGCACTATCACTCAAATGTGATATATTTTCTCGCCTTGGCCTCTCCGTTTACATCCCAGCCATGACGGCTGAAGGCTGTCAGCAACTGAGCCTCTGCCAACAGCACATCCACATCAAAGGCACATCATCAGAGTGAGCCATCTGTCCTGTATAGCTCGCTCTTTTTTTTTTCTTCTTTCTTTCTGCCAGCCACTGCATTATGCACATGTACAATCATAAGATTACACAACAGAGCTGCCCGATTAAAAAAGCCAACACAACAAGGATAACATAGAAGTCCGATATTATAACATTGGTTATTAATCTAGCTAAACAACAATAAGAGACAAGAAACTACTCGACTGGTCTCCTTTGTGCATCTTCTGGGGAACCTCTTTATGCCTTTGACCCTGGTTTGTGCCAGTTACTCTTGTCTTGATGCCGTGGCTTTAAGTGCAGTTGCAAATAAGCCCGTAACTGCCTTGAAACGTGATTCTGCGTTTTTTACAGTCTGCATTTGAAGAAAACACAACCTTGAGATCGCAAGGTTCACGAGGCAATCATTATGAGCAGGACTCTTTTTCTTACATTGAGGAGTATTAGTTCCTCCGTGACTTGTAATGAACTGGCAGAGGTGTTCTTTCCCACGAAAATGGATGATTTGGATTACCCAGTGATAAATCATATGTGAGTTGTTGTATTAATGTTCATGGCCAAAGCTGTAAATGCACTTGAGTTAAGCTTTTATTATGTAGCTTATCATTATTGCTTTAACCAGTGGAAAAGGCCAGAAGATAGGTAGTCACTTCTCAGTTCAATTTTATTTTATTCGACTCCAAAGAAGAGTTTTTTTTCGCAGGAACATTAACACAATCTTCTGTCACTTTATCCCATTGAGGAAGACGAAATGGAAAGACAAATGCACTTACCCTTCTTTTTTTTATTGAATTCCCAGTGTGTTTACCATGTCAAGAGTACTTTTCATTAGAGCAATACAAGCCCAGTGTATAGTGCAGGATGACATCGCGGTCAGTACCCTGCGGGAGTTCTAAGACTTAACTTACTCGCTGCAGATGCACAAAGCTTTTCATTAGCTTCCGTTGTTTATCCTGTGTATCTATATTCTCTCCATTTCTCTTTGTCCTCAGGGGAATCGGTGAAGACCATTCGGCCCTGAATCAATGTATCATGGTGACTGTTGGAGCCATTAGCGAGCCACAGAACATGCTTGACTTGGTGTAATGTCCGGTTATGGCTCTGGAACCACAGAGATGGCCGCACAGTTAGGAGGTTAAAATGGAAGCTTAGCGGTGAAGTGTTAAAGAGCAGGTCACCTTTTACTCCAGTCAAGAGACATATACATAAGTGCTCTATACCCAGAAGTGTTGGGGGGAGGTGAGCAAATACTAAAGCCATGAGAATTTAGAGTTGACAAGCAGATGTTATGCAAGATAGAGACAATGACTGTTGCTATTGTAAATACTGCTGCTTAAGTTATCATAAATCGATTACAGAAATCCATGCCAATTGTTGAAGCTGTCTAATGCTGTTGGAGAAAACCCATCCATATGTCTGTATTGAAGTTTAAACACTACACACAAAACACATAAGATAGGTATTAATGTAGTAGACTGTTGGAAGGAATAATTATAGTGATGTTACAAACTTTTTGAAACATAGCATGAGTACACAAAGTCAGGAACTTAATTAGGAAATCCCCAAACTAAGGATTAATGCAAACTGCAGCAGTCCGGGGATTATGAATAAGCAAAGGTGCTTGAGAGATGATGCCATCTGTACCAAGAATCTCATCAGTGCTTCGAGGCCCACAGCTAAATACTCCACTCAATTTTACTAAAGTATGTTGGAGTTGTTTCTCAAAATACACATCCATTTTATAGTAGGTATGTCACATCAGGAGTTTAATGTCTGCCTGTCCCAAAGGTTGAGGTCATGATATCTGACACTAAAGAAGATATTGCTTTTGACAAGGTTCTAATGGAAGGACAGAAGGTTATATAAGAGTAGATGCACACTTTGTTCAGCTTCTAAATGCTCTTCACAACTTCTGTTGCGCTCGCTCATGTTGTTTCATCTTGGCAGTGGAGCACCCCTTCCTGACTACCCCATCCTTCCATCTTTCTTCCCCCTGGCTCTCACAGGCTCGCGTGTCGTTAACGAGCCAATAAGGGACAGCTCCTACAAACATTCTATCACATTAGCATGGGAGACCGGGGCTCAGGACTGTGTTAAGCTCAGCAATCGCTGCTCTGCTGCTGCTGCTGCTTTAATTACGTTTGCTCAGCACTAGCTTTGCTAATGGCTAGCTCTGTGCCTCATCTCCTGTTCGGAGGAAAGGGCATGTGAGCCAGGAATTAGCTGGAACACGCCACAGAAGATTAATCAACTGAGCAGGCCATGCCTTAGGAGTTATGTTTTGAACCTGTGATATCCACTAGTTAAATTAAATAACTTGTTTTATGTGCAGAATAGTTGAATTTCATATGTTCCAGAAACTGCTCTGCGTGTAGTTCTGGCTTGTGTAATGATAGAGGCACTATTAACCAATCCACTTTTCTTTTTTTTTTTACTTTGCAAAGTATGGCAAGTTAAAGAGAATGTAAAAATGTGTCATTTATAAAAGAGTTTCCAGTAAACTCGAATTGCATTTACCAAAAAGAAGGTAAAAGGCGATAGCTTCATTAGCCGTTAGCCAAACCATTAGCTTTTCTCTGTAAACGTCGCCTCTTTGTGTGTTTTGACCTCCAGTCATCAAGCAAGTAGGATACTTGGATCCCCATCCATGCACATGAGCATATCAATGGTAACAGCATAGACAAAAATGACTGCCGGTACTGAGTTTTGGAACAATGGGGTATGGGTTTCACAAGCGATATGCTGGCCATTTTGTTTTGACTGTACGAGCTTAAACGAGCTGCAAACGCGATGCAACCTCAAAAGGCGGATATTCTCCTAAACATTATTTAAACAGCACAGACTGAAGTGCCCAATGCATGTCAAGTATGCAATTGCATTCTGGCATTTTGGCTCGGCACATCAGAGCCCCTCCATTTCGCCCCAGCACCAGTCTCCCCCATCTGCTTTTAAGGATTCAAACCAGAACTGTGAAACCCCCCAAGGCCACTGCCACCGCTCGTTTTCAAATAAGACTGAGGAAAATACCACATGCTCGGGAAACGATCGCTTCAGCTCATCTCCCGGGCACCAAATTACATCTCCTTCTGCCGCCATCCTCTCCTGCTCCACGCTAACTTCTTTAAACTTGTTTAACTTTTTACATCTGTGAAGATTTTGAAGCTTAACTCCCCATGGCATCTCAAAAAACGTATTTACACCAGCAGGAACTATAGTGTACCACTTATATGCGCCTCAGCTGCTTATAGTGCGTTGATTTATTTTACTGTTGCTTTCAATTAATGTAGGTTAATTACGATGAATTTATCCCTGCTGTGCATTTTCCCCGGAATAGTTTTTGACTGTAAAGCCAGTGTTAGCGGAACCTGTTGAGAAGAGAATCTGAGAAGTGTGAACGAAACTCCCCGGTTAATTAAATGTTGATCTTGTCTTCCACATTTTGGCTGTGAACTTGTCAGATTCAATGAGGAAAGCCAAATGAAAGAACGGGCTGAGGGAGTACTCCTGCAGAGCAAGCCAAATGAAAAATAACACTTGCAATACTGCGTCGGCTGTGCGGGCAAAAATACTACCATTTTATTTTTAACACTGCAGTATTAACAGCAACGGCTAGTGTGATAAAATATGTTTATTCGGTTGGTACACATCACTTTAGGGGCTAGTCTTTTATCCAGTCAATATGCTCAAGCTATGTCCTCAAACCAACAGTCATTGTGGTCCATCTGTCGAGCGCTAATGCTTGTTATGGCTAAATTTCAACCACTAATGGAGCGTATGTTTTTAGGGTGCAATAATATGACGAGTTGGAATACCACTTGTTCTGGCGTCAATAAGAACGGAGGCCAGTCATTGCAATAGAACAATACAAAAAGGAGAAATTGTATTGAGAGAAATTGTATGAGACCTTATATAAATGTAGAGGGTTTACAATGACTAGACTACACCAGGACTAAAGACAAGGAATAGAGAGGGCCTGTTGGTAGTAGGCATGGGACAGTATAAGATTCTGATTGTAGGATAACCTTGTTGAAAGTATTATGAATGACAGTATTGCAGCTTCAACTTAAATATCTGCCAATGGACTTGGGTTTTTAAATACCTCTAAAAGTGCAGTATACCTTAAAAAAACGGGGAAAAAAAACATGCTTAACAGGGCATAAACTAGAACTTTGAAAATCCAACTGGGAACGTGGCTAGACAAAATGAATAAACATTGGCAATGCGTTCACGCAGTAGGTGTTTATCGGCCTAACGCTGAACTTAAGGGAAGCACTAAGCTTTGATTTGATTTAATGTATTAGTGGTGGAACAGTGGTTCGGTTCTACTTTTTAAAAGAAATTAAAGCAGGCAGGTCGATGTAATGTTGTGAGGAAAGGAGTACTGACTTTTGGCTAATTCCCGTCTGCATCTGTGAACCATATCTTCTCTAGGCACTTCCTTCTTAGTACACTTGTTCAATAATAACACGGTGAACATTTGAATGTCTTTTCATCAAATTTCTTTTCTGTTTTTGTATCCAATTTATCCTATTAAGTGGTTGGCCTCACAAAAACAGGTAAATGTTCAATTCAAAGCCTGGAAACACTGAGATAACCGAACTTATGAAAATGTTATTTGAACCAACATGTGGCTTAGATGGGTCTTTCCCCTGCAACCTTTCTACATTATCAACACTGCATGTAATTGTGAAGAAAATGTTTAAAAACAGAAGCTAGTTTCTTCCCCTATCTCATCTCTTCTTCTTCTATTTCTCTCTTCTCGGCAGTTTGCCTTGCCTTCCCGTCACTCCGCCAACAGGTAGACCCTGAGTCGCTGACAGCTTTGATACAGATGTGATGACATGCGGTAGCCCTCGGGCCACCAAACTGTGAATCGACTCCCCGCCTTCGTTCTCCTTCTTCTAGTCTTCCCCTCTGCCTCCTCCCTCTGTTCATCACATCTCATCTTTTTGTTTATGTCGATCCCTGTGGGCTCTTGTCTGCCGCTGCTTATTATACCCTCGCTACGCTAATTGGGGGCAGAGGATGTGCAGATTGAGCCTTGATTGCCGCCTTACCTTGCCATTTTTTTTTGTACCATCCTTCTTCCTGCACTCCATACACAAGAGTGTGCAAAAATAACATTTAAAGACATCATCCGTGAACTTTTGGATTTAGTCTTCTTTACAGAACAATCTGATTATGGTGGGCTTTTCGATCCCACTGCCCTGATCCTCTCTGTTGCTATGGCCTCCCTCAGGTCACATGGTCTTGTATCTAATAAGTTTATAATAACTCCCAAATGAGCCTTTATTTATATATGGCTAATCAGCTGTGTATCTTTGAAATTGTTAGAGCCGCAAGTAAAAGATGAAATTGGCTTCAGGGATTATTATGGCACGGCATTACTAAGAATCAAAAAAAAAAAAAAAAAAGATATACATGTGATATCTTTGCATTGTGATCTGTGGGTCAGTGATTTGACAAGTTGATTGACGTGCACAGGTTGCTCTGTTATTTTATAAAAAAGAATTTTTGGTCCCCTCCCCAGCCCTCTATGCTTTTCTTGGCAGCTCTAATTCCAGAGCGCCGCAGCGGTGACAGCAAAGCGCACTGCAGCTTCAGACGGAAACATTGAAACGAGGGCCCCAGGGACTCGGCCGCTCATTCATCGTTCCTTCACCGTAAATGGCTCTATCACCAATGCGCAAATTCACAAACTAGACATGCAGATGTCAAAAAGGGCCCTACATGCAAAAGGCGTAGGAAACATATTGGATTTCTAAGGTCACACAATAGGGCCACTCTTTGTGGAAGCTTCCACATTTAAGTCTTTTGGTTAAAGCAATTTTCAGAATTTACACTCGCTAAAGTATTCCGTCCTCAGTGCCAAATGGAACTGTCACGTATGTACCATTGTGTTCTCGCATGTTGGTAAAATGCTCTGTCATTTACCTAGTGCAGTATCACAGGAACTACTCATATTGCAGTGGCTCAGTGGTAAAGTGGTCGTCCTTCAACCGGAAGGTAGGCCGTTCGATTCCTGTTCTCCCCACAGTTCACACTGTCGTTGTGCCCTTGGGCAAGACTTTTAACCCTCCATGTCACCAGTGTCTGAGGTTGTGTTGTAAGAATGTTTAGTGAATGTATTTTGTGATGGTCGGAGAGTCGCATCTCTGTCGGATTGCCCCAGGGCAGCTGTGGCTACAGAAATAGCTTACCATCACCAGTGTGTAAATAATTGATATGTAAAGTGTCTTTGCATCCCCAGAAAAGTGCTATATAAAATTGATGTTGTAATAATAATGATAATAATATTACTCAATGCCTTTCGAAAGATTTGTCTAATCAATAATCTAATTGTGCTCTGACAACATTAGAAAGTTTAGAAAGTTCTGATTTAAACTGATTTAGACCTTGTTTAGCTCCGGTTTACTCCTCGTTTGGTCCTGCTTTAGTCCTTGGTGTACTCCAGGAATTACAAAACCTTGTGTTTCTCTGTATATTTGAATTCAACACATTGCATATCACATGTTTTTTCCAATAAAATGCAACTCTGATTTTGAGGCTATGCCTTATGTAGAATACAGTTGTAACTAAATAGAAGCCATTGGCCAAAATTTGTTTGAGAGACAAGGCATTTAAAGGTCCTTACCTAGTTGATTTCTATTGTTTAATGTTCTTGTTCCTTCAAGTGCTGTGAGTTTTGAAGTAGCTCATCTTTAAATTCTAATCTTCTTTAGCTATTTGTCTCCATCCCAGTCAAAGTAAGGACAGCAGCATTGATAAGTTTGGTTAAATTATTTTTTGTTACTAAATGTCTTATGTTGTAACAAGGCAGACTAACCATCTAAAAAGACCAAAGTCATACAAAAAGAGGCCAATTTGTTCAGCAGTAGACTGGAAACTTCAATGTTTGTCAATGGAGTCTGGCAGCAGTCTACTTATTTTTGTCAAGTCATTAACAGTCGTCAAAAGTTAAAGTCTTTTTGCCTCATTCAATCTCGATAACTAGCACTTTACAAACTTTTTTCATTTGACGGGGCTGAATATCCACAAGTCCATTATGCTGCAGTTTTGCTGAGAGATCTATATGCAAAATAAACTCTGCAAGAAAACAACAACAACAAAAAGAAAAAAAAAAATCCTGGAGCACATAGTATTTCATTTCAGGTGCAAACATTGAATGATTAGCGATGATGAACAGTGCACAAGGGAGTATCAGGCCAAAGTGCCTCTTAGAATGAACGGTCCCACTGTTACTAGTCTGACAGATGGGTTTTATTAGTTCCTGAACAGCACGGACTACATCGGGACCATCCAGGTGTCGGCTGTGAAGCGGTGAATTTTAAACGTGCATTTTCAATATAGCTGTTATCTTCTCTGCGGATCAGTCAAGCACTCGCCTCGCTTTTCAACATGACTGCCCACAGCTGAGCGGCTCGGTAATGAAAAATATAAACTCACTTTTATTCCGTTCAGCTCCAAATGTCATTTGGGTGGCTTTTCCCATTTATACACAGTCAAGTGGAACTCAGACGCCAAATGTCTTTATCAATACATTCTCATAACTCAAGGCATAATGCACTGGTGTTTGCTCAGTGGCCCGTGTTGTTTAATACTGGTGCTGATGGAGCCTTTTGGAACCCTCTGCACCGGATGGAAAGTAGTCATCATCTTTCGCTGACGTTTGGGTTGTGTCCAAATGTAAATGAGATAATCCACTCTTTTAAATTAGCGAGTGACCACTTAAAAGTTCCCCAGTTAAGTGGACATTTGGCTCAACAAAGTTAACCCACATTCTGCTCTTTACGTACGTGTGTGCTGGGTTTGAAGAAGTCCGTTTAGCGTCAACGCTGCTGCCATAATTATGTACTAGCCCGAGGTCAGGGGAGAAAATAAATAAAAAAATTTGCTCTGTGGGGATCACATTGCGGCTGATGAGTGCATTAATCTAGCTTAATTTCACACCAGGAGAATCAGAGTAGCTGCAAGCACAAAGGGCTTGGATGGGCCTGGTTACAGCTTCATTGTTGTTTCCCTCAAATTAAAATGAAAAATAAAAATAAAGTTGCTGTTCTTTTCTAATTATTAGTGGCTAATGATTTAATGTTTTTAGCAGTGGACACACTATAAAGCATCTTTCCGAGAATTCCGAGAGGGAGCACAATGGCAGATGGAGAGGTTGGCCGGGTTGAGCCTCCTGTCAAACTCTAATACAGCTGCCCTAAGGAGGAGCTCTTGTTAAAGTGGAACACCTCTGTCAGCAATTTTTCCATCATAATGACAAGGATTCCTAAGAAGTGCAAGTCTTAATAACTACTTCTAGATACTAAAGCTAACTGGTTGTGACAAGATCCATTAAGGGAAAGACATATGCAGCAGATACAGCTATACTTAATTAACTTTTCATTTGTATTTGTTGATTAATTTCCCATTTGGTGTTAGTGGTAAGTTAGCCTAGCCAGTCTTCCCAATTTCTAAACTCTTTGGATTTCCATGGGCCAGTACCAATCAACGCAGAATAAACTCCAGTAGAAAATAGCTGCTGTGTGAGTCATAGGATGGGATGCCTCTATGGGTTACCTGGTATGTTATTACTTTTTTGAAAATGCAACCTTGATTTTTCATTAACCAATTCTCCAGAACAGAAAATTACCTCACCTTGAGTCCTTTCCATTTCCTAAGCTGGTATTGCTGTAGTACACTTCCAAAAAGAACTCCTAGAACATGTCTAGCTTGGGTCCTTGATGCCTCGTCTCCATGAACAGAACTCCTACACGCGCACCCACTTATGCCGACTGTCCCCGGAGCGCATAAAGAAGAACCTTGCCGCGAGGAGATAGTGGCACAGAAAAGCCTGGAGTGCCAGCGATAATGGCCATTTCCTGGCAGCCCAAAGAGGCATGACGGCCCGCCATTCCCTACCAGCAGCTCTCCCCCTGCCACCGATAAGGAGCGGGCAGGTGATACTCAGAGGCAGGTGATCTCTTCCTCCCACTGAATAGTCAGGGGTTTGTAGCTGTGGCCAGATGTCGGCTCTCGCTGTACAAGCTGTGTGAGCTGACTGCATAGGGAGGATTTTTGGAAAGAGTGTGCTTCTGCTGAGTGCAAATAGACATAGACAGTAAAAACTGAAAAATGATGCTGCAGTGAGGTGCAGTATCAATGAACCGGAGTGAACTTGTTCGCTTGTGCCATTCTGAGCAGAATAAATAGTTCTCTTATCAACTGTGCAAAACAATACTCCCGGGAAGCTAAAGTTCGTCTTGAGTTCAAATCAATTAAAGTCTATTTAATATGTAATTATCCAGTCATTTATCAGCAGCCTCCTCTGACACTCTACCCCCATCCTTTTGTATTATTATTTCCCTGCTCCCAACCAGTTTTCCTACCGAGTTCAATTAGCCAATTAGCCTGGAAAATGAGCATGGCTAAATGATCCATTATCGTTGTCGGTTAAAGTAGAGCGGTGGAGTGACAGTGGTGCACCGCGTGGCCATCGCCCCCTCTCCCAGTGCTGCTGAGTGTCTGCGCGCGCTGAAAGCAGATTGGGAAAATATTTGGTGTGATTATCAGGCAGAGACAGACTGAGCTCACTGGAAGCTCGGAGAGAAGAGGAGAGGGCTGACTCACAAGCTGCTCATTCATCACGCTCTCCGCCAAAAGCCATGTCCCACATTTGCATGCAGGCATTTGCCACTCACCAACTAATGTCTACTGAGTTTGGCTTATATTTCGACAGTGTTACTACAGAATACATTGTGGTCTATATATAAACAGCAGAGTCCCTCATCTAAAAAAAAAAAATTGATTTAGGTCAGTTTGTTCATTTATAATTTATGACACATCTGCCATTTCATTCCTGCACAGCACAAACTCTGGTTTCCGTTAATTGCTCTGACCTGCCATCTTTTACTTTAATTGTCAGGTTCAGCACCAAGAATGTCTATTCCCTTATGTTTGAGAATATTACTAATTGGTCTGAGCATCAACACAATGAGTTATAACATAACTAAATCATTTACAGGGGCTCTTGTTTTGAAGCCTGTTGCAAAGACAAACCTGCGTTGCAAGAAAACTGGCAGGACTGGCGTAAGTGTCCAAAACAGGAGAGGCGCTATGATGGCTAGCACATGAGCTAATAGTTAGTTGGCACGTGGACAGACAGTAGCAGCAGGCAGCGGCAGTCGGGAAGTGCGCCTGAGTGTGCCTGACCACATGAGCCATAGCTCTGTCTAGTCCTGTTGGATGGCTCCCCTCTACTCTAAATGGTAATGCCTCCCTTGGGCGGCGCAGCACGGCACTACATATGGCGCTTGCGCATTGCCAGCAGTGCAGCACTCGCTAGTCTCAGTCTTGTCTCAGTCTTGTCTCAGTCTTGTCTGTTTGCGCCAAGGTTTTTGTATTTTTTTCCAGTCCAGCTGGGTCCTGTTCGTTCAGCTGCTGGTCCACTCACCCAATCGAACTGGCTCTCACGCGCTGTTGATCCAATCACAGCGGTCGTCATGCATCATTGAACCAATCAGCCCAGACACAGCACTCTCTCCAGCTTTGGCCCTCCCACCAAGCGCTGGACGCGTTGGAGTTGAGACTTCACTTGCTCTTTTGGCCTCAGAATTCAAGCCGCAACCTGCCATTGGGGCAGTCAAGGTGACCCAAATACGACTCAGTCTTTCTTAGTGGGCACTGGTGTTGGTAGACAGGGCATGATCATCTGTACACATTAAGAATTAATGTGTTTGTTGTATATGAAGGTGTTCATTTTGGGAGGATGGCAGAGTTTTTTATTTATGTTAGAAACTTTCAGATATGTTTCCAATCTTCTCATTTGTTCCAAAATGAATGTTGAGCAGGATAGTAAAGTCTTTGAAGGTATTACAAAATCAGTCAATAGCTACAGAGAATAACTTTCCCTGGTCTTTTTACTCAGTACATTGTAAATGCATTAGCTGGACATCCTTTTCCCTCTGTGATCGCTTAGGTTGGTATTAGTTTCATACTTTCAACAAGCTTTTTGAACTGTGAAGCCAGAGATTTTGAAGACTCCACGCTAATGACTCACCGGATCCGAAGGCACGGCTGGGAGTTAATGGCTAGCGGGCGGCGTTAGCGTTTCAAAACAAGGTCACCGTCTGCTCCTGAAGAAAAGCCCAATCAGGAGAGTGTGATTTATGAGTCAGCACTTCTCCTCGGCGGTCCGCTGGATTTAATAAATGGAATCTTGGAGGCGTTAATTCGGTGGCGCGCAGGACTAACCGCCTCATCTCCTCTTCCCAGGGTGACAGCTAGAAGGACCCATTAAAACAAGTCCCTTAGACCTGTATTGACTACAAACAGTCCCCCTAAAAATGGGAAAATTCTAGTGGTAATGTGTTCATTTTAGTTTAGGTTGATACACAAATATGGTCATAGATCTGAAATGTAGTGAAGTGTTCCAGCAAATCCAGCACCAAAATATAGTCCATTTCAGATAAACATCACACAAGGTAGATCCTATTTTGAAAAGAATTTTCTAACAGTGGGCCAAGCTGTTATATCAGCTGTTAAAATCACCTGACTGAAAAAAAGGCACTGGTTTTGCTGCACAACAGGGGAGTATCTGTTTTGCCAATGGCTCGTTCTGTTGGAGCCAAAACAATCCACAGTGGCACAAAACATAACAATCTTGCAACAATTCTGTCTTTCTTCTTCCAGTGTTGTATTTGTCTTTTTATTATGAAGTGAACAGTGGCTGTAATATAGTGAGTGTATTGTAGTCTACAAATCTTCTGAATATCTCTACATATCTTGCAAATATTTATTATTAACTCCTGCCACAGTAATCCAAGTTGTAAGATTGTCTTGGTTCCAGGGGATATTTGGAACTACTTCTTGAAAATCACACTAACCCTCTTAAACAGAAAGTGCTGTTAAACAAAGCTGCCTCTCTTTTTTTTTTTAGTCTGCAGTGGAGACAGTTTAAATACATTACAGTCAGCTGTCTGTCCTCTCAGTCTGCACTTTGACTCCTTTATATTCTCTTCTCTTTCCAGTTGTAGAAAGATGGATCTGTCTTCTGTCTCCCTGCCAAAGTGTGTGTGTTTGTGAGAACATGTGCGAGAGCATTACACAGCTTATTATTCTGGCGGACCATCTGCTGCCTGCTTAGTACGGGCCGACTGGGAATGACTCTGAGCATGAGCTCGTCCCTCTTTACGTTGCTTGGACAGCTAATGTCTCCGGTTCACACTCGAGGATCCCACTTCTGTCCATTTCTGCTCATTTCAGCCTGGTGTGTGGCAGCGGGGCTTCATGAACAGACGGGTGTTCTGTCAGGTCACTCCTGGTGGATGGAGCCCTGGCACAAAGCAAAGACAAGTCTGTGGCCAGTTCTGCAGCACAGTGGTCTCCAGCAGATGCTCAACTGTGTCCATGTGATTAAACATAAACAGAGACAACGCGAGTGTCAACTTTAAAGTTTACGTATTTATATATATTGTGGACTTTTAACCTGGGCCATGCTGAAATATTTTTTAAAGTTGTCACAGGCGTCACACATTAAGGTAAATATCCTCAGTTTTCTCCAGATAACTTTAAAGTAATGTGAATGAACCTCCCATGGTAAAATGTGGGTAAATAAACCTCTTAAGCTTATCGTTGATTATTGATGTTGTCGTTTCTGGGCTTGACATTTTTCTGATTAGATTGGCTCACTTGTATGACCCTCTCCTCCCCATCAAGCACGAACAATTAAAGTTATCCCACACGACTGCTTCTAAGAGTAACACTGAGGACCCTGTAACTGATGGAAGAGAGGAAAGTCAGGCCTATTTTCCCTGCACGTCCTTGGTATTGTGTACAACATTCCTTTCCTACAGTGAGCACTGAAATTGCATCAAGGCTCCTTCCATCACAGCCGCCGCTCGTCGTAGGATTTCAGCTTCAAACAGACAGGTTCAACTCCGAGTTACATTTCGTCTCCCAACAGGAATCAACGCACATAATTTCCAATTTCAAATAAGCGCTTTCAGGGGGAAACTCGTTCTTCTCGTTAAGAAGTGATCTGTAATTCTTTTCACGCACAAAGAAAATGAGAAAATACATGATTTTAATTTGCTTTAAGCAATGGATCATTTTCTCTGTAGTTTCTTTGGAGGCACACTTTCTTCTTTCTTGGAATTTGACAATATATTTTTTAATTATATGCACTACTCTGTTTGTATAGATTACATACATAAATTTCTTGCGCTGAACCTCATTCTTTGAGTCTAGCAAAAAAATAAAAATAATAATAATAAAAGCTTTGTGTTAATGTGGGATTGCTGTTTGCTTTGAGGCTTCGTTGTCCCTGTGTAGCATTTCTACTTCTCATAGAGCAGGCAAAAAGCCTTTTGTGAAAATAGTAATTGCTGCCATGTTATTGTTCCTCTTTGGAAACAGCAAATAGTTTCAGTTGAAGGATACACTGGCAACGCTGTGTAGCAAAACAAGTGGAAAATGCTTATTTGTCTGAGAATATTGCAATAACAGGGTTTTGTGTCTGCGCTCCATCCAAGACCCATAGAGGAATGTGCGCAGGCTCTTTTATGTGTTCAGAGGTTTCTTCAGTGTCGTGCCTGTTTAAACAACAGCCAGCGAACCTGAAAAATGCTGCTAAGACACACTCCAAACAGCTGCATGTTGGGCCAGTCTGTGTGAGTCAGACTTTAGTGGAAGCGAGGCGTAGCAGACTGCTCCCTGTGCTCCACCGCGGAGTCCATTCTGAGCTGAAGGGGTGCAGCTTTCCAGTCCAGAGAGGCATAAATAAAGCACTAGACAATAGAGTCACTCGGAGGGACTTCAGCCTCTGGGCGACGCTCCAGCCGAACCAGCCAATTGCTCAAATGGAAATTAGGAGCCAGGAGACAGATTGTGAATAGTACATTTACTCCGGGTGCACTCGGACTGATCGATGGACTAGATTCCGCAGGGCGAGGTGGTCTCACGACAAAATTGGGGTGAAGAAGCCAAGCAGCATTCGTGTGTTTTTTTTTTTTTGTCTGAACGTAGATTTCATCAGAGCTCTGACTTCTGGTGACCCCATAACGGCCAGGAAGCCACTATGCACTTGAATATCCAGCACTGTCTAAGTTATTTCCCAGTGATGGCTCTTTCTATTCATTTCTGCCTTCCGGTTCTTGGAAGACTCAGAGTCAAGGGTCAAGGCCAGAGTCAAGGAGGTGGCTGTGCTTGCCAGGGGGCTGTCATGGAGCAGAGCAGCCTTAAACGGGAACATTGTTTCCTTTATCCCCAGGCCAGTGTGTTGTTTGAGCCGCCTGAGAGCAGCAGTAAACACATCAAGAGTCTGCAGATGGTTGAAGGAGTGGCATCGCAGCAAACAATTAAAGACAATGAAGGAGCCAGTGGGCTAGAGGCTGTTATCAGTGTGCAGCGGGGCGTCCTGGACCGTCTTCTGGGCTGTGTACAAGAGCAAACACGCTTGTATGTGACCCCGGAGTGTGTTTAACAAGTTTACAGAGGCAACACAAGGTCGCTTCTAATGAGCCCGCTCTGCATTGAAGATGTCTGTTTGGAACGCAGAGAAAACAGACAGCGTTTGTAATTCAACCGAGACAGAGGTGCACCTCTCAGTGTTTACCACAGATCTTTATTTCAACAGCGATCAGATCACAAACACGGGGCCGCAAGGGAGACGTGTCGGTATGCCACTCTGCCATATTTGCCCTGCATACATCACTCCCGTTGGAGCGCGATAACCCTCTGCCACTGTTATCTTTGCACGCCGCAAGGAGACCCCCGGTGTTTACAGCCCCTCTCATCGCCACATCACAGGAGAAAGGGGTAGAAGAGTCCCCTTCAATAAATTGTTCCTGTCACGCCAAGGCACAAGTCGCTGTGGCTGTTTAAGATTTAGGGATGCCAGTGGGCTCTAATGAATTCTCCCACTTGCCCCCGCACGTCCGTCTCATCTGAGCTTTTCCCGTCGGCTGCGCTGTTCGGTGCAGCGCTATCGATAACGAGCCCTGGGGGTCCTGAAGCGAGCACGGCAAGGCCCTGTAATGAAGGAGTCCGGAGCCATGCAGAGAAGCAGCTGGCGTAATGAGAGCAGTGCAGTGGAAGCAGAGGTCAGGAAGGGGCTTGCCGGGGTCAGGGCTCGGGGAGGGGAGGTTTGAGTTATAGATAAGACACACTCAAAGAGGGTTACAAAGGAGGAAGCATATGAAGTGGAGCATGAAGTTGCAGCATTAAGGTGGGCTACCCTCAGGCTGTGATGACAGGACCAAGAATTCTCCTCCCTCTGTTTAAATATTTAACACATAATCAACCTTTGTCTTTCTTCTTCTACAAGGTAGGTTCAAACAGGTTTCTGTTGAGTCACCCTAGACTCCAGTGCAGTTTTCCTGACAATTGTTCCAATAATTGTTGTTAGAGGTGTTGGTGGATTGATCACACCAAGTTTGAAACATTTGACCTTGTTTCGGCTTTCAGTATGTTCTACATACAAAGCTAACCCTTTTAATCCATCTTTTTAGTGGCTCTTCACTGCTGGTCTACTCCAGTAAGTGATAAAACAATCCAACGAGCCGTTAAAAAAAGAATAGTGAAGTATGCAATGTCAATTGGACACTGCTAGAGGCTGAGATAAATTTAATTGTTGGCTTCAGTTGAACAGGAACAGGCTTTATTGAAGGCAATTCTGGCGATTGTCTTTTGCAGGTTAATGGGGGTCCTGTCTACCCTATTGGCATACCTGACTGGACATTAACTTCAATGATTTGTTTTATTTGCTCTGAGATTAAAAAAATATTCTGGCTGAATGTGGATGGCACAAAAAAAAATGTAAAATAAAATCTACTAAAAGTCGAAGCTTTGTTTCTTGGATAGTGGCACCTTTAAGCTCGCATCAGTGTCAGGTCAGAGGTCAGTGTGTTCAATTGTAGCCAGATCCCAAAATATTTGTATCATAAAGTGGAGACACTGAGAATCCCCAAGGACTCTACCTGTTGTCATTATATTTATCTGCTCTATTCAGATCTGTGACAGCATCGTACAACTGTGCAGGCACTAATTATTTTTCTAATCACTAATAATTATGTCGTCTCATCTGCGCGCTCTCTTTTGGTGGATATTTAGTGATTGAAACGCAGCCTAGCATTTCTGCATTTAGTGAATGAGATGAAATTACACGATTCAACGCTGAAAGCTCGATGCAGACAAGCGTTTGGAAAAAGGAGAACCATCCAGGGAAATATGGTGTATGTAGGCATGATCCCCGCGAATTAGGATCAAATGGAAATCCATCTCGGCGCTTGTTATCCATTTAGCACAAGGAAAATTGAAATGGGTTCCAGCTCTAATAACCTGGTTTAACCGCTGCAAAAAGGCAAGCATGTGGGGTTTGGAAAAAGTGGTATCTTCAATAATCAACGGCAAACAGAAAATATAGACTTAATTACTATATATATATATGACCGTGGGCGATGCTAAGCTAAGACAAAATCCCATTTATGTTCTAATTCAAACAAGATACTGGAATCAATTGTAGCGTGACAACAACATCCATCTCATCCATTAACTTTCTTTGGCAACGTTGGCCTTTTTCAACAAAAGGGCACCGGGCCATCGTTGTAAATAAGAACTTGCTAATTAAAATTTGAGCTTTCCCATTCACTGAATCAACAATCCTTTTGACGCAGCGTTGCTTCCCAAAATGGATTCCACTTTTCTGTGAAATCAAAACCAACAGCTAGGATTAGTTTATAATCACTTGTGTATTTAAAAAGTTCTAAACTGGTTCTTTCCAAGTTTTCAACTTCATTTAAGACATAACACAATTCTTTTATTTTTGTGAACAACATGATCGGTATATTTGCCAAAAAAGGAAAGAGCATCAGACACAAAAAAAAAGTGTTGATGGTTGAAACTGTCAGTGAGTGGGTAGAGAACATTAAGGAGTGATCAGATATTTAGCTGCTGTATTTATAGGAGCATTTATACAAAGATTGTTTGACCTGTGCTTCCGCATCAGACTGTTAAAATGATAGAAGATGAATAAATAATTTTTAAATTTATAAATTTTTTTGCTCGAGCCTATCCTTGCTACTTATGAGCTAATAATGAGAAGTTGAAATGAAAAGTAGTTGAAGTAGCATTCACTTAAAACTTAGTAAAACTTTACTCAAGTATGTTAGCTGCTGTGCTATTATAAGTAAAATATAAAATCTGTTGAACATATACGTGGCTGCAGGTTCTAGGGTCTAATGAACCATATCAGATTTTATTCTATACATTTTTTGTATATAATCTGGCCTCAAAGAGGCAAAGCTAATCGTTGACATTCACAACAACTGCTGCACATATTTTTGATAATTGGAATAATATACAGTAGCAGCCTTTTAAAATTGTCTTGGAAATACAATAGTGACATCTTATCGATTCCCATTTCCAGCTTGATAAATCTCACTGTATTTTATTACTTTATTGCGGTTGACCGATGAGCCCTGCTTCAGATGAGCAGTGAGTCCTTTCATTTCTGAACAGACTCGAGTTAAGATGACTGCGGTTGCAATTGATCCACAGCTTTGAAAACCAACGTAACGCCACAGCCAAATCCGAGCGTCATACATGAGCTCACTGATTTATACACCAAAGGTACTTCACTTCCCATAATACCATACTGTACAGCTATACATAGCCATATCTTTACAACAAAAAATTTGAAAGCTGGAAGCAAGGCTGCTGCTTGTTTGGAAGGAGTGATACTCTTCCAGAAGCCTATCCGGAGGGGAAGGAGGCTGCCACGAGAGAAGAATACATAGGACAAGACCCAGTTTCTATGGAAACAAAAGAAATCTAAAAGAGGACTTGGGGGCGGAAAGGGGGAATGAGAGGAAACTGAGAGGTGGAGAACAACGAGTAGGATGTATTTGGGTGTTTTTGGAGGTGGATAATTGTGTACAGAATGTGTGTGTGAGTGATTTATTCATCAATTGTATGTGTGACACAACAGCGCTCACAACAGCGCTGCACTTCTTCGCATAACCACATTTCCAGAGCTAACAAGGACCCAACCTGTTCCAATACGTCTGTTTTGACCCACATGTTCTGCACGCCAGTCTTTCTCCACTACAAAACATGTTTGGTGACAAAAAATTCCATATGTGATAAAGCAGCTGATTGACAACACTGAGACACAAACATTGGACCGAGCCCAGACAAATACAACTCACTCAATCTGTCACTCACCACACTTCTTGGCCACATCTTAACAACCGACAATATGTATAGCAGGATTCCAGGCAGCATTGGCTAAGGATGAATAATTAAAGAGGCTCGGATGTTGATAACAGCGGCGAAAAAAAACACAGCTCATTAACACCGAGATATGAGACGACAGATGACGGAAGACGGAAACCTTAGACTACTTTTTGTTTTTTTTTGTTTTTTTGTTACTTGCATTGATAATGTGAGCAATAGTCTGTAAAATTCAGTGGTGACAGGATGCAACTGTTCATGAATGGCTACACACAGACAAACATGCTTCATTAAAATATATACGGATGGCAGAATAAATATGGAGGCTTTATTTAAATGAAGGTGTCCCTGTGCCCACATCAGCATGCCTCTTTTTGTTGACAAAAACATTCAAACAAGTGAAATTTAAAGAAAAGTTTGACATATTGTTAAGCGTTACCATTTCCATGTAGGATTTACCTGGTTGTTTTTTTTTTTAGAATAATTTTGGGAGCATTATCTTGCAGTGTGGCTGGATGTTGTGCTGAATACTGTGCTGTAAAAAAAGGGCTCAGAGGAGCAACAGATCCGTATGATTCTTGAAAAATCACACAAATCTGACTTGTGAACTTAAAGATACAGTGTGTAGTCTTTGACAACACTCGGAGGATTCATACCAGGTTTTAGGGAATCAAACCGCCAACCTTCTGGTCATAAGACAACCGCTCTACCACTGCATCACCCCATTTTTTTATGTTAATCTTTTCAAGGTAAGCAAATTTGAGGGTTTATACACTATTGTAAAAAATAAAGCTATAATTAGATAAATGTTGTTCAAATCGGTTAACCTTACTAATCATTAAAGTACAGCTTTATTATTTAAAAAAAAGTTAGGGTAATAGCAGAATATTACTATTTACTGATACATTTAGTTATTTAGTTTAGATAAATATATGTATAATTTTTCCTAATGCTCAATTTGATATGTACAATTGCCAACATGCATGTGCTCCTGTTCTTCCTCACATACACAGCTCATTTCCATCGCCTCCAGAAATGAAGAAATCGTGTCTCTTCCCCTGACTTGTGCCGCCCATTGTGTCAAGAGCACTGCGGTGGAGCTATGGGAGCCCGTGTTGGCTCTTCCCGCGAGATCTGGCAACAAACACTATTATCAACAACAACACCACCATCAGGACGCAGGAAAAGAGCAAGTCAACTCAGTAGTGAGAGTAAGGGGACGTATTTGCATGGCGCGCTAACTCGGCGGGGGGCTCGAGCGCTCGCATGGGCCTGTGCCAGCTTCCGC
Source organism: Neodontobutis hainanensis (assembly GCA_024349245.1). Lineage (NCBI taxonomy): Eukaryota > Metazoa > Chordata > Actinopteri > Gobiiformes > Odontobutidae > Neodontobutis > Neodontobutis hainanensis. Next base: position 1,286,686 of record JALDNG010000001.1, on the reverse strand, counting down.
TCAGCTGTCAACACAAAGGGTCGTCACAGTCGGTTAACTCTGCGCTCACCCACAGCTCACAATATACAATTAAACACAGAGAGGAGAGCTGGGGAATAAACAAAAGACATAACAAGTGCACTAAGAGCTCCTTTCATCAATATGTACTTGTAAAATATTTCACTTGTATTGGTTCCACACATTTGCTCTAAGTGTAGTTACTGAAGTGAGGCTTTTGTTGCTTTGTAATTTGGTGTTTTTAGATCTGCCACTTTCATTAACAACATTCAAATGTGGTTGCGTGAGAAGAAATAAACAGTATCTTAAACCGTAACCTCATGCTGGCACGCCACTCGTAGCCTTTTTATTTACTCCGCTACTTACATATACATTTAAACATACTGGTAGTTCTACGTTTTATTACTTTGTCTGATGGTGGAAAATGTCTTGATGGACAGGTGGCACGTTGTAAAGCTTAACAACTCTTTCCATAAATGAGGACTACAGTGTACACCCCAAGGTTCCTGCTGGAGATGCTGAAAGTGTAACAGTGACGGGTAACTTCTGACACTTGGTTTCTCAATCGATAAGCTCTTTGTCTGCGCAGCGGTGCAGCAACTTCTCAAACTGTGACAGTGTGCCACAGCAGCGTCCCTGGCTTTCCTAGCGGCCATAGTTCGCTTCTTATTTGTTCATAAGAGTCTCTTAGCAAGCAATGGGCTGATGTGTTGTGACAACCCCTGCTAACTTCTACTCCTTAGACCCTACAGCACAACCAGCCCATGTTCCCACCTCCCTGTGTACCCCTCCAACACACATGCATGAATCACAAGTGGCAGAAAATTTCCCCCAAATGGACGTGAAGCATTTCGGAGTAATTTCTGGATCGGCTCGTCTAAAGGCTGTCCTCTGCCGAATCAGCCAGAGGACTCGTGAATGTTGGAGCCCATCAAAGTTTAATATCCCTGGCCAGGATCAAACAGACCCTGATATATGGCCCGAGAGTGCGTGTCATTAATTCGAATGAGCAGAGACCAGAATTGCAGGGGCTTTTTTTTTTTATTGAGTGCGTCCTACCCCCCTCCTCCTTCCCTTCTGATTTAGAAAGCTGACACCGGTCCATCAGCTTTGGCAGTCCATTAAAACCGGAGTACCTGTACCAAAGCAAAGCCGTTTTGTCACTCTGCGTTTTTTTTTTTCCTGACTTTACAGTGAGTCCAAATGGCATATGTCGCCCACATTGACGTTTATTGTCACACTAAAAGTTCCACAAATGTCTTTTTTTTTTCCTTTCCCCTTTTTTTTGTATTTTCCCCAGATTTGATTTAATCAAATTCTGCTTCTCATGTGAACATTATTGAAGGCATTTCATTTGCCAATTAGCCAGCTGCATCCCACTTAAATAATGAATATGCTAATTCCAAAGCTGGGGGATATGTTGTCTTTTGAGTTACAGCACCAACAATTATCTGCTTTGGGGAAAATGTCACAGGGAAGGATTATAAACTCCTGCAGTAATGATCATGTACATGTTCTATATACGTCTGTGCATGTACAGTCAGAATGGGTGGCCTCATGATACAGATGGTGTCGTATGTGTACGAACACGTCGGTGCATCACACTGTAGTAGTCTGGTGACAGAGTGGATGGGCCAGACGAAGGTTTCCTGCGCACATACTGATTTGTTTGTTATTTTTATCTCGCTGTGTGCGTGCTCCTGACAGTTCTAATTGAAAGTCGTGCAGAGCTGAGTCGGGTGGTACGTACGGTGATGCACATGCCGCTATCATCAAGAGCTGGGTGATACACTCTCACTTTAATGTGCAACACTCTAACACATATCCTACTAGGCACTGTGATCCTTTTGGTTGTTAACTACAGCTGCCAGCCCCAAAGCCAAACAGGAAGTGACAGCCCCAACTTCTTATCACGTATCTTTTGTTTAAGGAAGTGGTAAGATTATTCTATGGATAGCTTGTAGCATTTAATTAGTATTTTGAGGAAACACTTGGAAACTTTCTCAGTGTCAGTTTTGATGTCTTGAGTTAAGAAGAACTACAGAGTATTTCAAAGTTGAGATTAAAAAAGGCAAGTCGAGTGATCACAAAATCTTACTGGTTTAGAGTAAAAGTGTGAACAGATGCTTTTGAGTCATCTTCTGAACGAGGAGTATTTCTAACGTTTCTTGGAAGTGCGCTCCATTTTTGGGAGCATGGGGAGCAGATGCCTCTCGATCTGCTTCAGATGGAAAAATGGGGCAACATGGAAGGCCAGCAGCTGAAGATGGGAGCGCTCTAGTTCAGTGTTTCCCAACCTTTTTGAGCAACGGCTCAGATTTTACATTAGAAAAGTCACAAGGCACACCACCAAACCAAAATGGCACAAAAACTATATTTTTTAAAATAAATAATGAAAATCTAGTCACAATTTACTAACACCTGGGCCTGTTTAGTTAAACACAATGTTCATATTCTTACAGGAATTGAAGAAAGACACACACAAAGATCTACGTCTGAGTTCTTTTTTACATATTCATAGCCGCATTCATGAAAGCCCACCTCACATAGACAGGTTGTGGAGAAGGGAGCAGAACTGAAATAGCGTGGCTCGGTTGGTTCCCCAGTAAAAGTAAATCCAAATTCAAGATAACTTTCATTGTAGCGTACCTTTTTTGCTTTTTTCTGCCCGATACTCAGGATAGGGCCATTATCACGGTCAGAATTTTCTCCAGGACCCAGGTCAGACGGACTACTTTATCTTTTCAAATATTTATCCATTGCTATTACCTTTGATGGATAACCTGCGTCGTTGTCTCACTCGCAGGATGATTCTTGTATTTCACTACACGCCACTCGCTTAGGGTACCAATCAGGTGAAATTTTATAATTTTCCACAGTACATCTGACAATCTCTCACGACACACTAGTGTACGGCGGCTCACTGGTTGAAAAACACTGCTCTAGTTGTCAGAGTGCTTCTGGGATAGTGGTGGTAATTAAATGTACTTTGTGATGAAAACCAGCCAATTTTCTACAGTTCGGTGTACACAGTTTTCACAACGTATGTCATCTTTTTTACCCTGCCGTCAAAATTAAATAATGACTAGACCTTTACCTTCGCCGCAGTGAGAAACTGTCTACAATATCAACCGTTTCAAGTTTCAAATCCAAGCTGTAAATGGCTGTTTGACACAAAAACTGCACTTAAACGTTCAGTCTATTAAAATAAATGGTTCACACAAACAACTGCATGTTTTTCAGCTCACCTCTAACAGATGAATGGTGACATTCAAGATGAGATGACATCAAAAATGTGTGAGTCTTTATGAGAGGATTCTTGCAGGAGCACAAAATGCAAGCACAACAACTAAGCTTTGAATATTATGAAAAAGCTAATCAATAGAGAGTCTCTGGAGGCTCTTGAAACTGTACTTTAATGTCCGGGAGTGGTTGCATGCTGGATATATGTTGACAGATTTATTACGCCTCAACATCAGTGGAGTCATATGAGCATGTTTCATAGTGGTAGTAAATCTTCCATTACCATAATAGCTGTTTTTTTTCAGCCCCTGAGCAGTTGGCCCTTGATCTCAACAGTAGAAATAATAGCTCAGTCAAGGGTTCATGAAAGAAGTTGTGAGGAATATTTACACTGGCGTTATTTGACTCAGTGTTTCATGTCGCTGGCATCCTAAATTTCAACTTGGCCCGGGCCGTGGTGACAGTTGGTGGCAGCTTCTGTCAACGGCGACGCATGGACAGTCACCAAACTGTCAGGGGCAACAAATGGGAGCGAGGGAACAGACAGATGTAATATCCGAGAAGAAGCCGCAAAGGTGAACAGACAATTCATTGCACAATGAAGCAGGAGAAGGGGAAGATGAAAGCTTGACTTGAGTAAAATTAAGGGTGATGGGTATCGAGGGGATGAGGAACACAAAAGTGAGCAGGAGTGGGAGTTATTGGACAAGCCGCAAAGTTAATACAGGTTGAGCCTTTGAAGCCCCGATCTCCAGATCAGAGAGGAGAATGACATTAGCTCTTACTTTTTTTAATGGAATAAAAAAAGGCCGTCTATGAAACTGTAACTGAGAGTGCTCGAGTTTTGATCATCTTTGTGGAATTATGGCTGCATTATAAAGTTATCTCCTATTAATTCATGTTACTCTCCACATCTCATTTTCACAGCCATGAAGACAGCGTAAAACATAAATGTAATTTAATTCAGGAGCCTCATACAGCTGCACAAAAATCCTTCCATATTCTCTGTGCGTATTCATTTGCAGTTCAATGTAATTGGGATTTCCAATACAATCTTCATTCATACTTAAAATGAGAGCAGCGCGGCAATAGCCCATTGAGCTGTAAAATTCACAAAATGAGTGTAATTCAGTTTACAATGCAGATCATTTAGTGGGGAATTCCGGCTTTAATGGCCTGCACCGGTATTGTCATGGAATATACCCCCTCAATTAGGGAGACTGTTGACCTTAAACCTTTGAATTTCGCCAGAGAAAGGCCAGCTGAAGACGTGTGTGCCCTGTCCCACTCCCCCTCGTAATCCCCAGAGCCTCCACTCTCAGGCCTGGCAGGAGCCGCTGACCTCTCCTTTGTGACTGAATTAATCCATAGGCCTGAGATAATGGCCGTGTCAGAGGGAGCGGCAGGATGTGGCAGGAGAATAATCAGCCCACCACAGTGCCATTTCAATCCCTGCGGCAATGATCTCTGCGCTATAGAAAAACATTCAGCTGCACGCTTGAAAGAAGAATTAAGATTATAGCTTTTACAGGCACAAGACACCTCAGACATCACTTTTCTGTTTGTTGCATCAGGCTTTGTTACATGTGTCGAGCACACCCATTCACAAATGTGTTGGTGGCTCTCTATGGCAGGTGTTGAACACAGCATCAGATTTGTATTTTTGGGGCTGGTCTGACTGGCAGAATTGCACCTTGTCAAAATGACTGGCCAGCTGGGACCAAATAACAGCTTGTGTTCAAAAAGCAGAGAGTTGATCTCAGCTGGAAAGAAAAACAAAGTCATGTATATGGTGTGCTGGCAGAATATTAAACCTGGACCTTTTGTTGGAGAACTGTGAAAGCCAAACTTTTATAGTGCAGCACTATTATGAGCGTGTGTCTTATAAAAACAAGTGTGAGTTCTTAGCTTCTTTTGTAGAGGGAATCTCGGGTCGTAGTGCAGATGACTCTGTGCCTCTGGAGAGAAAAGTACTGGAGACAGCAAAGGAGAGAACTCAAGTGTGCAGCTTATCAAGAGCTGAATCTCCTCTGTGAATAAAGTAGACCAAAGGACAACCAGGTGCCTTAATTAAGCTCTACACTGTTTGTCGCATCCTGGAATTTCTCTAACTTTGCTATCAGCTGTGTCTGAAAGTGCAGCGAGACTCAAATAACACTTGACCTTGTATTTACAGCCACAGATACCAGCCGTGTACAATGCGACAATTCCGATGTAGCACAAATTATTAAAATAATATTTTCTCTTTTCTAAATGTTGACATAAAATTTTAATCTAATGCACTTGACTCAGCTTCTAGATTTTTCTTTTTCATGTAGCTTTGATGGATTCTGTAACTGTACAAACTCACTGTGTGGCCTATCTGTCTGGGCTTTACAAACGTTCGCTGGACTTGCCTTGGAGATTTCCCTGAGCGGTGCCGGGAAATCACACAGTGCCTCCAAGGCCTCTGGGTTTTATTACTAAATAACTCTTCACCCAACTCAATCTAGTCACCTACTCCCGCAGAAAGCATAAAAAAAAGGCCTCTCATTGCTCTTGAGTTGGTCTATCTTGTTTTTGCTTTCACGGAGCGGCCGGTAAAATAATCAAACCTCAGCCGGCTCATTCACAAGATCAATATATAATGGAGGCTTGAATTGCAGGGTACTTTGAATTCGGCAGGGATCATCACAGCAAAGCCGCCCACACATGTGCTGCAGTTAGCAGATTTGACCAACAAAAAGACCATCGGCACAAAACAGGAAAAAACTTGGAAAGCTGTCGCAGTGGCCCAGGTCTTTGTCTACAGGTTGGTAGCTGTGGACATTTCCAAGCTAATAGTAGGTTTGGAAAGGAACACAAGACTCTTAAGGAAAATACACTTAACAATATAGTCAAAGGGGCCTCAAACTACAGTATATTGAGTGCATTATATCAAACAATATTGAGTGATTTTAACATGGGCAAGACAAATCACCAAAAACCACAATCAACACGTAAACTTTGCTTTATTATAGACCTGTTCACTGAACTTGAAGAGATCCAGTTCATCAGTAGCTTTGTCGAAAGAACAATCACCCTGTGACTTGTGAACCTCTAAGGCTTGTTAAACTATAGTTAAACTAAGTGTCTGTCATGAATTGTCCTTGCACACATACTCTATGTCCTGCTATTTACAATGCCTGTTACTCAAGAGGGCGTGGCTATAGCACAATGTATGTCTTCCAAGAACTGCTCATGCTTTGATGGAAAGCACTCTAACACTAAGGCGTTATCTATCAATTCACTCTAAACATTATCTATATATGTATGTAATATTTGTAATGTCATCCACTTGTTTTGGAGTATTCAAATTGTAAGAATATCTTTGACCCAAAGACGATGAGCAGAAAACCTCTTTTTTTGGTGTGGATCCTGTGTCCAAAAGACTTTCCAAGGGAATTTTCAAGTATCACAAGTGGTTCTGGTCCTGCAGTATTCATCCACAGCGTACCACATAGCATGTTTTCTCAATACAGAGAAGGTGGGCTTGTGATTCATTTCATCTCCCACAGTTTACAACGTGTCCAACTGCATCATTTACCAAGATTTTGCAGTAACATAAAAATGCAGTGCAGCTTATAGCATTCAGTAAGCTTTAAAATTGCAACCAACCTATTTTATGCAAGCCTCCGAGACATTGTTCTAAAGCAAGAGTCAGGAGTCAGTGAACAATTAAGTGGCTGAAAGTGCTTTGTATTAATACATATTTAATTAGCGTGCCTGTATTCCGAAAAATTGCCAGTCATTTTAATTGGCTTTGCCCAATCATTTGACAGGAACCTTTCCATCCTGATGGATGACCTTATTAACACTTTACGGGAAACTGCCTGGACCCTGGGAGCATTAACACTGCGGGAGACATTCTGCGTCTCACACTGTGATTTTTCATGTTTCACAAGCTCACACCTCGGCAACAGATCCTACAGCATATATAAACCAGCAAGAAGTTCCTATGGAAAATATTGTACGGTTGTCAAGGAGAACTTTTTACTTTCATTATGCTATTAAAGTGCTGCTCTGAAAGGATTCCAGTCAAATGTAGTATGAAAATTCTCTTTTCCGAATGACACATTTGATTTTTGCAGCGTCTCTGCTAACAATGTTAGTGCGTGGATCCTTGAAAAAGAAGGGTAAGTTAGAAAAGAAGACATGGAAAAAAAGGAGGACAATATGTAAAAAATCAATAATAGATTAGACTGAAAGAGAAAAACACAGTAAATGGTCAAGAATAAAAGCTTAATAAAAGAGGATTAGCATGTGTGTAATTTCTTTCTATTCTGGAACATCCAAAGGCATTATCTTGAGCCTTTGTTTGCATAGCCTATTTTCCTTTATGTTTCCATAAATATAAACACAATATCCAGGGAAATGGGATTAGCGGTATCTCTGTGGAGCTGTGCAATCGGAGAAAGCACTGCTCTTTGTGTTGGAAGATGGAGAGGTTATCTGACTACACCTACTGGAGCGCTCTGTGTGCGTCCCTACACAGCCTCGTTGTCAAAGGCTGAAGGGTGTCCCTGCCCTCGCTGACATCGTTGACATGTGGAAGCTCTGATTGCAGGCAATTGAAAAGTGGAATTGAAGGCCCTGGCCGTTAACCCCTCTCATTTCTATCATGGCTCGGGATTGCATTGTCACTTGGAGCTGAGCCTCTTGGCTGCGTGGGAAATGGTCTGACACGGCCTCGGCTGTCTGGCCGGATTTAAACGGGACTTGTGTTCAATTTGTGGACACAGCAGGGGCAGGATGGTCCTTTGGGAATAGTGCCGTTTTACTTCTGACATAAAGGTGCTGCCTGACTTAACTCAGTACAGTCAGTTAAGCAACAACCTTACATTGTGTTCATGAGTCATACTTTCTTCCTCTTGTTTCTAGTCTCTTAGAGAAAACTTAACTGTGCTGTTTAAACAAGACTTTTTAAGGCATTGCTCTGCGGACCACATGCTAAAGAATGAGCAAACTATAAAAAGTTAATGTTAACATTTGATGCTAGTTGTAGACTAGATGTATTAGATAATAGCTGGTTACCAAAATGTTTTAGAAGAAAACATCTGGACCATGTCTAAAGGTACAGGATAAGGATAAGATAGTATAAGGTGACATGGATGACTAAACCGTGTGTGAAGTGAATATGAAAGTGAAGGCTGGCCCTCAGAAGAAAGGACTTTTATTGATACATCAAGAAATGCTTTTTCTCAGTTCATTTTTAGTTCCAATATTTATCCAAATGTTCTCTAGAGGTCTTCTGAATTATAAGACAGTTTTTCTGATGTCTCTTTACAGTATGTATAGTATATAGTATTATGCATTAAAGTACAGTGTCGTGTAACTAATGTGATCTCTCTGGCTAGCTATTCCCACTCATTTTAAGCATTTTTTCTCTCAGGCCTGGTAACCCTTTCCTTCACTAATACTCTCCTCAGTATAGACATTCCAATAAGTTATAGGCGTACATCATACTATGAGCATAGAAGTGGGATCAAAATGAGCTGCTGTTCTGAAGAAATGACACATGATAACTCCTCAAAGGGAATTTTACTAAACGTCTGTGCAGTCACTCTCCTTGTCTTTCCTGTGTTTCCCCTTGAGCTCATTTCATTAAAGAGCTCTGTGTCCCAATGGCTGACAATAAAACTTAAACAATACAGTATGTCCAAATTGAACAAATGTCATCGTGAAAAAAGTATATAATTTGTTGCTGCCGGATTTTCTTTTTCACTTTGTTTTATTCTATAATAGAGCCATGATGAATTATACACACAACATGTTGAGTTTGAGTAGTACTATCCATCTGGTATATTCAATCATGTTTCCTTTTCTGACTAATTAGCAGATAACTGTACATGGGCTTGAATCAACCGCTGTGTGATCTCCATGTGTTTGTGCTGTTTGAAAGTGACTGCAGCTCTAGGTTTGGGACATTCAGAGAGATGTCCACCGCAGCCTGAGGCGTAAGAGGCTTAAAGAAGGAGACGTTAATCGGAGAGCGGTTGGCGAGCAGGAAAGCGCAGATGCACAGAAGGTGTGCGGGGAAGTGGGAAGATAATAGGTAGCTGTGGGTTGTGCCTGAGTCGGTACACATGGCCCCATACTGTATGTCAGCACAATTGGATATGGCTGGCTGACTAGAAGCAGCTTCCGCTCCTCTTCACTTCTCTCAGTGCCTCTTTGCCAACAGATTGGCGAACATATAGTTACGCACGGACCAACTGGAAAACAACTTTCTACTTCGAGGCATACGTTTTCAGCAAGGCAAATCATTGTAGAGGCACTTCTTTTTACCATAGTGCCATGTAGGTCAAGTGATAGTAGCTCTTCAAAGTGAGGCCAAAACTCCTGACTTTACATCTAATCAATCAGCCTGTCTGTCTGTCTGTCTGTCTCTCTGTGTGTCTGTCTGTCTGTCTGTCTGTCTCTCTGTGTGTCTGTCTGTCTGTCTGTCTGTCTGTCTGTCTCGCTGTGTGTCTGTGTGTCTGTCTGCGTGTCTGTCTCTCTGTCTGTCTGTCTGTCTGTCTGTCTGTCTGTCTCTCTGTCTCTCTGTGTGTCTGTCTGTGTGTCTGTCTGTCTGTCTGTCTGTCTGTCTGTCTGTCTGTCTGTCTGTCTGTGTGTCTGTCTGTGTATATGTCTGTGTGTCTGTCTGTCTGTCTGTCTGTCTGTCTGTCTGTCTGTGTGTCTGTGTGTCTGTCTGTCTCTGTGTCTGTAAGTCTGTGTGTCTGTGTGTCTATCTGTCTGTCTGTCTGTCTGTCTGTCTGTGTGTCTGTGTGTCTGTCTGTCTGTCTGTCTGTCTGTCTGTCTGTCTGTCTGCATGTCCACCCTTTTTTGCTGTGCGCTGCCTCCAGGTACTCCAGCTTCTTCCCACAAAACAAAGCTTGGACTGCTAAGGTTAACTGGTGAACTGGTGAACTGCTAAATTACCCATCATAAGTGAATGTGAGAGCGAATAGTTTCCTGTCTGTGTATGTCTCTAAGTATGAATGTGAGTTAAATGTCATCATAACAGGTGTGGCAGTGAATAATTGTCTGTCTTTATTAAAAGGAGCTTCTGTGTGCTTCATTGTCTCAGTTGCTTTCACAATTAAAAAAGTGAAAAAAAGGTTAGTCAGTTAGGTTTCTGTCTTTAACAAGGAACTATAGCATTGCTTTGGTTTCTGTTGCAGCTCTCACGTGGCTTTTTTCCCCTTCACTTTCTTTTGCTTAGTTCAGCTTGAAACGGTAATGACTTTTTGATTATCTTTGATTGTTTTGGCACGTCACATATATTGTAGGTACAAGGCTATTGGAAAATCAATAAAAGAGAAACAATTGCACTTCTCCCCAACCACAAATTAAATAGAATGAGAGGAGAAAGTGTTTTTGCCGCGAAGTCTCAGAAATGATTGCCATGACGACAAAGGTAATATCCCTGGTGTTAGTTGTACATACAGTAGACTGTATGTAAGGTTAGAAGGAGACTGTTTTATGTTTTTGTGGGTAATCGCTTGCAAAAAATCTCTGAACTGCAAAGAAAGTTGCACAGATTGAATACAAAACAGTGTAATTAGTATTTTATCAGCTTCCTTTTGTTTGCTCTTGCTCAACCCACTGCTTTAAGTCATGCTGTTGCACGAGTTCAAGAGAAGAATTCCCCTCAAATCCCCTACAGAATCACAGACAATCAAAGCACAGAACTGTTCACCCCGGGGGCCCAATCTCATCCATGTGCTTAATATATTTACACTCACAACCACCCACGTGTTTTTAAAGACGTACAGCCTGCAAACACGGACTAACACATGCATGTACGAGCACAAATAAGCACACAATGGTGGTGCATTTTATTTGCTTGAGCTTTAATGTGGCTTTTTTATATAGTACATGGATTACGGAATCCTCTCTCTTTGCCAGCTGATTGGACGCTCTCCGCTCTGTCAGTCACACATTGGATTTAACCCGCCACTAAACGCGACGGTGCATTTAACTCTTAAGATTTAGTCACACTGACTTAGCCGCCGGCTAACAGGTGCGGTCTGTGGTGTAACACTGCTGACCCAAGTTGGCTCTCGTGAATTTGAACATACAAAACATAACTACCTGCGATGTATGGAAATGTAATCCAGGGGCTGATAAACAACAGTGTTACAGGATTGTGTTGATTGTATGTTTAAAAAGAAACAAAAAGTGAGGTGTGTCATTTATATTCGGTTTGCTTTACATGCTCGTCATGTTCTAAATTTTATTCTTGGCAACTGTAAATTTCTGTAAAATCCCAGACGGTATATAACTGTTAACTTGCAGTAAAATACTGTTAAATGGCATCACTACACTGATGTAAAAAGTAATGAAAGTGTAAATGTATAAAACAGAGTTTATTTAAAAAAAAAAGTTGTTTAGAACTTTAGTTTTACGGAGAGTAAATTTAGAAAATACAAAATATAATCACATAAATGCATCAATTGTGCATTTACATTTACAGTCAGAGATGAAAATGGAGTGATTAGAAAAATATGGCCTAAAATATAGATAGTAATTCTTATTTTCAACATCACAAGTGTTCCGTCTCATATCTTTTTTGTATCAAACATCATACATTACTGTCTCGACCCCTGTTTGACCTCCAACTTTACATTTCATATTCCAGTTTTTCATTGTCGTTTGAAAAGCAGCAGCAGCTCCCAGACACTACAAATGGCAATCAATGCTTGTGTTTGTCGTCTTCCTTTGCCTGTCTCCTCCACTTTTCAGTCGAGCTCATAATTGGAGCTGATAATTGCATATCAGGCTATCAGGCTCATAACATATTGACCCGGTCTGTGTAATAAGCAGGTGAGCACACCGCCAACCATTCCATTCCTGAAAATGGATATAATTATCGTGTCTCTTCAGCCAGACAGTGTTGAATAAACAAATGTTCTGCTGTCACATTTCAAATCCAGTTCTCATTAAAACGTCAATGTATATTTGCTGTTGTGTGTTTTGGTTTAAAAATGCCAATCTTTGTTTTCGTTGTTAAAAGTTAATTATATGATTCCAGCTCTTGTGATTTTTCTTGTGCTGGCTTTTTAGCGAGCCTGATCCATCGCAAACAGCACAAACCGCGGCGGATCGATTAATAATTGAAAAGCGTTGCTGTGATTGGAGCGTGCCTTAAGTCAGAGGCAGCCAGTGTAAAAAGCCACGGGGTTAAATACACATGATTAATCAGCCTCATGAGTCTATTTGCATCTTTATGTAACACTGCCAGGAGCTGTGTCCTTCACTCAGAGTACTGTTCCGTTTAAAAAGACAGAGTGAAGATCAGTCACAGCCATCCTTTGACTGTTGTTTGTTTGCTGCTGAAGGACGTTTAGGAGGACAATGCAGTGTGAAGAAACAAGAACAAACTTATGTGCATTGTCCAGAATGCTCATTCCGTTGTAACAACACCGGTGATTAGTGTTGTATTAAAGGCAACATTAACCAAAAAGAACTGGAATTGTTCAAAGAAATGTTGTGGTACACACTTTGTTCTGTGAAGCAGGCTCATCATGAGTCAGACTCGATCTCCATGGAAAAGGACGTCAAGCTGAGTTTGGAGCAGATATAAGGTCAGGCTTAGCCCAACATTTGATCAATTTAAGCACTTTTATTACAAATTAAGTGGAAAGGCACTTATCATTTTTATATATATTTTGTATGGTTTATCACATTAATAGATTTACTAATCACAATTAGAAGAAAATGATATTTAGCTGTCTGAAAAACATACATACAATACAATACAATTCATACAAATGATGGTCTTTTACGTGGTTTTGTGCATTACTATCTTTTCAACATTATCATTCTTTATGTGTAAAGTATTTGATTTGGGGATAAAATGAGATTTCAGAACCTTCACAGACATATTATTATTATTATTATTATTATTATTATTATTATTATTATTGTTATTACTACTACACAACACTTATATATCCTTGAAACACTGTTATTGCCGCCTCATGGACTTAAAACACCCTTTTCCGTCTTTGTGGGCTGACACTGTTAATGTTTACGTTGACTAACTCGTCCAGTTACTGTTTGGCTGCTAGAACACGTCACGTTCCGCACAAATACATTCTGATCTTATAAAACCATTACTGATATATAATATTGTTTTGTGAACTGCACACTTTCTGTGCGTCTTTTGACTTTACGCTTCATTTATACTGTCACATCTATTTGATGTGACAGTATAAATGACTTTTATGCCCTTTGTGCATGAATCTTTACTGACTCTTCATTTTCTCCTTTATCTTCATGTTAATGCAGGTCAATGCGTACTCCTTTTTCTATATATTAAATATCATCAGCAAGTCAAGTCTGTAAAGAGCTGTGGTTATTAACTGATTTACACTTAATTCTATGTTTCTGTCTGCTTCAAGAAATACAGTTTCAAATGCCTCGGTGTAACAGTGTGAGGTAGACCCTGACCTGAGCCATTTTCAATCAGATACATTTAGACTCAAAGTGAAGCATACAGTAACTCCGTACAGTAACTCAAGAACATACTCATCAGTCTGAAAAGAGTGTGTTTAATAGTTTGCTATTTTCTTTACAAAGCACATACTGTACATTACAACTTGAACAGTCTGTGCACTTCAACATTTGATAGAACACCCTGTCTCATGGTCGTGCCCCTCTACTGCCATCTACGGGCACACTGGATGTATCCTGAGCTGGAGAGCAGTTGGGGTGACACCACGTTCCCCCGAGAATTAGCACATAATCATTCCATCATTCCCCCAATTATTGACAGGCGTTGCGAGCTGCTCCGTAACGTTGTCGAGCAAATTAACATCTATTAGAGTTTTATTTAGCTCGTGTGTGTGCGTTAGGATTTGGATCTATGTGTGACAGGCTCATCAAATATCTGCCTGCATCCAGACACTTGCCTAAATATGACCCCCGCCCCACGCAGAGTGGACAGTCATTACACATCCAGACAGGCTGTCAAACGAACAGTCCTTTTTGATCTCATTACAACTCCCTTTAACAATGCTCTTATTAGACTTTGAAGCGGGCTCCGTTGCCAGTGCTAGTTTACAAATGTAGGCTCTCAATAGCAAGGTCCGTACTGAGTTTGTAAAAAGCGTCCACACTATTATAGGATATTAGAACATTGACACAAACACAGAAAATGTGTTGATAAGTTACACAAACTATGACAACCATTCAAACCGTTTTCAGCCCAAGATTGGAAGTATGTGTTTTGATAAAAACATTTGTTTGTTTTGTGTATGGAACAACATGGAAACCAGTTGTTCTCATTTTCTCAATTTTGGATTCCACTCCATTTTTGTCATTCAAGTTGGCGCCTGCTCATGCCTCCTGCTGACCATGTAGCGACCTTTGCACTCAGCATCACTGTGGGACATACTTCATACTTCCAGTTTTAGACAAGTTAACGTGATTGTATAAAATTGCATTGACAGTCCTTTTTGTGACTGAAGTGCGTACAAATGGAAACTTTTAGAGGTACAATTGGGACACACTGTTCAGCCTTATCCAAATGTACTATGCCCAATGGTATTTTTATTCTACTAATGTATTAGTCTGGACACTTTGTCAGAAAGTGAAATCTTACATCCTTATGTTGCTGTCAAAGTACAGGAGTCATTTTCTAATCCATAAGTCTCACGTTGTTTTCTGTATGTACCGTCGTTGAGCAATCGCTCAAACGCTGAAAGGAAAACCATCCATTGTGAGAGTGACTGACAAGCTTGTCACAAACAGCTCCTGATAGGAAAAAGCTATCACGGCAATCTTCGCTTTGTGCCGCGCCTTTGAAGGCAGTTTAAGTCGGAATGGAAAAATACATAAATTGTTCTTTCAGCGCAGACAATTGAGTCCCGCTTTTATATGGAATAATATTTGCATGTCAGCAGCACACTGCCTATTCAGACACAGCCTGTAAATGGAAGGCACAATAGGAATGGGATTAATGTAGACAGAAATGAGTCCCGTCGCTAAAGAAGCTTATGCTGCTTTTTGAATGTCAGTCGGTGTTATTACGTCTATCCACTCTGCAAACACTGGAAACCATTGTGCTCTTCCAAATACTAACCAATTGTGTTTCTTTTCTTCATTACAGCAGCCCTGCAGGTGTCCATATCCTTAAACAAAGTGGAGCTGAGTGTGGGAGAGTCCAAGTTCTTCATCTGCACAGGTAGGACACGTGTGTGTGTGTGTGTGTGTGTGTGTGTGTGTTGGTCCATATGGCTTGTGACTCCTCGACACCCCCCTTCCCCCCATTCTTTTAGAGACTCAATCCACCCTTTGGATGTTCTCGTTTTGGGCCCTGTGCGACCGGTATCAGCAGGCACCGACGTAGAGGACGGTGCCAGTGTCGCAGTGGGGCAGCGGCGCACTCTGGCAGACACTGACCACCTCCCGCTGACCGCCTCTTCTGTGCTGCCAACCCACTCAGCACACCACCGGGGGAGCGGGATAGGGGGGGGGGCTCACATGTGCACAAGAGGGAGGCAGAAAGGAGAAGGCTTTGAGGTAGAAGAGTGTTGGAAATCCTTTTGAAGGCAACATTTGTCACACTTTATGTATTCTCTTATGGTTTAAAGAACTTTTAGATAAGGACCTAACAAATAAAACGCCATACAATGTTTGGTCTAGAATATAAGCTAATTTTTTTCCTATGAGATTAGTTCAGACTCAAAAGTACAAAAATATAAATTTTGACCAATCAGGATCAGGACTGAACCAGGAGAATGGCATGTTGCTATTCCACAACTAACACCGTTTTTTTTTTTTTTTGTATACAATGGTGTGAACACCTTTGGTAGCCCAGAAGGGACATGCTGTTACATACAAACACAAAAAAATAGGTCAAACAAAGAAAATCCATTTGTGGCATTATACAAATATCTTGTGTGAGTTTAAAAAGATACATGAATGTTCTTCTTCTGGATATAATTGAACTGAAGTCAAATCTAATTCTCCTCCAGCTGTCCCATCTTGGCGGTTGTAGAAACAGGAAATGGAAAATCCAGGTTCAATGGAATAATATAATAAAGCAACAGAATCAACTTGTGGTTTAGGAAATGAAGTTTGGGTTTTAATATTGCAGCAGGAGCTTGAGGTAAGCCATTAGCACCCTTGACGATACCATGCAGCTAACCACTGTGACAGGGTCTTAATGTGGGTCATAGCTGCATGACTTTCCTAAACGTGTGACAGCCAGATATAGTTCACTGGCGATCTTTTTTAATCTAGATTGGTGGTTCTCAAACTGCGGTACAAATGTAAAAATGTCTGCTGTTGCTTTTCTATTCCATTGAGCCATTGTGTGAACAAGCATTGGCTTGTACTGAGCTTTCTGGGCCACCATACTTTTCCCCACTATCAGGAGTCTCCTCAATTTACCCCAGTCCCATGCTTTTCTCTCGGTGGAGAGTTAGCCAGCTGGAGTGGGCTGAAAGCGGGCAAGAGCAGAACAGACATTATAAGGCATACAGCGAAAAAAAGTGGCAAAAAGTTCTCCAGAGTGGCTGTAAAGTGTTCTGTGTGTGTTGTGGTGCGTGTTCTGTAGTGTGTTCTGTACAAACCTTACTGTGGTTTATTGGAAATTTTCTTTTGAATCTATGTAATGTCCTATTAATTTATAGTGTAGTATTCTGCTTTTTTAGGGACATCTGAACAGAAGCGTTGTGCCTTTACAGCTCAGATATTCTGTCAAGGCCAGGGCATGCTCAGAAAGAAAGAAAGAAAGAAAGAAAAAAAGAAAGAAAGAAAGAAAGACAGAAAATGCTCTTTGGACAAAAAGTCACAAAGTAGAAATAGAAAGAGAACTTTTTTAATGCAGTGTAGACTTTTAACATTCAACAACTCCCTCACACAATCTTATCAGTCCCGTTAAAGAGGAACTAAGGTGCTGCCACACAACTCCAGGTTTACTTTTAATGATCCTGGCATCGTTTTTTCTCAACTCCACTGGAAGTATGAAGCATTCCTGTCTAAAAATACTGGTCCGTTTGGTCTGTTAATGATGGAGCTTCTGCTGAGTGCTGTCTGAGGAGATGGATGCACTCCAGAACACACACAGGCAGCAGATGCACAGCAGTTGTGTTTGGACTAAACCGAGCTCTGGC
The DNA here is from genome assembly GCA_024349245.1 of Neodontobutis hainanensis. Taxonomy (NCBI): domain Eukaryota; kingdom Metazoa; phylum Chordata; class Actinopteri; order Gobiiformes; family Odontobutidae; genus Neodontobutis; species Neodontobutis hainanensis. The sequence continues at coordinate 1,269,320 of JALDNG010000001.1, read as the reverse complement.
ACATATTTGTTGGCACATATTGTCCATACAGATGAAGTTTACTGTTTTAATACTATGTTTTGGACTAAGGATTCTCTCTAGTCTTTTTTCTTCTCTGCTTATTGTAAAAACATTTGGATATAGTTGTGCAAACAATCTTTGCCTTGTCCCTACGGCTGCCCAGAGCGGACAAACTGAGCACACAGGTGAAGCACACCCATGTTTCTTGTTGAACGCACAACTTTCACGGTGGTTTGGGAGAGCTAGTGTATTTAAATATTTGTGGATTTTGTTCTGTTTTTTTAAGTTATACTCTGACCTATTTTACTGGGTTTGTTCATAAACAAAAGAGTGTCCCAGTAAGGCTACCATAGGTGTTTACATGATCTAAGTTGTTGAATGGCAGCCTGCAATAGCTACACATATCACTTTAAAGTCATGAGCAACAACAGTTAATCAGGGGAAACAACCAATTATTCTTTTAAGGCAACATACAGTATATAGACTCCTGTAGTGTAAGGCTGTTGAGGGGTGTGTTTACGCTCCCCTCAGATTCTAGTGGCATACAGCCAGATCTACTGCTGCTGCAGACAGAAAGACCAGGCAGCCTCTGAGCTTCAGCTGCTTTATGTTCCATGTGCTCTTCTTTAGGCTAACAAGAACACAGGAGGGGTCACAGGTCCACCCTGTGTGTCATCACTTATCCCCGCAGACTACCATTGGCTGCACATCAGACAGAGCTGGGAACCACAACAAAGATAAATATGTAACTGAGGAGTGTGACACAGTGTCGAGCGACTGTGCACTGTACATAAGCAGCGGCTCTGGTTTCTCCTTCGTATCCATTTCCCTCGTGACCTGAATCAATTAAAGGCGAGCGCTGGAGAAGCATCTGCAGGGACTGGGAGCTTGTGTTCATGTGAGAATTAAACTGGAGGCTCTTAGATCATTTACAGTTTTCACTTGGCATTTTCAACCTGCACAGACCAAAGTGTGACTTATATTAAACACCAGCCACCAAAGGTCAGCCGTAAATGTTAAACTTATACCCAACTGTAGCAGTTGCTAAACTCTGATTGAAGAAACTGTAAAGTGAATTCAAACAGGACTGTCCTTTGCTCGCTCAACTTGCAAATGTTGAATGTTAATCCTTAGTTGTATATTTTATCATTTCCCTATCTTGGCATGCCATGACTTTTTTAGTTAGCACATTTTTATTTATCATTTTACAGTGCATAATGGCAGCCATGTTGGTTGTCAGTCACACTCAGTTATCCATAGATGTAATTGGTCGTAGTATCCAAATTATGCAGAAAAATAAAAAAGCCAGTCTAGATCATGACATTCAGTTATACACCTTTACTCCTTCAGGGCTCATAAATATTGAGTCTACTTGTCTTCTTGAAACTTTTCTGTGTTTGCTGCCAGTCGGTTGAACCCTGTCAAGACATTTTGCTTGAAAAACAGAGCAAAATTCATTTGTTTGAAAAGAAAAAAATCATTAATGCAGACAGCTTATGCAGATCTTATGACAGTCCTGACAGAGACTTTTCTCTAGATATTCAAACGGTTGTAAAAACACTCGAAGAAGGCTGGCTTTAAAAGGAAGACGAGAGCAACTTCTGTCTCCTCAGATCATCTTCAACACATAGTCTTTTTCTGAAGAACCGCCTGTCAGCGCGTGAGTTACATCAACTACCGCGTTTAGCCGTCTGCGCTGTCACGCGTCGCAAAGCTATAAGGTATGACGCAGCGCCTGTGGCTCTGTACCAGGAGAAAAGCGGAGATTCCTTCACTGCGGCTTGTGTTTGAATGCCTCACCAGTCTCGGGGCTGTAAAACTAACGAGTGGCTGAGAAACACACCAAAAATCTGATGGTGATGGTGATTGTTGTTGAGAATGATGATCAGTGAGCGCATGCTGCGTTGATAGTTGAAGTCTTTTGTGTTTTTCTTTCTCCTCCAGCATTAATCAGCTCTTATGAATTTATTTTGATCAATTAAGCTAACAACATAGCTTTCTTCCAAAATATTTTAGGGCTCTCACAGTGTGAACTCCAAGCTGTCACTACTCTGTGCCTGTGATTACTTTAAACTAAAAGCCTTGCTGAAGGGCGTCCGGCTAATGGTCGGTGAAGCAGTAGAACGTTTAACGGCGTGTCTTCTTGCCTTACTCATGTAATCTATTGCCCATTTCCTAAACAGGACCGAGTTAACTTTCTTTGTCGGTAATTGACTTGAAGGACTTGACCTTAAGGGGCTGGACATGTCGCATGTTGTTCAAGGTCTGGTTGATTGAAAGACCCGGTAATGGCCCTCTGTGCCGACACTTTTATTAAGAGAATTTACAGGCAGAGGACACCTGCTGCTTGTAGATGGTCTTATCACGTCTCTCAGTAACAGACTTCCATACGTACGGACAAGGTTTGATCCCAGTTCAATTATCTGTTGGTTTCCGCGTCTTTGTGTACAAGAGCCTGAAAACTAAAGTGGAATTTACAGCCTGCATAATCTACCAATCCCTATACAGACTTATTAGCTATGTAAATCCTAGATTATGACATATTTTTATGACATTATTTTTATGACATATATTTCAGACCGTCTATTCTGTCGACAAGTTCCTCAAGAATCCTCCACAATTTCTGACAATAAAAAATCAACATTAGACGGACTTGTAACAACAATAAACTGGATTCAGCAGCACAGTTTGAATCCAATGCATTTTACATGGAAGTGCTTGTCAGATTGGTTTTCCGATGCTGTTATAGCATGAGCAGCATTCAGGCTAGCTCATTTTTTTAAGCAAAGAGATGCCAAGTTGATGGCACTCATGGGAAATGTAATATTTTTAAGGAATAAGCGTAACACTAAAAGGTTGTATGTTGGGTTTATTGGTCCAATTTCCTAAATGTGCTACTCCAATAGAAGTCAAGCTGTGGGAATGTACTGCAGTGAAAAACATAAACGCCTGCAGATATTTCAGCAGAGACAACATTGATCCCAGTTGGGAGTGGGCGTACAGCAGTGTGCACTAAACAATGAATGTAATGTTAAAGGCACAACCTAAATGATGCTATTGTCTGGCTGACATTTGTTTGTCATAATCAGCGGTTTAATGTGTTGTTGTTGTGTCTCGCAGCGATCGGCGAGCCGGTGGGACTAGAGTGGTTCAACCCCCAGGGCGAGCGCATCGTGCCCTCGAGGCGGATGGCCCTCCACACGGAGTCGTCGCGCTCCAGGCTCATCATTTACAACGCCATCATCGAGGACGCGGGGATCTACCGGTGCCAGGCCACGGACACCGGCGGACACACAGAGGAGGCCTCTGTGGTACTGGAGATATACCGTAAGTCTGATACATAAAGCACAGTCCCAAAAGAAGACATTGTGTAATAATCTGGCACTAGGGGTGTGAAGTTGTTCCACCTTTATCCCACACAGGAATAACACAAAGACACTTCTGTTAAAGGACATATTTTCTGTGTGTTTAAAAACTGTACAGGTCAGGTTGACTTTTTATTAATTTTTTTATACAATATATTCAGTATGGGAAAGAACTGGATACATCTGTTTACACAGTGAAACCTCGCAACGGTGTGAAAGGTACCATAATACATTGCGTGCAAGCTGATTTGTGCACATTAGCCTTGTGCTGCTGGGTTTTGATATCATGTGCTACTTCCTCACGTCCTTTTTTTTATATTTGCACCATTATGTGAAGACTTTGTGTTGCATCAGATGTGTATTATACATCGCACAAGTCATATTGAATCACCGTTTTGTTCTCTAAATAGGACACAGGCAGACTTAGAGAGGATATGGCTGAGGCAAATTACTGCAAACACACCAGAAGGGAGCTTAAAGCAAGTACTGCTCCCCCATTAGGATTTGGTCAGAGATCCTATTCATATTCTCCTCCTTAGTGCAGACATGAGCCGTTGTAAATGATCCCTCTGCCGGTGTGCACATGCATTTGAGCCCCTGTGTACCTTTGACTTTGTGAGCGAGTGTGTATTACAGCCGTTCTTGTGATTAAAGTCTAATGACAGCTCGTAATGCCGTGGGACCGGGAACCTGCCACGCATAATGAGGGACAAGGCAGTAAGGCTAACCCGCTCTGCTGACCCATCACTATTTCCGGGACCAAGCCTAATGTTAGCGGGCAGAAACACTTCTATTGTTACACACACTGTCCCAACGCAACAGTCCTTGGGCAAGACATTCAATATAACCTTACTATTGTGTCACCACTGTTGAAAGGTTTTGTCCTTTGTCCATTTATTCTATTGATTGCCATTGGCCACGTTTTCATGAAGAAGTTGCCTGGGATGGTCCGATTCGATTTGTTCACGCCATTGTGAACAGTCCAAACCACCACATGTAAAGTACTTTATGGTAAATCCTGTTAATTCAGCACAAACTATTGTATTGTAATGCATTTGTAGCATTTTGTAGCTTCATCCCGTCTTTAGGAGATATAAACCTGAATGGTTGAATGTGAAATTTGATAAATTTTAGAGCCGTAATTAAGGTTGCACTGAGGTAAGAGTGGGGTTGCTTTGCTCTTGCATTGGAACTTTTTTTAGAAATGATAAATGGTGTGCATTTATATAGCGCTTTTTTTGTACCCTTCACGGGCACTCAAAGTTTTTTACATGATGCTTTCATTCACCCCAGTCACACTTGGTGCAATGAGAGAGGGGGGGCTGTTATACACAAGGCGCTCACAGGCTTCTCTGACCACCACCAAACCCACCTCTACAGTCACACACATTTATACACCTGAGCTACGAACACTGGAGGCAAGGTGGGTTATGTGTCTTGCCAAAGAACACAAATACAGTATGGACTGGGGAGAGGGGGAATTGAACCACCAACCTTCTGGTTATAGGACGACTGCTCTACCAAAACACTGCATAGTTCAACCATTATATATAAGTCCATATATTCATTTAGACCAGGTTGTCCTGAAAAAAACAAAAAATTAAATGATGTTTAGTCAGAAGATCTAGGCGAAAAAAAATGGTAAAAAACTGCCTCAGGCTTTTATGGTTAATAAAAGATGTGAATGTGCTGCATTTTTCCTGAAAGGGTCCAGAGAGATCGGATATTGGGATGCATATGTAGGTGTCCTAGCTTTGTATTGTGATGAATTCAGATCTCCATGGAGTAGTGAAGGAGAGAACACATAAAAAAGTTATACCACAGATTTAACAGCAGATTTATATTGGCTAATCTTCAGGAAGTGGAAAAACGTATTAGCTTATATGCAACAGAAGGACATATATAGGACAAAAATAGTTGAGCCCTTTACATGCGTCTAACCTGAAAAACTGACTGAAAATGCAAGGTTTGAATCTGACCATAGCAACTCAAATTTAGGCCAGTTTTTACAATCCTTTTTCAACCTTTACTGATGCTTATTCAACATTTTTACTAGGTTAGGTTCAGGAAAGAAATTAATAAGTTAAAATATTCTCTTTATAGCCTCATGGTACCTTTTAATACTAGAATAAAATGATCTTCCTCCCCTGTGTACATTCTAAACACTATTATCCGTGTAACTGATTACTGTGGGCTGTTTGCAAAGGCATCTGTGATGTTTACAGCCCAAACCAGCAATTTCATTTGACATTCTTGTAGCCTAACCTTAAATTAATTTGACTGCCGCAATTCAAAATGCAGCCCCTTCGGCTTATATCAGGTGTATTGCTTTTGAATTTGACTCCACTACCTCATTGGCCATAATAGGAGGTAAGACATTTATTTTTATCGCCCAAAGACAAAATTTAACAAAAAACAAAACAATCTTCACCCAAGCATAAAGAAGTGTATCATAGAATTACAACCAGCCGGAAGCATAAACACATGCCAGATAGCCACACATTTGCATTATCGGTAATTTGTTCTAATATCTACTGGTATAACATGAGTGACAGTGTTTATAGTCTCCTGCAGAGCTGTGGCAGGTGCACCGCTCACCGGAGCAGATTACCTGTGTTCGGCTGTGTTAGCCAACATGACAGGAACATGACGTAGACCTTTAGGACTGCCATTGAAAAGAAGGCCACATGGTAAGAGCTGCTGTGGAATAATTCAGCAAAGGTTAGCATCAAAACGGCAATGGTGCATTTAAAGGGGCAGTTTAGAAATGTGTGGCCTACATTCAGTTGCTTGTGCAAATTCCAGATTTGGAGAAGAAGACAGTAATAACCTCACAGAGACACAACAGTTAATTATATATCTAAGGCTTTGCTCAAGTACCCGGTTACTGTTGCTTTTTTAGTGCATTTGGACAAGTGTAAATGCTTCCATAATAATAAAAATTAGCACCAAACGTGAGCGCCAAGATTCCTAAGAGAGGTACACCCCACAAACCACAAACAGCTGAAAAAGAAAAAGATGCAGCGCTAATATCGCATGACTTGACAGGAGAAAGAATTGAGTGCCCTAGTTACGAGCTTATCCCAGTTATGACCTAGGAGAACCTAGGTTATTCATATCACAGACAAGTTTATTCTTACTGAAACTAAAAGATAATACAAAATTTGTCAAATAAATATGTCCTGACTTTTGACAGAGTGAGCTGTAACTGAAAAAAAAAGAAAGCTTATGGGACAGTGTCCTTTAGTGGCTGCTAAACATCTGTGAGACATGCACAGTAATGGATGAAGGTGAACATAGTACTGAACAAACTGCAAAAAACAGCCTGAAGTTTTTCTAGCACAATTATGTTTTGCCGCTTTATGAAAGTTGCAGTTATGTTGGTTTTGTTGTGTGTCACTTGACTCGGTTTGCACATGCTCAGTTTGCCACAGCAGCTGTCAGAAACTTGGGTATGGCATCAACCTGCCACTTTATCAAGATTTCTTTCACAGTTCTCTAGGGAAGCAAAAACGGATCAGAACCTTCATACTTTATTTCAAAATCATAAGATGTTTCCACAAAAATACCCAGTGGCCAAATTAGCAACATTAGGTTAAAGGGGCACAGATCGAGCTGGAGTTTGATTGGGACGATGGTTTATGCCAGGGGGATAATCTCAGCTGTAACTACTCTCACAAATCACTGTTAAAGAAAGCTGCCTCAATCACACCTGCCTCCACTCACCTCATTCCACACAGAACCAGCTCCCTGTTTCCACGGCAACCGGGCACGGCTGTCCTCACCTGAGCCCTGGGTGTAAATTGCTCAGCAGTATGCGGAGGAAAAGCTACCACTGAAGCCGGGGACGCAGCAGTGTGCCAGGACTTAGCCCGGAGCAGGCAGCGGCTCCTCGGGGCAAAGCACAGCGCCCAGCACGCAGAGTCCGGTGCAGCGACATGTCGGAACATGCCACTCCTGACCCGAACACGCAGCAGGACCTGACATCTCCATCACGGCCGGTTACAGTCACTGCACATGCACTGACACGGCTAAACTGTTGACGGACTTCTGCGACACGAGTCTGCTCTGGAGAAAAGACAAACCCGCATAGACAACTGTTATTATTATTCCAAAAAAAACATAATCTCTGCTCCATTACAGTTCTTAGAATCTGTTTAGTGCTTGTACTGTGAAAAATATACCGTTTTTCTTGGAATTGGCTGCACACAAAATAAGAAAAGAAAAGTATCCTGTCAGCTTACATTGCTGCAGTTGTTCCATGAGGAAAAGTCCCAGTACAGTGTCTGGGAGTCTGTTTTATTGTAGCCCTCTTTATTAAAGCTCAATATTTCTGTCACAAACAACCACAAAGCGCAACAAATGATGAAGTCCAGGGAAATGATCTCATCTGCACACTGTATGCTCAAAGAGATGTGCAGGCAAACAGTGAAAGAACAAAAAAAGCTCAGAGTATTGAGTCTATTTTCAATTCACCAATGTCAAGTGTGCAGCAGAGTGTTGCTGGGGAGTGGATGTTTCCGTACTGAATCTCTTGTAGAGCAGCGCGACTACAAAGGACGGGAAACAGATACAAACAGGAAACACAAGTGACACTGCAGCGTTTGAACGGAATTTCTTTTTTATTTATTTTTGTACAAAGCCAAGTGTGGGAGCATATTGATAGAAAAATAATAAAATGCAGTGAGTGACAAAATCGTGCGACGACAACCCTCAAAGTAAATGAAGACGGCACGATGCCAGACACGTTCGCAGACAGAGGGTGCAGCCAGGGAGAGGGAGCAGCCCGGCATAAATCACACACCCAAATGCTAATGCTGAAGCCTCGGAAAAAGGGGCTGATAGAGGAGCTGGCGCTGATTTATGTGCGGTTTCATGACGGCACATCCACACGATAGAAAGTGGTTATGTGCCTGGGACATCAAAGCCCAGGTGTCCCCCACCAAACAATTCAAGAAAGGATTTTGTAGAAGCCAGGAATTGGGGTCCTCACAAAAGCACTTTGTCAGAAATAAATCGAGGAAATATTATTGAAGGCTTCCAGAAACCAGCGCAGAAACAGTCCAACATCCACATCAACATGTCTCACTCTGCAAACTCATCTCTGCCTATTCATTTATTTTATTCATTTATTTTTGACATCACGGTTGTAATTGTTAGCGAGCAGTCTTTCTTGTGTGCCGTTTCGTCAGAATCGCCTCATCTGTGTCCCAGAAAGCAGGCAGGATTTAGCTTTTGTTGTATTTGATTTGTGAGTGAACGCTGCCAATACAAATCAAGCGTCTCAAAGGCTGATTTGGATGTAGAGGGCTCTGCAGTGTGAGGAGTTACATCACACACATCCGCCGTGCTGCATGACCTTTTCACCACCAGACTGCAGCCCACATAGTACGAACAAAACTTATGAAAAAACACTATGTGTAAAAAAGTTTTTCATTTTACATATATTGCTTCGGGGTGCAGTGGTTCTAAGTGTGAATGTTGCTCTGGTGTATGAATGTGTGAATGTTGCTCTGGTGTATGAATGTGTGAATGTTACTCTGATGTATGAATGTGTGAATGTTGCTCTGGTGTATGAATGTGTGAATGTTGCTCTGGTGTATGAATGTGTGAATGTTGCTCTGGTGTATGAATGTGTGAATGTTGCTCTGGTGTATGAATGTGTGAATGTTGCTCTGGTGTATGAATGTGTGAGTGTTGCTCTGGTGTATGAATGTGTGAATGTTGCTCTGGTGTATGAATGTGTGAGTGTTGTTCTGGTGTATAAATGTGTGAATGTTACTCTGGTGTATGAATGTGTGTGAATGTTACTCTGATGTATGAATGTGTGAATGTTACTCTGATGTATGAATGTGTGAATGTTGCTCTGGTGTATGAATGTGTGTGAATGTTACTCTGATGTATGAATGTGTGAATGTTACTCTGATGTATGAATGTGTGAATGTTGCTCTGGTGTATGAATGTGTGAATGTTGCTCTGGTGTATGAATGTGTGAATGTTGCTCTGGTGTATGAATGTGTGAATGTTGCTCTGGTGTATGAATGTGTGAATGTTGTTCTGGTGTATGAATGTGTGAATGTTGCTCTGGTGTATGAATGTGTGAATGTTACTCTGATGTATGAATGTGTGAATGTTACTCTGATGTATGAATGTGTGAATGTTACTCTGATGTATGAATGTGTGAATGTTACTCTGATGTATGAATGTGTGAATGTTACTCTGATGTATGAATGTGTGAATGTTGCTCTGGTGTATGAATGTGTGAATGTTGCTCTGGTGTATGAATGTGTGAATGTTGCTCTGGTGTATGAATGTGTGAATGTTGCTCTGGTGTATGAATGTGTGAGTGTTGCTCTGGTGTATGAATGTGTGAATGTTGCTCTGGTGTATGAATGTGTGAGTGTTGTTCTGGTGTATAAATGTGTGAATGTTACTCTGGTGTATGAATGTGTGTGAATGTTACTCTGATGTATGAATGTGTGAATGTTGCTCTGGTGTATGAATGTGTGTGAATGTTACTCTGATGTATGAATGTGTGAATGTTACTCTGATGTATGAATGTGTGAATGTTACTCTGATGTATGAATGTGTGAATGTTACTCTGATGTATGAATGTGTGAATGTTGCTCTGGTGTATGAATGTGTGTGAATGTTACTCTGATGTATGAATGTGTGAATGTTACTCTGATGTATGAATGTGTGAATGTTACTCTGATGTATGAATGTGTGAATGTTGCTCTGGTGTATGAATGTGTGAATGTTGCTCTGGTGTATGAATGTGTGAATGTTGCTCTGGTGTATGAATGTGTGAATGTTGCTCTGGTGTATGAATGTGTGAATGTTGCTCTGGTGTATGAATGTGTGAATGTTACTCTGGTGTATGAATGTGTGTGAATGTTACTCTGATGTATGAATGTGTGAATGTTACTCTGATGTATGAATGTGTGAATGTTACTCTGATGTATGAATGTGTGAATGTTACTCTGATGTATGAATGTGTGAATGTTGCTCTGGTGTATGAATGTGTGTGAATGTTACTCTGATGTATGAATGTGTGAATGTTACTCTGATGTATGAATGTGTGAATGTTGCTCTGGTGTATGAATGTGTGAATGTTGCTCTGGTGTATGAATGTGTGAGTGTTGCTCTGGTGTATGAATGTGTGAATGTTGCTCTGGTGTATGAATGTGTGAATGTTGCTCTGGTGTATGAATGTGTGTGAATGTTACTCTGATGTATGAATGTGTGAATGTTGCTCTGGTGTATGAATGTGAGAATGTTGCTCTGGTGTATGAATGTGTGAGTGTTGTTCTGGTGTATGAATGTGTGAGTGTTGTTCTGGTGTATGAATGTGTGAGTGTTGTTCTGGTGTATGAATGTGTGAATGTTGCTCTGGTGTATGAATGTGTGAGTGTTGTTCTGGTGTATGAATGTGTGAGTGTTGTTCTGGTGTATGAATGTGTGAGTGTTGTTCTGGTGTATGAATGTGTGAATGTTGTTCTGGTGTATGAATGTGTGAATGTTGCTCTGGTGTATGAATGTGTGAATGTTGCTCTGGTGTATGAATGTGTGAATGTTGTTCTGGTGTATGAATCAGTGAGAATGTTCGGACAATGGATATAAATTTGCCTAAGCCTACAATCTGGCATGTTTACATTTATGTGGTTGTGTCTCATGTATGTTCATTAACTGCACTGTCCCAATCAAAATAAAATTCATCAAAATCATTTAAAGTGGAGAAAAAAGGCACACCGAAATCAGCTCATACAAATGCACCAATGACATAGTCTTATAACCATCTTCAGTAATGTTTCTCTTTATTTAAAAAGAGCTTGCATGGCAGTATTAGAGGAGGTCAAACAAGTATGAGTACAAGTCTCTAGAATCTGGGTCTGGACAGACCAATTTACCACTTCAGAACCAACTCTTTAACTAAGCTTTTTTCAGCTTTAGTTCAGACCAAAACTGAAAATAATCCATTTGTTTTGGACACCAGTGCAATATCCAGGTCTATTAGCATTTTCAGCATGGGACCAATTGTAACCTTTAGGTTACAATTAAGGATTCTGACAGGGTTTTAGCTGAGAAGGGAAGGGGTTTCAAACCCATTTCACAGAGACACATTACAGTATATGCAGTAAAAAATGATTGAATGTATTTTCAATCATTTGGCTAAATATACAACAAGTGAAGAAAAATGTGGGATGCTCTATAGTTTTTTACTTAATACCCAATTCTGATTACAGCTGCAGCTCTATTGATGTTTTTTCATTTTTTGAGACCAGTATGCTTTATGTTGTACTTTTCTGGACCTTTTGAGGACACACTTTCTTAAAATCTTACACCAGGTTTCTTTGCAGCTATAACCTAGTTAGAAAAAAACATTTCAAACCAACTTTCCTTAACACCACAATATGTCTCCAAACAGCCACAGCAAAAGCACAGCAGTTTTTTTTCACATTATTTCCCTTTTGATGTTTCAGACCTGTAATAATTTGTCTGCCGTGAATGCTTACAGGAAAAATAACTCCCCCTATTCCAATCTCCATCTTGTTTGATCTCATAGAGAGGCTGACGTTCCGGGATGTTCAGTCACCGCAGGAGTTCCGCCACGGAGAGACGGCTGAGGTGGTGTGTGATGTCATCAGCTCGCCCGTTCCCGCGGTGGTGTGGTACTACCAGGACAAAGAGATCACAGAGGAGCACCACAGTAAGTCAGCAAAAGGGGAAAAAAAGAAACCTGGTTGGGAATTGGCCTGGTTACTGTGATTGCTGTTTCTTTTGTGATTTTGTTGCTCTTTTACCTAAAATGGGACAGCGCTTGTAGAGTTATAATAAAAATATTAAGCTTATTATTAAAATGTTCAAAATGACCTTGAGTTAATTTTTTTTTTCAGAAAATCAAGCTCTTTTGTGGATTGGCTTTTGTTGAAACTCAGTAGATTATAATAAAAAATGAAAGGAGTTTGACAAGGCTAAATTATTCTCACTATGAATTAAGGAATTAAGGAAAAAAGCAATAACATACAATCAAAAAAATCTAATAAAAATCACAATTGAGATTTGGGTGTCCAATTGATGCCATTAAAGACATTTTGTAGCCACGTCTGTATTAAAAAACATTTCTCAGAATGCAAAATACCAGCTAATGGTACAGAAGGTACATTATTCTGGCTTCGGTGGATTTGAGTTGGATTTCCAGTGGGCAGTACCAACAGACACAGAATAAATTGCCTTTGGACACAATCTTATACATCAAACCAATCAGTTCAAAGCAATAAAGCCTGCCAAAATTGCTGGGAAGGGATTCCACGACTATTTCACCTGGCAAAGTGAATGGGTAAAGCTGGCCACGCTAGTTCCTCCAGTCAAGTATTCATAGATTATTATTAATAAATAGATGAAAATTAATGACTTTACCACCTCTTAGACCAGTTTCAAACATCAGAAAGACTAGAATCACACTTTTTTTTTTTTCAACGCCAAAAAAAGACTGGATTATAAAGAAACGTTTGATCCTTCTTCCTATAGAGGGCAGTTGGAGAACAAAAGGTGTACCAGAATATGTTTTATCTATAGCCATCAAAGTTGAAAATTGTTTGTCACGTGTCATAAACCCCCAAAAGAACCACCAAACTACATTAGAGCATTAGTGTTATAACAGAACTTAACAGTAAAAAGGTTTATATTGTCACATGGATGTACAATGAGAACGAAACATTGTACATTTATGTTAATCAGGTGAATCTGCTCCCTGACCAGGTATTTATGGTAAATGCCCCGGTGCTTATTCTCCGCCATTTTATTTAGTCATGAATATGTAATCCAACTGGGGAAACACACAGGACGCAAAGCCAGTGTGTAAAATAATGCATAAAGTAACTTGCCGTGTAGCATCATTAAACTGTGTAAGTGATGTTGCATCCATTAAAAATGAGGGTGATGAATATTTTATGTGAGCTAGTTTAGTATTTTCCGCACGCACCCAGTTTGGAGAAGCAAACAGGAACAATGACACAGGCTTTATATGTTTGTTAACTGCTCCATTGATAATATGCTTTTATAACAGAGTTTTCCACACTCATTTTAATCTTTTCTATCTCCAAACTGTGTGCTGACAACTATCTACTGTAGGGAATACATTACAAGAACCCATTAAAAGTACCACAAAATACTCAGTTGTCACTTTAAAAGCATGCTAATTTGTCAAGTACCCTCCAATATTTAGATGATTAGCAAGTCCCAAACCACCCAGTTTTTACTTTTTCTGAAAAATGAAGCAGTACTGTGCCAAAAAGCCCAATTCTCCAGGAAAGCGCTGTATCGCTCTCTTTGTCTGAATTCACAATAAGACAAGGATATCAAATTCTATGAATAGCATCCACATCTGCTCTAGAGGGGGATTTATAGTTGGATAGCAACCAGTGTTAACAAGGATGGATTATACAGCAGTACAAATGCATAGTGACAGAGACTTTGTTCTAAACTAGCGACATCAGAATCAGCCGTGTGTTCATGGGTCGCGACAATAAATCACTCTCATATTGTCATTCATGCACTGTCCCTTTTGATCTTGAGCCGACGCCTATCATTTTATCAGCGCCGGTGGGTGATACTGTTAAATATCAGGAGGGTGGGCTGCTTAATTTGCACAGAGGAAGCGTCGCACTCGGAGGTCGCTAATATTCATTTCTGACAGAAGACAGGCGCAATTGAAGGAACCCTCGGATTCATTATTCCCATCTCTGTCTGATTTACAACCCTAGACAACGCTTCCCCATCCTCTTCCCAGACAAAACGCTGATTGGAAAGAGTGACCCGTCCAATCGCGGACGCTTTTTAATTGAAATTCAAATATGCATTGGCCCAGAGAAGATGAAAACATGAAGAAGAGAGGATTTTATTTAATGGCTTCAGTGTAATTACGATGCAAAGGTATAAATATCTCTGCTTGAGAGGAATGAGATGAGGCCCTCATCAGTCGTGGCTAATCTCACACTGGCCACAGTAACAAAGACGAGCTGTAATTAGATGAATGCTTATCTATGTGGACTTTATCAGCTGAATGTGATTGACGGCCTACTTACTAAAATCTGTTTTGCCAACTTCTTATCTAGCTCCTTCCTGTCTTACATGCCTTTGTTTCCTTCTTCTGACCCAAATCTTTCTCATTTTTTTTCCATCCGTCTGTGTGATGTGAAGGCCGGTACGAGGTGCTGCCCAACAACAACCTCCAGATCCATCAGGTGACCAAGGCGGACGAGGGCGTGTACCGATGCGAGGCTAGCGTCGAGGCCCGAGGGGAGATTGACTTTGTGGACATTGCTGTGGTCGTCAACGGTGAGTTTGCGCCACACCAAAATATCTGTGCACAACATGGGTTGGTCTCTATTATTTCCTAAGTTTAGCAGCTGTACCTCAAGGCTTTATGCTATAACCATTGATGCTTTGACACAATACACAATGTAAAGGGCTTCTAAAGGGTATATATAAAATTATTGGTGAGAATGGAAGCAAGGAGCCCAGAGTTGGACACCAAAGCCTATTTCTGGGCATTCTTAGATAACTATACCTAGTTTAGAACATTTCTGTGATATTCAGAACAGCATAACTTTAGTTCATAAAATATGTATTTACTTCTACATAACAGAAAAAAACATGTAGGAGAACAATCACTGATGATGTTCACTGAAGTGATGGCCCATTTCCTGTCTACAGTTGTCTGATCATGTTCATATGTTTAATGGTTTAGAAGGTTCAGGAGCAGGTTTTGTGATGTGGAAAACTGAACTGGAACACAGACTCACAGTGCTGTATCCTGAGAGAGATGTCGATGCTGACAGATTCCGCTCCACTGATTGAGATAAATTCATCATTTACACAAGGTTTGCTCTTTCTGGTAGCCGCCTTCTGAATTTCTCACTTCTCTTCATTCATTAATGGTTTCAATTAGCTTTAGCTTTAGGCTCCGTGGCCCTAAAATCAAAGTGTATCATTTTAATTTTCTCATTTGTACTCATTTACGATGAATCACCTGAGAGATTGAGAGTGATTCGACCATAGCCATGTGCACGTCCTGTAATGCTTGAACAGCTGCCGTATTGTCTCTGCCTATGTAATTCTCCCCATACTAATATGATAGCATAGAGCGGCCCCTCTGCCGCCCAAAAATATGAATCGCATTCAATTTAGCACACCACTTACCTCACTTGTAAGGGAAGATCCAATAAGTCTGCTCAATGAGGCGCAGCGTATTACTGCCGCGACACGCCACTCGCCATGTGGTGCTGAGACGGGACACACTTTGTAGAAGGTCCTGAGAAGAACTCTGTCGCACGGGGAGCCACACCCTGGGGGGACACTCAAAAGTCAGCTTTACTTTGCTTCAAGGAGACTCCATCGGCATCTCTGAGGATTCTTACACAGAGTTAGCGGAGAGACAAGCCCCAAGGAGAAGGAGCCTCGTAAAGAATCCTCGTCTGAACCTCATTCAATAAATAAAGTTCCTAGAGTTGTGGGTAATGAACATTTTATTCAACTTGGTACAATCCTGAGAGGAGACATCTGTTTTAGTGCAAGCTTTGCTTTTGGTTAGTTTCTACAGTACAGTTTTCCACATTCCAGCTTCTTTAATTCTCATTTCTTTTCCTGTCCAAGGTCAGCCTCTAAAGCTCTACATACTTGTAATAAAATCCAGCTCTGAATGAATGTGCTCAAGTATCCAAAAATCCAAGTATTGCTCAAAATCCTTAAAAAAAACAACATGTGAACGCCTCTGCTCGAAGGTCAGAGTGTCGTAGTAGTTTCCCTCCCTGCTGTGAAATAACAGGCCGTGATCGATCGCTCTGGGTTATTTCAGATTATTTGTGCTGCAGTGAGCAAAGCTGTACTGTGGGATGAAAAGAACACTTGCTTAAATGTCACGCCGTGTCATGGGGACCGGCCCGATCCATGTCTTTGCACAAGAAGCTATCCATCATCCACTTAGCTCCTCATGCTAATGGCCAGACATATGTCCTTTGTTTTAACTGCTCTCTATGGTCAATATGTGAAGTTACTGACTTTGTGAGGAATAACCATGTTTTCATATTCATAGCCCACAGTCTTCTTCTTACTAACTCTCTGACAGCAGTTGCATAGTTGAAGTATTCTTTTGTCATTTGAATGTAATCTCACTGATTGGCCTGTTTCATCACTCGAGACCCATTTATTGCTCTCAGATTTTCTTCATTTTACTTTTTGAGTGGCTTTTAGCACCAATTGTCAGGGAACAAAAATAACTTGCATTTTTTTGCTATCAAGGCATTATTATAGAACAACAAAATATACTCTTGAAAAGTACCAATTTGGTGATGATTCCTACACATGCAACCATGCAACCACTTTATTTAGTTTTGGTTGAAATTTACACGAGTTTTATTTCCCAGGCCTCATGTCAGCGTCTGTCTTTCTTTTTAATAGCTGTCTATGTCATACATTTATGGAGCCTGCTTTCTAGTTTTCACTGTGGAAGCTTTTTTTTTTTTTTATTCACCATATTGAAAATTTTCATCTTTAAAGTAAGCCTTATGTATTTGGGCTATGTCTAGGTTTTGTTCTATTGTCAACAAGACAGAAAGGCTTTGAGAGTTTCACATCAGATGCAGTGGGCTGAATAAAAAAGAGGAATGTGAGCTCTCCTTATCTGAGTTTGATAACTCACTGATGGGACAGATTCTTCCACCAGATGCAGCGGATGTGGAGTGTTGTTTCTGCTGAAATCTTGGCTAATAAAACATCCAAAGCTAACATTGTTTTACGACTGCTGTAGGTTTTTTCAATGAGCTCAACTTCCAGTCACCTTCACGGTGCTCAGTGAGTGCTTGTGTTTGCTCCTGTGAAGGTCAGAACAGTGCTGGGGGTAGAGACCTTCTGGACAATCACAAGGGTGGAAGTATTGGATTTTCTAATGATGCTACCAGAGAATTGAACATGTTGACAAGAAGCTGGCGTGTTGATGCAGGGGCCCTAAACACCAGCAGATAGAGATGAATAAATGGCTGCCAGGTCCAGGTTTGTCAATGAGAGCAGCAGCCCAAGCTACATGTTTTATCAATCAGTCTGTGGACGGTGTTATTGTACAACACATGGCGCCTGGAGGCACACTGGTGAGTTAAGATAAACAAACTGATGAGGAAAAAAGCAGAAACACTGGCTTTCCCTGTCAGACCACCTCTAGAGGAAGTCAAGATGAAACTGAGAAGCTTTAGGGCATCTTCGGGCTCCACCTCGTCTCCCGAGGAGCAACACCAAGCTTTAAAGTGCTGTTTTGTGCCAAAGTCAGACACAACATTGATTTATTTGTCCACACTGAGCTACGGACAGGCAACATGGGAGTAACTAAAAGCTTTTCTCCCCAAAACACCTCACTGTTTTGTTGCAACTTTAGCTGAGCGGCGTCCAAAACTTCTGGTAACTTCAGAAGGCCTTAAAGTTGATGGAACTTGAAGGAAAGGTTCCTCGTTGTCATTGGGACACTCATCAGTTAGTTAAATATGGAATACAGTCACTTTAAACTTGACAGGTCCTTATTTTTTGAATTTTTCAGTATAATATAGCAATATACTTTTACTTTTATCAGTATTAACATTGTGAACTACATTAAGTGCTCTGTTTTTCCTGGACTCGGTAAACAAAGATGTCATGGCTGCCAGTCTGTGTTCTTGTGACAGCTCCACTAACATGCTGAAACATTGTTTGATGCAGTCATCCAGAACCGTTTGTGTAAAGTGTATACATTTGCTCTTCCCCCTTAAGTCGTCATAAATATTCATGGGTAGGTTGATAAAAGGCCAGTTTGTTGCCCACGAGCCGGCACGCAGCGACGGCCTGCTGACCCTGTAGCTGCCAGTCTCCAGCGCATCATCAAAGCGCGGCCATCGCTGAATGAATCATTAACCTGGGGGCAAACAGGAGACTGTGAAATGCCCAAGGAAGTCCTCTAAAGGAGCTGCAATCCTCATGATCCTCAAACATGAACACACAAATATGACACCAAATGTCTGTGCACATTCAACAGTTTCATTTATCATCAGCTCTTTTTTCCTTGGTGTGACGTGATCTCATTTGTCATCACTGCATGTTCAGGGGAATCCCATGAAGAGCCACGGACTGCCTCTGGACAAACACATTCATCATCCGCTCAATGTCTTTGTCCAGTACTTACAGAAAGACTCGTATTGTACAGAGAAGTTAATGCATGCAGTATCTGTCGGGGCAACACAACTACGTAAAAGCTTCATCTGTCTTCATTAGCACGTCCTCATTCTGAGGAGAACTGGGCTAAAATTTTACAAATCATTGTATTAGACTCTATATTAATAAAAGAGCAATGCAAACAGTTATTTTAAATTCCCAAAGACGCTGCAGGAACAAGGAAATAAGATAATATTCTCAAACCTGGAAGTTTATCTGCTCATTAAACACTATAGCTTATACCCCTGCAGTGGTTCCCACAGTGGGTCAGGAACTATAAAGTGGGTTACGGAAGATTTTATTTGGGTCACTAACAAAAAAGGGACAAATCAGTAATTTGAAAAATCCAGAAACATTTTGATTGTCTATTGGGATTTATTAAAAGAAAATAGTAAAGGTAATACCAAGATTAAAAATTGAACAATGCAGTATGAATATTTTTTTCCAACAGACAAAAAAAACTGGTCAAGGTGGCTAAAGCTCAGTAAATTAGGTCACAATTCTTTTAGCATTTTTAAATATGGGTTCCACTTGAAAAAAAAACTGATCTAGAGTTAAATAGACAGAGACAAAAATAAAATATATTTTAATTATTTTTACATTGTCCTGTGGATTTTCTAGAATCTTTTGTTTGCTGAAGTTCTTGTTTTGTCATAATTTTACCAAGCTGCTGTGGAAAGTATTTTAACCTACGGAATAAATGAGTGGTTTGGGAGTAGGTTTGCAGAAGAGAAGTGGTAAAAGGAGTGGTAAAAACAGCTTCCAGGGTGATGGGACGGAAGATGTCTTTCCTGTCTGAAATTTACGAGGATTTTAGAAAACACACCCATCTTACTGCCTTTTAATTGTCGGCCTTCTCACAAAAGATTTAGAAGCAAAAAGACTATTGATTTGGTTTATTGATATCTATACTGTTTTTATTTATTTTATTTTATTTTTCCTTTTAACTTATTGCTGTGGTAAATGTGTGTCTGAATGTTTTTGTAATTGCATGGTTTAACAAATTCCTAACTCAGTAGTCTGGCAATAAAGTTTTTGAATTGAATAAAAGCTGTGCATATAGATCTTGTGAGCGCTTATGATTTATGAATCTATTCTGTCATTTTTCTACTTTTCCTTCGTGTCAGACCAAGTCCCTCTGATTTTGATGACCGCTGTAGCTGCTGTGTGTTCCTATAGCAACCCAACGGGGATTGAAAATGAAAATCTCTTCCTGATTCTTTTCTGATTCTTTTCTCCTTCATCTGCTTAATTGTCACTTCACTCACTCAGGTCTCCACACCTTCAATTTTCAGCTTTTTCCTCTGTCAGTAAAAACACCACCTGTGTCTTCCAGCATTCCCTAAATTGTTGTTTGCTGACAATCATCAATCATCATTCGATTTTTGAGAAGTAATTCTTGAAAACAGTGCAGAGGTTTGTTTTTGTCTCACTACAGGCAACACAATCCAAATTCAGAACTTTGTTGGAAGGGTATTATTGGGATTATGACATATTTTTCTTTCGGTGAAGTCAGCCAGTGTTGTCTTTGAAAGGCCCAAATAATGTAGTTACAACCATGTCACGAGCACAGGTCTGTTCCAATGGCACATGCTGGAGAACAAGTTTATCGTGACAAAGACATGACTTTAAGGGAGTGAAACTGAGTATGTGTCAGACTGAGAATGTGTCAGGGCAAGACAAGAGACACAACCAAGTGGACAGATCCAAGTGCAAACTCTCATGGAGGGTTTGTTGTTTGGTGAAGAAGGCAGAATTAGAGAGAGATTTGAAATGAAGATTAAATGAGAGGCCTGGAGTACTACTTTCTCATCTCAAATCTGAAAACATGGTCCAGAGAATGTGGATGTGAAAGCAATGACATCCACTGCAAATTAGATGTAGTCACATGGATGCACATACAGTACAGTTTCCAGATCGCAGATTGTAGTTTGTGCATGGCTATTGTTGCAGCACGTCTATTTGTCGTTCTGTTCTGTCAAGTGTTACTACATATAAGTAAATGGAGAGATGTGAAACTGCAGTAATGAGGTTTTCCTGTGAATTCTTCTGCTCGGACTCAAATACACACACTGGTGTCGTTAGCGTAATTGATCTTTTTTAAAGTGCCACAGCACACTGCGGCGTCTGCTTCATTAGCTATCTACCATCATGTTTTGTTTTCATTATAATCCCCCATTTATTATCCCCACATGTTGTCTTTTTCTCCAACTGTATTTCATCCCGACGACGCTCTAATGAGTCCCACATATGTGAAAATAAGTGTTCATCTTTTGGGCCGTTGCTTTTTGGAGGACAAATTCAATTAATTACCTCCCCATAAAAACAGCACACGCTCCCAGAGCACACTTTGCAACAATTCACCTTGGTTTACCCACAAAATGACACTTTCATTACAAAAAAAATAAAGCAAATGGTGTTGGAATGATGCAAGTGAGCATCTGCCAGTTACAGTGTCACATATTTAACAGAAGTGTGCACATATGTAGTAACATAAGTAAGTAGGTAATAATTTAGTAGGTTTTTATTTGAAGAAAGAAAATCGCACCCAAGTTTTAACTCCCCAAACTCAACATCAGCTTCCAGATTAGATCTATTTTACATCCTCAATAGAGTCAAGTGTTATGAAATCAATGCAAAAACAATCTAGTCGCCATTATCCCCCTTGAATGTCCAATAGCATTAGCACCAGAGAAGTGTTTTAGCTGGAAATTCACTTACAGGCAAATGTGATATGTGTGTCGTCATGGAGATGGCCTAGACAATAGTCGTTTGTTAGCGTGTGATTAAAAGTGCAGCCGGATGAAAGGTGTTGAACGATCACGAAGACACTGACACCTGATGAAGAAAAGAGAGGTTTGAAATTTAAATGTGGAATAAAATACTGAGAGAAAAAGGTTAGCGCCATGGCCGAAGCACAGCAGACGGTAAAAAAAAACATGCATTAATGTGGCCAGAATCCACATCAAATGTATGCAGCTTTAGAGTTATTGCAGCCAGTCTCATTTCAAACAAATGGTAAAATAACTTAATAGCTGCCAGCTCATTCTCAGACCTCCTCATTTTTATTAGCTATTACAATATATTTATATAAGATTTGGATAGTGTACAACTAACACTTTGAGTATTTCAATAGAAAAAAATCGCATGAGGAATACACTGAGAACATGGTGAGAACATGGACAGATTCTTTTCTTATACTGTTATTATAGTATATACATATCCATCTGCAAATGACTTTCCACACTAACTTATTTATTTAAGCAACACTGGATATCTTGCACTTGCCGCTATTGCACTTCTGGTTAGACCATGGCCATGGAGAAATTCATTGTCAGCAGCCACCACCAGGGGCGTCCTAACATATGCGATATTGGTGGGGGAACCGGAGTACCTGCATAAAACCTACGGCAACACGGGGAAAGACATACATACACCAACCACTCTGCCACCATGCACCCAAGACTATTATATTTACTTTTATACGTTATAGGACTGGAAACAACTGTAAAATAAAAATCCTATTTGAGACAAATTTCTTGGTGGTGCTCTGCTTTTAGTGGGGAAAATCTATTTTAGTACTTTTTTTAAAATAGTTCCATAATAATGAGAACAGTTTTGGTGAAAATGAAGTGAGATTGGAGTGATATGACTCTGTGGGTTTCAGTTTAATAGTTTTTTTATTTTACTGCATAATTAGCACATAGAGTTACCATATGACCTGTTCTCCAGAGAGCGATCACATGTGTCTGTTTACAAACCTTGTTGTCTGTAATTGTGTTGTATTGAGACGGTGCAGGGTTTTTCTTACCCTCTGGCTGACAAAGAACCTGTGTGTTTTTTGGGGATTTGTTTTGAGCAAAAGTGGGACAAAACCTTGATCAAACTATTGTTTTTTCCGACTCCCGCTGGTTCTAAACAGGTTACCATTTGTATTTTGTTTTTTAAGTGTCATTGTGACTTAGCCATCAGGAGCAACGTGAGGGGGTAGCCTCCCAATCAGCCGCTCACTACCCGTCTAAGCATGATTGGACACAAGCGGGGTTAGACAGCGGGAGTGGGCGCTCGACATAAGTGCCGGCTTCAGGAATGGGCGACGCCTGATAAACATGCCGGTGCCATAAAGCTGTCGTTCCTGTGTCAGCACACAGAATGGAACGGCCGTTTTTCCCTGTGACAGTGTGACATTTGTCAGCTGATTGGACGGCTCGCACATACTGTACGCACTGACAGCACCGGCCATATTGCACTGATAAACACATCAACACCCGGCTGTTTATCGATCAAACGCTGGCATTCTATAAAAGCTTTATTACATCTGCACTGTATATACTTATGTGGTTTGTGTGCTATATGGGGAGCAGTAATACTATCACTTTTATTCAAAGTCTCCACTGACATGAGAGGACGCTGTTGCTGTAGAACCTGTCTAGTGCATACAAACACCACATACTGGAGAAAACGTGTTAATAACTTCATACACTGTGTGCTCAATTATTAGGCAAGTACTTATTTTGACCATATCACCATTTTATCCATAATTTCCAACTCCAAGCTGTATAAACTTGAATCCTTATTGGATTTAATACATATCAGGTGATGGTGAGGGAGGGCGTGGCCTAAGGAGATCAACACACTATATATAGGTGTGCATAATTATTAGGCAGATTCTTCTCCTCGGGAAAAATGTGTCAAAAAGAGATTTAACTGAATCTGAAAAGTCAAAAATTGTAAAAGTCTTTCACAGGGATGCAGCACTCTTGAAATATTTAAGATATTGGGGCGTGATCACAGAACCATCAAACGTTTTGTAACAAATAGTCAACAGGGTCGCAAGAAACATGTCGAGAAGAAAAGACACAAATTAGCCGCCAAAGATTTGTGAAGAATCAAATATGAAGCTACCAGAAACCCATTATCCTCCAGTGCTGCCAAATTCCACAACTGAACCAACCTGGAGTGTCAAGAAGTACGAGTGTTCAGTTCTCAGAGACAGTTAGAAAATGCTGAACCCTGACCACCTCTGAACAAGACACAGAAGTTGAAACGTCAAGAATGGGCCAAGAAATATCTGAAGACAGACTTTTCAAAGGTTTTGTGGACTGATGAGAAGAGAGTGACTCTTGACGGACCAGATGGATGGGCCTGTGGTTGGTTCAGTAACAGACACAGAGCTCCACTTCGACTCAGACGCCAGCGAGGTGGAGGTGGGGCACTGGGATGGACAGGTGTTATTAATGATGAGCTACTTGGACCTTTTCAGGTTGAAAATGGACTCAAAATCAACTTTCAAACCTACTGACAATCTTTAGAAGACACTTTCTTCAAGCAGTGGTTAAGGAAAAAGTCTGCATCTTTTTAAGAAGACTTAGATTTTTATTCAGGACAACGTTCCATCACATGCATCAAAGTTCTCCACTGCGTGGCTGGCCAGTAATTAAAATTTCAGAAATGTTTATTTGTAAATTTTGAGTTTGTTTATTATTCTCACAGGTGAAAATAAACATGTGAGATGGGAAACTCTTTGTTTTTCATTTAGTTGCATAATAATTCTGCACACTAATAGTTTCCTAATAATGGTGTACATGGTGTAGATATTCTCTTAAGAAAGACAAAACTTCACTTTTACTACTTTTAGGTTTGAGGGTTTGTTAACATTTTGGATTAATCAAGAGCACTGTAGCACAACTTGCCTAATAATTGTGCACACCGTGTATATGAAGAGGTGTGTGCAGCAGCAGAACTGGCTACTGCATACAACATTTATACAGAAACAGAAGTCAACGCAAGACAAGGCTCCAGACCAAGGACCTGACTTTATTTACTCCGACTGAGTCTGTATGACAGAGCTGGAAGTATCCATCAAGTCGGGCAAAGTAGATTTACTTTGAATAACATTTTTCAACATGCAATAGATAGCCTCTTCCAATAGAAACAGGGAAAATGGTTATTTTCGTTGACTAGTCCGTCACACAAAGCAGCAAGAGATGATGCCTTTTGTTTTCTGCACAGTAACAAGAAAGCTTTTGGTTAATAATAATAGAGTTAGTTCCTAAGCTGTCTGAAGGCTGCAGGAGTGGCGCTTTAGCTCAGCTCTCAAGTGACATTAAAACATAAAATGTAGCTTTTGCACAATATGTTGAATATAGGCCTGAACATTTGGAGCTGACATTTCAAATCACTCTCAGAACAGCCTGTCAGTCAAATTTGGTAAATGGGCCACTTATATAAGGCATTACTTTAGTTGTACTAAACCCTGCGTTTTCACAGCCTCTCGCTGGCATCAGCAGTGACGAGTGTATTCCCAGGAGAAAGGCTTTGTTGTGGGAGCAGTTGTTTTGATGTTGAAACAGATTTTCTGCCGCGCCATAGTTTATATGGATTCAGACACATATATCTAAATCACACTGTGGTATTACTGCCTGACATTGGCGTGTTCCCTTGTGTTTTACCAAAGCTGGGTCACAATACTATTTCAAATCCTTCTGGGATTTAGCAGCACAAGTAGCATTTTCATGGAGTGCAAACAGGCCACTCACAAGGCCACATTATTCAATTTCAAAGTGTTCCACATTGATTTCACAGACATTCTGGCGTCTTTTATATCAAAGTCACACACACTTGTTTCGTTGTTTACAGCAGACCGGGGCAATATATTTTAAGATTTGGCTATTCTTTAATTTTCCATCATGTACTCCACTTCACCCAAAGCATTGTTGATAGTAGAAAGGGTGGTAGGATTTTTACTTTACGTGTGTTTTCTCAAGTCTAAACTAAATCCATGTGCAAGGTTTGTGTAATTTGTATTTGAATTCCTATCAAGAGAGCACACAGGCAGAAACCTTTTACTTGGCTATTATAACAGTTAGTGTTTTTTTATTAAAAAGATATACCTGTTGTATATTAAGCAGAAGTAACTCCACTGTATTGCTTTATCTCTTTACAGAATGTGATGACACCTTGTGGGAAAATGAATAGCTCTTCTTATGTCCTCCTCTTCTTCTTCTGTGTGTGTGTGCGTGTACAGTGCCTCCAGTGCTGTCAGTGTTTCAGCAGTCCTTCAACGCCACGGCTGATTATCAGGAGTCCGTCACCTTCACCTGCATCACCTCGGGATCGCCGGACCCACTGGTCACGTGGCACAGGTAACTCCACTCCAAATCCAAACACTGCACTTCCACATGAACTGTTTTTTTATCAACACCACTCCATAACTATCCTCCGCCCTCACAAATCGCCCTCGGCAAACGAAAAATATGATAATATCCCATGTCACGTAGCAACAGCACAGACATTTGCCTTTGAAGAGCAGTTGACACACAGCTATCCACTCCTCAGCACCAAACGGAGTAATTAGCCCCCACCCACTCAGAGGCCTATTGTGACAAAGTGCTTTATTTTCATTGTGTTTTGGTCAATCTACTAAAAATAATCCATCTAATTTTACCTGAGTTTGATAAAGTTTAAAGATAATTAAGTGCATAGACCGAAAATATGTTTATCGTGATTGATCATCTTCCCGAGTCGCAGAAAAATCAATGTGTGCCTTAGAGAAAGCACAGGAAAGTACATTTAAAATTCCAGGTATGCTTTAAAGAATTGTGTTTAGAAGGTATGCATAAAGCCTAGCAGGTGAAAAAAAAGAAAGGCACTTAAACATGGTTCTAAATTGAACATAATGACACAGAGAAATGTTTCGATTTAAAGTCCTTACCACCCACACTTAGCTTTTATACTCGGCAATTGAATGCCTCTTTCCTATGTCTTTAACTTTTATGTGTTGGAGTGTTTAATGCAGAGAAAGGGCCATTTAAATATAGCCTGCTTCAGACGTTTGTTCTCGAACACGACATTGGGACTATATTAGGCCGCAAAACTTCTAACACTAGGTTTTGTTAAATGCAAAGTTGGCGCATTATGACAAGACTTTCTAACATAAAAACTGGGACCATGGAAAATGAGAGCATTAATTGTACTTTTTTTTTAAATATTGTTGCTTTTTCAACACTCTGTTTCAAATAAATGATTGAAGATTCTGTATGCACACTGAAAATAAGAAAAAGGATGTTTGAGTTTTGACCCTCTGAGGCTCCGGTAGTCTGTGGCGATCAGGAATTACCATAATAATGTCAGATACTCAACCTTGTGTAATATAAAACTGAGCCATTAAACAATATGACTGCTATTGAAAAAACTTTTTTATATTTCTTATCAATGAGTGGAAAGCCTGATTTACAAATGCATTCACACACATGTTATAAATAAAGTATGGAACAAGAGGGTCATTACCAACAGCAACAAAGAAGAAAAATATGCAGTAACAAGCAAAATATCCATTAACACCAAGCCAACATCTAACCTGATAATTGTGACACTGTGCACTTTCATAATGCTGTGAAATGTGCTCATGAAGAGGGTAAAGTGCATGCATTAGTGCCTTATTTCATAACTGATGCAGAAATAATGAGCGTTTAAGGCTCTCTTGTAGTTTGTGAGTGCACTGTATGGTAGCAAAAAAAAAAAAAGAAACACACACAAGGCCAATGCATCACTTCACAAACAAAGTCTAAAGACGCAGCGGGACACGAGCTCGACTTCTCATCCATCTTGTTTCCCATCCCGACAAGAAAGCTTCTGTTTACTCTGGAGTGCGTTTTGCCGTCGTACATGATGAGAAGAAAAAAAAAATAGAACCAAATCTGATTTTAATGATGTCGCAGCGTGTTGAACATCACGCAGCACTTTTGTACACAGCCAGACGTTCAATCAAGACCCATCCACGTGACAGACAGGGCTTTTAATTATTCCAAACTTTACATTCTGACTGTTCTCCGCCATATGCTCGGCGCTGACGTTGAGAAATAGAGCTGCACCTATTCGCTGCTCATATTTTAATGGCGCAGATTCTCATTCATCACCGCTGTTTTGATTTTTGTCAGTGATCACCATTCGAGGCTACAAAGGCTGACAATAAAAATAATTTCATGTTGACACTGACATTTCCAAATGTGGCGTATTAGACAATAGAGCCCCGGGGTATCCTTCCACCTTGTTTTAAAGCCTGCCTCATGAAGTGCACAGGTGTCAGCTGTGATTATGTCTGATGCATCAGAGCTGTTGTTTCCTCCACTTCAGTTGAACTCACCTGTAAAAATGTGTTCTTCAATGATCACTTGAGCTGAAGAAATAGGTTTTTGTTTATTTGCTCTCAATCTGTGTTTGTCCATTTTTTTGTTCTGCATGGATAGATTTTTAAATTAGAACTTCATTCGCTGGCATTTAAATGAGCAGACTTTTACTTTGTAACATCAACTTGGTGTAGTTTAATTAGTCTTAGACAGACACGGCCAAAGTCCGGCCCGGGGGCCAAATGCTGCCCACATTCATATTTCCACTGGCACGAAGCCTCTGTCATAAAATCAATAATATATGGCCCGGTTCCAAGAGATTCGAACATTTGTTAAGAAAATGTTGACCTTGTTTGGCTCGACATACTTGTGCGAGAAGACATTCTCAGTTACTCAGTTATGAACATGAATAAGAACCATGTGAGAACAAGACTTAGCGACTCCCACCTGTGGGACATTTTGCGCATTAAAACCACAGTTTTTTAACCAGACCTGCCCAGTTTACTGCAGTCAAGATCTCACAATCACCCTTCACAATTTGCAAACATGTTATTTGTTGATTCTGTTGAATAAAGCTTTGAGCTTGAGTCAAATTTAATAAAAAACTTGCATTCAATTTATTTTTTTTAGCCTACATTTATCCAGGTCAGGCAGTTATCAGATCTACCTAGCAGCAGAAAGCATAGTAAAACAAAGCAAAATAAAAGGAAATACAAAAAAGATACCCCACCTTCCTCATTGGTGGTATGTAAAATTCATGGTGGCCCATATGACAATTCATTTACGTCAATATGGCCCCTGAGACAAAAAGTTTGGGCACCCCTGGTCTTAGAGAAACCTCTCTTGACTGGATTTTAGACCAGTAACATTACAACGAGAGAGACTATTCCCTGATTGGCTCACTGTTATATAATAAAGTATTATACTGTACATGTATGTGAAAACTGCTACATAATTGCACAAAAGCCATGTCTTTCCCACCTAACCACATCTTAATCCTCTGATTGGAGGTCACAAGCAGGTGGCTCAATCACCTCCTCTGTATTGACCTGGAAATGCCTAGCCTTTCCTAACACCTTCTTTGGCAGCCTTTTAAAGACAGTTCTTTGCAACAAACCATGCTGAAATAATGCAACGTATTGTAGGATGTTCTGTTGTATGCTGGATAGAATGTATTATTGTATTGTAGTGGAGTTATGTGTGCAAGGGCCGGCTCAGAGAAGCAGCTGTTCATGGAAAGCAGTTTAGAGGCACACTACATACAGTAAGCCATTTCATCCTTCCATCGTGAAACCATTATTATTGTGGGTAGAATGGCAGTATTACTCTGTAGCAGCGTCCAAGCAGCTCACTTAATGAATCCACTCTTGCACAAAATATAATGATTGTCTCACTCTCTGTAAAATAATGCATACATAATGTACATCTGTGACATGCTTTAAAACAGATATTCAGTCGTGGATGAAAGACTGGCACTAAAGACCTTCTGTATATAACCGTTCACTGCTTGTAATGCGTGGCTATCACTTTAAATGTGTCAACTTTGTCTCATATTGCATAGTAACTGCAAATCATTTCCAAACAGTAAAAGTATTAACATTGCAAATAACTCTTCTTAAGCCTACAGTTATATTTTTGTTTCCTTTCATGTCATGCCACTTTGTTGTTCCCAGTGCTCCATCTTGTTAAGATGTGCAAATATAGTCTGCTAACTTTAATCTTAGAGCCCTCTGAGTATTACCTTTGGCTGCTCTATTCTCTCTTCCTCAGCCTATATCTCTTGTAAGTAATTTAATAAAATGTAAAGGATGTCTCAAAGTTAGACATCTCAGTGGGGGCCAGAGCCGTGCCCTGTCCCCTCACTGTCAAACATCTCTTCTTCATTTCCCTTCATCCGTCAGCTCTGTAGAATTAAAACCAACACATGAAGCGGCCGGGGCGTAAACAACAAGCACAATGCGATTTGCTTTTGGTTTCTGATGTCTCTGCTCGTGGCCTCCTCGGGTACATTTCCTGTCAGCGGGAGTGTTTTTTTTTTTTTGTTGTTGTTGCTTGGTCCAGCGTGCATCTTGGGTAATGGACTACCTGTCAGCAGTCAGTCAGTATAATGACATTGAGCGCTGCAGCGGCGGTGGCGTTCGGCACGGTCCCTCCCAAAGACGAGGCCGCTCTTCATTTCCTCCACGGCGCACTGCTGTTGTTATTACCCAGCTTTCCGTTTCCTGCGTTGACTTTCAATTATCCTCCTCCCAAAAGCATGTGACGCTGGGCCTGGCTGTGCAACATTACGGCCTTTGTGTATGCCTGAATCTAGAAATCAACACTTTCCCCCTTTGCAATCAAATGTCCTTTTCACAGTCTATAAATATATACAGTATATGAGGCCATGTGGAATTCAATCCCATAATAGTCAAGATGAAAATACAGCTCACCCTCTCAGATATAAGGCATTATCATGAGTCTAGGAAGAACTGGTAAACAATATCTCTGCATAGTATGAATTTATATAAAGTTTGACAATAAGCAAGGAAAAAAATAAAGAAGAAAAATAATTGAACCACTTTAGATGCATCTTAAGTGTGGTGTACTCTAAAGTAGCAGCATACATACTCCGTTTAGTTTGAAGAACTTTTATTTTAGCTTTGGGAATGTGACAAGGCAGATGGAATAAAGATCAAAGAGACCTGGGCCATGAATCAGAGTCAAGGTCAATGATGTTATTCGTCTCTGACCCTCTGGGCAAGTTATTTTTTGTGGTCTTTTTCTTAGTTACATTTATCAGATACTTTTTCTTTTGTTAGATTCATTGTTTTTCCCGTTTTTACTTCCAACTTTTCCATTGTTATTGTTCCAAACAGTCCCTAGAGCAGCCCAGCACATAATATTAGATTAAGAAGTAAGGACGACGTGGAGCAGAGGGACCCAAGTCAGAAATGCTACTGCTGCCCCACAAGTAGTTGCCATAGAATCTTGGAAAGTTGTATTTATTGTGTAATTATGTCCCTATTATGTGTCTGTCATAGAAAAATAATTTAGTTCCATTACTTCCTGTTCATGTCGCTACAGCTTGTCAGAAAGGACAAAATGAGCACTGCTGGAGGAGAAGCACACTCATGTTTTTATTTGAGCAAACATTCCTACAGGAAGATTAGAGCATTTATGAACTGAATAGATGGCTTTGATGGCTAGTGGCTTTGTTCATAGACAAAAGCCAGTCCCTGCAGTAGGCTGGCACAGCCTGACGTGAGCTCTCTGTATATTCTGTACACAGGAAGTCAGTATGGTGAAGGATTATAAACAAATTAATCCCTTTGGTATTTTCCATACCCACCAATCACATTTAAATGCGGCTGGAGTGTTGCCTTGCGACACACTTATGCGACACAACCTTGTTCCAAACAGTCAAGATGGCGCGTGGGACTGTCGAGAGTTTTTTTGCCTCTGTTTTTCAATCACTTTTAAATAATCAAGAGAACAATAAGTGTTTAAAGTCATTTACAGGCGCTCCGCCGCACGCCATGTTGGATTTATGCGACGCACTGCATATGCCCAACCAGTTTGTTTACTTAGAATGTTGCCTTGCTAACACATGCCTACACAAATGTAGTATTTTGGCATATTCAGTATACTCTGATTGCATAGTTTTCATCCTTTTTTTTGTGAATAAATCTTTTGACATGTTTAATGGTCAAGCACAAATTGATTTTGGTTGTTGTTGTAGAAAGTACTTATCCTATATTCATTTTGCCCATTCGGGTCAAATATGTGTTTCCAAAGAATGTATTTCCATTTGAATAATTCAGCCGTTCTTTGTTTTGACTACATTTTTTATTTATTTATTGTGTGCATCAGTATTTTCCACAATGACTCAGGGTTAACTCGGTCAATGTTATGCAGCCGTCGGGGAAAGCATTAGCTCTTTTTGGAGATAATCTGAAAGTAAAGGCCTTTTAAAAAGCAGAATGATAATAGCTCATTAGAACTGCTGTGTTTAAAATCGCCACAGCAGACTTCTCGATGCACTTTGGGGCAAGGTAAAAAGCTCTCATAACAAGGACGACGCACAATAATTTGATATTGCTAATGTATTACAGTTGAGGGGCTGCTCCTGGGGCTCATTAACATTTCACTCTTGGCCCGTTCCTGTCCACCGCTCTAATATAAATCCAATATTCACTGTTGACGGCAGCAGGGCAGTATTAGTTCAACTTCTGAACTCAACAAACAACTTCACGGTGTTGCTTTGGCAGTGTGCTGAAAACCTTTCATGTGACTTTTGGAATGTGAAAGGCTTTGAAACAAATCAGCGTGTTTTAATTGTATAGACAAAAGTGAACTGCTGTTATGTGCTGTAGTACAATTGCATCACTGTTGCATGGCACTGGGGTGATTTATGCACATATTGAACAAACCATAACAAGGACCACCAATCAGTCCAACAACACAATGCAATTATTCTATCTTTATTGCCGTTTCATTCCTTTTATATCAGGAAACATTGTCTTTTTGAGGTCCACTCTACAAAGGGTTACATGTTATTTATTTTTTTTAAAACAAGACTTGTGCTGCTAAATCACAGCAGAGACTGCAGATAAATTACACCCTAGCAAAACCTCATTGTCTGTTTAAGGATGCTCTTTAGAGACCCATGTGTTACTTAATGACCTCATTATGTAACAGGCTGGACATCCAGTGAGCTGTTTTGGGAACAATTAGGTTTCAAAATATGAGATTATGGTTAAAATTTAAAAAATAGGATTACTTACACTGGAACCCCTTTTAAGTATTTAAATTTGAATGGACACAATTCTGTTAAATGCAAATGAAGCTTAATGTACTGACTGTAGTGGAGTGAGCACTTTTATTTTTTATTTTAGGAAAATGCAACTTTATTCTCGCTCCACTTCAAAAAGCATCAAATATCAAACAGACCTTAGTTAGCGCCCCTAGCTCAGTTGGTAGAGCACATGCAAAAAATTAGGCAAACAACCCGAGTAAGACTTGATACTCAAATAGTATTTGAAATAGCAGACGTATTTGAGTATCAAGTCTCGCTCGGGTTGTTTGCCCAACATTTTTAAGACTCACAATAAGCTTAATCTATCAAGGAAACTGATACTTCTGTCTGCTATATAGGCTATTACTTCAAATAGCCTGTATTGAATGTAAGTCAAGGCGGTCACCTTAACTATAGAGAGCTGTGACAAACACTGACCTATAAAACATTATGTCTCAACTTCAAAACTAAACCTCCTTTTCTCCTCTAAACTTGACGTGCTGTGTTTTTCTTGCTTCCTTTTTGTCTCATCTGCATCTTTTGAAAAAATACCTTTTGTAAAACACCTTGTCAAGTGGTCTTCTTCTATCAACTGCTTGCACATACAGTACATGTAAATCCATTATAACAGCACTACTTGGTATGCATACATTGACTAATTAGTTGATATGGAAAAAAAAGTTGCATTTTCCTCCAATTTTAATGAGGAATCTGCAAAACCTGCGTCGCACAATGAAGCTTCTGCAATGAGGATTAAATACAGACATAGATCACTTTAACACCATTATTGTACTTGGCTAACTAATTTCTCTACTGGGTCCAATAAGCAGAGACATTAAGTGCACACAGTATTCTGCACCACACTGCAGTCATTTAGTGAGTTCTCCAGTCCATAACCAACAGTACACAACAGCGGCTCCAAATATGAAGATGGTATTTTTCCGGATGGCAGACTCTCGAAAAGCCAACGTGTGGAGAATGATGATGACATACTACAAAATGATTCACTGAAGTGTAGTTATTTCAATTAAACGTGTCTCTCCAAAACAACACTTCAACATACTTCAAAGTGCCATTATTAAAAAAAAGAAATAAAATAAAGTACTGTCATTTCTTTCTCCACCTTTTGATTTTCCCATCTCTGTAAATATGTGGAAAGTGGAGCGGTGTGCACTTAGCTGCTCTCTTAAGGGATCAGCTGACGTCTAAAGTGCTAAGATTATACACATGTACTGACGGTTTGGCATAGGTCACCACGCCGGCCAGCATTCACCCGTGTGCGTTCTGCTCTCTTTGTGCAGGAAAGGCACGCAGCTGGAGCCCTCGGAGCAGTACATTCTGAGTCGACTTGAGGGAGGACGCAGCATGTTTACCATCCGCAACATCAGGCAGGCGGACGGGGGAGCATACACCTGCCGCGCCACCAACAAGGCCGGGTCTCAGGAAAGGGAGCTCTTTCTCAAAGTGTTCGGTAAGACCAGTTTAGGACAACTAAAGCAGCACATGGGCAAATTGTTAGGTTGTGTTTGTGAGTGGTGATTAAAATGAAGAATACTGTCTTTAACAGGAAGAAGGAGCAGGTTAAAGTTGTTCAAAACTGTCAAAGTCTTGAAAAAGTGAAGAGTTAGTGCCATAAAAGTTTTGAATTTGTTGAAAGTTGGGCCTTTCAATGAAGGACTATTCTTAATGAACAGTAATTCATTAAGAAGTGAATGACTGTTCAATTGAATAACATTACATTTCTGTTATTTTGGGAACTATGTATTGTCTTTCTTCCTAAAACCGCTTTACAGAAGTGACCCAGTAAAACATACAGCTGAACTAAGTTGAAAATTAGTTTAGATGACCCCATTTCACAAGCAAATCTTTCTGTCCACTTTCATTTAAAAGAATGTGTAGACAATTTTTATTTTTTTTAAAGAATCCCATGCAAGCAGATTACAAAAACTTACACTCTCTCTTTAAGGCCAAGAAGCAACTTGCAGAGGCCAAAATACAATGCTACAATGCAAGTTCATCAAATGACCACCAGAACCCCAAACCTGTGCCGTCCGACCCTTGACCTCTAATAGGGGCAGCAATAGTAGTGTGCTTTTAGTTTTTGTAGTTGTAGTTGTAGTTGTTGTGCAGCTAAAACCAATGCTCCAGTTACATCAGCTTGCATGGTTTGGGAAATGTAGCTGGTCTTGTGACAAAACTTCAAAAAACACCACATAAAGAATCTTTTTCTACATTCACTTTTACAGAAGAGCTGATTCTTTTATATGATGCTGCAACCCAAAGGGAATGTATGTCTCAGGTGACATTAGTAGTTTGTCCTATTTTTTCCTGGAACAATAGAACAGTGTCTCTGGATGGTCCATGAGTCTGTGCACCTCGCATTAGTGCTGCCCACTTGTTCTCTGCTCATTCCACGAATACATTACAGACAGTTTTGAAGAAAGAAGAATGTTTCCTTAATGGAAAACAAGCACAAGGTTATTGGACGTAATGGTCCATCATTATGTAGTATATTTAGTTCTACTCTAGGTTCATGGGTGAAGTGTTTATTATCACCATTGTTTTTCCTGTATTTTTTAATAATTTGAATAAGAAACCTATTTTTGGACTTTGTAAGGCCATGAAAAAATTCCTTAGCTTTTACCCATAAACCCTTGTTATGCTCACTTTACATTGTTGGATCTATCTGTCTTTCTAACATCGCCTGTATTAAATATTTGTTTATTTCAATTTTACCTTGCACTATTGACTTTACTCTTACTTACATTTTGCCTGATTCTAAAGAACTTTTGTGAAGTGCACATGAAAAGATGAGAGAAAATTCCCAACAACACAAATTAATACCAGGCTCTTGAAGATTTAGAATGTAAATAACAATGACTACCATATTCACTTTTCCCATAAGTACTTCTACTACCTTTAATTCAACCACAGCCCTGTTTCAGCAAAAGAATAAAGTCATATTAGCCATTAGGTCTGTGCAGGCTCGAAAAAGCACACATATTCTCTTTGACTGTTAACATAAGGGCACTAGATAGTTAGTGGGCTTTGAATGGCTCACTGTGCACAATGTTCAGGTCAAAGGTCAAAAGGCCACTTTTATAGGCACTGCTTTACCCATCTCAATTATCTATAGTGGAGTTAACGGCACACACTTTCCCACTGTCAAAGCTCTTCATCATTTTCACAGAAGAATTAAAATGTTTTATACCTTCTTGACCCTTGTCCAACTGCTGCATCGTCATGGCAACAAAAACTCCATTCTACATTCTGCCCGAAAGCAATATGGCCGCGTTTGACCTTTTATCCGACCCAATTCTCCACAAGTTTTTCCTCTTCAAACATGAATACGTTTTGTTCAGTTTTTTGTTTTATTAGTTCTTTACAAATATCTTTTATTTTGATGCTCAAGGCTTTACCGTAGTTGCAGCAGGATGTCCACATCATCAACCCAGCACTGCATGAATATGATCTATTTCTCCTCAAAGCGAGCCTTTCATGTTTTCACTTCATATTTCAATTACTGCGCTCCCCCTCTAAATTTCAATTTATATTTTCATAAACCTGCCGGCTATTTTCCACACAGATCCCTCCCGATAGCTCATGAAAATGTATGGAGATTTGTGCTCTAGTCATCAACATCCGTCAGAGATGTGAGGAGCGCCTTGTTCTTCAGAAATGCACATTTAAATGAAGAAGTTAAGGGTGTTCTCAATGCGGTGGGGATGCAGCTGTACGTTAGTTTTATTACCCTTGACAGCACTGGTGGGAGCAGACGGCCCATTTGTGTCAAAGTAGAGCTAGTGTGTGCACGCTCCTCATTTAGACATTTGCATTATGATTGTGTTATGTTCGACAGGGGCGACTCAGCGTTTCCTGGAAAGACTACAGTGTCATAGGGTTTGTGCAAAGAGGCAACTTTTAGCTCTACACAGATTACGTCAGACTAACAGTGAATGAATAGTGATTATATTATTTCTTCAACATTTGTCATGTTTTTAACTCGTTAGAGTTCTTGATAAAAGCAGAAAATTTTAATACTTGTGTGCAGACATTTTGAGACAAAAGGAGTATTTTTTCAAATCAACACAGTCACACAGTGTGATTAGAGAAGTGCGTCATTGTCTATTATTCGACTCAAGAAGACTGAGAATCAACTTGAGTGGCATCACAAGATTTGAAAAGAGAAAAGAAAAGAGTAATAGTTTGGTTGTCTTTATGATGCAGAGAGGTTGAGCAATGTCTAAAACATTTGTCAGTTTACATAGCCATCCTGCTGGATCTTTTATTGTGGGTTTTGTTGTTACAGGATACCCAAATATTTGTTGCAGGCCATCTTTGGGACTGTTCTTCTTTAGACTTGTTTGGGCACCCTAAACATGTTGTGTTTCAAAAGGTGTGGCTGCATTAGACAGACACAAAGAAATACATTTTTTTGTTTATTGTTAACAAGAAAACTAAATTCTTGACAGTTTTAATATGTAAGTTCTCAACATTGTTAGTATCAAAGTGTAAACCCTACACTGTGATCAACTGTGAGTGTCACTAAAGAACACTAGGGAGTCGTTTAGGGAAAGGTTTACAGAGTGGGTCCAGCGCATGCGGACGGCAGTGACGCCTAGTAACTGCAGACGTAATGTGCCAACGTCAATAATAGTTATATTCGTGGTTCTCATAAGCTCTTCCTATTCAACTTTAGAAGCACATTACTCACTGTTTTTCTCATTTGCTCATTCATACTCCCACATCTCACTGAAACCTAAAGAGAAGTGCGTCAATGCCACTTTGGAACTAATCATCTCAGGGATTTGTCACCTTGTCCTTCTTATATATATATATATATATATATATATATATATATATATATATATATATATATATATATATATATATATATATATATATATATATATATATATATATATAGTAAGTTCACTCCATTTGAAACCAAGCACTACTTTGTCACATCACACTTTATTTAGTCTGACCCTGTATTCTTATTCTTTTAAAAGTAAGATAAGCAGTAGAGTTTCATAGCAGAGATTTGGGAGCTGTCTCACCAGTCTGTAAAAGACTAATGTCCCTTCTTTTTTTTATGTGTTTTTCATCACTTGGACGTGGCTTTTTAACGCTCTGCTTATCACAGGAAACGGTCACATGGGCAGTGTAAGCAGAAATGCTAATAAGAGCTACGGCGAAAGCTAAAATAGACAGTGTACTGACGGCGGGTTTCCAGCACCATATTATATTCTTCTACCTGTCAGTGTGTGGGAAAAGGAGCTTTATGTAATCTAAATATGTCTGCTCAAAGGAGGAATCTTTTTTCGTCTAGTCACCTAAAACAACCCTATTATACTCTTTTCATTCCCTTTTTGCTTTGGTCGGCAAAGCACATATCTGCAAAGTTAAAAAGAACATAGTCACGTGGACCTAAATAATCCAGAAAGACTGCTTTTTTAATAAAGTGCCTTGTGTCATAATATCTGTCAGACTTTAACTTTCTGGTACACAGTGATGCGCTCAAGTAACATCACCCAAAGACTATTGAAACCATGTGTTCTTTTGGGCCCTTTAGTTGGACCTGGTCAAGACAGAAAGCCCTCGCATTCTTGACCTGACACTCAATAAACTGTCTATAATAATTGTCAGCCATGTAACCACTATGAGGAGACTGATATAAAATGATACAGTAATGTGAAGAAAAGATTAAAAATGCAAGCCTATTTCCATGACCAAAATGAAATGATAGAAACTTGTTATTCAGATTGATGCAAAATAAAACCGTTAGGGTCAACATTACTAACACACTTATCTTCGTTTTATGAATCGATTTGTAAAATAACATATCCCCAACGTCCATTTAAATCCATTTGCTGAGGCTAAAAGCTGTTCTGTTTATGTGAGCATCCTTTGTGTAGTATCACTTACCGCGTTAACGGCTCTCAGACATGTCAGGCGCAGATTTCAGTGTCAGCAGTGACACTATGCTGCTGCCTAACACAACATTTACAAGTCTAATTATTAGTGTTATTAGGTTATTATAGTTATTAGCTGAGTTAAACACTTGTTTTTAATTATAATACCAGGTTAAAAAGAAATGTTTTAGCTCATTTGCAAATTAAAATGAGAACATACACTGTGCTCTGGAACCCAGCCAACACCTGGAAGGTCAAATTAATTCAGAATTTCTATCTTTGCACACACAACTGTATCTCAGTCCTTTTCTCATTTGGACTTGAAATGTTTTAGATAATGTGTTATTAATAATCTCCTCTGCAGAGTGTTTTTTTTTTTTGCACCCTGTTTGATAAATGAGACATTTCCTATTTAATATTTGCCTGATGAAGGGCATGTGGGGCAGGGCGGTTGTAGATAAGGTGGTGATGAAGAACTGGGCTAGTCTCGCTGTAGGTGGGCAGGGCTTGAATCTGATTTTTTTGGTGCATGTAATAGATACAAACCATACATAAAAATATTAATATTGCCTCTTCCTAAGTCTCAAATGTTTTTGGTTTGTGATGATTATCTAGTCTCAGTCCATTTTCTATGTGTGTTCCATAAGCAGTAAAAGATAAAAGACCTTCATTACATTCTTCCATGTGTCCATCCTGAGCTTCCGTAGCTACATGGCTGTCAATATGGCCTTCATTAGTGAAAAGTACTCAGTTATTAGTAATCTAGACAAATTGAGCTTTTAGGTCACACAAATAAAGCTATGAAAGTAGAAAATAGATATTTGATCATTTATCTGGTATTTATTTCTGTTTATCATTAGATTCATCTTTTAATCTCTAAACATGACATGTGCAAACACCATGGAAGTATGATCAATGGGCCGTTGAACTCAGAATTGCACCTGGAAGCCTGGAACTCTTTTAGCATTTGCACAATTGAGCACACTTCTAGTAAAAAAAGAGTGACCTCAGATTTGACTTTTATAATATAGAAGCGTTTACTCAGTACTGTTGCAGGTGGCCACTTCAAATATGTGTTTAGGTCCCTGTGTATATTTGCAAGACTCCCAGTCCTTTGAGACTCCACCTTGAAGCTGAAGCTTTGTGTATTCACTAAAGCCTCTAACCCTGGGCGATGTTCAAAGCCCCCAGTACAGTCGCCCCTATTTCCTATTCATTTCCCTTTCTGCTTTTGGATTTTCTGCCATGCTACTTTGCAAGCACCCTGTTAAGGGCTTAAGTGCAGTGTGCAGGGGGGAAAACAGCAATCCATGATTCATGTGACATGCTCTGTACCCCTGACATGCATGGGGTTTCAGGGCCTGCTTAAAGCATCTTATCAGCAGCCCCCCGACGGCACGCTCTTCAGCACTTATCGCGGTGCTCACGCGCCGTCAAAAGCGGATCCCACGGTGCTGGAGAGGCATCCTACCAGACAAAAATCTATATTGATTTAAGACAAAAAAAAAGGTGAAGTGCACAAAAGTCAAAGTTCTGGTGTGTTTTGTACAGTAAAAACCTCTGCAAAGTCAGTTTGTGTGTACAGTAAAGAAAAGGCCAGAGGGTGTGCTACCTGCTATGCTCAGACTGGAAAACATCTGCAGTGTATAAAGTAGGCTGTCCTGGACTGGAATGTCAGAAATGAGCTGAATTTAAACCCAGTGGTATAGAGCCTTTTGAGCTGCCTGTGCATTTTGTCAATGGAAGTCCACTTTAATTTATTTTTAATACACGAAAGGCCATTTGCCAAGAAACTAAATGGGTTTGTCAAATTGCAACCACCCGGCTTCATGTGTGTGCTGTCAGTGAGTTGGTAGAAAACAAGTACTGTAGATCAGTTGGTTACATTGTAACACAGGTTCTCTGAGTGGATATGGAATGTAGGGTGAAAAGAGTCTTCACTCAAAAGAGAAATGATTTGTTATTTTTTAGGTTATACCAGCTAAATGCTAGGTACAAGTTTCTAGATACTCAGGTCTATGTTCAGTTGGATTGTACAAAATGTCGAATAACACCACAAGGAGGAGACAAGGAGATATACGCTAATTGTTTTAGGACCTGTGCTTCCTTACTATTGATAAACTGAGATGCGATGCCTGGTGCGATTTGCAAATACAGTATGCATCAATAATGCCGCAAAACCTACAATTCATTAAGTAAAACTGCATTGCAACATGGATATACAATTGCAAATTAGGTAATGCAGCACGCACAGTTTGAGGGCTATACATATTATACATGTAATATGTGAAGACTATAGTTTGTTAGCATTCTCGCACTAAAATGAACATGTTTTATAAAGAAATGGGAACTACGGCTGCATTTGCTGTGATAATGGGCATTAATCTTTTTGATGTGTACTTTATTTGCTGCATGTGAGTCAACACTTTCCCACACCTAACTCATATCCCCTTTTCTCCTCTGCTGTGCCATTCCAGTCCAGCCCCACATCACCCAGCTGAAAAACGTGACAGCAGTTGAGGGCAGCGCCGCCATGATCTCCTGCGTGGCCGAGGGAGAGCCTCTGCCCGACATTTCCTGGAGGAGAGCCAGCGACGGCCAGACCTTCGTCGACGGAGACAAGGTAGAGAGTGCCAGGGAGTGCCAATGAGTGCCAGAGCGGTCCATCTGTCCGTTTGTTGGTCCACATCACATGGCAGCAGTAGAAGCTAAAAGTGAACACAGCAAACAGGGCAAGGTCTTGGTTAAGTCCAAATAAGACTGGAGTTATAACATAGAGCCTCAGCAGTGACAAACAGTACATATGACTTTTAGGGAGTGAGGCTGAAAAACCCAATATTTTTGCAGCCTGATGATATTTTGACAAATCATTTATTCCGAATGCTATTACAGCAAAGGACAAAACTTGTACTTGCCAAATACCAAATCTAAATTGAACTTTGAAAAGCAGCCCTGTTTTTCAGACCGATGTCATGGCTGTCACTAATGAGTATTTCAAAGGTTTAGTAAAACAGCTGTGTCCTGAAATAGCCTTTGCACACTCACAGAATGGTAAAGTCAGTATTAGAGGTTGATCAGACTAAAACTGCTGTGTCACTCTTATCTGCAAACATTTACTTTTGTCCATAGTACTCCACTGTAAAAATCAAAAATATATATCAATCAAAATAATAGAGAATGGCTTGAACCTCTGCAATAATAGTTTTTGACTTGAGAGGCTTGTGGCCACAGTTGTGTGCCTCAGATTTTTTCCCATTAGTGACCTTATGACAAAACACAATGTGAAGAGTGAAATATAGCACCAACGTTTGAGATCAAAGGTTACTGGTAAAATTGGCCCGAACTGATAAGAACATGGCTTTGTAGATGATGGGAAAATTAAACTAGCAGGGGTTTGAAATTTGTCTCAGCTAAGAATAAAAGGGATTTTTTTTTTTGTTTTTGACATTAAGCACAAAATGGGCCAGCAGTTATCTTTGTTGTCTAAATTATGCAGCTACTTTCATCCTGAAATTTTGACACTTACTAACTTTCCACTAATCAAGGCTATTTCCAGAATGCATTTTTTATTAAACATGCTGAATTTAATATTGCTGTTCCACACCTCTCAACCTTCTGCCTTAGAGCCTTTGAGCATCTACGGTGGCCCTGCTTGGACATCCTGGCAACTACTAGACAAACCATGTGGAAAATGTCAGATAATGAGTTCACTTTGTCCGAGATATATTTTACAAGGAAGAGACATGAATGTGTTTCTTCTCCAGCAGTGCTCAGTTTGTAGAGTTGTGGAAAACGGGAAGAAAATAGCTTCCATTGGGCTCTATAGGGCTATTAATGTCTATTCCTCTAGAGGTTGGCAAACGCTAAGTGTTTATTTTTTATATCTTATTTTTTTTAAATGACACACTTTTGAAAATAATTTGACTGTTCAACTTCTTAGGCTACAACAGAATTATACACAGTTGGTTTAAATTGCGTCCACACTACTCTGGAGATGAATGTTCTAGTTTAAAGTAAGGTGTCTGGCACTATAGTGGGAGTGAAAGGAGAGAAATTATAGACTTACACCAGGGTTCTGGCTCTT
Organism: Neodontobutis hainanensis; assembly: GCA_024349245.1. Lineage (NCBI taxonomy): Eukaryota > Metazoa > Chordata > Actinopteri > Gobiiformes > Odontobutidae > Neodontobutis > Neodontobutis hainanensis. The sequence continues at coordinate 1,226,817 of JALDNG010000001.1, read as the reverse complement.
CTCTGATTCTTTCTGGTTATTGGCCCAAAATAATATGATATCCTTGATAACCAGTGAATTATAATCATGCAACATGGGTCTTTACTTTCTTTAAATGTATTGCCATCATGTTTGAAACGCCAGTGTAAATGGAAACAGTTTTGTTCAAATTAAAATGCTCTATTTTAGATATACCTTCACAGTATGTGTTTCATCTCCGGGGGCCTTCATGATTTCTCTTCTGGCATGCTTGGTGGCCATGTCTGGATGACTAATAAAGAAACAGGGAACATTAGTGGGTAATGACTTGTATATGTCCTCATAAAATTAAACCTGACGTAATAATTGCCATCTGCCTTCCATTGTAATTAGAAGCATTTATCGCCCGGAAGCCGTGCTCCCGGGTTGGCTGGAATAACACATACATTATCAGTTTGATTCCTTCTTTTTGATAAATGTAAGGACCGTATGCGAGGTGCCTTGTCATATACGTAGACACACTGTACATTACCTAGAGTGCACATTCACCTTGCTTTTAAGACGAGGCTCACAAATTGCAGCCACCATTTAACTCAAAACTAATTACCGCTGAATGAGCCGTCATCATCGTCAGAAGCGCTCCATCACACAAACCTGGCAGAGGGCTCGAGCCATTTGGACAGAGAAAAAAAAAAAAACACAACAACAACAACAAAGATGGCAGCTGCTTCTTTTGCCGGTAAAAAAGGTCACCGCGGAGATAAATGAATGTGTGCATTGGCTCGAATCGTGGGGTTGATAAATCACAGGCGAAAATGAGAGTAAGTGCTCCTCTTCCCACAGCAAATGCAATTATGGAAATGCTGTAGCGCGCCAAGCAACACACCTAAACATAAGCAAAGACAAACAGAGCGCGCGCAGCAGCCGGCATGATGGATGGCCGCAGTCATTTAGGTTTAAGGCAGGATGTTCCTCTCTCAATTTGCTCTCCAATCTGCATATCCACTCGCATCGCACTCTCCTCTGCTGTGATGCGCTTTAAGCTTCAAAGCACTTACTACTCACTGCATAATGTGGCTTTAATTTTTCGCTTTCTTTGTCAACTAACTCCGTGACCCTCGCAAAAAGAATAAAGAGATGCTGGAATATAATTATGAAATGAACGAGCTACAAATTTAGCTAGGGGAATTGTTTGACTTTGTGCTATTGTTCTAGTCTTTTATCTCAGACGAGGCCGCGTGACTAAAGTAATTCATCCGACTGAAAACTCCTGGAGAACGTTGTGCCCTGGTTCAAAACATAAAGTGGCGTGTGTTAATCTGAGCTGAGATTGGAAGATGTGCCTCAGTTTAAACGAGACTCCTGCAGTGTTATCGATTTATCCTCTGTGGATACCTGATTAAAACACGTCTTGCCTTGACTGGCTGGCTGGCCAGATGAAGTAAATAGTATTATGGTTGTGTTGGTTTGCTCATTTGTAACTAATGTTATATTGGCAGCTTAATGTTTCCCTGACCATACCATTCTTAGCTCTTCTGTACAATCATAAATACAAATGCTACTCCAAGATGTCTATGGAACGGGTTGGACACATCACCTGCATGGCTTTGACTTGTTTTGGAGTATTTTCTGCCCGGCTGACATTTACATTTGACATTTTAAATATTGTAATTTTCGATTGCACTGACTCTCCATTTGTCTTCATATATATGCACTGTAAATGCACACACGCTGCTCTTTTTAAAGTCTGACAGTATTTTCTTTTTGTCTGTCTTCCCACTTCCACAAGCCGCTTCCTCTTTCATCTCCTTCCTCTGACGCCCCCCTTTTATCTCTGCACTCTCGTGTCCCGTGCCACTCACATGTGTGCTCTGCGTGTGCGACAACCTGCCTTTGCCGGGCGTCTGGCTCTGTTTTCGCTCCGTCCTTCCACCGAGCTGCATATCAAACACCCTTGTCAGTTGGTGGAGGGGGTTAGCAAGTCATTTCCTGACTCACAAGCTCTCTAGGAGATTTCCTCCTCTTGTGTTCCTTCCCTCTCATCCTTCCATTCCCCGACATTCCAATTCAGCGCACACGCTTTCCCATTTCCATTGACCTCAGCTGTGCATCGCCAGCACAAAGCAACCAAAGCTGAGCCACTCATTGGCTGATAGCACTAAGCATGATAAAGCACTGATAAGGCATTCTAAACCATACTGTAGAGCCACATAAAGAGAGCAGGCGGTTTCATGGAGGCTTAGAAACATAATGAGTGTTAGCACAAGCTGGGAGGTGGCAGCGGGCATTAGAGCAGCTACGTCTGCATGGATCTATGCAGAGAATTTATGTGTACACTCTTAGAAATGCAAATATGCACAAGTCAGTGGGTGCAAATGTGCATGTTTACATATGATGGTGCTGCAAACAGAGGCAGGTCTGATCTTGAGGGTCAAGAAGAGGTCAAAGAGGGCAATGGAAACCTCCGCAGTAAATTTGATGCATGAAGTAAATGATATACATTGTCACTTTAGAGGCAATGCAAATCCCATTACAGCAGTATTCAATGAATTTCTCTTCTGGTCTGGGCAGTCCCTGGTTAATTGCCTGGTCTGCCTACGTCACATCTATATTAGTTTAGGGTCTCTAAAGCATTGATCTAGCATGCTGCGGAAATCCACATCACATTCCATTGCTACCTTTTTAGTGTCACTGGGAAGATGTTCTACTACAGGCCCAGTTGCAAAGGGGCCTCCTGTTTGAGTCTGATTGAGGTTGACCTGGACTGCCTGGTAGCTCATGACTCCATCTAGTGGTAAAATGTGATATAACAGGAAAATCTTTATTAGATATCTCCAAAAATTAAGTCTGCCATTCCATCAAGAACTTTGTGTCAACACTCAAACACACTGAACAAAACAAAATCAGAACCTTGAATGAATGAGGGCTGCACAATATATCATAAATCTATTGTTATTGCGAAATTGTCAATTGCAATATCTGTATAGCAAAGATTGACTAATGTTATACCCTACATCTTTTAGACTTTTACTTCCTTTTCTGTCAAAATCATCCAAAATTAATGAAAAAAATTGTCTGTGGTTCATCCAAATAAATAAGTCCTGGTTTAGACCTTGCTCATTCCTACATTTAGTCTCAGGTTAGACCTGTTTAATCCTAGTTTAGTCCTAGTATAGTCTTTGATACTGATAGTCGTGGATCTTGAGTAAGTTCTCATGGCCACGGGAAGTGGGGGTGCTGGGGGTGCTGCAGCACCCCCTAGTGATGAGAGGGAGATAAAAAAAAAATGTAGGCCTATTAAAATATTTTGCACAATTTATAAATTCCTTATGAATATTTTAGAAAATGATTTTGACACACGTAGGCTATTACGTATATTTTGGATTTTAATTTCATATTTTGAGGCCTAATCAACACAGGTTCAGAAGTTACGTTGTCAACGTCAGGCAGGCAGGTTTGGTCGCCGAGTAAAGAGGTTTCCCGCTCGTCCCATGCAGAATTATTCTGCATGGAACAAGCGATGTATTCTGTAATGAGATGTAAGATGCATTTACATAGTTTAATGACAGAGACGTCTCGTTTCTGAAAAGACTCACACATCTTTCGCTGATGCATACTAACACAGACATTCTGAACTCCCTGGACATTCGTCCCCTCATGAGAGACTTTATCTCCACGACCCCAGAGCGCACCTCGACATTTGGACACCTGTAACCAGGGCACCCCGCCTGCATGTAGCTTAGGTAAGAGCATGGTGCTGCTGCGCTTGTAATATTTATTTTTTTGGCAACAAGTGTGGGATCAGCTTTGACTAGCCAAGCAATTGTAAGTAGTACACTATAGTATTATAGTATAGTATTATATAGTATTATTGTACTATAGTTTGTAAGGTGGTGGGGATGGAGATGGAGAGTATTGTTTCGTTCGTGTGTTCTTTGCGTAATGGTTGTGGAGAACTGTTAAATAACGTTTAAATAGTCGGAGATTATTTCCTTGTGTTTTGTGTAAAAAGGTTGGAGCTGGAGACTGAAATTGTAATGAAAGTAATTATTTTGTTTTCTTTCGATTATTAAACTATTATTTCTGATTCTGCTTCTGAGAACTGATGTCTGTGTGTTTCAGGCCCTGGCTGGCTGTGCACTGAAGTGTATATGACAATAAAGTAGTAAATCTCAATGTATTTATTTTTAAAATGTTTTTTTAAATAGGCCTAGAGGCTCATAGTTTTTCTGTCCAAAAAAAAAAAAAAAATTCACTGTAAGTTCCTGCTTTGTGGAGGTGAAGTTAGTCCAGAGTGTTATATATATTTATTTGTCCTACGTAAAAGAGCATTGAAATATTGCAGGAAATATTGTTATTCACATATTTTTGCAATACCTATAATGTTGAAGTCCTAAAAATGGTGGTTATTTGCCTCTTGATTGGCCAATTAAGATATATTCCTACTTTACCATTTCAAGCCCATTTTTGACTTTATATTTAAAGAGAAGAAAGACATCGGAGGGATAAATACAGAGCTTGTCATCAGATCTTACAAACTGTGTGTGTAATGCACACGTGGGTGTGGAACAGCCTCTAAACTAGCACTAACACAATCCCCCCAACTATAGGGGGCTTCAAAAAGATTGCGGTCTGAGCTTTGAGAGCCTGTTTTGACTCTCCGTCTTTGTTGTTTTTGTTGTTTGAGTCCCAGTTTCATTATCACAACACTCCCTCCGAGGCCTTGAGCTAAATGCGTTGTCTTTTTTCACACACTTTCTAAAGCTTTGATTCAACTTGCCTTAATGGACTAATTAGTGGGAACGTGGGAAGGCAACATCTCAGCTGTGTTTTCTCTTTTCAAAAACTATAGGTGCAGTTTAAACGGTGTTAATAATCATCCCTTGAGTTGTCAACTCCAATTGCTCTCTGAAATATGTTGTTATTACACAAACAATTTGATCTTATTGGTACTTAGAGGAAGCAGGATCATATGGAATGTGCATTTAGCTTCCAAATGTTTTAAGAGTATATATCTACTGTATAACAAAGCCTTTTGTGTCATTGTGTAATTCTTAGGAGCTTCATCTTTTCAAATATTGGTAAAATTTAAATATAAACTCTTTTACACTAACGTTATCATTATTATGTGATTTGATACTTTCTTTACAACTTACTTTCTTTGCCAAAAAATTGCCTTAATTGGATTCTGCAGTTTCCTTTCAAACCACCCTATTTTCCCTCAAACTGAGCATAATTCATTTGTACCAAGAAAAACTTACAAAATACAATTTCTAATTCTATTTTGTAAAAATGGAAAAACACTTAGGCTTTGTTGAAAAAAACTAAAAACCCAAAACATAATGCTTCAGCGAATAATATGAATACCACAGAAATAGTTGCACTAAAATGAAAAACTTTTTTTAGTATGGTAGCTGACCTTCTTGGAATGAGTCAAACCCACAGAAGCCCCCTCAAATGTAGAGTCCTTGAGCAGTGTCACTAAGTCGTTTGCAGGGCTGCAGGGGTTATCTGCTGGCTAACAGCCTGCAGGCCTCAGCCGTATCGTCTCTGCAACAAGGATGCTCCTGGGCTGTTTTTTCTCATTACCACTGATTGTCGATTACAGGAATGATTGCCTCACTGGCCAGAATTGACCCGTTGCTTCAAATTGATTCCATCTGTCTTTATACAGTTGTAATGACCTTGTAATAAATCCAGGGTTTATTGCTTTAACCTCGATGCTGTGTGGACTGACAGTGGCGACCCGCGAGGGGGGGTCACTCCGGATCAAAGGGCTGTCATTTGGTTCATTAGAGCTGGCTGAACAACTTGGTCGAAATCATCTCATCTTACTTGAAAGCTGTGGTGTTTTTCTACAGATTTGTAGAATCAATGAGGAAATCCATTGAAATTCCTAAAGTAACACATACTACTTTACAACAGCCTTCCCAGGACAGCACTTTCTGAGTCTTCGGATACCTCTTCTGATTCTGGCATTTTGGCATTGTGTCAAGATTACTTGACACACACTACAATAAGGCTGTTTAAGAATATTAAAATAGCATGTCTTGTGGCTTTAACATTTACCTTTAGGACTACAAGCTTGCACCACTCTAGCTAGCACAACAAGGCATATATCTGAAATTGTGCCAAGTCTATTTTTTGCATATTTTTGAAACAAATAGGTGCACTACACACTTTTAATTGCACGCTGCACCGGTGTAGAACATGAGTTGCAATTAACACCTTATGTAGCAGCCAAATGCTAATTAGATCAAGCTAGTTCTAGACTAAACAAGACCAAACACTGAAATATCTGCCCACAACTAGATTTTTTTTGACTGATAGCTTTTACAGTTGCTATGGTTACAAGTTGGCTGACTTATATTAAACCTGAACAAACTTGGTGTGCATTATACTGTATATGGTTTTGAGGCACACCAGTCAGCCAATCAGAAAAGAGTATTCAGCCAGACTATGGTATAGACCGGGGTGCTCAATATGTCGATCACGATCTACCAGTTGATTGCCAAGGTAGACAAGGCGAGACATAGAAAAAATATATCAGCCAATATCAGCCAATCATCCATCCAATCACTTGAGTGACATACAGGGCAGCCAGTTAGATGACATCTAAATTTTTCTGACACTTAGATCACTGCGCATGCACAACAACGGCGGTAATTGCAGCAGAACGCTTCAGCGACTTACGTCCAATTTTTAAACTTTGTTTTTTTTTTCTCTTAAACTTAAGAATGGGTATAAAAATTAGTGGTGGAGATGGACAAAAACTTATCGCTTTCATACGGAATTGGAGGAGGACTTTTTTTTTCTTTTTGAAGTGCGTTTGTCTCATCTGTCAGCAGCTCCTGTCCGGATGATCAAACCTGGCTGATTCAATTCAGTGCAAGTCATCAGAGTAAACTCAGGTCATGACAATAAATGTTTTTATAGTTCATTATGTTGTGTTGTGCAATATTGGCTCATACGGTTATGTATCAACATACATTGTACATATAAAGAATCCTCAATATATTTGTAAATAAATATATGTTTTTCATTTTTGTAGTCGGTAGATCATTTTGACTTGGTCATTTTATAAGTAGCTCTCATACTGAAAAAGTGTGAGCACCCCTGGTATAGACGTTGTTATAAAAAGTGGTTTAAACCTGTGGCATGTGCTTGTGTGTTCCCAGAGTCAGGACGGCCGCGTTGAAGTCCGAGGTCGTCACGGGAAGTCGGTGCTGACCATCAGCGGAGTGAAGCTCTCCGATTTGGGTCGATTTGACTGTGAAGCCCTGAGCAGGATCGGGGGCCATCAGAAGAGCATGTACCTGGACATTGAGTGTGAGTAATGTGTAGAATAGTGAGATCATGATAATTGTTTGTGAAAGTTCAAAAGTTCAGCCTGCCTTTGTTCTAACACTTTATTCCACACTGTGAAGCATTATATAAATATGAACTATTTGTGCCCTAGCATATAGAAGGGTTAATTAGTGAGACGTTCTCATGCATCGTCAGATTGTTTCTCCCGCGCCAACAGCTCCTACTTCCCCGTGAGCGCACCCATTCTTCAGTACTACTTGTTTGGGGTTATTCAGGGGCGGGCTACCCCCTGCCTAATGAGCTCTGAAACCACCATCTCCATTTTGGCCTTGAAATGATTAGGTTCATTATGAGTGCAGTTCTGTTGCCTGAACACAACCAACGGAAAATATTTATTTTAGCGGCTGCGTCGCCACCTTGAAGCTGCGCACAACAACAAAGAGAGAGGGCAGGGAAATATTATGGAAGCAGACGGCCAGGGAAAATGAAAAATGTTGTATCTCTTTAGTCGAGTGGAAACCAATTTTCTCCTCCCTTGGCTTAGGTGACTTGTGGGTTTGTGAAATCCCTTCAAACCTGTTTTGCATAGTTCTTGACAAGTTGACAGCGGTGATAGCATCCTGGTTTAGAAAAAAAGAACACCCACTCCCATCCATACAGTCAAGTCAGGGCTGTCGTTCCACTGTAAACTTGTTTTTCTGGAGCCACAGCTGACAACTTGCCCTGCCACTGGACTGGAGTCCCACTTTATAGAAAGACTCATTGTGTGTGTGTGTGTGTGTGTGTGTGTGTGTGTGTGTGTGTGTGTGTGTGTGTGTGTGTGTCGCAAGCAAACTAATGAACTCATTTACTAAGTCACTGCAGGCAGCATGGGGATAACACGTCCTCGGCTGTGACAGAGAGCCAGGCATCAATCTCTTTAATGGAATCCTGCAAGCGAGCATAAAACAAGCATAATGCCTCTCTGACTGAGCTGGGCCCAGAGAAATCCCTCTGCCCAAATTGTCCATTACTACCCTTCCTATTTGCCGGGGCAAACGAGCTTCTGTTTGCATCCTTTATTTTTTATTCTTGGGGAAATTATGGTGTTTGAGACTTTCCCCTGCTTTGCCACATAAAGGTGGCTTCATTTTTTTTCCTAACACAGCACAGGGACTTTAGGGAACATTAATGAAATGCTTTTTCTTCTCCCTTTGAGGAATTTGTGAGTTAAGCCTCGGCAAGTCATTTTTCTGACTTTGATCATGCAGTGCGGCTCCACCTTTGATTTGAGTGTTTAATTGGCTGTCACAAACGCCAGGCACAGCAGCCATTACTCCTTTAGCTTTTTTAGCTCTTGTCTTAGAGCAAAAAGTCCCTCTTTGCCCAGTCTGAACCATAATTCTTCACTCTTTTTGTCCAGATATACCAAAGTTCCTGACCAATCACACCATCTATTACTCGTGGGAGGGCAATCCAGTGAACATCAGCTGCGATGTGATGTCCAATCCCCCTGCCACCATGCTGTGGAGAAGAGAGCGCTTCACTATCTCTGCAGAGGGGACACCCAACACGCGGATATACAGCGCAGAGGGCAAGTCTGTCCTCGAGGTGGGTGACACTGCTATTGGTCTTTTTATTAGCAATTACACTTCACAGGCGAACACTTATGACACAGCAAAACACTTTCAGGTAGTGTTTAAAATGTCATTTAGTGACTCCCAGTCTGAGAGTGTATAAATGTTGGAGTAGGCTGGAAATGGCAATACTATAATTTACACAAGAGCAGCGCATTTTTCACATGAACATATCCCAAAAGGTAACATGTTTAGTCAAAGTCTTAATATTGTGGGAGTTTTCTACAAAAACTGTATTCGACATTTTGTACCCAGGTAACTCCGATGTCTGACAGGGATTTCGGCCGCTACAACTGCACGGCCAGGAACAACATTGGCGTTCGATACCAGGAGTTCATTCTTGCCCAGGCAGGTGGGTAAACTGGAGAGCTTTTCTAGTGTGTGGTCGTCTACAAGTGCTAATGAGTTTTGTGACTTCATTTGGGAAGTAGATTGTGTAAAGCTATGGATCCCATACCTTAAGATCCTCAGCTCGCACAGTAACTGCTCAACTACTTTGTAACCCTATACCGCTCTACTAATGGTAATAGCCTTATTTGCAATTCTCAGGGAGATAAATTCCACTACAACTCCCAACCCCTATTCAGCCAAGCCTAATCTCAAATGGTGCTGGCTGATTTACCATAGCCCTCACTATTTACTGAAGCACCCCCTAATTTACTGTAGTGCAGGCTAATACACAATAGTGCAGTCCAATTATCTTTAGTGCAGATTGGATTCCACTGCGAAGGGGAAAGTACTGTGCAAAGAGCTGACCTAATATGGAGCTGTGCTGGAAACAATGTGATTGTGAAGTTGTTGGGGAAACTTGCAGCAGACAGAGATATTAAAGCGAGTTAAAAACCCATCAGAACACTTTGTAAAGCATGTAATTCAATTGCATTTTATTAAAAAAGAGAGTTATTTTTCAGCTAAAGAGAAGAAGAACTAATAGAGGGATGCAGCTGAGTGATGCTCCATTGTACCATGCAAAAGTAAATGAAGTCAAATTGGTTTCAACGCCTACACTTATTACTGCTGCAATGCGTGTATTTACTGTGATTACGAGCACGTGGGAAAAAAAAGCAGGGCCAGCCAGTGCGGCACAATTACGTGTACTTTTATTTTTATCTGCAATAACATGCACCGCTTCCCGTGGCTCGTATTGTACAAAAGCCCCTTTTTATTCATACACAGGCTGGCGGAATTAAAGGACTTACTGGAATGGAAAGGGCTCTTAAGAGGTGAATCATATCTCACTATTGAACAGCAATGAACTTGAAATGTCCAAATAAATGAATAGGTACGTCAGAGGCAGGAGAAAGAGGGTACATTGGTATAGGATACTGTATCATGATTTGGTGCCCTCCATATCTCAAAAACCAAATGTGTATAAGACACTGAGACAAATTAGCCATACACGTTTAAGTTTTGAGTTTACACAGCAAGTTTATTGTTGTTTTTATTACAACACACCAGCACAAGGGACCGCAACATCTTTTTGCGCTCCCTTGTGGAGCATAAATGGGGCACAAGGCAGGGAGAGGAACAAAAATGGGCTTATGTAACGGAATATATACAAACGTTACAACTCTTCAAACATCTAAAGATAAAATATCCTGAAATGTAATTGTCCTTATGTGATATTGCATCCAGTGTCTTAAGGGGGTGCACACCCTTCATAGTGTTGCCTTAATTTAATAAATTGTTTTCAACACTGTCTTTCCGTGTGAACATTTGAATTAAGTGACACGACAGTCCCAACTCCCAAGATTAGTTTTGATACACTATTTATTCATAATTATTTTGTATTTTCATGTTTGTGTTATGTTCCTGCTGCTTAAAATAAGATGTGGGTATTCAAACACAGATGTAATTAACATCTAAAAGGTTTTACAAAATTAAAATGTAATAAATGTCAGAATTGAACTGTTACAGCTGTTTGTATGCATCTTCTTTCAATAATTAACATGTTTTCTGTTTTGTTTTTTTTTGGTTTAATGAAGATCGAGTCTGCTTAATTTTCTCTTCAGGCTCACTCACTTCAAACACATCACATCTCGTTTTCATTAATTCAAGTCAATGTGGGATATAATTTTCTAATCAACAGCAGCACCTGAAACAAAACAATTGCTTTAGACTGATGGATAAAGCAACAGGCGCAGCAGGCAAATCCGAACATACCAGCTCGAGGAGGGCTAAATCACTGAGAAAAATGACGTTTGCTTTCTTTCTCGTCCAGATGTACCTTCGAATCCATACTCGGTGCGTCTGTCGGCTGTCTCCCAGCGCCTGGCGACTGTCACCTTCATGAAACCGGACTCTCATGGCGGCGTGCCCATCAGCTACTACCTGGTGCAGTACAAGGAGGTCGGCTCGCAGGACTGGAGGGACGTCAAATCGCACAGTGTGCAGAGTGAGTCCTACAGACAGGAAGTTGCATTGATAGTGAGAGGTGTGTGTTCTGTTACTTAAGTATGCCTCGGTGTGTCAGTTTTCATCCTGTATGTGTGCTTTTGTATGAGTAGCATGCATCCTAACAATGCAAAAGATCTTCATTTTGGAATATTGGACATAATATATCTGTTTTATAGTGTGTAAATAACATCAGCTGCATCCACAAGTGTTGTTAAGCAGTCCACAACCCATTGTCAATACAAAATAGGACATTGTAGTCACCAAATATTACTAAGCATCTAAATGACTACTTGTGTGCTGTCAGTGAGTGGATAGAGATAATAACACGTGTTTATTTTTGATTTTTTTTTGGGCAGTACTATACATTCCAGCACTTAGTCTACAACAAGCTACAAGTTACTGAGGGGACACTTAAATGAGAACACTGGTCAGGAGAGCGCAACAGTCATGCTGTCGCCAATTTGCAATTACACGACAATGTTGAGACACAATCCATGCCCATAATGATGTAGTAGGGGTGGGTTTTCTTTTTGCTACTAATACCTGTGATGTCATCATTTTCAGAGGAGGCTGGCTTTACAGGTTATACAAGAGCAGAGTGTCAGACGCAACAAAACCAAAATATCTAAAAGTTTGTGTTTCCAAATTAGCCTCTAGTTTGAACGCGACAGAATCCTTGGGGTTTCTCCAAAATGTGACGTCGGGTAAACGGCCTCTGAATGCTTAGGACTATGCCATCTGCGTTATCATATATAAAAGTCTAAATAATAGAGATCAAAGACCAACAATTATTCATCAGTTGTTTTACACAACATTACATTACACAAATGAATATAATGTAAAGTACCATGTACTTACAATTAGAAGGCTGTGCATAAACACTTACAGTATAAAGACAGCTATAGCTTCTTTGTATTGTTGCTCCTTCTGCTAACGATAAACAGCACATCAGCAAACATACTAAACAAGATGAATCAGTAAAATGTAAACTGTTAAATACATGTGATGACAACATTTTGCCCCATTTAAAAGTGTCTCATTTAATGTCTTTAACTCACGCAGTCAAATAAATGAACAGGAATTACTGCAGCTTATGTTAGCGCAATAGAACGCTTGTAAAATGGTTTATAGGAACATGAGTTATGCCTCCCACATCAGGTGAATTAGGGTTCTTGATGCGTTGTCTTTGTCTAATGAGGCAGAGATCTGTGTTGACTGTGCAAATGCTATGAGTCAAATCAGCCCACAGTCATGTAAATAAAATGTGTTTTGCTCTTAGATTGAACACGTCAGCGTCAATTATTGATGCGTAAATGCTTGTAGAAACATGTGCAAATGAGACCATAAAGCTGTGAAATATAGCTTTTCATTTTCACACGCAAAACATTCATGATTTGTGATCACAGCCTTTAAAATAGTTATCCGTTCCGTAGGCGGAACGATTTATATCTGTATTAATTTTCATTTCTGCGTGGCCACAGTGAACGGGATGAATGTAAAGTTAGCATTTTGAAGGTAAATTAACTTTGATCATCCATCTTCTGCAGTGTGTCTTGTCATTTTAATCAAAAGTGAGCTTGGTTATTCAGCTCATAAGTTACTCCTCTGTCAGAAAGGCATTGATTAAAAGAGAGTATATTGAGATGTTGTTACAGTTTCAAACTTTCGGACCTCATTAGCTTCAGTATATTTATCTTCTGCAGGATTAAATAGTACTATAAACAGCTGCCGGACAACAGTATAGCAGGCTGGATCACATGACCTATTTAAAGCATTGGCCTTTATGTGTTTGGTGTTTTACGACTCTAAAATGGATTTTGGAGCACGTTGGTGAAGAATATACCACGAGGTGAAATGTGGATGTGAGGGAAATGGAAGCTGGGGGTACAAACTGTTGGCTGATAAGCAGGTCTATCGCTAATATCCCTCATTGCAGAGTCAGTTACAATATGGTGACACGGTGGACGAATACTAAACAGCAGCTATAGCTGGAAATATATATATAATGTTGCACTTTGAGCCAAGGGTATAAAGCCACAAAGCAACATGGTTAAAACAATTGCAAGTTGGGAGCCATGTAGTAAATGGTATCATAATTGTAGTGGCCACTTCAGAAGATCCTTTCACAATCAACTCTTCATTTAAATGAGATCCCTGGACTCTGGACTTGCTTCATTTTATTGCCTTTGCCCAAATTAAAAAGTCTGCTTATGGCCAACGAAGCATCTGCAAATTGCTGAATTTGTTTTCGCCAGCCTGAACTAAAGAACGGCAAAAGCACCTATTAACATTCAAGTGTTTAATTTGTGCCGACTGACAAAAACAACAACTTTCACTCAGGCTCATTACATCGGCAGCTCTCTGTTGGCTCCTCTGAATAGTGAAGGTTATGGAAATGGATGAGAGTGACTGCAGAATGTAAATAGGAATCTGCACTGAGCTCTTATAATTAGACTCTGTACACACTGTAATTTACAACATGAATGTCCTCACCTACTTTCCACTGTTATCACAGTTGTATTAATGTTCTGTAATGAAGTTTACAATATGCATGTTTAATTCTACATCATGGACACAATTATTTTAAAATGAGACTGAGGTGTTTAGGGTTTCCCCCGAGAAGAATATTCCAAAATATTACAAATATATAATTTTGTCCATGTTTAAGCAATTACAATACGTCTACTTGTGGTCTAATAAATATTGACAACTTTTACGTAAAACATTGAGTAGCGCTTTTTACTGTTACACTTCTTAAATCAATTACTCTTATTAACGACTATTACATAGTTAGGAAAAAGAATAGCCTTTTGTGATGGCTCACATAGACCTTCCATTTTTAAGTTAGGGGCTTATTCAGCTGCTATTAGTGCCTCTTTTCTTCTCAGAGTCTTTTAACAATAGTCCCTGCCACTTTCTGCAGGGATTTTCCTCCCTTTAGCCACAACAGCATTAGTGATTTGGAGAGCTCATGCATCAATTAGATCTGCTTCTGGTTCCACTTCACCCAGAATAGTTTGAATTGAATTTCGTCATCATCTTTAAAAAAAAATCTAATTCTTTTTTTCATGGTTTGACCTGTACTAACCCGACCTGTAATGTACCCCTCTTTTTCAAACAAGGCTCTAGTATACAGTATCTCCTGCTGACATTAACCTGAGTCTGCTCTCCCTGCAGCGACAGTGGTGCTGACAGGCCTGGAGCCCAACACCACGTACGAGGTGCGGGTAGCAGCCGTCAACGGGAAGGGTCAGGGAGAGTTCAGCCACACAGAAACCTTCCAGACTTTACCCATCAGTGAGTCTATCCCCCACCTCTTTTGTTCCTCTTCTTCTCTCCTCCACAGGAAGTCAATAGAACCAGACATTTGTCAAAGTAAAAGCCCCCACGCTCATTAGTATCCAACCCCGAAGAGACAATTATAACCATCGCTTCGCAAATGATGATGTCCGGGAGGTGATTAAATGCACACCTCAACTGTGGAGAAATGTCATAGATCTGCTATTGATGGCTGCGTAAATGCTGATAAAGCAGCTCGGTAAATGTGTTTGGATTGATCTTGGAAAGATATTTGAGTCCTGATAAATAAATAGAAAGGTGTGTCAAATACACACAGCAGTATATTTTGAGCTTCCCTGTCTCAGCAGAATAAGACCTATTTGCCATTTACCACCTCTTCGTATTTCATCGATATGAATCCAGATTATTGGAGCCGGGAATAGATTCTGCCATATTTGTGTCTTGATGTAAAAATGGCAGCGTTAAACTTCTACTGCCTGAGTTTTATGATAAGCGTTTTTATTTATCCTGGCAATCTGGCACAGCAGGATTGCAGTAAATCCAGGCAAGGCCGCAGACGAGTATTTTTCCTCTATTAATATTATACACCAGCAAATGAATGTTAGAAAGTGACCCAATTAGCAAAATCTAGTGAATAATAAGCAGCCCCAGTCAACATTAGTTATAGCCCGGCAGTTGGGGTTGCCCTGTAATATGATTTTAAATCAGCTTAAAGCAATCTCGCTCCTTGTACTGCATCCTTAGCCCATATCTCACGTTGCCACCTGCTCTTTCCCCGCTGTAGCACAAATACACACACCAAGACGTATTGTTTCACGCTCCTTCCCTCATGTGACCCCCCCCTCCCAGGAGAGCCCAGTCCGCCAGCAGTCCACGGCCAGAGAGGAATGGGTAAGGCCTACAGGCTGGGGCTGGTCAAGCAGGACGACGGGGGCATGCCCATAGTGGAGTACATCGTCAAGTACAAAACGGTGAGTAATGTTATGTGTTTTTAAAGTTAAACAAATGTTTTATTAAAAGTCACACTGCTCCAGACTAGTCCCAGAAGCGACCGGGGGAAACTAGCCTGGAGTAAACCCAACACAAAACACAACATGAAGGACGAGATGTTCTAATTGGCAAAAAAAAAACTATAACTGATGAACTTGGACCTCAAGACTCCACCTAGTGGCACTAAATGACAACAACTCAATTTATGTTTTTTGTGGTTAGTGTGGTAATAAAATGCACTGACAGCTTTAACATAACTACATGTTTCTGTAGTTTGTAGTCGCATTTACGCCCACTTTCCGTATGCCTCACCTCATCCTAAAAGCTTTGGTGCTGAATATATTCTACAAAAGATAGACTGAGTGAGGTGTCCCGCAATTTTGCTCCATCATGTGAAGGGCTTGTGTGCCGTCTCATGCTAGACACCAGTCTGCATTCTTTACCGTATGTCAGCGAGGAATGACATATATATTAGCTCACTTTTTTGCTGTCACACTCACTCACTCAACATAAAGAGTACATAAGTTTGGCCAAAACAGGCTGTTGTAAAAAAAAGAGCATACATAAATATTGTTTTTGTGCTAATGTCTCTTTTTTGTAATGTTGTTTTTAGTGACTCAAACACATTTTTACATTTACGTAGCTCCAGTGCTTCGTGGTAATAGTGAAGTAAATACGTGCCAGCAATTAAACTCTTCTTTGACAAAGCACCACTGAGATCCAGCTATCTTTCCTCTGTGTATCACTTTTCTGATGCATCCGTCAATATTTTCCATTTCTACCTCGACAAAAACAAAATGGGAAATGCTCTTTGATAAATCTGTCAAATTGTCTGCACTTTGAACAACGAATAAAGTAAGTCTGCCACTTTCTAAATGAACCAGAAGCAGGACTGTCCAATCTAAAAGCATGCCTTTTTACCTCACATAATGGAGCAGCTGAAAATGAGAGATGTTCTTTGTGTCGGATACAATGGCGGCGCAGGATGTGTCACTGGGAATGCATTTTCTTCCCAGCGGTTTGCTGATTGACTCAAGTGGGTGTGTTGTGGCAAAAATGAATGGCATCCGGAATGTTCTGCTCGCCCATTTCTCCGTCTTTGTGTCACTACTTATCCATGCTTTTACAATTCACTAATCCATTTAAGTAGGGCTTTTTTTGTTTGTTTGTTTGTTTGTTTGTTAAAAATAGCCATTTAAACTCTCGAGATTAGGCGACACACTGAGACGGGGCAAGGAAACGGAATATATGGCACTTTTGCTACAACTCTCTGCAGGACTAAGTGGATTTGAGCCGCACCAAATCTCCAATCTCCCAGCGCTAATGTGTCCGAGCAGCCTTTTCTCTGTCTCATTGAAAAAAGGGACAGAGCTTTAAAATAATGCCATCTAAGATCAGTTCAAAAAGAGCAAAGAGGAGGTTAGGGATTATTCTGCTGAGGTGCACAAAAGCAAACATTTCATTATAGTTATTGGGATCATATGTAGTGTTTAGATCAGTTTAACTGGGTACAACAACCTGCCACTTCCACTCATTGGAAATCCTGCCCAACCAATTGTAACCATTTATTAAAAATAGGGTAGCCTTTATGGTTAAAGGTAGTTTCTGCATCCTTTGGTAGTACAGCTAGAAATCTGACCAGACTACTACTTAGGAAGAAAAGAATAGAAAGCAAGCATTGCTAGATACACTAGCGCAGATATAAAAGCACTTTGTTTTAAAGTATTTTATAATCTTCAATTCAAAAGGCATTTCTTTTCAAGGTTTGTATATGGACGAGGAGAGTTAATGCGGAGAAAAGTATAGGTGAAGTATAGGTCTTATTGTCAGATCCGTCCCCAAACACATTTTTGTTTTTGGTTGGCCTTTCTTCCTCGCCAGGTGGTTCATTCTGAGTGGTCTATTCTAACAATGGGCTGACTTATTCTAGTGGCAGTTAAAGCATCACATCTTCATATCTAAATGGAATATCAATCTTGGAAGGTGTTGGGTTTGTGAGCCAAATGGCAATTGAGCAAACTAAATTACGATCCCAACATTGTGTGAAATATTACACTATAAAGTTGAACAACATCTCATCAGTAGTATATAATTACATTACCAGTCTTTGCATTTGTCTGTCAGTTTTAAACATCTCTACTGGTAAACAAACATGGCCATTGCTGATAATGAAGTTACACAGAGAGGGATCAGCGCCCTCTGCTGGCTAAACGTTACACAGGGCCGCTTAAATAAAAAAAAACGTTCTTCCCAGTTGGAGAGAAAATTGTCAATGCTGAAGAACTGACACAGCCTCAGCAAAACAGTTTCTTCGGCCTTGTACTTACTTAAACTGACAATGTAATATATGTTCAAAATGAATAAGTTAAAAGTATCTTGTCAGGACTCAGAAACAAAGAATATGGCAGCATCAAAGCACGAGTGAAGCGTTGTCTCTTGATCCTTTTATTTACCTATACATCCATGTTGGCGTTCCACCATCACAACTTCCTCTGTGATTCGTCTAACTCTCACAATCCCCAGATTTAAAAAAAAAAAGCTTGTTCAAATAACGCTCACCTTTGATTCCAGCATGACTCAAACACACATTAAAGCTGTGTCGTTCTTGTCTCTTTGGCCTCAGGATAAAGAGGAGCAGTGGATGACGAAGCTAGTTCCCGGGGCCAACGACTTTGCCATGCTCCAGCCGCTGCAGTGGAACACGCGTTACGAGGTGGAGATCACGGCGCGGAACATCAAGGGCCTGTCAGAACCAACCTTCTACCAGTTCTTCATGCCGCAGAAACCAGATATTACAGGTAAAAGCGTGACTGTGTTGTGTCCTTTTCTTGCTTTTGAAATCCAGACAGAGAGAATTGGCGAGGTTGTTTTGTAGGGTTTTTATGCTACCTCTGCCTCTGGAACGAACGATAGCATTGATGATAGGAGAGCGGAATGTTCCAGTCGAGATAAAGCCGGGTCTGAGCGCGGCACGCCTTGTGACTGCGTAGCTCTCTCTGGACAAATGAGGCTTCTTTCAGTGGATAAATTGGTGTCTGTGCCTGTGCGCCAGTGGATTTCTCTCTGTATGATGCTTGAATGGCGTCTGAATCAGTCCGGCACTTTCCTCAAAAGTTGAACCTTCGGGGTTATATTGGAAAGGCTGCAACACCTTTTTTTTCTGCCATAAAACTCCATTATATAGACGCAGTGAAAAGGCTCTTTTGACATCACTTCTTGTACATTTAGCCAGTTGGTAAACAAAAACCCAGGCGCGAAAAAAGTGAGCCCATAACCTTGCCGCCTCACACATATCTAGAAGGTCTGAGAAAATAGCTTGTTTAAAATATGCTTCAGAAGGCACTTTTTCATACATTAGTCAGCGCCACCAAGTTATCAATGCACAGTTTGTCTTCGGGCAGTGAGGCTTCTTTCTATAAACTTTCACCTGCAGATGAAGAACAGACGACGTGGTGTTGATTGAAATTCAGAAATACATTTAAAGAAAGCGCAGCAATTGTAGTGAGCTGTGTGTGTGTGCAGAGGCAAGATACAGTTAAAGAAAACAAAGACTCTTTGGATTTGTGAACCTTTGATATTCCATAGAACCCAATTTACATTGTATTAGTTCCTGTTCAGAGATAACAGAGTGTCCCTGCAGGGCTACCGTAGGTCTAGAAAGAAGAGGCGTGAAAACTGAAATACTCATTTGTAGTATTTACATCAATGTTTTCCTTACTTGTCTTCTTGCCTCATAGTCTCGCCCATAAAGGAGACACAGAGAGGGGATAGGAGAGGAGAGAGTTTAGAGCAATAGGACATATTTTCCCTCTGGAGCATCATTTCTAGTGTTGTCTGCTTATGGTGACGTAAACACAAACAGATCTCCTGGAAAACCTCAAAAAAACTTCCACTTATCACCCCACAGAAGACTTGTTCGTCCTTGTTTGTATAAGTACAGCCTTAAGAGTTTTTGGTCAGTGGTAAATATCGACCCAGTTGTGTCTTCCATAGTGTAGAGAACCCCAAAAGGTACGGCACTGAAACTTTTGCACGCAAATCCTCTTTGTTATCGACAGTGCGGTATGTTCAGAATAATCTCCCAGCATGTTCAGTAACATAGTGTTTCATCACCGCAGCTTTACCGACAAGGTGAGTTCTGAACGTAAGCCAGAACACCTGCAGGGATTGTTTACATCATATCTCAAAGCTAATTTACTTTCACAGCGGCTGAAAGCTTTAATTTAACCCATTATATGAGCAGCAAGAATGCACTTTCTAAACATACTCCATTGACATTCTCTTTACAGTTATGTATGCTTTATGCAGCATTATAAAGTGAAGACGATTGCTGTATATGTGGTATTTAGGCAGTGTGTGCCTTATATAAGTGACCCGTCTCCATTATAAGGGTCCCCGCTCCTGGAATGGTTCACACCTGTTCAAATAAACAACACAAATGGTGCAATCACACCAGGGTTTGCTTCAAAGAAACCCAGCAGACCAGGAGTGAAAATACCCAGCGGCTGTTTTTTTTCTTTTTTTTCCTTTAAAACGTCATTCTTTTCTTCCTCTTTCATCCTTCCTTTATTCCGTGCTGCTCCTGTGGTACTGCTTTGCAATGCTGTGGCAGAAAAGCGGAGCAGACAGAGCTTCTTCTGCATGACTGGCCCAGCTCATTTCTCATTTAAAAAGGCCAGCGTGCAGACGGCGCTATAAGCCCAGGCACAAACATGAGCATCATTTCAACTCTAGGTTAGAGTGGCCCGGGTTGTCAGCGCGTTGGGTTTATGTTTGGTGTCCAGTGTATCCAGGTGCCACAGGAAATGCAGGAACATTGACTGGAACATATGTGTAAATGTGCGCATGTAGCAGCACGAATAGAGGCTTTGATGTACACAGCAGCAACTTTATTACACTTTATAGAAGGCCAGCAAGCTGTATCATTTTACTATTTACTGAAAGCCCCCGTTCAGAGTGAGACTTACGCATCCAATCTCTGGTGGCCCGCTACCTTCTGTTTACACTGGGCTTTAGTAGCTCTCTCCTGTGTCCACATGGGCTTAGGCCTCACCTCTGCACTCTACATGCTAACAAAGGCTCTCTCAACAGGTTACAGAAATTGTTCACTCAGTTGTTTTTTTTACCTTTGTTTTCTGTAAGTCTTCAAGCCATTAGTGCTTGGAAATCATTCCCTCTCCCCATAATTCCATCAACCATAGAGGATAGAACAAAAAGTCTTATTTTACACAAAAGCCATCAAAAGGGACCATGGCCAACTGTGAGACATTTAGTGATAGAACTATTATGGTACATACTGTATATAGTTTTGTTGAGGTGTTCAGAACGCTGTAGTAGGCTATGTCTGCCAGGCCAGTAGGGAACCCGGCCTTTGCAGCCGCTACAGACATTGAACACAACAAGAAGAGTTTTCAGGGACAGGTTATGAGATGAGCAAATTAGTGCAGGTATGAATGCCCCTAAAAGAAGCCGGCAGTTGGTCTTCTTTTGGGGGCATTAAATTACATTTAATGGACATTATTCTGAACATACCGCACTGTTGATTGTAATACTTTAAATTACTCGTTCTTGCTTTGTCCCTCTATTGCACGTGTGTGTTGGCCTCTTGTATCCAGAGAGGCAATCTTACTGAATATACTGTTAATACATCACTGTAGTGGTCAGTCTGCATTATTTTCCTGTTAATATAAGCTGTGACTGTGAATAAATCTTCTTTAGTGATCTTCAGTAGAAAGTACTGTAGAATAATCTTGAGTGCTCTTCAAATGCGTCTGATGAAACGTAATGAGGCCTAATAATCATAATGAAATTATGAAAGCAACAGCAGGAGAACGTTACATAAGAAATCCATGAGCAACAGGAAAGCTCTTGAACAAAGACATGCTCCTCTTCTGCTTTTACAAAAGTCACCTGTTAAAGTTTAATCAAGAATGACTCCCACTTCCTATTTTATCACCAACAACCTTTCATTACAAAGCTGTCTAAATAAAGTCATGTGTTACCTACCTGGAATATATAAAAGAATACTGCAGCTGATCAAAGTACACATGTAGCTTTTGAACTGTTTCCTATTTCCCCGTTGTGCAATTTCCTCCCCAGGCCTCGTGCTGTCACATGGAAAACAAAAGTATTTTTTGGCGATGCCTTGGCCATTTGTGCAGTTTGGGAAGGAGCGAGTGTTTTCCTCCTTCGTTACTATATGGGCTTAAATGGCCTGTGAGGGGACAAAAAGCTTTTTCAAATACACAACAAGAGCAGAGGAACGGCCGGCTCATGCGGGTCGCTTCGATTGGCTGTCCTCTCTTGTTAGTGCAACAGAGGTGCATCGTGGGAAAGAGGCAGAGGGAGATGAGACAGGCGGTAAATGCTTTTTCTCTTAATGTGCTAGCACAGCTGAGGGTTTAACAAGAAAGGCAACACTAAAGCACAAAGTGAAATGGCCATCTTTTACAACTTTTTCACTGCAATCCCTGATTTTAAACAAAGCAGATGTCCCAGTACAAGCTCGCTAAGTGTACTGAACCATATCACTTTGGTCACCCGCTTCACTGGGGCACTAACAGAGCGGTGCAGTTACAATGATGTAACCCCAACGGCTGAAGCTGAAATGAACTTTTCAAAGCCAAAAGATCAAATGGAGTCCCAAAGGTCGAGCTAAACACTGCCGTCTGTTTCTGGGCGACACAAATTCCTCACCCGAGAGACAAAGAGAAAACAAAAAAGTGCAACATTTTCTCTAACATTGCTCGTCTGGTTCTTGTGATGCCAACAAGAAAGAGTGCACTCAAACAAAGCGGACATATCAGTAGCCGTTTACTGTTTTACATCAAGTTGGTGAACACATGCTGCCCAATTTGACCTCAAGTGGGCTGGATCGGTAAAATAATAGCATAATAACGCATAAATAACAACTTCCATTTTTTTCCATTCCTCCATTCATTTCACTGTCTTATGATGTCAGTGCTCTCATCATGTTTTCACAAACTCACCCTCACTATAATGATTTGATGCTAATGCTATTTGTCTAGCAGTATCACTGACCTTTATTTCTACTCTTCTCCCTTCTTACAAAGATATTTTGGGTAATGAGTGTGCAAAGGAGGGTCATTTTAACAGTAAAAGAGTCATTGGCTGTTCTGGGTCTCAGTGTTGTGTTGTGTCCCCTGCTTTTGCTAAAACAGTGCAAGTCACATATTCCATATCTACAATAACATTTATGCAATCTATTGAAGCATCAGTATCAGAGAAAATGAAGCATAAATGACTAGCTTGACTCATGACTGGCCACATTTAGGATAATATTGGGTGTGCACAGTAAAAAGAATTCCTCATCTGCTGCTTCTCCCAATCAAATTGTAAATTGCAGAGGTGCGCTTGCTTAATCTACAATATGAGTTATCTTCTACTCCCAGATCTCTTTCCAATCCCTATTTTCCTCCTCCTATAAATACACCCTCACCGCCTCCTTTGATAGCACCTACGTCCTCTTGATTTCTTTTCCCCCATTGTGACACAGAAAATATGCTCACAATATATAGGTGCCATCTATCTCACGCCGAACCAATTTCTTTCTTTATGTATTATGCATTTGCAGCGTATTGAATCTGCTTTTTCGGTGCTCCTATTTGTAACCTGCTGCATAACCTTCTCTGCTTTAAGAAAAATGCCATTGATTGTGCCCTTGGCCTTGGTTTCTTTTCAATTTACTCCTCTTCCTTCAAGCCTTTTGTCAAATCAAAGCACTTGTCTGATCCCTTTACTCCTAAATCATTACATTGTCCACATGCCCTCCACAATTAGAACTTTAGGTCTGGATTTCTCCCGGTGTTGTCATCGTTGGCAGTTGTGGCTTCCTTCCATTTCCTCTATTAAAAGTCTTGATTGAAACTTTCATTAGATTTTGTAGAGAAAATAATCTAAAGGCCTCTGTCAGCCCTGAAACTTTTCCTGGAAGTGACGGCCGCAAATCAAATCGGAAATGAGTGCTTTTACAGCCGTCCATTACATTAATCAGTCCGCTCGTAAATCCCCCGAATGAACGCCATTATTTTCAAAGTGGCGTAATGAAAAAGATGCATGACAATCTTCTGTGTTGTTTAATCATTAAGTATATAAAAATGATACTCGTCTTCTGCAGAGGCCATCCCAGGTCAAAGACAGGGCTTTATTATTATGGCGCTGATTAAATTTTATGATTTTTTTTTCAATAGCGGCTGCTGATTTAATAACCTGGATAAGAAGCGGCGGTAAATAAAAATAACACAAAGGCAAATGAATGACGCAGTAAATGATCAGTTTGCTGAGTTTAATAAACAGTCGTTATGGATTTATGTGGAGAGGAATGGTTCTTCAAATGGAGATTTTTAAATTGTCCATTGGCCTTGGAAATCTTCGATTGATGATGAGTTGAGATTGGGGAAAACACAACACCTTTGATTTCCATTGTCACTAAATGTACGTCACAGTTAACCCCAGCCAATTGTCCCCTGGGTTACACATTAACTCAGCAGTCACCAGTTTACTGAAGGATTGACAAGGTCCCATGGATAAAAGACAAAACAAATGTCTTCTCCATAAACTGCTCCTTTGGCATTAAATTATCTAGGAAGTTTACGAGAGAAAACATTTGGGAAGGGCAACCACTTATTTTGATGAATTTGGTTTGTGATTGTGTGAAACACCTGCTAATAACCACCTATCTCGGGCTATTGTTATCCAATCAGAGCAGCGCAATTCTTGCTGCCATTGTCAAAGACACAGTGACACTCCTTATACTTTCATAAATGTCAATACCTTCTCTCTGTGGCTGGTAAAACCTAAAAGAAACATACCCCAGACTCTAAAATAAATCAGGAATTGTCAGAAAAGAAAGTTGTTTTTTTCTAACCATCAACCTGTCCCTACTCTATTTCTATTAGGTTTTCTCATTTTTCTCATCATTCTTTGGTATATGCTCAAGCTGTTGTTGATCAAAGGTGATTCTTAGCAATTTTTGAGTACGTCTATGACTCACTTGGCATCTACATTCTCCCTAACAGACATGAGACATGAGAGACTGGGGTTATTATTTGTTATTATAAATTGTGAGTTCTAGTCTAGACAAACCTATGTGACTTTATGCTGATACGACACTTGTTTCCTGGAAAAATCTTGGGCGTTAGATGCAGGAACGTTGAAGACAAATGTCTTTCTACAGTTAGTTAGTTATTTAGACATCTCAAATAATCTTTCTTTCTTTACAAATCACAGACATCTTGCACATTTTGCCATGAACCACCTAATTAACAACACATGAAAAGGGGAAAAAAGCATAAAAAAACATAACTCCGACTTGGACAGTTTCAAAGTGAACACATGAACCATGTCCAAGTTCAGAGAAGCTCAACTTAAGAAAATGAGTGAATTTCTTAAGCTTCTTGGAGGTTTGGACTTTTCTTTCTTCTGGTTCTGACACGTTTACCCCTCAGGACTTTCTCCTCAGATCTTTGTGTTTCCACTGCAGTGACCAGGCCCTGAACCTATGGGACCTTATTTGATCTTGTCTCTGTACTTTGAACAGTTCCCACACGTTGTCCACCTGGTCATTCTACATGCAATGTGCTGTAATGTAAGGGTTTTAGTAACTTTGAGATGAAAGTGCGTGTGGAATTAAGGACAAACATAAACTGCATAAAAAACATAAATTGATGAATGCATTTATTTCAGAAGTTTTTGTAACCGTATTTTTGAAGGCTTCAATCCATACTCTCCATACTTAAAAACTCACTGTCCAGTAAGCTACTATTATTCAGAAGCACTAAAAGGTTAAAGGCAAGTTTTAGTGCGTAATTTAAAGAGACATTGCAGTTTTGTGATATCCATTTACTTCCATTTTTGCCCAAGGGGGGATTCTCTGTGTCCAGTTTCATAAAAAAATTATTAAAATAGGTAAACATTTAGATGACTAATGGAAGAAGTTTATAACTCCACACAGCCACATTTACTGAAAAGTCAGCCAAGGCTTTCAAGGCTTTGATGGTAAAAGAATGTCATATTCTTTAGATTTCAGTTAAGAGTAATTTCCAGAGGGCTTTTACTTGCCTTAAGCCTGCTGTCAAGTGCTCTTCAGCTACATCAGTGCTTTTTCTCTTTAGAAATGCACAAGAAGAGGGGCCAATGCGTCTCCTTCAGACTAGACAGGAGCTAATGATTAGCTTTAATTCTCCGAGGGTCAACATAGACAAACTTCAATCCCCCCAAACACTTCTCGACATCCCAAAGTGAACGTTCACATCCTCAAATGATTATGTTTACCCGGCAACAGATTAGCACCTTCCCAATCAATGAAGGCCCATTCCATCATCATTAATCGAGTCACTTCCTCTCAGATCCAATCGAGGGACGGTCAATCACTGCCCGGCCCTAATGAGTTTGTATTGTCAAAGCCAGATGTGTATGAATGGCTTCAAGTGCCACACAAGCAATTGGTCCTCAAGCAATTGAATAACACCACTAATGGGGCAATATATCAGCAAGTAATCAGGAGAAGTCAGTAAAATGGTTAATAGAGCAGAGAAATCAGAATTAATGTCAGACAGCATCTTAGAATAACAAAGTTTATAAACTCCAGACAAAAATGTATGAGATCTTATTGTCAGAGTAAGCAGTGATGAGCTTTGGTTTGATGTTTTGTACATGCTGTCAGAGGGATTACACATATGTGTGTGTGTGTGTGTGTGTGTGTGTGTGTGTGTGTGTGTGTGTGTGTGTGTGTGTGTGTGTGTGTGTGTGTGTGTGTGTATTTATGTTGATTTGGTGGTTGGTTGGTTGGTCTGTTGGTTGATTTTGTTAGTTAATTGGTTTAAAGGTTGGTTACCTGATTTATTTGTTGGTTGATTTGTGGATTGATTCCCTGGTTGGTTAGTTGGTTTGTTTTTTTAGTTGGTTGGTTTATTTATTTGTTGGTTGATTGACAGGTTGGTTTGTTGGTTTGCATGATTTTGCAATGATTTGTGCAATTTTCACACAGAATATGGGATAAATCTTGGCAAAGTTTCGTTCACAACTTTGTGGCACTAGTAAATATTGCAAGCCATCCAAAATTGCAAACAAGGTTTTATCACACTGAAATGCTAAGAAGACCAACAGTAAAATTACAATGAATATTTAATTGTTGCAATAAACACTGTAATTAGATAGCTTTTATTAAGAAAGAAAGGCAGTATGTTTCCATGACAACAGGACAGCACATAAAGGCTGCAGGTATTTTGTCAGTCTGACCTCAGAATGGTGGTCACAATGACTGTCAGTGAGTGAAGAGCTAATCACTGCTTGCCTTTATTCACTAAATGACCCTTCCTCAGAACTGACCTCATTACGTGTCGTCTTCTGGCATTAACTGGCATTATGTGACAGCATGTGCAATATAAAAAAAAAGCTGAAAGTGACTAAAAATCCAATTAGATCCTTTTCATTTTCTGCAGTTTTTTTAAAGCAACTTCTTGGCCCGCTGCACTTTTGACTCATGGCCACACACTTGTTTGGCAGTGTTTCATCTGTGTTTATTAAATTTAAAGTTAAGCTTCTTTTCATGCCTGTAATTCCTCTCACAGACATGGATGCGGTCTCACCAAGCAGCACATCTTGTTTCTCGCGGAATAATTGAACTAAAAACAGGCCAGTACCAAAGGCTGTAGAAAGACCAGAGCTTTTCCTTTAAACTCCTTTCCTTTTTTGTTGCCTCTGTTTGGTTTGGTAAATCAATAAGGCGCCGGGCACACACTGGGCAAGCTTTTCCCATGCTGCAAAAGGACGCCTTATGACATGCTGAGGAAAAGCCCTTTATGTTTTCATGTCATTACGTCTTTAACAGTTTCAAGTTGTTCCAGTAATGGTTATGCAAGTAACCACAAAATAACGGTATAGCGGCCACCATTTTTTCTTCAAATCAACTCCTGAGTGTAGGGGGTAATTTTTTAAACAAGGCGCTGTAAAAGTATGAAGCAGGACATAAAAACAGCAGCTTCTCTTCAAACGACATAAGTTTTTTTTTTCTAGTAAAGACCACAAATGTCCTGATGAAATTTACATGAGAAAATTTGCTTTTTTAATTCAAGTAGTGGGCAGGAAGAGTATTATGCATCAGATTAATAACATTTCAATCTCCCAGAATCCCATGAAGATTCCACAGTAGCAATTTGTAAAAGATTGAATTAACAGGCGAATGCACAAGGTCGGCATCAAAAGTGCACTAGATTTGAATATTTCAGAAGATAGCTTTGGTAGTGAGTAACGGTTTAGTAAAGGGGTGTGATGCGCAAAATCTGTCTTTACGAGATGAAGTTATGTGCTTACTATTTGGACATACATGCAAATGATCCAAACAGTAGAAAGTCATGTACAAACCAAATATGAACAATCACTAGTAATTTACTCTGCATACAAAATACCAGAAGGTCGACTGGCCAGCCTGAAACTGTCAACACATAAAAAGTACTCCTATCGCTATGTCTAATGTTTACAGATTTTCATATTTAATTCAAATGTTTACTCAGACGTAAATACCACTGGGCCTTGCGTCAAACAAAATACTGTTTTTAATCCAAAGGTATGCCAACGCAGGGTTTTATTAATTATGTATGTTTGACTATTGGCTCGTGCATAATTCATACGAGAGGTGTCCAAAATGATTAAAATGTGTTGCATTTCATAAAAAGCACCCAACAAACAGAAAGGGCCTAAGATGTGATGGGAAGTTGTAAACGCTGATCTGAAAGCTTAAGGCCGTTGTTGGTTTAATAATAATAAAATGACAAAGAAACTGATTAAAGATGGCTTAGTATTGTGTTTTTCATGAGGAATATGTTAATACTCGAGGCGACCAAGAGAAAGGTGTTGTTTACTGCTTCTCAATCTGCGATGAAATGAAGCTATATAAACTTTGAAAAGGTGAAAGTGTTGCCTTCAGCGTAGGGAAAGTATTGATCCAGGCTTCAACTTTCAAATCCCATATCCCACCATTCACTAAAAGGCAAATTAGCGCTCTTTAGCCGCGAGGTCGGCCCCGAGTCTGCGGCATTGTTTTAAAGTCTTGGTGAGCTTTGACTGTCTGCCAGCCTCGCTTTGTCTTCAGCCCTCGCTCTGAGTCAACAGCCAAGACACAAGAGTCTTTTGGCGAGTGACAGTGCAGCAGCAGAATTCGACACTTCTTGTAGATTCGCCTCAGTAAACCCAGCACTCTGGATTTGAAATTGAAATGAGTGTGAGGTTAAAGAGCTGCCTCTGAGCTGTAATGTGTGTGTGTGTTTAACCAATTTGGGCATTAAACCACTATATAGTGTGTTCTCGGAATCTGTTTTTTCCCAAAAAAAATATTTTTTTAGTACTCGGAATTTGCTTTGGTGCTTCCATTAACGTAAACTTTGTGTCATACAAGTTGGTTTTGAAGCTAGTAGAGGTTTAGTTGTAAAATCAGAAATGACAAATAAACATATTTACAAACACCCAACACAGAAATCAAGAACATGGAACATATATAATAACTTACAAGTTATTCCTGACACATCTTAAGCTTTACAACTATTTGAAACTATCCATGAAAATGTATTAACATGTTGGTGTTCCTTTGTGTTTGGACTGGACCACTCTCTGTGCTCTAGACCTTTATATTACAGTTTTAAGTCGCTTTAACTCTATGCCACATGAGAGCATCCTTAAGTAGGAAAGTTAATTCAGCCTTACTGCTCCAGCGCTGATTACTCCTGGCAAGGTTTGACCTCCAGCTGTCAACACAGATCTTGCAGTAGTCGTTGGGTTTGTTCAACCTGCGCTCACTTAAGGCCACTACTCTATACAACAGTAGCCCACAGGAGACTGACTTTACAGCGCCTCATTCATTTTCTCTTTATGTACCATAGAAAGCGGATCCTGCTGCTTTTTTTTCCAGCCAAGACTAGATTTCTACTTTTAGTTTAAAATGCCTAGTTTGCGTCATACTTATACTTTTGTAAAGGGCTGCAATCTATGCAATAAGTGGCATCCTTTAGAGAAATGTAATGTAGTAAGTAGCATGTTACCTTGACATTTGCTAGATTTCTTTAAATACAAATCTGCTTTTATGTTATTACAAACCTTAACTTGACAAAAAATCAAAACTTAAAGTCTCTCTTTTGTCTGTCTTTGAAATGTCTTTACCTTCTGCAGTTTATAGAAAGACTGTAAGGCCACGATTGATTTGTTTTCAAGGAGATTTGGGGGATTCACACCAATAATTGAGATCTTCCACCAAGGGATTGTGGGAAGTGGAGGTGTTGCGGATTAGGACTTATCTAACTGTTGGATAGCATCCAGCTGGCTTCAGAGCACTCAGTGCCCTTCAAATGAGTGTGAATGTAACAGTGGAGCAAGAGTGTGGACAGTAACCAGAAATAGAAATAGCAATGGGCAGCTATTTTTCATTGAGCAAAACATTGTGACCTTTTGTCTGTATTTAATGTTGCATTTGTGGTGTCCTCAGAAACTCTGAAAGACATATTTCAAAGTTGAAAAAAACTAAACTGCGAGTTTTGAATTTGTACTATTTATTTGCGAATTGCAGATCAAGTCAAGATTTTCACCAAAGATGGGGACTTGAATCAGTGACTTGGAAACCTGACTTGGAATGGTGACCATAAGATTTGAAACTTGACTAGGACTTGTGACCAAAAGACTTTAAACTTGACTAGGACTTGTGACCAAAAGACTTTAAGCTTGACTTAGACTTGTGACCAAAAGACTTGGAACTTTACTTGGACTTGTGACCAAAAGACTTGGAACTTTACTTGGACTTGTGACCAAAAGACTTCGGCTTTCATTTGAATATGTGACCAAAAGGCTTGAATCTTGGCTTGGACTTGAAACGTTTGTATTTAAGTATTTAACTCTAAACAAGAGAGAGCATTACCATAAGTTATAGAGCTATTGTATATTTTAGCTTTTAATAATGATTTATTTATTTAGTCTGTTATTTCTTTTGGAATCTCAGATCATTGTAGGAACATATACATATCCTTCAAGTTCCAGTTTTTTGTTTTGAGCGGATTTGCATAATGTTGTTACTAACAGTGATTTATTTTTTGACTGTCTGTCCGTGTGTGTTTCCCTGCCTTAGCAGAATCCCTGTTCAGCGGCCTGGGACTGGGCGCAGTGGTGGGCCTGGGTCTTGGAGGGCTCCTGCTGCTCCTGGTGCTCGTGGACATCAGCTGCTTCTTCCTGCGTCACTGTGGACTGCTCATGTGCATCACGCGGACACTGTGCAGCAAAAAAACTGCCACCAGCGGCAAGGGCAAGGAGATGGAGGAGGGCAAAGCCGCCTACCTGTGAGTCACACTCTGCTTGGGAGTTTATTAGGATGGGTTTCTCTAGGAACAGTCTGTCAGTCACCAGGCCATTCATGCTTGCAGAGGGAGCATCTGCTGTGGGTGTATCTTGACCTAGTGGGAACATGGGGGCACTCATACAGCTTTTATTACCACAGACTTTTTTTTACAAGTCAGAGATTTGGATCTGCAACTGTGAATAGAGAGCTGAATTGAAGAGTGCAAAACAAATGTCTAGTTTCTCCCCAAATTTTCTGTCTAGGTTTTGCTTTTTAAACAAATTAGCCTTTTGCTTTTTCCATAGACAATAAATATAGTGGACTAATTACGTTAATATGAGCATTAAAACTCTCAGTGGGTTTAGTGAAACTGTGGAAGTCTTTAGGTTGAGTTTATGTAGCTACTGGCTAGAGATTCTAACAGTCACACATAGCTCTACAAGCTGTCCTGTCACCAACACTACCATTAATGAAATAATATGTATATAATAACTTTGGACCTGTGCTTTTTTCTAATAGATTTCTATGTAAAAATAGACAAATTACAAATTGTCAAATATGTGTTCCTTCCCTATTCCTACCCACACTGTCCTGCCTTCACTGATCAGAATCATGTTGAACAGGACAGTGGGTGAAGCACAAATGTACATTTAAAATCAACTTTTTCATGCTGTTTTCAGGTTTGAGTATTATAGTACATTTTTGTTACCAAAATAACATAAAAAAGCATAAAAAATACCTGTATCAGTATTTTGTGGCATGTTTAAAGAAGAATCTAACTCACCAACCTTAGTCCACTATTTTACAGTCTATTGTTGCTCATGTTTAATCATGGTCTCAAAAGCAGAATGAAACTCTTCAAGCAATGTAGAGCCTCAGAGTTGTAAGCCTCTAAACACTATGTGCTGTCAGCGAGAAAAGAAGCCTTCTTTTTACCATTTAGGTACACCTACAACAGCACCCCAACCACCTTTTCAACCACAGTATGTCTTTGATAATGTCTTTTCCACGTACATCAGTGGTTTTCACACAATGTGCAGTGAGTTCTCCATTTGCATGCTTTGTGCTCCAGTAGAAACTCCCACCATGCATGTAACTGTGATGTTCACCTTGACTCTGTTGTGCTGTCATCTTTCTCTTTGTGTTTTCTCTCATAAGAAATGCATGCCAAAGACGTGAGTGACCCCGCGGAGACTGCATGTGCGTATGCGACAAGCTTACACTCTTTCTTATCATCACACAGCACTCAATTTTAAAAGCCCGCCCCCATGAAATTCATAGCACAATTGATTTTCACATTCCCGTCTCGGTACTATTTTACGTGGAGCGCTAGCCAAGGCGAGGCTTTGTGAGACAGCGCCCACAGAGGCTGATTCATTGGCCTCAGCGGTGCCATTTTTGTGTTCAGGCTGTCAGCGTGCCAATCCAGTGTCTGCCGGAGAGAGGGATGCAGGGAGAGGGCAGGAGAGGGGAGGGGGGTGACTTGCTTTTGCTGAGTCACTAGACTCACATCGCCGCAGGACTGAGTGACTGTCTGCCTGGACCGCATGCACAATATGCTTCAGCTCGATGTAACAACTCACCTAGACATTTATGTTACAGTTACAGCTTTGTTGGACCGACAATTCAATGTATGTAATCAAACTGTTTTATTCACTTTAGTGCTTTTTACAAACGTGTTATACCAGATGTCCTACTTGTGTGTACTGTCAGTGAGTGGGTAGAAAAACACAACACACACAAAATAGCACAATATTGAGGACCCAGAATTATATTAATTCATTAATGACTGGGATCTGCCTCATGAGATTAACATAAGCACCACTAAAACAGCAAAAATGACATTGAGTTAAAATGCATTTGATACATGTACATGATCAGGTAAAGTAACACACATATGGCTTGAGGGCTAAGCAAATACTCGAGTTAAATGCCAGTAGAATTTTGACTGTTAAACACATTTTCCTTGTGACTTGTTTTGTGTTATTAACTTGATGAAATGAAAACCGCTGCTTTTATTGTCTCAGTGGACCTGTATCTTATTATGTTGTTGCTAAAAGGGTATGTTTGATGCTCATTTACACATAGCTTAGATTATGTTGAGCTTAGCAATATTGTTGATTATCATGTCTTTAGTAAAACGCCGCTAAATGAATACTTTGTTGTGATAAACAGAGCGAGCTATTAACAAATGTACATATGCTAGAATTATCTCTGCAGAGTATAAAGGGAGGAAATAGCAATGTAGACAATGGAGTCATTTGAGAATGTGTTTCAGACTTTAAGATTCATTTGCACCACTAAGGAGCCACATCCCAGGATAACAGCAGTGAACTGCTTACATAACTGTTTAAAATGTTGGCAAAAAAAGGGGCGCTGTGTTGTATCAGAATTGTTTTTCTTTCCAGCCAAGAGTGTGCAGTCAAAATCCATACAATGAGTCCTCCCAATGAGCTTTATCGAGTGCAATGCGATAATGCTTGAGATAACACAAAGCTCCTGCAACTCTTACTGAGGTTACAACAAGTCAATAGTGCAAGTCTGAAGGAGCAAGGGCTAATACGTTGTAAAATCCCTCAAACTCACAAATCAGTATCAATAATGTAATCAATAAGAGTATGCAAAGTTTGGATTGTATGGGTGGCACAGTCCTTGGAGTTACACACACACAGTTTATTCAGTCAGTGAAGCAGTGATCCAGGACTTCATTTGTACTTCTGTTTAGTCATTTAGTTCCCCCCCGGCCAACACCTGAGGCGCTGTGTGCCACACTTCAGTCTCAGCTCACTAAAGAACAAATTTGCCATTGCTGAGGTGATCGTTTGGCGCTAATACTCGGCACTCTGGAGTTAATATTGCATAAAATGTAACCTGCCTGTTTGCTTTGCCAAATGTTTCAGTTGAATTTTTTCCAACAGACAAAAGCGGTATGGTTACTTTGTGTAAGTATTTTTGTTAGCCATCAAATGTTATTTTATTTTACCAATAGTATACACTAATCTAAACATTCCATAGACTACATTCTCCCAAACAAAACACAACTTTAACCAAAAACTTCAAGGCAGGAACACAAAAGCATATTTTGTGTGATTGCTCTTTAAGAAGCCGCCTAAAAGAACACAGTGAGCATTATAATCAGTGGAGCACAAATGCTGCACAGTGTGAAGCCAGTGTCATTTTAGACAGACCATTGATTATCCCAACTTTGAAAAGAAAAGTTAGTGTAGGTGACATACAGAGAGCATTTAAAATTGAAATCTTGCTGACATTTAATTAAGACTCATATTGCCGTAACTTTCCTGAACAAACACAATAGCAGCTCTCTCATAAAAGCTTTCGGATGAAAATACCTGACACTGTCCATTTCTCTTCTCACAGCCCTGCAAAAAGCTGATTTGTGGAAGTAGCAAGGACTTTGATCCTCTAGTGAAAAGCGTCCAGCAGCTTCTTGCCCTTGTCTACTACTTGTACTTTCGGATGCTTGATGGCACTGTGATAAAATATGCTTACCAGATAAATCAATGCAAATGTTTGTATATTTAGATAAGAGAGTAAACAAACTCCCCCGAGGTGGAGTGTGGTTGTAACCGCGGGGCACCTATTTTATCTTTTGTGCAAAGCAGCCGTTTGCCGTCAGCCTTTTACGGCCTCACTTCTCCAGCCTTGTGCTTAATTAACGTCGGCAGAAGAACAAGTCGCTCCTGCTGTGCTTTGGTGTCATTCGGTAGCATATGGATTATAAATACATATCTGCATGCACAACGCTGTGTCTCCAGTCCGCAGTGAGGGGCTCACCGCTGCTGTGTTCTCAAAGTGTGATCAAAAGGCCCTGTCGAGAGTCATTACTGTTTCTCTTTGCTTTGTTTTCTTTAGTATTGTTTTAAATGGCACTTTTGGGGAATATAGGCAAACATACAGGGTTGAAATGTTTACTGTGAGACATCTGTTGAGGTGAGGATACAACATCTTTCTTTTTTAGTTAGGAGTTGTTGCTGGAATTTGAATGTAGCCATTTTTTGGAGCCATCCCTCAGTGGCCAGTTCTGGTATTACAGTTATAAAGCACCTCTATTGTGTATTATGCATATTCTAAATAAATAGAGAATCTTTACTCGGCCAAAATGAGAAGTGAAGTACAAACAGAACAACAAAACATTTTCCTCAAACAAAGCTGTCTAGAGTGCTAAATGTTACATTATTTGAAAGAAATTTGAATAAAAGCTAGTGCTAACTGTTTTTTGGTTTTAGAAAGTTGTCTTGTTGGTTCTTGCTGTATGAATTAAAACCATTGGATTTCTTTGTACAATGCATTAAACACAAGCAAAACTTCCAACTATAAATAATAGTGAGTCCCCAAAAAGGCAGGAAACTAGTTAACAGCAATCGATCCACATTTTAAAAGGTCAATTCAAACGTAAGCAGTGTTGGTCATTGTTTTTGTAGCTGACACTCTCTTTCTCAAACTGCAGTGGAAACACAAACCTCTTCTGTGACCTCCCCCATACTGTATGTTACAAAGAAAATAAAAAAACTACATAAAAAGTGTCCTTCACAAAACCGCAGCAGCCTTGATTGAGCCTTGAACCTCTCACAGAGCACATAACAGTGTTTGTCTTAATGTGCTGCTCTAGTTGTTTCTACAGTAACTCTCATTAGCAGCTGTATTACTTCCTTGATTTTACAAAGTGCACAGGGGCGGCTGCAGAAACTCCCATATGTCGGGAATTCATCAACATCTGAGCTCCAGTCCAATCTGGGTTTGCATGAAGTTAATGACACATGAAATTGGCTCCAGTGTGCAGGAAGTGCAGCCTCCACCAATCAACCAATGGGGAAACCCCTCTGGCCAGTCGCAGTATTTGTGCTTATTAGGTACAGTATCATGCAGAGCTGCTGTTTAGCATTCAGGACCAACACCGTGGGGATGATTTGGAAGTCATGTAGAGATATGGACACCCCGTTTCTTCTTTTTACTTTGCCTTTAACAAGCATACACAGAAAGACTTATGAAATGGGACATTACCTATAGATGCTGCACAGTAAAGGTTTAGGTTTAGCGTCAGTGTCCACTGTGTGTGATTTCTGCTTAAAGAAGTGTGGTTTATAGGTAACAATATTGATTTGTATATCAGCGTGTGAAGTTTCTGTGTATAAAACATGTAACCTTGATAGTAGAGATGAATGATGGCAAGAAGTGCAGCACAGACCATCAGAAACATCAATATGGTTTATGATTTAAAGTTATAGCCAACCTTGAAGTCGTACCACCACTGTACTTTTTTCAAAATTAGGTTTTAATAGCTCTAGTTTCCGATGTGTGTGTGTGTTTAAAATGGGTGGGAATCAAATATAAATGAAACAACACAACAGGGCGGCAGTAGCTCAGTGGGTAAAGCAGTCGTCTTTCAACCCAAAGGTAGTTGGTTCGATTCCCGCTCTCCTCACAGTTCATACTGTCGTTGTGTCCTTGGGCAAGACACTTAACCCACCTTGCCTCCAGTGTCTGTAACACTGGTAATTACTGTAGAACAATGTAAGTCGCTTTGGATAAAAGCGTCAGCTAAATGAATAAATGTAAATGTACATTAGCTGTTCACATACAAATTGTACACTGTATATATTACTATTGATTGACCTTTTAGATTTTGGGGTCAAAAGTCATATCAAACCAGCAGCAATCCCAAGATCAGTTTGTTTAAAGGTTTTAAGCTCATCATAAGTTTACATAACAAGATCAACATTTTGATCATTAAAGTCAAAGGTCACCATGTCTATGGCATCAATGCCTGTAAAAACTATGTTAGGAAATTGTGTTATATCATGACTTCAATAACGATACTACTCCTTGAGCAGAAAACAAAGATAGAAGAAGGTGGTTGAAGAGTGGGAGGACATGTTTGAAGAGTAAAGACACTGTGTAACTTAGGTGTAATGTTAGCATGTTGCATCAAGGCATTAGAAAAGAAACTGTCACATGCAACTGGACTGGAGTCCTTAGTTGTAAAATACAAAGGAAGTATTTCTAATTAAATTCTATAATGCAGTAATACAATTCAAATAAGCAAAGCCTATGGAAAAACAGCCAGTGTAAGCTCACTAAGGAATCCGCCCTCAGCTAAAGTGTGTTAAATATTGATCATGTTAGCCCACTCTCAGTCGGATCCACTTTGTTTGCTTCTGAGCCATTCCCTTACTACACATCTCCTGACAGACTCCTCAAAAACACTCCATAACGTAGATGAAGTGAGCGCAGGTAAACGCCACCGTCCTCATTGATCTCTTTTTATTAAATCTATATAAGTCTCTAAGATGCACTGGAAAAAGAATGGATCTGAGCCTTTGATGTGCAAGAAGATTTACAACTCAATATGTACTTTCATTTTTTAGCTCTCCATGTTTATTGAAGTTACCGTCGAGGCTGTTATTTGGGGATAAAACGAGCTGCTTCGGGATGACAAATTGCCTTGAGAGGTCCCACGGTAGAATTTAAGTAAAGAGCTTTATTTTTAAAACTACAAAACATAGACAACTGTTTCATTATTTATACCAGAGCTATGCCCCAGCTGAATATTGAACTACATTTTGGTTAGAAAGTATAATGACTACACAAAATAATCTTAAGCTTCATTACAAACACAAGACTATAGTTGCACATATAGAGGATGCAACCAGGTATTCGGATATATTACCCTGTGTTACTGCAAAGTATAAGAGTATAATTCAGTTCAAACATAACTGTCTATCCCTGGGCTGGGCTCTCGTGTACAGATTTGGTGTGTTGTGCTTTTGTGATTGTTGTATTTTCCGTATTTTTATTTGGCTGCCATGAATGTTGCCACTTGTGGGATAATAAAAGCTGAATTGAAATGAATGTTATACAATGAAATGTGAACAATAGTGAACTCTTGTCTAAGGGTGCATTCACACTGGCCGTGTTTGGTGCAGTTCAAACACACTCTGGTGTGCTTACTCTGAACCGTTTCACTTGGATGTGTGAATGCTCCATACACACCTCAGCGTGTGTTATGTAACCCTGTATTTATCCAGGTAAACCATTGACAACCAATTTACAATGGTGACCTGGACAAGAGACAGCAGCATGGTAAACAAAACCGACCATCTAAAACATACAGCCGATACAATGAGATGCTAAAATGCTATAGTAGCATGCCTTATTAGCATTTAGGCGAACAGCACCATCTATTGTCTTCCTCTAGAAATGCATTTTTTTCAGTTTGTTCCGCAGTTGAAAGTGCCCCAGCGGACCGGGGCTTTTAGCTGACAGACCAAACTAAATAGATCGTTTTTTGTTTTGGTGCGCACTATTGAAGTAGGCTACAAGTGTGAACACACCCTTATTTAAACATGTGCCCCATTAAGTGACAAAGAAAAAATGGCAAGCCACGATCCCCTTTTATGTTGAATTCTAGTGTTCTGTAAAAAAAAGTGCTCCTTACACAATAGGTCACAAGTAATAAACAAAGCCAAAAAAATATTTTGTTTGCATAGATTAACATAGTTGCAGCATTTTAATCACAATACATATCAATTTCCAAGATGTTCTATTTTATGTATGTAAGCAGGAGAATATTGGAAGCAATATTAACAATGGAAGAGACAATGTCAATGGGCCTGTGAAACCTGCTACAGCCTCATTTCATAATAGAATATTTGGAAAAGGTTAGAGTTCAGGCAGTGTCAGGCTAGTTGCTAATGTGTTTCTTAAGTACATTATTTGCACTAAAAAACCTGGAGCACAGATAAAGTTTATACCCCGAGAAGATTGACTTAGACTTTCTTTGTCACCTCATAAAAACGGCTGGCCTTTATATATAAAAAAGCTGAATGTCACAAAGTGTCCTCCGAAATTCTGAGTCAGCAGTCTAGCCCATCACAGACACCATTTGTGGCACTAAGAGGACAACTTGACAACTGTGTGATAAGCCAGTGTCTGGTGCCAACAGCCTCGGTGTCATTTTTGTCTCTTACCTTGTCTTTTTATTAGAACATTGTTATCGAGACAGCTTTGTTCCCCTTTTCCCTCTAGTCAAATACTTACCCAGCATGTTCTATCTGGGCTAGACTTTTGTAATGGTTTGTCTGACATGCCGTGCAAAAGTATA
Organism: Neodontobutis hainanensis; assembly: GCA_024349245.1. Classification (NCBI taxonomy): domain Eukaryota; kingdom Metazoa; phylum Chordata; class Actinopteri; order Gobiiformes; family Odontobutidae; genus Neodontobutis; species Neodontobutis hainanensis. The sequence goes on along the minus strand of JALDNG010000001.1, from coordinate 1,187,792 downwards.
GTCGTCAAATTACTTACTCAACAATATCCCATCATAGTTTATGTGTGAACTACATGTATCAAAGGGGCTAAAACGGACAAAGACAAAAACATTGAAAGCAAGTTAGTCTACATTCTGGAGCCATGGATTTGAATAACGCTCTTGCTCCGCAGCCCTGTGGCGGTTGTTATATTTAATATCCCTACTGCCTTTTCACTTCAATTAAATTCAGCTTTATTAATCCCAATGGGGGCAACTCATTCATGCACCAAAAGGTCTACAAAGGTGATTACTGGTGAGCGCTGCGGCTGGAAGTACACATTTTGTGGAGAAAACCATTACGCCTACTCTCTCTTGTGGCAGTAATTTCCTTTTAATTTAGCTAGCATATACTGTATGTGCCTGCTCCATACAAAAACACCATCTAGCTGGTCACTTAAACTGTGAGCCTGCCTGCATTTATTATACACTGTGCGTTTTGAGTTCATGTAATTACCTGGCTCTTAGGTATACGTAAAAACGTAAAAAATCTCACATTTTTGAATTTCTGTCTCCACAGGAAGCTACCGCTGAAGGAAGAAAATGGAAAAGAGTCTCTCAAGCCGGATACGATTGAAATTAAAGTGCACAGTGACAACAGCCTCCACACACAGCCGAACATCAGCAAAGCGTAATAATATATGGGATGGTCCCCCTTGTCACCAAAAGAACATTCGGATCATGAGACCAAAATCCAGAGAAACTACAACACTGGAAAATAGTGGAGATAAATACCTTATCTGTTTATAGCAATGCCCCTGCAACAGGCATGTGTAAATACAAATAATAGAGAGAAAAAGGAAGCAAGGGTTAACCTGATCAATGTATCAGTGGAAGGTTATTCTATGATAAATGTCAATTATTTTTGTCCACTTTTTTGTCTCTTCATTGACATGGTTCAGGCAGCAGTTTTGAACCTTATACACTGGTGTCAAGATCATACTGTGCCCTCAAACAGTAAGAATGCTAGCTTTTTTAGTGAGAGCTAACATGCGGGATGACCATCACTGCTGGATAGAATTAAAACCTTTTTGTCGCTTTGCACTGTTTGTTTATCCTGCTTTATTAAAGCTGACATCAGTTTTGATCCCGTCTCTTTAGTGTCAAAATCAAACATAGCTTCGTGTGCCCTTCAGCTAAATTTGCAAGCTTTTTGTTGGCAGAGGTAATGCACGAGCTGACCATCACTGCTGGGTAAAATTTAAACCTTTTTTTTGCTTTGAACTGTTGGTTTCTCCTGTTTTTTAAGCAGACAGTGCATTTGAATCCATCTCTGTTGTCAGAATCAAACAACGCTTAGTGCGCCGTTTAGCCAAGAACGCTGGCTTTTTGTTGGTAGAGCTAATGCACGTATCATCCATCAATTCTAGATGAAATTCAGACCTTTTTATGGCTCTCATAACTGTTGGTGTCTCCTAAATGTTTTTATGTTTATGTTTTGTTTTTTTTTTTCAAGCAGAAAGTGGTTTTGAACCCTGTTTTCTGATATCAAAATCAAACAGCTTAGAGTTCCCTTTTAGGTAACCATGCTAGCTTTCTGTTGGCAGAGCTAACACACAGCTGTCCATCACTGCTGGATATAACTCCCACCTTCTTATGCCTTTAAAGCCGCACTTGTGTCGAGCTAATGATCGCCCAAAGCTAAAGCACTGTTTTTTCTGCTATCTAGCTTTAGCAGCAAGTAAAAAGGTCTTGATAAGAGTTAGCGGCAGTACAGACAGTAACACTGAAACACTGATGGAGTCTTTGAAACAATAGTATCATTGAAGAGTAGATAAATATAAACACGGATCACTTTTTGAGGGGCTGTTCTGTGTTTCAACTTAACTTCAAATGAGAAGTTGTTTAGCAGAAGTCTGTGCAATCTTCAATGTCTTCTGTACTTACAGCAGCATATCAAAAATGCACTGATGCCATCTTTAGCTCTTTTATTGAAATGGTATTATTTGTTCTCTTATGTGCGTAAATATGTTCATTCACTCTTCAATAAACTGTCGCCAGAAGTGAACTGCACTGCAAGCCTATTTCCGCTTCAGTACACGACTTGAAAAATGTATGTATTTGTGTTCAAACAGGCCTAAGTGGGGGTGTGATGTAACGTTTGCTGTCTGTAAAAACCCAGGAAATTAGCAAACGCTTCAGGCTCAAAGCATGGGAACAAATACAAAGGCTACGGAGCAAGAGTTAACGCCTGTTTTCTTTCTTCATCACTGTCTCAGATTTTTTAAACATGCGGGCTTAAACAAGTGCGGGCTCTCTAATGTTGTCATGTGTTGTACATAGGTGAAAAAAAGAATATTTTACAGAGCTTTTATGTAAATATACCCTGAGGGATGTGCAACAGACTTGGGCGTTTTTTTTCCCTCAGATTAAAAGCCGTTTCTTTCAGTTTGTGTTTTGGTCTGAAGTTCAGTGATGGTGTAATATTGCTTTTTTTTCTCCATGTCATTTGCTTTCCCTTAAAAAGAATCCATGCCCTAAAGCTATTTCACGGCATTTTCAACGGAGGCAGTAATTACAGCATTAGTGTGCCTTCTCTTATGTTTCCCTCCCCTCTGCAGCCCTGTGTCTTCACGGCAGCTTAGACCACCGAATGAATTTTACTGCTTTCTCCCACAACAGGTCACAAGATACTGTTTTGTTGAGAATTCTGGGAAGTGGAGTTTTGCAATTGTAGGTGACACTGGACAGAAATTATAATGTAGAATGACTTGACTCTGAAATGATAGAACGTCAATATAAAGTCGTGTGTGTGTGTGTGAGTGCGTGTGCGTGTGTGTCAGTGTGTGTGTGTGTGTGTGTGTGTGCGTATACATGCATGGGCAAGGACTACATGTGGTTATATGTCCACGTAAATCAGGTTGCATGTATGTGCGTTGAATGTATCTGCTTTTTCTGTGTACATTTGGGTGCGTGTTTACATTTTCTTCACAAATATCTGAAAAATGTCATATAACAGAGGCTTTTATTTTGATTTAATTTATTGGTTTTAATTAAAGTCTAATGAATGGTGTAATATGCATCTTAAAGGGATTACATGTAGTGGTATACCATAAAGATTTTAAAATATTTTACATGAATTATTACACTAAAAATACCATTGTACCTGGATGTTATGCCAAAGATGTCAATATGAAAAATAGTCAAAATGCATGCATAACTACTATAAGATGGTGTCATAAGCTACATGTTCTAATAGAACCTACTCCCGTAGGTGTGACAGTAAATTGTCCTTTCTGCGATGTTCTGGGTTGACACTTTGGCTAGGTGAGTTTAGTTTTCAGAAATCCTTCCAGCTGCTGCTGATAATGCAATGACGTTTAAAAAAAAAAACAACCAAAAACTCCATCTAATCCCTTTACAATCATCTAAGTGTGACTAGTGTTCGTCTTTGACAGTGGAATTGTGCCAGAGCTCTCACAGTGAGTTAGAGAGTGTGCTCCGATAGCTAAAACCTGATTATGTACTTCTCGACAGTGATTAATTCCCCGAGGCTGCAGCACTCCATGCATGTGTCTGCGAGCGTCCCCTCCTTCTCAGACTCCATTGGTTTTGTTATCAGAGCCTTCGTCGCGCTGGTTTTGTTTTCTTGTACCTGCATATCTCAAATGGATGGTCCTGCCATGGAGCAGTCGCTGCCTGTTACGACAACTGTAAATATGGGAGCACAGTGCCTGGAGGCTGTATACGATTTGTACATGTTTTTTTGTATTTGAATATGAGCCCAAACTCGGTCCTCTTCTCCTCTGTATTCTCTCCCATCCCATTTTTCCTGTAGGGGTTTAACAGGTGTGTTTGAGCTCAGTGTACAGTGTACGTCCTCCCCGTGTCCCCTTTTTCGGACTGTCCCGCTGAGGTGGGATTTATTGATGTCTCTCTGTATGTACCTGTGGAACACTTGTGATTCCTGTCATTGGCCGCTGTAAATAAACATGTCCTGGTAGAAGAGAGTGTGATAGTGTCATTCTTTTGCAAACAATTGTTATTAGTATTACAGTTTTATGTTATCAAGAGGGAATAAACAGAGGGCACTGGTCCTTATCTGTGGAGTTTATGATGTTGGACCACCATGTTTGTACAGTAGCCCAAAATGCCAGTTACTGGTCCAAACAAAGACCTTTCATCCTATCCGCATGGCACTAGCAAAGACACAGAAATGTATTTTTGTGTTTCAATTTATGTCCTCACCACTAGATGTCATAGAATCCTACACAGTGCATCTTTAAACACTAGTTTTGTTACTAGAGCTCCTAAACCTAATTTGTTAGACTATTCACAGCTGTCTTCAAAGTCAGAATGTGTCTCTGAATGATGGTTTACAAACTGTAGAACGATGAATAATAGATTAAAAGATTTTATTATTTTCTTCAAATTAAAAATAACTTACATAAGATAAACATTTTTGATTGAAATACCAAATCAATAGCACATCAAATCTTTAAACCAAGGCCATAATGTTTCTACTCCCACACAATTTTCAAGGTTTTAAAGTATGAATAGCAACAGAAATCACTTGATAATGATTATCATTATCAAGTGATTTCTGTTGCTATTCATTTCCTATTTCAAAACTAGGACAAAGTAAGTTCTAATAGGAGTTCTAAGCCCAGGAGTGGATCAGGAACACCCACATGGACAAACATGAAGGAAAATCAGGAAAAAGTCCAGTCCAGGTAACACTAAAAGATACACTGGTAAAAAGATGACTGAAGTAAAGGAGGTTTTGATAAAAGGTGTATTTTTATTTTCAAGTCGTATTATTGTTACACCAAAAACTAGACTGCTATGTGCCTAACATTCTTGTGCAAGTAAAGCTAAGTTTGATTTTGTGGAGTTATGTCCCACTGACAGGATGATACTGATATAGTCATACATCTGATCTGAAAGTGGGTGAGGATTTCATTACAGTGTTGTAATAGCCCATGCTTCAGTCTGGTGCGTTTGTGAGATAAAAGCACGGCTCTTCACAAAGACACATCTGTAATAGCTTTTAATTTTTTTCTTCGTCGAAGTAAGAGTGGCTCATTTTTTCCAGAGGACACACTTCTATTTCCATCAAGGTCATCCCTAAACCTCCATTAGTCCCGTCTAAATCTGGACCCTTCGCTTTGCTTGAAACAGAGCTTTAATGATAAAAAACCAGAGACAGAGGAGCCTGGCTCAAAGGAGGAATTAAAACAATCGTGACTAGCAGTGTCTTGCATTTGAAGTGAGCAGATAAGGCCTGTGCAGACATCCCACCTCCAACGCGAGGGCCTCTGTATTAGCATGGACTTCAACTTCACACCCCTCAAAGCGAGTCTGCACATCAAACGGCCGAGCTCATTTGGATACAGAGATTCGCTGCACTAATATTGGCCCGCCATGGGGGGTAAGGAGGTGCAGGCGCTGGGGAGAGACGCCAGGACCAACACTGAAGTCTGCTACAGGTGATTACTCCTTCCACACAGTGTTTTTTAGTCCATTGAGCCCTGGCGGGAAGTCACACACCGAAAGATAGCGCTAAGCCTTCAGGTAATATTTCTCCTCTAATCTTTGCGTTTGCAGAGTCTCCCGTGATACCGGCCGCTGACAGCACCTTAATCCCAACTGTGAGGGAAGTTTGAGGAAGCGGAGGGAGGTATCTCACGCCAAACACCATTGTTGACGTGCACACTTATGCAGAAATGGCGCATTGGTGAAAGTTTGTGCCAGAGAGTTTTTATTCAAACTCTTTAACGTGCAGCCAGAAGAGGCGTCTTGGCAGGTAGAACATCGCACCAACTTAATCTGCTTTATTTCACAGTCTATTAGCAGAGATCCATCAAAAGGGATGGAACTCTGAACTCTGAAAGGGATGGAAAATGGCAGTTGTAGGGTCGAATTAGAGTTAGATTTGTTTGAGGCCAAGTTTTGTTAAAAGGTAAAATGTAGATCCAGTAAAAGTGAAATAATAAAATTTCAAATAACTTTTTTGACCTAGAGTTAGTGAACAGAAGTATGTCATAGAAAATAAAATAGTATGAAAAATCAGTTCGGGTCAATCTTCTTTTAGGTCCAAGTCCTAATAAACAACCTGCAATCACATTCTTTTGCACATTTCTGTTTTTACTTCTTTTTAAATTCTTACCGACAATGTTACATCTAAATTGTGTTTCTTTGGCTGAAAACCTTATTGACATTTTTATCTGAAAAATCTTGCTCCAACTCTACCTCATTTATTAAATGCTTGAGCAAAGACTGCTTGAACTGCTTTTCACATCTTCTCTGTGGTTTCTCTTTCAATGTATCATACACCAGTCTCAGTCATGATTGGCCTTGGTTACTGTGGTCTTGACAACAAAAAAAGTTAATTACTAATAAAATATTTCATTACTTCTGAAGAGTACTGTTTCTCTGTACCGGAGTTTCTTGCTGAACACCTAATTTTTGAAAAATGTACAATCTTGTTTTATCTGGAAATGTAATTCTGTTCAACTCCACTTCCTCCTGCCTCTGAAAATCAACGCTGTAATGAAACCTAATTCAAAGAAGTGCACGACAATATTAGTCACGTTATACAACCTGTGCTTTTAACCAAATTCAATTCAAAATGAGATTCAAAAATTCTTTCATTCTCTCTTGATGCTCACATAATATCTCCATTACAGTTATTTTGAACTAATGCATTCTCCAAGTATACCTCTATCGGATTCTTCCTCAAGGATTACAAGAGGCATATTAGCTGTCTGCTGCCGTACAAAGTGCATGATGGGTAATGTGAAAACAGAAGTTTCCTTATTGTCAGGCAGTAAATGAAGTACAGATGCAGAGCTCCCTCTGGATCGACAGGACGAGTTGAAAAGGTGAATGAACACAGTTTTGGACGCACGCCACCTTCACACAAGACGTGTTCAGCAAAATCTTGCAGCCCGGGACAGTCTTTTCTATCATAAGCATTTCCATCAGCCTGTTCATCAAAAGAGGCATCACTTAGCATTTCTATGAAAGCCATTACACGCTCACGTCGGCGTTCATTTGGAGCTACAGCTGAATGCGCCGAAACGTGACTTCTCGCTCATTCCCGTCTGTCAAACTCAATATAACCCTATTAACTGGGGCAAAGTGGAGTTTTTCAGGCCGGGAGAATTCCTAATATGTCGAGGAACTTGCTGACTTCTGTTTTATAAACTCCAGATGAGGTCGTGTCACATTCTTAAATTGCCTTTTTTGTGGGAACTCATGTGGGAAAACTTCGGAAACATAAATTGTGCACGGATGAAAAATAAAGGAAACAGTGCTATCTCTGTTTTGTATTAAAAGCAACTAAATGTCAAAAGATAAAAGAGTCTTCACTCTGTCTATTCTTCTGTCCAAACAAGTGAGTCTAGGATGACAAATGAGAGCGTTATGGCCGTTCGCGCTGCGGGCTCGGTGTTCAAGGACACACTGGGAGGATTTTCCAAGGGAACAGGCCTAAATTACTGCGGGTGATAACTCTTTCAAAGTGATGCAGTGGCTTTAAAAGAGGAACACATGAGGGGCACTGAGCGGCTGCGACAAAAGGCCTTTTGATATTCAGCTTAGAAAGAGATAGATACATCAGAATGTCTGGGGAGGAATCACAGACGCTTTACTTTTTGGTCATTCAAAGCTGCTCCACTTTTAAGGAAGAACATTAGGGTCAGAATTCTGAGATCAAAGTCAGATTATAATTTATATATGATTTATATTTACATTAATAAAATCAACAGGAGGTTTGTTTTGTGCAGCTGAAGAACATGGATCTAAGATGGATTTGAAAATGTGAGTGACCACTGGAGTTATAAAACTTTCTCAAAATCAAAACTGGGGTTTCTCTGAGAATATAGCTCCCTGAATTTTATTATAACTTATAATTATAATAATTATAATAATTATAACTTTAATATCAGAATAGTTTTTTTTTCTTAGAATCTTTTACTTTTTCTCTAAATTCTAAACGTTTTAGGATTCTAACTTTTATCTCAGAATTTTTACAATTTCTTGTGATTTTGACTGTTATTTTCTCAGAATTTGGACTTTTAATAATGTTGACTTTATTTCTCAAAATTGTGACTTTTGTGAGTTTTTTTCTCACAGAATTCAACTTTTTTATCAAAAAAATCTGACTTTCAATTCCTCAGTCAGAATCAGAATGTCAGAATTCTTACTTTTTTTTCTTGTAAAAAGTCTGACTCTAATCTCAGAACTCTGTCTTTAATCTCAGAAGTATTAACTCTGGCCCTAATCCTCTCTTACACAATTTCTATCAGAAATTTTTCTTTATCGAGCTGTTGGTGGCAATAATGTCTTTACACAGCTGATCTGACTAATGAGCAGTTATATGGCTAAATAATTCAGTCTTGTATAATGAATATATTCAAATCACATTCACTTCATGCTGAGTTGTTTTTTTCTGTGCCATGTCACTCCTCTGGCTAATATATGCACATATTATTTTAAATTTACTGCATCTCTAGAGGACATTACATAACTGCTTTTCCCCCATAACTTCTAATTTGATTTTAAAGTTGCAATAAAAGGAGTTTACAGAAAAAGAGGTCCGCCGCTGGCTGAGTTTAAAGAACAACTTCACTCAATTAGACATCATCAATTAGTAATGCTCGGTAGATTATTTCTCAATGAAGTGGTGTAATTGCTTGGCCGGTGTGGATACAGGAGCTGAAGCGAACACAAAGAGATGTGGATTTGATCTAAACACACGGTGAAAATAATAACTGCAGTGAACATTCAAATGGATGTGCAGCTCAACAGTAGCACTCATCATTAGAGCACTGATGAGAGTAGACTCTGGAAGTAATAAGTGTCAGCTGGAAACTTTGTAAGGGCATAACCTAAATCAGCAACACTAAATGTGTGTAAATTATATTCTGTTGTGCAAAAACAAGTGCACATTGGCAAAAATTCTGGGGGGAACATGTGGGACAGAACCCCCGCTCCTTCCTGAGTGTTGTTCTTTGTTCTAACTTAAGCAAAAAAATTTAGAAATTTAGCGTGGACTATTATGTTTCAGTTGTTGAGTCCTTAATAATTGGTATATGCTGTCACAAATAAATTTGAATAAAAAGAATCCAGAACTTTTGGACAAGCAGCAGAAATTATGTTGGGTAGCCTATGGAGCTTTGCCCAGGGATATATCACTGTAGCCTACTAATACTAATTATGGTTTGTGCAATTTATCATTAAGTAGCCTAGGCCTACAACATGTCATTTTTTTTGTTCCCATCAGGAATAACCTCCCAAGAGTAAAATAAAAGCTCTACCCCAACTATGCATAATTAATTTAATTTATTGTTAAGTACTTTTTTTTTTTTTATTCAAGTACTGACTCACAGATGTGATTTGCCACAGCCTGGAAATTAGCTAGCTTGCTAGCCAAATTAACTTAATTTTGTTTAATTTGTTATGCAGCGTTTTTATTGAATAAGTGAATACAAAGAAAGGGCCTACTGAAGGTAATAATCAATTCTTTAAATTGGCCGACTTTTCTGCAGCAAATTGCTACAATAGTGCTCCATTAGCTGATACTAGCCTGCTTTTAGCTAATGCAGGGTCATGGTCATGAACAGGGATTTTGAGGCATTTTTCTAGATTGTGGCTAAACATAAAGAAACATTATGTGAAAAAATACAGATTAAAATGTGTAGTATATATTTCTATTAATAAGGGAGAGTGGTGAAGTCATTCATCCAGTAGGATAAAATGATGATTTAGGTCACATTGCAATGAATTACTTAAAGCACAAATGGTTAAACTTAAATATTAGTAGTACTTAGGAGTATTATACTTTTCCTCTGTAGTCTGAAATTAACATGAGAGACACATTTACCATTTTAAAGCTGCCATAAGTAGCTACCAACAATGAAAAATGTCTTAATTACTACATTTGTGAAATGTTACGTCTGTCAATTCTGCATTGCAATGAATACAGAAATTGGTGAATAAAGTGCCACTGATGCTGACAAATCAATATCCTATATTTATTGTACATTTCCAATTTAAATAAATAATTTTTTTTTTGGCTAAAATCTCATGCTAACCCTAACCCTAACCCATTGAATCATCACATACACAGACATATCAATTCCTTTGGCTGTTAATCTTTTTCTTTATCCAGAAAACGTTTGCTAACAGAACTGAAGATGGCTTACCTGCATCACTGACAGTGACAAAGGATCCAAACACTACACCAAACATGACACCAGGATCTATGCATGTACTATTATGCCTTGATAGGGTTTGATGCATGAACGCAGATTGATTTTAGCTTTAAAATAATGGCTGCTATAAACTATAATTATCCACATACAGTCATCTCAATGACCTTAAACTGGGGATGTAGCTTAACACAACAGACCAAAATGTCTTAAAGCTAAGGAATAGCCTGACATTCACACACTTGATACACTGTTCTGAGAAAAATGAGCGAGAAAGGCTTTAGTGTTTTTGCTCCACAGCCGGCCGCCGCTGAGGGGATTTGACACGAGAGCTTCCAATTACGATGGTATCTCTGTTAGCGCTAAGCCAACCCGCTAAGCACACACTTTGGCCACATATCAGCCAAGCATGTGTTTCCAGTTTCGCTCTTAAAGCCCATATAGATTATTACCATTGGTTGGGGAAAAAAAGCAATGTGCATAACCCAAGCGGAGCCTTAGGATAAAAAGTCTCAATAATTGAGTGCGTGCCAGGGTAAATGTCAAACTATTTGCAAGCCACCGGCGTGCAGCGGTATTCTTCTCTATTAGGCTAATGCGCCGCGCTCCTCCTCACGGCTTTTGTGCAACTTTATATTGGATTTTTATTAAAACTCAAAGCAACAGTAATAGATGTGCCTCTGGGGGGGCTTTAAAAATCAATTTGCTAAACAGCACCAAATTACCCCAATAATTGTCTCCTTGGACCGCATTAGCCGTCGAAGGTGATTCTCATTCCGGTGTGGGTAAGCTTCGGGTCCACTTTTGAGTCCGGAGTCCATGTTTTTTCCTCATTACTGTAACAACCGGAAAAGAAAACAACGGAAGCCTGTCAAACGTCCCTTCAGCGACTCTTCTTCTAACAAACTTAAACATTTTGTGCATGAGAAATGGAGTTGTATATTTTGGACGCATGAATATGAATACAATCAGTGCAACTTTAATGAGGCGGGGAGAGCAACCAGCAGACAGGATTAATTAATTATAGAGTGACATTTATGGATAATAACCTTCTGGTGGGTATCGCTGCTGATGAATATGCATAAGACTATCAAAGGGAAAGCATCCAGCCTGGAAGATGTATCTCTGTTCACATCCATAATAGGGTTAGTGCTCAGCTGTCCGAATCAACAGTCATTTCATGTTTTCAGAGACTCTTCACTGTATTTTTTGACATGTGAGTATTTTTCATGCAGCTCTGATAATGGCTTATAGTGAGTTGGCTATATCTCTCTTATCTCAGCTTGTATCAGCCCATTCCCATCTGCAGGCGATCGATGAGCATGACTGATGCATGAGCAATATTGGATTTCAAGGGATTTTTTGCATTAGTGTGATAACGGACTGCCATTTCTCTTGGATTTAATTAACTGCAAACAGCTATTCCAATGTGAGATATGAGTGTAAAAAGTGCATATGAGGGGAGATATGACTAATTTATCTCAAGGTTCATCAGGATATTTTACAGCCCAAAGTTTTAACCTGAGTCAAAAAGTGTGTATTCTGCCTAGTGTTTCCATTTTTGATTAAAAACTCCTCCATAAATGCGAGGACGCAAAGGTAACTCCACATGTCATCATTATATGAAACCATTTTTTTAGCCACTTATAGCATCAGCGCTTACCTTCAGCTGCTAGGGCCGGTGAAATGTGTGTAAGCAGAGTGTTAATGGAGGCCAATGCTAAGCTAATTATGTCTGGTGTTGTTAAAGAGCTGCGCAGGTGTCTTAACAAGCGGCTCATTAGCGCTCGTTTGCTACGTGCAGGTGTTCACTGAATGAAAGTATATTTTCAAGGTTTATAGATTGATTTATTTGAAGAGTTATCAAGGAGCAGTCAAACAAGAAAAATATATGGTTTCTTGTCCAATTGGCTATCAGAGATTTTTTTTATCCATGAAATTATTTGACTATATAAACACAATGTCAACATCTACGGAAGTTGTAAGCGGCCACAGAACCTTTTTTCATTTATTCATTCATTTTCTACCGCAAGGTAGAAAATGGAGCCTATCCCAGCAGCTTTGGTCCTGAGGAGGGGCACACCCTGGACAATGGCCAGTTAGTCACAGGGCTAACATTTAGATACTGACAGTGAAAGACAACCATTCACTCTCACATTTATTCACTAGGGAGTTGCCAATTAACCTGTACATGCATGTCTTTGGACGGTGGGAGGAAGCCGGAGTACCCGGAGAGAACCCACGATAACACGTGGAGGACATGCAGACTCCTCACAGAAAGATCTGGTTGGCCGAGAGAATGTTTGAGTCAGCCTGGTTTTGAACTCACAACCTTCTTGCTGTGAGGCAGGAGTGCTAACCACTCTGCCATGTGCACCACATGACCACAGGTCATCTCATTATCCCGTTATAACAAGTTAGTTCTGTCATTTTTCCAAGATAACAACTTAATTTCCTCATTATCTTGGGAAAACAATGGTTGTTTTCTTGAGATATCTTAAGATAACAATAAATTTAAGTTGTTATCTCAGGAAAACAACAGAATTAACTCCGTATAATGAGATAATGGGAGGGAAAAAAACGGTTATTGATCTATGGCCGCTTACAGCTTCTGTAAAAATCTGTACTGGAGTGAGTACACTTACTATGGGGCTGGGCACTAGTAGCCTGGCCAGCCAGACAGCTTTTTCATTGAATTACATACAGAGATATCAGTCTGAGATTGCGGGATTTGAACAGGATTACAAGGCAAGACCATGGGCGGAACTATCGTTCGCTGAGTAAACCAATCAGAGAAAGCCCGGATGTGACGTAATAAAAGCGATTTTCCACAAACGTCAAAAAAACACAGTGTATACCAGCCTTTTTATAGAGAGATAGCCGTTACTGTGGTTTTAGAGACATGTCCCGGTCTTAAAGAACAGAAGCAAGCATAGTATCAAACATTGCTCCGATGCAGCACACATCTTGAAAAAATTGTAGCGAAACAAAATCCCACCTCCCTTGCTACAATTGGCCCGGGAAGAAAGAGCCGGAGCAGGATACAGAGCAGATTGGACGATCCAAGACCAATTTCTCTGTGTATGCAATACAACGAGAAAGCTGTCTGACTGGCCTGGCTAGAGCAATTTGTCAATTTTTTAAAATTAATTTCATAATTTATGATTCTCAATAATTTTTTATCTTGCCTCTTACCTAAAAATGTAACTGAAATTGTTATATTTTTAAACTGAATAATTTTTCTGCTCAATGGCAACATAAAACTAATGTCTAAACTAGCAAGTCTTGTTAAAAGATGCTAAAAAGCGGACCAACCACATGACATTTGCATAAATCAACAAAATACCCCAAACCACAGCTATTCAGAGGTTTTTACGTCAAATTTAATTTATCAATATAGCTATTTCTGACATAGTCCAAAATCTTCAACCCATATTTATGAAGTTATTACGTTTTATTAGCCAGCCCTTAATTAAGATTATTATAATTATCAACACAAAGAAAAACCATGCCAACAATATATAAAAATTGTTCATACTTCATACATAATAGTCTTGAGCCACTCTCATAACACAAGTGATTTTTTTTTTGGTCCTTCCTGTCAGGTTCAGTACCCTCAAGTACATGTTGATTAGCACATTTGGTTTCTGGTGCAGATAAAGAAAAAGTAGCATTTGAACTGACTCCAACATGAGTTCAGTCGCACCAGGAAGCTACTGTTGTTTTCATTTCTTGTGTTGTTCAACAGCTTCTCAAACATCGCCCTTAATTGAATCCTGTGGTTGAACATTGATGCGCTCCCCTTACAGGTCAGACTAATTAAAAAGCTATCTTCAACGTGAACATGTCTTTGTATCCTGGTATTAATCTGAAGGTCAGTTAAATTAATGTCACCAGATCATCATTGTGGATTTTCACTTTAATGTCTTGGGTTTTAAAACGTAGAGGTTTTTACTGCCCACTGCCATGACCTTCTCCAAATGATGATTGATGTCGCTGTTGTTATCTCATTGTCTCTTTCCTCTGCCTTATCAGTCACCTACAGGAAGTAATGACAAGACAAGAGGCCTATTCTTTTAGGATAAACAAAGGGATGTGCATCAAAGTCTCCACACATTTCTCAAAAAAAAAAGCAAGTACATTTAACTTATTTTTCTGCAAACCTTCAAAATGTGAGACTTTTCAAAGTGGAAGGCTTTATGTTTTTCACATTGGACAGTTTGAGATGTTTTGAACTTTCTTCCATCCACAGCAGCTCAAGTCATTACATTTTCCTTCCACGCACATTGTAGAGCGTTTTAATTGTCCCGATGCACCTGCAATTATAGCCTAACAACCCAACCTCCGACGAACCTGTCACTCTGCGTGTTTTGTTTTCGTCGTCCCGGCGCTGACACATGTTGCTAATTGGCTCTCGGTTTAATTTTCCCGTATTATGTTGGAGGCTTTGTGATTGCGGTTTGTTTAGTTGAACGTCACTGGTCTCTTTTCATGTGGCGCTGCCCTTATTTACTCCAAAGCACTGCACTTGTGTCGTTGAATTAACTTCACACGTGATTTACATTCTTTATTTTTGGAGTGTTCTATTCAGAGACGTGGTTTGAATTTATAACAGCAGACCTGAGTGGTTTGTAAGTGGAGTGTAACAAGGATAGGAATTTATTCATGGAAGCGTATTTGTAGCTCGTATTTACAAAGTCGCCAGATTGCGGGACTATTCATAAGTGCCCGGATTTCAGTGGTCAAATAAATCTCAAAACTATGACAACTGTTGTCACCAAACTTCAAGCTTGTGAGATGTGTTCCTCTGAAACACTAGGGTTTTGTTGTTTTTCTTTCACACCACAAAAAGCATATGTTCTGTGTCTCTAGGATTGTACTGAGATAATCCATGCAAACCCTATTAAAGAAATGTGCTAAGAGTGCAAGAAGGTCCAGCGTTCAACTCCAGGGCTGGAAGAGGCCTTTCTATGTTAGCTTTTTTTTCTGCAAATTATTCATATTGAGCTTAAAATCATTGAAACCAAGGCTGAGATAAGCATAGGCTACATACAGCTAAACAGTACTTTTCCATTGCTGTCTCTTCATTTACAATACTGTGCTCTGAAGGTAAACTAACTAAACTAAAAAAAAGTGATATCAAAAGCCATAGATGCAAGACAAAGGTCTTAAGCAGGAGATGTTTATTTATCATTAATACAAGACCTGCAGATAGTACAGAGAGTATTGAGTCTGGCTATACTTTTGAACCATAAGGTGATGCAAGAGTATAGATCCTAAAAGACACTTGTTATACGAGGTAAGGTATTGAAAGTGGGTTATCCCCAAATAGACGTAAATATGGTAATAACTGGTATATCTTCTGACACCTTGATCCTTAAGCTTGCATCACCTCAAAAGCAGTACGCAACTTCTGAAAGTACATCAGAATTTTCTTGATCTCTTTAGTGACAAGCGTTGTTTTCTTGTGCAAGAGGTAACCCACACACATTGGCTGCTAAACAGTGCGTGCCCTCATAAACTGGCTCTGACTAATTGAGAGCAACAGATGATATTTGTCATTTGTCAGCTGCGCTTTAAAACAAATTGGTGCAGACAGTGCAACAGTGTCATTACAATACCTAACAAAACTTATACCTTGTACTTGTAAACGATCAGTGTTATTCCCTGACATAATACACAAGGAGTGAACTTCCTCAAATTCCACTGGTGTATCATTAACATGTCTTGATTTTGCTCTTGTCAGTCAAAGTGAGTGTTTCATGTTTGTTCTCACTGCACTTTCTCCAGAGTCCTCGCCCACAGCCAACCCACCACCACTGCCTCGAGAAAGATGAAGCCTGTCACCTTTGAGAGCGCGTCGAAGGTGAAGTGACATTAGAGCACTGTGTCAAATGTGAGTGTGGACTCCAGTCATGCGCCGCTGTCAGGACCGATCACTGTTATTCCAGCCGCACGTCACCACTGCGTTAAGGTAACCCAGACCGGGGGTGCCTGACTGTAAATCTGATTAGAGTGGATGTAAGAGCAGGTCGTGTGGGAGAAAGCACTACAGTGTTGGAGTAGCAGCTCTTAGTCCGGCCCACAACAACGTGAAAGTGTATTATAGAGTGTGGTGCTGTCACCTTGGGATGTGACAGAATAAAATGGACTACTCAATAGACCGCTAAATTAACTTACTTTAATTTTGGAGCGGACACAGGCGGAAACACTCACATGCACAGCCATTACTTAATATGTTCTACGGGCACTGCTTCAGAGTAGGATTTCAAATTTCTCAAAGCTTTGTTAGGTTCCACCAAGCATTACAGTTACTGAATATTGATTAATATATAGAAATGTTAAATAATTTATATTGTTCTTTTCTCTGTGAACATGGTGCATGGTAACAAGCAAACAATGCAACATAATAGTCATTTTAGGTTTGACTTTTGACCCTCTGAGGCTGTAGTAGTTTGAAGTGAAGTTAAAACCAAAATTTACACATGGGCCCAATATAAAAAAATTGAGGCATAGAACTAAAAAAATATATATAGAACATTCAAAAAGAGTTGGTGAATTTGAAAGAAAAGTCCTGGAAACATCCTGGAAAATATTTTTTTTAAACAAACGCAACCCCTTTTTGTGTTTAAATTGACAAAGTATTAAGAGTACCCAAATAACCAGTTACTCAAAGGTTGTGCAGCAGTCTTGGTTGACATGTAGAGTGAGGATTTAAGGAAGTTTAAAAAATAGCCAGCTCATCATGCCTTCCATTGTTAGCCATTCTTCTTCCTTGAAGATATTGGTTGGCTTCACTTCTTTGTGCTTGTATGTTGTCCCAAGTCTGTAATCAACTGAAATTAAAACCTGAATGAAGTATAATATTATCAGGAAACCCTGTGCTGGGCTTCAGTGTGTTCAACTAACTCCACTAAAAATAACACAGATTATTCAAATTCTAGTCCACTCAAACTGTTGTGCAAGCAAGACTATAGCTGTAGACCAAGTCCAAAAACAAACAGGGCAAGACAAAACTCAGCCAAGATCAATATTTAATAGACTGGTCCTAAATTAGTTCTGTTCAAAGACGAGGCCAAAACCTTTTAAAGATACTTTTAAAAAGACGTGCACTGCTTTTCATTGTGAGTGGAATGGAAATGTGGTAAAAACAAAACTGCTCGACTTATGTAAGAAGAATAAGACTCTTCTAGGTCTGAGCTGCTCCTAGTGCACATTAGCAGTAATATATGTGGAGCATAATGTCTGGGTTGTGTTTGGGTACAGGACGTGCAGTGAGCTTAAAAATGTTCCTGTTCTGACTGAGAGTGACTCGAGAGAAGGCAACTCCGTCACTCTTTAAGATACATTTATAACTGCAGAAAGTCTGACTGAGAATTTGAGCAGAAATCATCACCAGTGA
Source organism: Neodontobutis hainanensis (assembly GCA_024349245.1). Taxonomy (NCBI): domain Eukaryota; kingdom Metazoa; phylum Chordata; class Actinopteri; order Gobiiformes; family Odontobutidae; genus Neodontobutis; species Neodontobutis hainanensis. The sequence continues at coordinate 1,170,215 of JALDNG010000001.1, read as the reverse complement.
GGAGTCAGTGTTTGAATTTAGTCATAAACCAGAGGGTGGGCTGATTAGAGGCAGCGGTAGCTCTTTTATAATGCCACCTTGGTAAATTATAAAATGTGTGCATATCATAGCTACAAATGAACGACATTGTTTTCAACACCAACGCCCGCAGCTGCTTGTTGTTTTTCTCCTCTGCTGTTGTTATTTTCCAGCACTTCTCTCCTCTTGGTCCACTTCCACCTCCCACCCCCCAGCCCCACTCTTTCCTATGAGTGGCGCCTGGGGGGCTTTTTACTTCAGTTTGATCTCCACTTTTATCACAAGTAGTTGAAGCGCATTGGACCATCGGCTAGTGACGAGCTAACCCTCCAGTTAGCCTTGTTAAATGTGCGGTCTCTGGCAAACAAAACTTTCATGCTCAACGACTTTATCTCTCGGGAGCTAGACTTTATGTTTCTGTGTGAGACCTGGGTCTCCATCGGCGATAACACGCCTTTCTCTGAACTTCTTCCACCAGACTGTAACTTTTTTAATTCCCCCCGAGTGTCTGGGAGAGGCGGAGGCGTCGCCTCTGTTTACAAGTCGCGTTTTCACTGTCGGCAGATTCCACACGCTGGATTGGCAAGCTTTGAGCTGCAACTGGTTGAGATTATTCAGTCTTGCCCGTTCTGTGTGCAGTGGTGTATCGTCCACCTAAATTCAACAAAGACTTTATCCATGACTTTGCAGATGTTTTGAGTGGGCTTATGGTTAAATATGATCACATTTTAATATGTGGTGATTTTAATGTCCATGTTTGTTGTGAGTCACAGTCTCTGACCCGGGACTTTCTGAATCTCCTTGACTCATTCAATCTTAAGCAATCTGTCTCTGGCCCAACGCACGAGAAGGGTCACACACTAGATCTCGTGTTATCCTATGGTGTTTCTGTCTCTGTGAATGAAATCCGTGCTACGTCTTTCTCTGATCACTCCCTAATTCTGTTCACTATGTCAGTTCCACTCCCAGGCAGTACCCCCAGCGTCTCCAAGCGGGTCTCGCGTACGCTCAACTCCTCGACTGCTGAGCAATTTTCAGCTGCCTTTAATGTCTCCCCTTTGTGTAGGTTGTCACTGAGCTATAGCTCTGAATTTTCTGCTGATGAGCTACTTTCTATGTTCTCATCAGCTTGCACTGGCATTCTGGACTCCATTGCTCCTCTTAAGGCCAAATGCAAAAAAGCTCATACTACACCATGGCTCAATGATACTACATGTGACCTCAGACGTGCCTGTAGGCGGGCGGAGCGCAAGTGGCAGAAGGACCGTCTCCATGTGTCCCTCCAAATCCTCCGAAGTTGCCTGGCGGATTACCACCGAGCTGTAAAAAACGCCAAATCACAGTACATTTCCACCATGATCTCCAGAAACAGTCACAAACCCCAGGTTCTCTTCAATACATTAAATTCTCTCATAAATCCCCAAATCAGATCCCCTGTTTTGCCCTCACCAGTCCTCTGTGAAAGTTTTCAAAAATACTTCATCGAGAAAATTGCAGTACTCAGGCCTTCTGACACTTCCACCCGCCCACTTCCCACTCCTCCACCTCCTCAGCCAGCCGTCCTACTGCAGTTTGAGCCCATTACCCTATCCTCCCTTTCTGATGCAGTCAGACATCTGCAGCACTCAAGCTGCCCTTCCGATTGTCTGCCCTCCCGTCTACTCAAGGATGCTATAGTTCTTGATACGGTTGCTCCCGCTCTACTACTGCTAATTAATGCCATTCTCTCTTCTGGGTGCGTCCCGGATGCCTTCAAGCATGCCGTGGTGCAGCCATTATTAAAGAAGCCAAACCTTGACCCCTCTATCCTCTCAAACTTTAGGCCTATCTCAAAACTGCCATTTCTGTCTAAAATCCTTGAGCGAGAAGTTTATGTCCAGCTCCACTCCTTTTTATCTCATAACAACATCTACGAGAAATTCCAGTCCGGCTTTAGAACAGCCCACAGCACTGAGACTGCTCTCCTGAGAGTGCTTAATGACCTGCTCCTAGCCGCTGACACGGGCAGCCCGGTGATCCTAGTGCTTTTAGATCTCACAGCAGCCTTTGACACGGTAGACCACAGGATTCTGCTGTCGCGGCTTGAACATCGTGTAGGCATAAAAGGCACTGCCCTGAAGTTCTTCCAGTCTTACCTGGCCAACAGGAGATTCTGCGTCCAGTTGGGAGAATTCACATCATCTGTTGCCCCCTCACCTGTGGGGTCCTCAAGGCTCTATACTAGGCCCTATCCTATTTTTGTTGTATATTTTACCCCTAGGGAAATCCTGGTTAAACACAACATCTCATTCCACTGTTATGCTGACGATGTCCAGCTGTATCTCCCCTAAAGGCTGATGGACAGGCTGCAATCCATTCTTTGCTTGACTGTCTGTCTGACATTAAGGCATGGATGGTTTCAAACTTCCTTAACCTCAATCCGGGTAAGACTGAAATAATTATTTTTGGCAAAACTTCCCGGTCTTCTCCACCGATGCCCTGGGCCCTCTCGCATCTAACATCAGGCCCTCTGTCAGAAATCTGGGCGTGACCTTTGACATTGCCCTCAAGTTTGAGCAGCAGGTCAGTGCAGTAGTCAAGAAAAGCTTTTTCACTTGAGAAATATAGCTAAGGTCAAAACTACCTGCCCCAGAACGATCTAGATAGAGTTATCCATGCATTCATTTCTTCTCAACTGGACTACTGCAACTCTCTATACACTGGCATTGACCATACCCAGCTCCGCCGCCTGCAGTTGGTTCAAAACTCAGCCGCTCGACTCCTCACCTGTACTAAAGCGAGAACATATCACCCCGGTCCTCGCATCACTACACTGGCTCCCCATCCGTTACCGCATTGATTTCAAAATACTACTGACAGTCTATAAATCCCTCAATGGTGTGGCCCCACATACCTATCAGAGCTTCTCCACCACTACACCCTCCAGAGCATTACGGTCAGCTGACCAAATGCTGTTGGAAGTGCCCAGGGCCAGGCTAAAAACCAAAGGGGACAGAGCCTTTGCAGTAGCAGCCCCCAGACTCTGGAACTGCCTCCCCCTTCACATCCGTGCAGCCCAGTCTCCAAACGCTTTTAAGTCTCTCTTAAAGACTCACCTCTTTTCTCTAGCCTTTGATTAGTGTCAAAGGATAGCGAAAGGCTTACATTTTTTTAACTCCTGTAGTTATCCGTTTTGTTGCCTTTCCTTATTTTATTTTAATAATTTTTATATATTATGATTACTATTTCTTCTTTGTCTTCCTTTGTTTATGCACTTAGCATTTTATTGTGAAGCACTTTGGTGTGGCTCAGCCATCTGTAAATGTGCTATATAAATAAATTTGACTTTGACTTTGACTTTGACAAGTACATTTTTTAAGCTTCAGCTCTCCCTCCTATAAATATTCCAAACCAGTTTAGCTGACAGGCTAAATTATGTTCTGTGCTTATCACGAGCTCAGATTTTTCTTGACCGAGCGCTGGGGGTGGGCCGTCTGACAGCTTTTTTTCTCTGATAGAGCTTGTCATAGTCATAGAGCCTGTGTCATTTGAAACTTGTTAACAGTCTTCTACATCGAAAATATGTGTCCACTTGAAATTACAATGCACTTAATTAACCACTTTTCCGATATCACTTTTTTTCCAGAATGAGTACTGATACCGAGTATAGATATAGTGTTTTTGAGCCCCTTGACTGTTCTTATGTGTGATCAGACATCTATGGACCTCAATGACTCTAAATAAATGACACATAGAGAGTAGCACCACCATTTTCTGTGAGTAGTCTTTGTTATACAGACGTGCTTCTAATAAACCTTACAGAGGTGTGCAGTACACTAGAACTGCATGATACTATTAATGTACTGTGTATGCCTCATTGTTGAATTATTTGTTTCTTATTTTTATCTAAATTAAAGAAAATGCTCTTGCTATTGTCTTTTTGGCCATCTATAGAATCATAATCCATTCTATGTATATTTTACACTCCCAATTTCTAGAAAATGTTTTTAACCTGTCTTTAAATTGAGAAAAAAGGGAGAATACTCTGACATTCAAAAGGTCATAAACCGCTTTAGCCTTGATGAAATTTTAATTATATTACCACCGGGCTAATTTCTGTTCAAAGGTTATGTCTTTATTTGACATTTTGGCTGTATTAATATTAATTTCACCTTTGTTTTACCAATAGGCTTGCACAAGTTCTATTAAACCCAACCAAAATGGTGTGTTAAATCTCATTTCCTCAGCTCTGTTTGTGGATATGTTTGGTAAATTAAGCTTTTAGTCAGTGAGGCGTCATTACTTCCACACTTGGTAAGGTATTTCTGCTTAGGCTTAAGTGTTTATTTTTCATCTTAGCGACACACAGGTTCACAACGATGCTGCGAGAAACAGAGACACGTGCATTGTTCTCGACAAGAGTAGGAACAAACACTTCTACCTGCCTACCTCGTTGTTAAAATCCCATTTGACCATGAGACCTTTCTATAAATAATCCCCCCCCAGAGCGCCGCAGTCCACAAATCAACATCTAACATCTGCTCATGCTGGCCATCGCCCAACTAGAGTCTAGAGTCCCCCCCCATGGTCCAACGCTGTCCTTTCAGAGCAGCAGTGCACTCTTCGACTCATTTCCCGCGCGGACATGCCTCTCAGGGCCGTCGCTGGGCCACAGCCTGCCACGGCGCTGCAGGTCGGTCACGGTCGCGCCTAATGTGACAGAACCAGCTGCTCATCACGGCACCAGCTGTGATTGGATGTAAGGGGTCGCCCGGCATGGCCCTGGGCCCCTCACACGTGTCCTCTACGCAGTGAGATGGACTGTCTGTCTCTGCAGTCGGGCAGTGTGGCATCAGGATCTCGACACTGTCATCAATAATAAGCTGTGACATGCTTTTTACATTTCTTCTCTACAGATAAAGATGTAGCATTAGGGATTGTTTACAGTAGCTTCTTTTTTTATAGTTAAGCTAACGGGTCATTTAACTATCAATATTCACCTGTTCAGGGAAACATAATTATATTCTTTGCTCTGCTGCCTTGTCTTTCTTTGAAGCATCTAAATAAACATTTTCTTAATGTCATCTGAGAGGTTTATCAGTGATGTGGTTTTGGCAGATTACTGAAGATCAGAAGAGACACAGTGATAAAGACTGCAGGCTAAAGGAAAGGTCATCATTCTGGGAGCAGCAGACAAACAGCATCAAAGGAGAAAGTTCTAAACCGCATTTCTTGGAGCAGGTCTCCTCTGTCTTTTAGATGTTACTCTTTTATTAGACTTCTGTTTGTGCCGTTTTGCACTAAGCCTTTCTTGACTAATTTGTGTGGATCTTGTCTGGACCTGTGCAGTCCTCTCCAGAACGCCTGACATATTAGCCCATTTAGTCTCTAATTTAACGCCACCAGCCTCCTTTATTTAAGTGTTAAATTACCTCTGATTGTTGTTCAAGTAAATTAAGTTAAATGTATGCTGTTAGATGGCCTTTTTTATTTGTCAGTAACATCATGAACAGAATTTTGTGGCCACAGTGTTTCCAACCCCAGCATGAAGCTGCAGAAGGCAGTGTCTGGAAGTAGAACACTTTCACTGAGTTTACTTCTCAGCTGAAGCCAATGGGATGTTTGTTGACCTTGACCTGGGGTGTTTTTTCCTCATTTAAAGAAAGGGAAAAGGCTGGAAAAACAAGAACCAAATATATTGTGCACTGGCCTGCAAATACAACCTGCTAAATCCTAATGTTTTGGTCTTGTTCAGGAAAAATAGAGCCCAGCACAGCAGTTTCCAATGTGGTGGTGAATACCGGCTGAGTCGAGACACAGAGGAAGGAAAGTTCTATAAAAGGTAGGAAAGAGAACTCCTCAAAAATATAAAGTGTCTGCTCATGTGGAAGTAATTAATCGTCAAGGTTGCCAAACATTGCATTTACAAAATATAATGCAAGTCGTGCATTTTAAAATGAATGTGTGAATTAGTGTGACCTGGGAGTTTTTATATTAGAATGTAATGTCAAAATTTCTAAAACTCTAATGTGGACTGAAACAGTTTGGTCATTTTTTATTATCCAAGCCACCCATTCCAGCCTCCAGTGACATGACCATCTAAATTGGAAAAAGTTGTAGCGTATTATAGTGTGTTTGAAAAAGTTCTCCTGTGGGCTGTGACAATGGTTTTCGTGAAGACAACAGCGAGACAAACAACCTCAGCTGCACAGGACGCCACTCTCAAAACAATCAGCCACAACAAAAGCAGGAGAAGCCCCTCACCGGCGCTAATTGTTAATAAGGGGTTTGGGCATAATTGACTTTTCTTTCATTCAGTTCCCAATTTGATCCTGTTGCGATGCTGTGTGTGTGCGCGCGCCCCTCGGGTCTAATCTAATGTTTCTGTTTGAACCCATAAACAGCCCTGAGGAAGAGGAGGAGGGGGAGGAAGAGGATGTGGGGCTGCGAGTTGCCTGGAAACCTCAGCAAAAACAGATTTCCATAGTGTTTCATTTGTTGATGTCAGCCTGCCTCCGAGACGACGCAGAGGGAGGGAATGGAAACGTCAAGGGTTGTCAGGTGAGCGTTCAAACAGCTCTCAGTTTGTGTGACTCCAAACAGGTGGCTCTATGATTCTATAATCATTACATACATCAGTAACAATATCATGGTCGAGACATGGCCACAGTGGGACAGAACTTCACCAGGCTGACACATTAGTCCCTCTTTAAATACAGTAACTACATCCTGCTCATGTCTACGAGTGCTACCATTGTGATGTTAAACAACCTCCATTTGCGGATCCTTTGCATGCTCACTTCTCTGTTTTAGTCTTCTTTGCATTGTATATAAAAGCAAAGTTATTCTGCACATACAATAGCGTTAACAGAACATTTTAGGTCTCTAAAAATAATAAGAAAAGGATTCTCTGTCAGTTTCTTGCTCATTAAAAGTGACTTCTGTTCTCCTTTCTTCTTATTCATTCAAGCGACAGCACAAGGAGTCCTACACGTGTAACTGTAGAGAGTCAAAATTTCCAAATTCATTTATAGCAGTAAAAACACATCTCGATTTCTGAAGCAGTGTATTTATAATATTTCAGAAGAGGAAACAACATGATATAATGTTGATAATTTGCCCCATAGCTTTCTGTTGTACTAGTCTTGGCTGGTGCAGCAAAAATATACTGAGTATTCTAATGAGAGCGCACTGAAAGTCTTTTCCACATAGGCCCCAGCACCCGGTCCTCTCCCCAGCTCTACATGAAAGGCTTCACATGCTCTGACTTTCATTTATGTGAAATCTCAAACCGCTCCGACTCAAATGAGATATAAGGCAGTCGCGGAGAATTTCTCCAGCTGACAGATTCTGTGTCTCGCTGCTTGGACACTGGTTTGCATGAGAGAACAGATGTCTTTTCATTTCCTCGCTGTAAGTAAAGGCTGGAGCAGGCAGAGTCTTTTTTTCTTCCTGAGGGCTGGGGATGTTGCAGGAAGCCAGATGCTTCTTCTTTAAAAAAATGGCTGTTGGATTGTGTTGGATTCTTTGATAGTGCCACAGAAGATAAGAAGGTGCGAGTTATCTGTGAGCTGCCACACATAAACAAGCACGGCTGTACATATGCATCGATATCAGGCCGGGGCTTCAGCACTATCTACCTTCGCTGTGGTTTATCTCACTTCCACATGAGTGGCTTTCTGTAAAATATTGTTCACATGAGTTATTTTGATTCTGTTTATTCTTTAAAGTCTATTTTTTTCAGCTATAATTGATCCTTACCCTGTACAATACTATTTGTGCTTCTGGGGAAAATTACACAAGGCTGTTTAAATTGTCTGTTTTGTGTCAGATATAATGGTTTGTGTTAGAGAAGGGTTTAGTAAAACATACAATTTAATTTTGGGGAAGGTCTGTGAAACTGGTTTTGGATTATTAGAGATATAGACGAGGGATGTCCCCAAACTACACGTACAGTTAGGTTTAACAGTGTGAGAACCAGAACAAAGTGATCTCAACTGGTTTTCTGGTTCTTCTTCTGAATAAACAGTAGTTTGGCTCCGGCACATGTCTTTTTCAGTGGCTTTTATTATCAAAAAACCTGCCTGTATCTTGAGTTGAATTCACTCATCAATAAAATCAAATCTAGTCTGGGCCACTTTCGAGGGCAGTGTAACCGAAGTTCTTTTTTGTTTTGTTCTTGTTCTTGTTCCAAGGTGATAATCCTAACCAAGCAGCAATACTTGATTTTGCACTCATTTATCCGCATCTCTGTTTTTTTATATATATATACAAATGTGTTTCAAATTGCTTTATTTGTTTTCCACAACAACCCTGGTATCTGTAAGATTGCTTCAGCCTGTTAAGGTATTCATGCTTTGATGGACAAAATGATTTGGCCAATTCTGGTACAATCAGTGTCTGTAGGTTTGTAATTTTAGTAGCATTTTTGCATAGTGCATATTTTTCTTGGATAGAATATAAGTTTAGTTATGTAGATGTTAGATGTAAGGTTAGTATATTGAAATGGAGTTGTTATGGTAAGTTTTATGTTTTAGGGTCTTCTTAAAAATATTACATATACTAAAAATATCTTCAGTTGCATTTGTTTGTAGAAAAACAACCCCTTATTACATGTCTCACTATGATTTGTAGCATACTCTCCCCTCAGGTATGTGACGTGTAATGTATTAATAAGCTATAATTAGACATGACTGGAGAAGCCATACTGCTGCATTCAGATGCTCTCCATCTATTATCCGTCTGTACGCTGTCCTGTCAGACTAATTATCAGCTAAAGTAATGGGCCAGTGCAGTGTCATAAATTCATGTAGCATTTTTTTTCATTCTTAAGGCTCTTTACTCCATCAGTGATGATTATATGACATGATATTTAACTAGCTAGCGCTGCATCGTCAGCTGAAAGTACAAAGTCACACCCTAACATAACCTTTCAAGAATCTTTTTTATTTTATCAGTTTGTGGACTTTAGTGGATAAAATTGTGGGTTAGTATTCCAGATTAAAAATGTATTTTTGTTTGCAGTACACTGACCCTGCAAAGTATCTGAGAGTACCTTAGGACATGACGCTGGACCAGACCTTGCCTGCAGTGTCTGTAATGCTGTTGTATGAATGTTTTGAGACAGTGTTGGTTAAAAAGATAAATGCAGCCATCTACCATTTGCTCTTACTTGTGCACAACCATCCCTACCTCTGACCTACTGGTCAGCTGGCAACTCTAAAGTGTCCCTAGTGAATGAATGAGAGTGAAAGGTTTTCTGTCAATATGTGTCAAAATGTGACCAACTGGCCATAGTTCAGGGTAAACCCCGCCTAAGGCCCAAAATTGCTGGGATAGGCTCCAGTCACTTGCGACCCCTACTGGGACTTGGCACAAGCAAATTAATGAATGAAATATTGTACTATGGACTTGTCAAATCATTACATATTCTGAAATGTTGATATTGTTACATCCCTAGTAGAGAACACAAAGTAGGGGCTCAATATTCTCAATACTTAATAGCTTCACTTCACGTCACATACTGAAGACGCTGTGGGGTTGAATTTAGATGAAGAAGGCGGCTGGTGTAGACTCTGTAGAGTAAATATATTGTTGTTTTGTGTACAGCTGCTCCAACTGAACAAACCGATAACAAGACTTTCTTATGAGTTCCCAAAGTAGTTGTCCACAAAGATGAAAAATGTATGAAGTTGACCAAAAGACTCCTGAAAAATAAAAAAGGCTTTTCAACCTTTGTTTGCAATCGGGAGGAGTAGAGTCGCACAATGCTTCTGTCCATTTCCTGAAACGATGACTAAGCTGCTTCAATATGGGCTCCCTTCTATCTCTGCCATATCTTTTGTTTATTTCCTGCCCTTTATCTGTTTTTTTTCCTTGCATCATGTGACTGCAAACAAGTAATATTCAGCTGCTCTATTTATACAACCTTTTAGGAAACACCAGCTCATGTCTATATCTACAAATGCACCAGTTTTAAAAGTAGACCTGGACTCCTGTTGAGAGAGACGAAGCAGAAAGCAGTGAGCATGCTCCACCGAAACTTAAGTACTGCTTTAGCGAACTCAAGGGAGCACCAAATGTTTGCAATAATGAATGTATTTTAGGGAAATCAAAGACGGGTCAGAGGGCAAATGATTCCTCTTTTGAAGCGAGAACTATGTGAAATTAATGAATAAGAGGAACAACAGGAGTAGATTCCAGCCGTCTGTGGGCATGTGGAGATGAAAGAGCCACATTAAACAGGTGTATTTTCTGCTGCTCTTCTCCTGGGAGCTTGTTACGCACACACACCCTGCTAAGGCGGAGGTCAACAGTGGGTTTTGGAAATCTGCGCGCCCCGTGGTGAGCTCATTTCACCAAAGCTCTCAGCAACCATATCCTCGCTCTTTCTCCTAATAAACAACAAGAAAGAAGCAGCGTCCCTGGGTAGAGGAGCTTCCCGTTACAAGTCGCTTTGCAACTTTTTGCTTCGTCATTTGCATTTAATGAGATGATTAATTCGTAGCATGAAGCCAAAAAGCAAGTAATTAAATGGAGAAAAGTGACAGTGCGTCTGATTCATTTTTCACAGGGGCAGTGAGGCGGCCAGACTACTGTGTGGAAATGAGGGGAAGACTTTTTTAAAGATGAGGAACAACCCTGGGATCCTCGTAGACCTCAAACATCACATTCTGTACATAACCTTAGACTTAGTGTTGCCATTTAGAGCATTACAAATGGCATTAAATGATTTATATTAAGGATTTCAGAATTTATACAGAGGTAGAGTTTTCACAGATATAGCTCTGTATTGATGTACAGTAATAATATACATATAATGCATATAATACACCCACAACTAAGTGAAGTGACTAAGAAGGTCTGTGGTTTGGAATAACCCTAAAGAAAACCTGTTACTGAGCAAAAGACATACTTTAAAAGCCATCTGAATGGCTTCTGTTCTCATATCACTCCAATAAAGCTGCCATATTGAGACATTTAGTTCCATTTTTATGTCACAATGGAGGAAGCATTTTGTTTTTATTTTATTTTTTGTGAAAACAGCGAATGCATTCACCTCAAGCCACTAGAAACTTTTGGCCTTGTTTCAGATCCTTTAACTCTAAATAGTGAAGAAGCATATGTTTGCATAACTTACTCATTTGAATGTAGCATCATAATCTTCTCTTCAATTATTTAAGCCTATTTTCCTATAATGACTTTACCCACAGATTCTGTTGTAACATGAAATAGATGACTTTTTACAATTATGCACCTGTTTGCCTTGCCACTTTTTATTCCAAACTCAATCCACTGTTTAAACACAAGAACACATTTGACTAAACTAACAGTGTACGGCCCCATTTAATGTAATGGAGGCATCTTGGATGAAGAGGGCAAAGTCATTTCCAGCACAGATTTTATAATAAGGTCGCATTGGAATTCAACCCAAATGCCTTCCACTCAGTGAGGTGTTCACATCGTCTACCTGGAATGGAACAAGAACTATGGGAGTAAAGTTGTAACAAGTGTCGAAGCCAAACTAAATAGATACTACGGCAGTTTTCCAGCATTTCTTTTCTAATTACAGGGTTCAACTGTCTGAGTGCAGAGGCCAGAGAAAGAATGGCCTGAGTGGGCAGTGTGAAGTCACCCAGTCGGACACCGAAGAGCTGCTTTTACATAACAAGTAGGAGTTTAGATTCTCAGATGACTTACACACCAGTATTCACTCTGTCTCAGCTGGGAACCAGGCTTTAATGTAAGATTAGGTGAGAATAAAGATGAAAATATGCTTGTTGCTGTTGCCTGGTGCAATGTTTTGGCGATAATAGATAAGTTATTGTTATATAAGTTACTGTATTTATCTTAGTATATTTTGTATTGTTTTGTGAACTAAGTGATTGCAGGCAGGTTCTACTCCTTTCCTTCCCGCAGGCGTACCCTGTGGTCATTTTGCCTTTTTTGAAGTTTGCCATTGAAAAGCTGCGGGAAACATGGAGTTTCCTTTATGCATGAATGGATAAAGTGGAATGTGCTAATTTAGCTGCCATCTTTATATTTATAATTTAGCGGCTTCCTTTAGCTGTCTGCATTACCTTTTTGTTTCTTTGTCATACTACTTTTTTTTTTTTCCTTTTATGCACTTCCCTTACAGCCATTTCTCCAAGAACAGATACTATGTAAGTGGAGCTAAACACTACAGACTGTTGATTGTGTGACAGAGAATTCTAACACAAATGAGAATTGAGAGGGATGCACAAAATGTATAAAATAATTGCCTTATTCCAAGAAGAAAAAGTGATAAATGTTGTACTATCTTTGAATAAACTTGAGAAAGAGAAGCTAACATTTAAGGTGTTTCTGTTTTTGGAGTGTTTCCCACAGACTTGCTGTAGATCTATGGATTTTATCAGCTAAATGTAGCGGGCTGCTGCTAAGAAAGTAACTTGGCGACCTTGGTAATGTTTTGCCAAACCTTCAGCTGAGCATAACTCAATACAATTATGACATAGGAACATGCTATACAATTGCAAAATGCGTTTTTATTTATAGTCTATGGAAGGGCAAATTAGTTTAAGGTGGGCTGCCAAGGTTTTTTCATGTATATTCTGTAAAGTACAAAAAATATTGCATGAAACATGAGCAGAAGAGATAATAAATAAAAAGGTGAGATGGTGCCATGGTGTATAATGCATGAATTTGGTCCCAGGGATAAAAATATATGTAAAGACCTTGCCTGGTGTACATATTTTATGTCAAACTAAACACTAGTCCATTTTATTTAGAAACACCAATCCCCTTTATAAAAGAACAAATTGGATCACTACTTTTTGCCGCCTTATGTGTAAACTGGACACTTGCTGGATAAGGCTCCATACTGGTTGCAGAAATTTGCTCAAATATGCCAGAATCTGTGTATATAAATGCCTATCAAATCCCCAGACCATATCGGCAGAGTGGCAGACAGTGTGTGAGCATTTTTTAAGGAGAAAGTCGCGCGTTGTTGTGGGAACAGATGGTTACTTTTCCTCGAGCCTGGGGATATGGATGTGACAGTGGTGTTTATCTGTTCTGATACCTGACTGGATGAATGGAAATCATGTGAAGCTTCTATTCTTGTTTTTTTTTTATTTCTCATCTGTTTGGACTTCACTGGGTCTAGTTTGAACAAAGAAATGCGGTCGCTATAGTAACCTGGCAGATGGACGACACTTTGCAAAAGTCGCTTTAAGTGGAGTAGCCTCTCTGAAGGACAAAACGAAGCGAAGGGAGGAGGATTAACCGGACAGTGAAGTCTTGCTGATTCCGAGGGCCACCTTTTTATAACGCAGTTCGATCGATATGTCTTTTCAAATGGAACTGCCTTTTGAAAAACAACCCTCTCCTGAAACAAAGCAACTATTGATGATACAAATTCACAGGCTTTGAAGGCTTTCCTCTGGGGAGACAGTGTGAAAAAAATCTTAGCAGCTAACGATGGAAATGGAGCACCCCAAGAGACCAAATTAAGGCTTTACAGTAGACCTACAAACTTCATCTGATAAAGATAATGAACGCCTTTTAATCTACACACAAAGCACTGAAGAGTATTTATCTTTCGCATGTCAGACCGCTGATTGCTTTTGTTGGGATGTTTTTTTAGCTTGATTCGAACGATGCATCATTTGTAGCGGCTCCAGTCCTTCACTTAGAGCTGTTGTGTCATGCATTTCAATCCAGGCACTCCATTATCAGCAAATGTGTATCATCAGTTTGCAAATGAGCCAATTAAACGTGAAATGCAAACAAATACAGCCAAACACTTCAATATTACACTCTCTTTACTTCTCATTACGGCTCAGCGGGGATTTTTGTAGCCAGGAAGCTTTGCTCCATTTTGAGGTGCGAGACAAGGCTCAAAGGCACCTAAGCTTCCTCTCTTCTGAGCAGCCAGGCAGACTATTTTATATATATATATTTGTTGGCGGTGATCCGGGGCATGAAGAAGACCCAAGCCCGAGCTTAGCCTTTCTGTGTTCTATCACTGAAAATGGACGATCCTATTACATTGCCGGTAATCTCACCAGGGCCAGTCGGGACACGAGGGATATCCCATCCACCCTTTCGTCTCTTCCTTCTAGCCGTGGGCACAAGCATCGCCCACTGACCTTCAGGAGTCCATTTCCCAGCTGCTGATCCACTTGAGTAATCATTTCTTTGAGCTGAGGCAGTGCAGTGTGCCCATGTTCTGGTATATGTGAACACACTGCCTTCAGACAAAAAATGCTGACGTACAAAGTGGAGACATTTTACTTTATATGCATACTTAAACACTTTTCCATATTTATCAAAAGAATAGGGAACTTCTAAGCAGTGACCCAGACATACTTTGTGATCACCATTTTGAGAGCTATCCAAATTCTCTCTCCAGTAAGTAAAATGTATCCATATCAGTGCTTTAGCAGTGGAACCTAGATTGTTTGACAAACACGGTTGAGTCTTCTTTCCTTACTCCATGAGAAACCCTCTCATTTGGGTTGACCTCACGACGTTGCACTCAAAAGTCAAGGAACAGTACTTAGGATATTTTTAATGAGCCTTAATTTGGAAGTTCTTCTTTCTCTAACCAAATTCTCCTCCAAAAAAAAACAAAATGTGAAAGTTGTCCGTGTGCCAAGTGACTCCGAGTTCGTCCTCTGCGCACTAGCAGATGGCTCGCTAAATTAAATGCAAAACAGGAAAATGAAATGGGAAGCTAACATCAGATTTGGCTGCTGCAGAACACGAGCCAGACCTGGAGATCTGATAAGGATTTAATTGTTTGTGCACAGAGATTTAATTAATATATTGGTTAATAAAAGCACTTTGATTGGCTTCAATATAAAAAAGTGCTTTTGCTAATCAGGCTTGTAGTGTTTGGAGTGCTTTGTTTTTAGGAACATCTTTAATCACAGATAATAGCTCTGGATGTATCCCGTGGGTGAAATGAGGCTTGTTTATTTAGTTTCACACCCGTCAGGCACCTATAAATGATACAGAGGGTGCTTGGGCTTTGTCTTTTAATTATCAGTAGAATAATATGATAATCACTGTAAACATGTGCTGGAAATATTCCTTCAATAGGTTTGTACAAACAGATGTTGATTACTGCTTTAGTCATTTTTGATAATGGATCTGCTTTGCTTTCATGTCAGTCTTTGTGTGCTTTTATCGTTAAGGGCATTGGAAATGTTGAGATTGGTCTTTGCATGGAGCCGAAAGGAGGTGTATTATTTTTTTTTTTAAATACTATTGATACTAGCCCATTGTAGCCCATGCTAACTATGAGTGCGTTCACACTTGGTGTGTTTGGTGGGGTCGCTCTGTTAGCGCAGTTTGCCTTGGAAAAGTGTGAATGCTACGTAGGCACCTCATTGCCACCAAACATGCGTGCCATGAATTTGCCGCAAAATAAACATTACCCAATGTTTAGTATTCCAAAGGTAAAAAATTAAAAATAAAAATTTGTCCAATTAAAATAAAAAGAGAGGTCAAAAGTGAAGCACTAACAAGTTGTTGGTAACATGCCTTATATTAGGGCTAGCAGCACCATCTAGTGTGTTTCTTAAAAAATGCATGCTTTTTTATTTGGTCTGCAGCTTAAAAATGCTAGTTGTGAACGCTCAAAGGGCTTTTTGTTGACAAACCAACTAAATAGATTGTTTTCTGTTTTGGTGCAAACTAAATGAAGCGGACTACAAGCGTGAGCACACTTTTAGTTTGTCATAGTGGTGTGTCTGTGTGGACCAGTGCTGGTTGTGGTCACATCGTTCTTAAAAAATAACTTTCAGTCTTTACTATGTCACCTCACTGTCATGCCTTTGAGCTGGCGGTCGTGACTGTTTTGGAATCTAGATTTAATTAAAAATGGATACTTGGATACTTTGAGTTCACATTGCTGTCATTGAATAATATATTTTAGATTTTTTTTTTTTCTAATTTATAATCTAAAAAAATTTTGTGACGTGTATATTTTACGTAGCTAATTTGCCATGCTTTGTGTTTCTTTAGTTCGTCCTCTTGGTGATGTCTAGCGTTCTAAACTTTGTATATTGTTATTTAGTAGGTTTAACAGGGTGCTTAAAGTATTGGCTGACATCACATTCATTCTTTTGTATTTAAAGATTTAAGCAGAAAGCCACAGTGTATATTTGGCATATGCTGTAGGGATATATGCCTTTGCAGTTGCACTTTAATGAAAGCATCTTACATACACAAAAATGTCTTTCTCTGATAACCTTTTTGTTTGGTTGTCTTTGACATGAGCAAGTGTTGATTGTTCAGATCAGCGGAGAAGTGGAAATGGAGCTAGTTCCGCCTTCTTCTCTGCCTCTGAAGTCATGCCAGAGAGCTGCAGAACTCCACAGGGAATCAATTAGAAAAACTCAGAAAGACGACTTTGATACTAAGTAGGATGACGTCTTCTTCTGGATGTAGGAGCATTTTCTGGCTCAGCCCCGATGGTGTTAATGTAGAATCAAAAGCTTCGGCGATAAGCCTGTAAATACTCACAGACTGTCGATGAAGCAGTGCAGAAAGTAGTTTGTTGTCTTTTTGGCACGACTGGTGCCTCAGAAATCAGGGCAGAAGTAGAATTTGAAACATTTTTTAAACTGAGAGGCACACTGTGTACACACATTTCAATCAGTCCGCCTCTACCTGCCAGCTAGTCTTTAACTCTGGAACATCCTCATCTGTCAGTTCCAACCAGCCCAATACGTTTTCCTTTAAATGCTGCAGACAAGACCTATGTGGCAGCTTTGCATTAGGCAGAAATGACAGCGGCTGACAACTCTGTGAAAGCGATAGCAAGAGAAAAGTTCCCAGTGGTTTGCCCTCTCTCATGTAAGTCATATTATTAGCCAGTTCAATGGACTGCTTAATGACATAGTGGTCTATTAGACTCATGTCTGTAAACAGAGGCATGTGGCGCCGGTGCCAGGAATCTGCCCGTCACAAGTTTGTCTTTATGACTGGAGTCTGCTCAAAGGGAAGTGAGTGTGTTCTCAAAAGGAAAGTCAGAAAGGTGGTTTGTAAAAGACCTCAAACAGACAGCACTTTAGATTCACAGGAAGTGCAATTGATAACTTTTAGGGCACATAGTAACTTTTCCTTGCATAAAATATTTTAATGCTGACTTGAAAACATAGGTAATTACATAAATAGCATAATAATTATAATGCATTAAGCTGCTTTTCATGGCCAAAAACAACATTTTTAATTAAGTCACGCTTCAATGGGCTTGGGAAAATAACCAGAAATTTGACATTTATGTGATGGCTTTTCTCTAATGTTTTTAGCTGTTAACTTATTCTTCTATTGTTGTAATAACTTCAGGTGAAGTTTGGGAGAAGACAAATAATTAGACCATTGACACATTAGTACAACTTTTACCTGGAAACAAAAAGCTTTTTAAGTGGTAACCAAAATACCGTGATATTTTTCATTACGGTTATCATACTGTCAGAATCATCCCATGTCTACTGGTAATCAAAAAATAATGAACACCATGCAGCATGACAGTTTAGGCCAGCAATAAGTCGAATTAAAAAAGTGTTTGCTACTTTGTATAAATCAGTGCCTAACGTAAATAGTTTAGGTTAGCTTTATGATTCTTTAGTCCATAAATTCTAAACCAACAGCGGCTTTTTGCCATCAACAATTTCTTTTAATTTCACAGAAAATAGTTTGCTGCTCATTGCCCATTCTTTTTTTTATTATTTTATGCAGAAGTGACTTAGACAGTCTTTGCCTTTTCACTTCATTATTTCTCAAGTTTTATTTTAGTATGAAAGCAATAAAATCATTTACTTTCTCTATTGCCTGTCATATTCCGGCATAAATGATCAGCTCCCAGTTCAATACAGACTCTGTGTGAATGTACCTTGGGCACTTATCAGCGTCTATATTTGCACAAAATTACAAGAGTTTCTAGGAAGGTGAGGCAGTGTTTTTTTCTCACCAATTCTGTCCTGAACGAAAACCTTCAAGTCGCCTTTTTAAAAACCCACTCAGCGTTGATATTTGCGGTTGATCGTTTCCAGTGACTTTTTATACCTGCGCTTTATAAAGTAGACAAGGTTCATTCACGTCCAAATGGAACTCTATTGCATTTATTCCCATCAAAGGCCAAAATTTACCACTGTGTCATTTTTTAAAAGCGGTTCTCTCAAAGGGAACATCGTGCCCCGTGGCATTCGAGTGTAAATGTCTTTGTGAAGCCTTTTTTGCATGACACTTTTGCGTTATTAGGCAGTTCACAGTCAAAAGGGAACTGAAAGGAGCTAAAGTGAAGCTCTATAAAGTCTCGAGGAAATGCTTTTTGGTGGCAGGGCTCCCCAGATGAATGGAAACAGCGCCCGAGAGGTTAGAAATGTTTGCCACGCTTCTGTATCTGCTCCACAAAGTCAGACAGAACACTGACACTGAAGTGAAATTACCATTAATCATCTTTACATTAAATTAGCTGCTCACAAGTTCTATTTGATTGTGCTTGGCTTGCCATTTATAATACGTACGGCCATTTTACAAACTGTATCCTTCACAGCAGGAGTCATCCATCAGCCCAGCCTCGTTTTTAATCCCAGGTGACTGAAACATCTGTCAGCGTGAGTGAACATCGATAAAGCCGTACGGAAAGGAAGCGTTCAGGAAGAAGGACGGATGGCGACGTGGCAGCCCCCGATCCCATCTAAATATGATGAGTATCACTCACCACCGAGTTTATGTTTGTGAGAGACAGTCGGACACAGCGGAATTTCAAATAGAATAGAGACAGTCATTTCTTCGTTTAATGGATTTGCGTCTGTAACAATATCACGGCTGTATGTATTAAGTTAAAATACCTGGCAGAGCTATCATCCACTCCTACACTGTCAGCGATAGACAGATGGCCCGGAGATGTATAAGCCGGGAAAACACAACCGAAACTTTGCCCTTTCTCCACCTTTCTTCCAACAAGGTTTTCCGATATTCATGGAGTCTAATTAAACAAGCACTGCCCCTGTTTCCGCCGCACATTCCTTAGTAATGACACATAAACCTAATTAATTTGACTGGAATAGGGTTCATCCTCTTTAACACTGCTGCGGACACACTGGTACAAAAACGCTGTGTCTTTGAACAAACTTAATTCTTGTTGTTGGATTCCAGGACCTCTCGGGGGTTATATCTCCATAGACTCAATCTCAAACATACCTATCCATGAAAGCTTGACTTGCCAAAGCTACAGGCTAATTAACACAATACTTGTAAAATGTTTCACAAATTTCACCATGGTGGATACCTACTGTAGAGACTTTTGCTGCAAAGATACAAGCTAATTAACTGACAATATTAGTGCTGTAAAATGAAGCAATTGTGTCAGTGTCACTGTGTGGCTTAATGTGATAGATGTGCAAATATCAGATTGTGTTTTGATTAAATCAAATCTCAGTTTGAAGTCATCCTCCTCCCCCACATTAGGTTTATGCAGAATAAAAATAAAAATACAAAATAAACCCTGACAATATGATTATCACACTCAATAAGTGAGGCTTCATGGGATACCCTAACTTAAGAGGCAGTCCTTAATTTGTAAAGCTGGAGGTGAGGGAACATAGAGAGAATGTTTAGGGAATGTTTCCCTCAGCACCGAGAAGAAAAAAAAGGTAAAGGAACATATGTTGATATGACTGCATTATAGCTTTTTGTGTCTAAATGAAAAGTAATGGACAATTTCTACAAGCTGTATTATAAATAAAAAGAAAGCCTAGTCATTCACAAAAGACAGCTTCCCCTCAACAACAGCAGGTTATACACTAAATTAGATTAAGTCAGTGACCAGACTGTACTTTAGATTCAGACATAAAAGGCATAAATGGAATAAACCTAACTTTCCAGATATTTTTTTTTAATAAATCAGAAAGGGTTTGAGTAGGCCTCTGTAGTATGTGCTTCAGTGTTTGCTAAAGGACACACTTTCAGACACACTTTGCCATGTTACCTACCTCGATGCCAAAGTAGACTATTCCCTTGAGCTGTCGACACCTTTTCTCTCTAATGCTACAAAGCTATGTGCTAATTAGCCAACACCAGCATTAGCTTGTGTAATTAGCCCCGAAGCTGCAGTCATAATCAGCTCTTTGTCAGATCAGGTGACAGTGTCTGTGCCTCCAAATCAGAAAAATGAAGCGTTGTAAATGTCAGAAAAGCTAAATACAAGCTTGTAAACTGGGTAACAAATGGGTGTCCATTAGCATTAGCACAGCAATAAATCATATTTGTAAGCGTGTTGTCTAAGCTCGTAAAGTTCACTATGCTTGTCCCATCTGCGCCAAAACAAACCAGGCATTGCTCACACACCTGTGGCCACTTTTAAGATCACACCGCAATAAATTCCTGGGGTTAAACTGCCCAATGTAAATGTCATAAAACCAATTCTGGGTGCAAATTAAACTCCCTGACATCTCTGCAGCCGGCTCGCTCTCACCCTGGTCCCCAGCCGCTTGAATAATTGATCACTAATGGTAATTGCTAATACATAATGGATAATAATAGTAGAATGATAATTAGCAATGAAAAGGCTCTCAGCAGTTTGTTCCTTTTAAATGTCAGCGCAGAGTCTTTGACAAATTAGCATGTAGTAATAAAAGGGAAAGACATGTTAAACTGAGTTATCATAGTTTAAAAAAAAAACTGAATTTGAGTATTTTCAAAATGATTTGCAATAGCTACGACTAGTGATTAAGAACTGGGTCAACGTTTCTTTGCTTTGAATTAGCTGTAAATGATATGGATACTATTTACTAGAAACAAAAAACGTCTCGTGTTTTTCTACCTCAAACCCATAAAGTTGTTAAAATTCCAACAAAGGTGCCAGTTAAATGCCTCCTGGATGCTAAAGCGTCCCGCCCTGGGCCACCACCTGTCCCCCTGCTCATCTTCTTTTGCTTAATTAAGATACAGATGTCGCTTAATAAAAGCGGACGCCTCTAATGAGTGATGCTAAATTCGTCGGGTCAGAGTTGGCAGCGCCACATGTGCCGCTTTTGATCACACTTCCTGTTGGATTATACAGAAATGACAGCAAGTCCTGGCAGTTTGTTTAACAGTGTCCTTGTTTATTGTGATTTCTTTTTTTCTTATTGCTATTTTATTCAGGTGGAGATCAGAGGTTTGGATCATTTAATAATATTTTTCTCTGCAAATATCCAGACATCCACAGCAGAGCAGCTTCACACGACCTCGTAGCAAAACTCATTCCACCTCTCACACATAACAACTACATTTAATGACTCTCCCTTTTTAAATCCTAGACATATTTTTATGGAAAACAGTAAAGTTGATTCACGTATTATATTAAATTGCCTGTAAATAAACGTGTGGACGCTCTCAGCTCATCACTCTGCCAAACCTGAGGCAGATAAATTCATTTTTAGGTTAAAGCCGAGGACGGTTCGTTAAGCAACGTTTTGTATTCCAGACACTTTCCCCCTACGTCAGGGCCTAAACTCCAAGAGGGCATCACCAGGCATGCACACACAAGCTCCCACTGTACGCCGGAGAGTTCTGGCTAATCCAAGACCTTCATAAAGCGTGTGTTGGGCCTTAGCGTCACATCTGTCATTCTGACGTGGAGCTAGCGTTGTCTGGACCGCCGCTTCCTAATCCATCTGTGCTCTGCCGAGACGCTTTGCTGCCAACTGGATCTCTCCGCTAAGCCCTCGAAGAATCAGGCAGAACGTCGGCTCTTGCCAACTCGCTGAAAGTTTGTATTGGTATCTCTCCATTTATTTGACCATGATTTCATTCGCTTTCTTTTTTATTTATTTTTTTATCATTGTGGTTAAGTGAATGTGTTGACAAATGTTTTCTCTGAATCAGATGCTCGTGGCTGTCAGACTTTGATGTTGCAGGCTATCAGGCGTTGGCGGGAAAAGACAGGGGGGAACTTTAATCCCAGACACCAAAAGGCAGAATAAGGCCAACGACTTTGATCTCTTTCATGCAAAAAGGGCCAATCATTTTCCACTGCAATGCCACCGTGCTGCTAATATTGGATTAAAAAACGCCTCTTTTCTTGTGCTGTCCACACGTGTATGGCCTTAGGTGAGAATGAGGACTGTCGGAGACGCTTCATGCTGCACAATTCAGATAGAGCAGTGAAGAGAGAAAAACTGGAAAGCATTTTTGACATTTCTCTGGCCCACCATTCAACTTTGCCATGAGAGTTTATCGCCCATGGTTTGTAGGTAATATTTCTCACCTGAGTTTATGGATAAATAATTTAACACTGGATTAGATATTAGTGCTCCGGGAGCGTTCTTTTGAGAGCATTGCCAGCAGGTTTTAATTTTTTAACAATCATAGATAAGCGAGCTCATTCGAAGAGTCAAGCGAAAGAGCAGCCGACAATTATATATCGCAGGAAGTCACAGGGCAGCGGCACTGCAAAGCGCCGATAATGAGTCATTACCAAAAATTAACAGCTGTGGAAATGGGCCCATCTAGTAGCACATGATGGATTTAGTAATGGCTTCCTAACAAGTTTTCACATTGTAATAAGCGGTTCAGTTACCACAAGGGTTTCATGTAGATTGGGACAAAATGTGATCGGTGACGATAGGTGATAAAGTCAACAATATGAGCATTGGCAGACCACAGGATCAGTTTCTTATAGGCATGGGAAGGTATGAGATTGTGAGGATAAGATAACCATAAGGAAAAATAACAACATTTAGGCCTTGTAGACACCGCTCTAAATGTTTAATTTCTACATAAATAGCAGGTTTTATTACTTAAAATGGCTTCAAACTAACTTCTCTACTAGTTGCATTAGTGGTACTGGCCTTTTCCTTTGGCCACACATACAGCCCCTTTAGATCACTCCATCAGTCCAGACAGGGGTGACTGTATCTCTTTAATATGTGTTAAGAGATTGGAGCTGAGGATGTATTTGGAGGTGGCCTGGCTTTTGGATCTTTGAGAGACCTACATCAGTCATTCTATGATTTTTAGACAAAGTGCCACTTGTAGTGAGCAATGCACTGTATTTTAGGTACAGAAAGGCAAATCCCATGTCAGGCCCAAAGTTGCTGGGATAGGCTCCAGTCACTCGCGACTAACGGGACTAATCAAAAGAAAAAATAATAAATGACAAATCATAATACAGGAAATGAAACGCACAGGTGGCTTATACATGACAAAAATGTACTGTCAAAAAGGCACTGTTTTAACTAATTAAAATTGTTTCCATAGAAACAGACTCATATCTGTCCACAAAGATACAAGACAGATTTAAATGAAAGTTCTGAAAAGGGCCCACAAGATATCTGAGACAAAGCACTTTAATGTAGACACAATACAGCAGCGTTAGCCACCTTTGTTTCAAACATACATCCCCCAACTGAATAATTTCAATCAGTTCTGTTCCAAAAGCTGCCGTGATTGGCTGACAGATATCCAGTAATTACAGTAAATTACTACCATGCAGTTTGTAACACTGCTGATTTTATTCTTAATCATCTATTGTAAGCTGATGAGTTAGAGTTTCTTAGTCTGAGCACACAAGTCATATAGCTGTTACTTATTACATGTTTTTTGTTGAACATGATATGAATATTCAATGTAATGTTGCAAAAATGTTGGTCTGATAATATTTGTAGAGAGTGGCAAGTTTGCTTTATGCACAAATGGATACCACTGCATACTACACATTTCACCATTTTACAGTCCTTAGGTGGCATATGAGAACATTTTTATGGCACATATTTTATTCTGTGTTATGAAATATGTATAAATTTAACTGCATTTTGAATAAATCTAAAACCGTAATCACCCTGAGTTTGACAAATGTCAGACTGAGTGCAGTACATTGTCACTCACATTTGTGGAGACAGCTGTAGATTTAACAACTGTGTGTTGATCTGTCTTTGCTCCACTCTACAACCTTTTTTGAAACCTGTGGCACGATATACTCCCTCTATTAATGTTTGCAGCTTCACGGACATATTGCAAGTTTCTTTGGGTTCACTGACAGTTCAATGAACATGTCTAATCAGAATCATTCTATTGCTCCTTTTTGTCTTGTATTGAAGACTGCCAAAGATACAAGAGTGATACAAGTGTTTGTTGTATCACTCTGGAGGACACTGTCGTTTACTTTTTACTTCAATTCAAAAACATTAACTAGTTTGAAATCATCAGGTTTAGTGCTCCTCTTGGAACATACTTCGCCTCGGCAGCAACCAATTTTGGTCTTGTTCACATTTATGGCAACACAGTATTTTCTTTGTGGACAAACCATAACTTTCAAAGTTGTGACCCTCTGAGGCTTCCGTAGTTTGTGGAATGTTCAAACTGTTTGAATTAGTTCCAACAAAGGCAGAGATTGTATTTCATAGAGAAGAGTGTTGGTCCTAACCTCTCACCTCAGATGAGCGATCTGTTTGAAAGGTGAGAGATTTTTCTTGTTCGGGGCTGAGAGTGATATACCGGTCAGCCATCGCAAGAGCACAGGTCTAAAAGTAAGCAGTGGTCAAAAAGGTGTGCAGCAGAGGAAATTGGAGAGGTGTAAAAAAGATGGGGTCATATTCCCATCAGTGCGTGAACGGAGGGGAGCAGTGCGGAAAGGCTACGGCAAGTGTCACTTCAAACCTTTAAGAGACTGTCAACACATTGACCTGGACAGATGAACAGTGAAATGTTTAATGAGAAAGAAAAGGTACATTTTACTTTTACTAATTCTTTTTGGTCTATAAAGAAATAATGCTATAATGAAATAATGCTACTAATGTGGAAATTGGAACGCTTTAAAAAATAAGCTTTGACTTGACAGCTCAAAGTTAAGTTTAATCACGCCCCTGGCCTCAATTTCTGATCTTGTTGAAAATAAATTGCACTTTTAGTTAAATATATGGTTTGAAACGTGTGATTATCTTTATTGTGAAGGGCCCAGTTTGACATGGATCAACTCTGTGTATAAACCTCCCTGACGTAAATGTGGACGTCACCAAGGAGCTGGCAAACAACAATTAATGAAGCACTGGAAAGAATATACCGAAAGGACTGTAGATTGGAGCGGCAGCTATGTGCTCGTCGCCTTACAATAAAGAAGTGCTTAAATCCTTGTGTATAGTGGAGTGGGAGGCTAGATCATTGCAAAGGAGAATAAACAAAATGTTACCATTTCCAGCTTTCTGTACTTTCTCTTGCATAAAATCAACAGACTAGTGTTCAGCTCCACCTTTTTGCCATTGTACTTTTGGAATTCTTTGTACCTTTATTTTGTCAATGGAAACCGTGCCGTCATTTTCCTGTCACCCAGAGTACTAATATAATATGATAGGTGATTGGTCTTATCACTATTTCACTAAAGCTAACTACTCAATAACTTCTCTTTGACCTCATCTTATTGCGTTTAGTTAATTCCTCTGGAGTAATTTTTGTCACTCTTTAAGTTAAAACTGCCTACACTTCCATTGAGCAATACACCTCTCTATTGAGGATTACTTTGATGTACTCTATTAGTCTGTAAAGCTCTTTGGAATAGCTCAGTATATGAACTGTTGAGTATAAAGCCTTGTTATCTCAGATTTATATGTGCCTTTAATCTTCCTGTGTTTAAAATAGTGCTTTATCTCTTTTATATTGTGCAAATAAAGCCTATAACGCCATAATGACACCCATTTGAAGTTTTACATTTTAAAAGCTGAGTTGATATTTGAAGGTTTCCTACATGTTGGCAGGCAAGTGGCACATTTATATATGAATCTTTACTATTGAAAACAAACTGTACTGTCTGAAGTTTTTTCACACAGCGTTAAAAACAGACAAATGACCTCACTGAACTCCGACTTTCCTGAAATCTACATCTGCACTATTCTTTTCCGCATGCTTTTGCCTGCCAATATGGTGGATTAAACACTCTTAAGTCTCCTGACATCCAGAGCGCTAATGCAGTTAGGTTTTCCAGCTCGATTCTCTGTGTGCTGTTCTCCTCCAGTTTCCGCCCACCCCCAACTGCATTTCTGCACCAATCGATCACCGCGTATGGTTTGGTCCTCACCTCGCCTTTAAGATAGATGAGCTCACTTCCTTGCACCCTTTTGACAAATGGTACATTCCACGGCACGGACAATAAAAGGATCGATGCGCGCACAAAACCTCCTCTGTTTTTTGTTTCCCTCGTTACCGTGAATCCATACTGGCCCAGCTGCCAGCAGTGGGCCCCGGTTGTTTTGACTCTCCCTTCTCCAGTGCAGGCGTAGTGGCAGTGACGAGAGGCAATTTGTCGGCGAGCAGCAGGTGGTTGGGTTAATTGCCCGCGGTGATGCTTCGGAGCTGCTGCGTCTTGCTGAGTGTGGAGTGGCTGGTTCACTGGCAGAGTCCGGATAAAGAACAGCAGTAAGCATATTGTCATGTCCCACCTCGCCACACTAATCAGTACTGCTGTGCGCTCCCATTGTTCGGCCCAACTGGCTCACTTCCCGGAGGAATTCACTCCTTCTGGCCTCTTTTCAATCCCTCTTTTTTGTTTGGCGCTGCCACCCACAACCCATATCCGTTTATTCAAGGCCTTTTATCAATTTCTTCTTTCTTTAGCTAATGCTGCTTGATCTTCTGTTCTTCATCTGTTCTCCTTTTTAGACCAATCAATCCTCCTTTCCTCTCCCTCTCTTTAGTTTCCTGCCCCGTCTGAGCTGGATATTGACATAAACACACACGGTGCTCCGATTGCTCTCTAAGCCTCTCCGGCCTTCAAGGCCATTGTCCCGCCATCTCGAGGAAGATACTTGATTTCCAAAAGGCTTATTCTATCATTGTCCGCAGAAAGATGGCTTTGGGGTTTTGTAAGATGACCGTGGGACTCTGGCTGGCAGTGTTGTGGCTCCAGCGTGGAAATGGATCAAAGGGATGTGGTCAGCAGCAGCAGAGAGGCAGTGCTAATGAAGTATGTGAGATCACAAAAATAGAAGTGGAACTAAAAGGATGGTAATGACAAGGATGAGGATAGAAGGAAACTCATCCTCAAAATGTGATGAAATCAGGGAAAACTTTGGATTAGACACATGAATTACACAGTGTTTGGCTTTGATTAAAGAGTTGATTATGACCACAGTCAGTTTAAAGCTTAGTTATGACAATGTGGTAAAACACTAGCACTTATCTTTGGATGCAAAGCAAGAAAAAATGTTCAAAGTTAAACCTCAGCCATACACAGTGTTTTTGTAAAGTGATTGGTAATACTTTGTCTAAATCAGAAACCTGAAATGTGTCTTACATAATACCGTAACTCCATTTGTAGTGTTTCTCCAAGACAAATATTTGAGCATTTGATTGATACATTTCTCTCCAAAAAATTATGACAAATAATTGTCTTATATGCAATTGGAACCCCATCCTTTTTGAGTGTATTTTGTGGACACAGTTTCCATATTCCAAAAACTCAACCTGGCATTGCTTCTGACTAATATACTTCATTTTACTTTGTCCATGATTGAACTTTCCTTGCTGTCCAAACTTGTTTTAGCTTCAGCAGTCCTTTTCATTGTCGGGGTGCTCTGACCTCTTTCCATTATACATCAACTGTTGACGTAGGTCTGATAAGATTAGCTTCTCCAATAACAAGTTTTGACTTCAACAAAATATAGATGCTTCTGTAATTTATCAAGACATACCTCACGCACCTTTGGGATTTTTGCAGAAATTTCTTATGAAGTATCAAAGAAACATTGCCGAGCGGTATGAATAAGTGATGGTGCAATGCTGCTACGAGAGGTAAAAGACAGGTAAAGGACTGTTTTAGTACGCAGGTTTGATACTAGGCTCAAAAATTAATTAAACATACACAACAAACTACAACTGAAGCTATTGCCTAACACCATCTGGATCCCAATAAAGTGCACTGGAGAGGTATTAAAGCCCTGTCTGCACATTGACATTTCTCCTCACCACAGATAGGTCCGTGTCTGCGAGTGTGTCTTTTCCGACTTAACACTTTGTCTCTGTATTTTTCTCCCCCAACCTTTCTCTTCAAAGTGGCATAAAAGGCAGCCGTCATGCCTGGCGATCAAAGCGCAACAAGCAAAGAGGCGGCGGCTCTCTGTTGTGCCGCTGTCATTTCCTCTCTTTTAAACAACAAAACAAGCGAGACCTTCAAATCTCTTGGCCACTCTCGATAAACATGCCGGAACTCAGGACATCGCGGTCTAGTCGAGTTTTGATGTGAATGTGTCATAAAGTGGGGGAGACATAATGACGGAGATCACAGGAATTCAAATACATTATGCTCATAATTGCGTAGAATGTGATGATACAATATACCTTGTGGACTAAACAATCATATATTTAAGTTTGTATGTGAGTTATTTGTCCATGTCCAACAACAATAGATGCTCTTGTTTTTTGTGGAGTATGTAGGAAAAAGTTACCATCTAACACGACATTGAGGTCCATAGTTGTCGCTCAATGTTGCATTAGCCCCAAGGAAATTTTATATCTTTGAAAACATTACTCATGGACTCTAAAAAAAGAAATAAGCCAGATAGATTTGCAGTAATGCAACATCCAGCCTATAGGATATACTTTATATCGACATTATTTACACTCTGCAATGAGAGTGTGCACCGGAATGTAGAGTGTATCAATGTATCATTACACTGCTGCTGTCTACACAAGTAAATAACTTCAATGAATAAGCATGTTGCTAACGGTTCTGGCAAAATTGTTTCATTTCGTGTGTTTACAGTTGTGTCATCTGACTAACTTGACTGACTAAACTAGACAATTTAAATTTGAAAAACACAAGATGGTTGGTGCAAGCCCTCACCTCTTCATTACTTTTTCCATCATCTTCCGATCCCATGGTCCATTATTATGTGTAGTGTTCTGAGTAAAATTTTGCATAATAATATAACACCCCAACATCTTGCTCAAATGATAAATTATCTATTTTCCATTGAGCATTGTTGGGTCATTAGATATAAGCATGGGCACATCTGCTTCAACCTTCAGTTGTGTTGTGACATCTGTTCTGTGCTCATTATGCTTCAATTGCACACAATTTTGTTAAAAATATATATTTATTTGTATTGTTTGAATCTTCTTAAATTTCAATATTGTGGCTTGTATTGTCATTGCAGTAAATAAAGTAATTGCATGTTTGCCTACAAACCAATAGTTGCTCGGATCCATTACATTTGGGAGATAAGTTTGAAGGTGTTTCCAGGTGTTTACAGCTGCGATAGTGAAACCCTTTCCTTAGAGTGGCTGGTGTGTCATCAGAAGGCTGTCAGCACCGATGTCAGCGGGGCTGTGGATTTGTGCAGTGGTGAACACGAAGCGTCCATATAGCGCAGAGCCAACTGTCAGCGATGCATCACAGAGGGATTGTGTAGCTTTGACGGCAACACACAGGATAGAGACATGCTTGAAGGGTTGAGGTATTGAATTTTACTTCCTGACAGCTGAGTGACCTTTCAGCTCTCGAGGGTGGAACGAGACAGAGATGGATTTTGCAGTATTCCACTGCCGCTCCTCCCACCGGGTTTAAGAATTAATGCTCTTTTCGGGCTCAGCGCTGAGCAAGGGGCAGAATTGCATCACTGAGCTCAAGTGCAGCGCGAGGGTAAACAAGCATCTGGTTCCCACAACCCCTAGAAAACTGTGAATATGGTTGAAACAGATACAGGTAAAGAAACCATAAATGTGATGGAAAATGTTTTGAGAACTTTAACATTTGAGAAGGTCAAGTTTTGTTGCCCCTGTTTAGTCCTGCTTTAGTCTTGGTTTCATCCTGGAATGAGTTTAATTCTGGTTTAGACCTTTTCAAACCCTGGCCACGGCATGCCTTGAGTAGATAATTCATTCTGTAAAAGTCCTGAAAAGTCTTCTTCCAGAGCAGAGCATGAACTCTGAGAGGAAACACAATGTTATTCTAATGTGTGCCATCAGAGCAGCATATGTATTAGTAGCACATTACACAAGTGTTCGTTACTTGGCAGGACATTGAAGCGCCAGAGAGTCGGGACAGTTCATGACAGAGGGCTGCGCAGCCACACAGTAAATGGCCCCCTGTTCTGGCAGATGCCCCGCTCCCCTCATCTTCACACCTCAGAAGAACTCGGATACAGAAATATATGCAGCGTGTCTGGGCCACATTGACGCACTGAATGCCAATGAGATTCGCTCTGACTCTCTCGGCTCTTCTCTTCTTCCTCTTTTTCTGTGCTGCCTCTGGGTAGAATTTACAATCTCATATCTCCTTTTCTCAAAGCTGTAAGGTTAAAGCTACAAATCAGTTTTCATCTGACAGCCTCTCCAAGTTGCCGTTGGATCACCTGGCGTCTTTAGGAGCCACCAGATAAGAATAAACCCCTGATGAACTGACTTGTTTTATCAGCGCTGTAATGCGTTCATTCCACAATGTGCTCCAAGCCATTTTAACTCTGAAGTTCACTGACTCTTGGCTTTGGTACTGTCCTGTTAAATGGCTGTGGTGTGCATGTTAGTCCTCAGTGGTGGTTTGGGATAGTGCTGTTGAATTTGGTACAGTATGGTTTAGAATGGCAACTGCTGTTTCTATCATGGTGCAAAGCTAGAATTAAACGCACTTTCACGCCACAAATGGACTGGTTTAGTTTGGATCGGACTGAGATCACATGCCCGGAACTCACATGCAGACAGTGAGTAGATCATATGACCTTCTTGATAGCTATGTGGGCTATGTGTGAGTTTTTTTTTCATTTAGTTACAATCTTGGTCGAACTGATGATTAACTGTCTAACTATTGCTGCATTTCTGGCTCTACTTTCTTTCCGCACTATTGCCATGCTCTACCCCTCAGTGGAAAACAGTGCTTTAGCTGGTCCCGCTCTTCTCTGCGGCAGTGACCGAGTGCTCCGAACGATGAAGCCTGAGCGGCAGGGAGCGATTCCATTCCCATCTATCTTTGAAGGCATCACGGGCAGCAGCCAGTGCCAGCGCTTCCTGTTTCTGCTCCATTAAACCAACTGGCCAATGAGCCATCTACATGAAGGGCCTCATTGATTCCTCTTTACTCATGCTTTGTGGAAATATACAGAGCCCGCCGCGGTTTAAATACTTCATCAAGTGACGGCTGGCTGCACAAAGACAAAACGCAGCAGCTGGAGAATTAGGAAGCAAAGAAACACCAGTTCATAATGTATTCACTTAAATTCTTCTTCTGTTCACAAGGTCATCAGGGGTAAAGATCTGGTGTTGTGTTCAGGGACACTATGGAAGGACGAATACTTAGCAATAGCATAACTCCTTACTTTCCTGAAGTAGAAAGCCCAACTATATGAGCATTAAAGATTAAATACATTATTGAAGCCTTGTCTTTGAATGTAGACCTGATGTGAAAAGTTAAATGCAGCTTGCAGTCGCAGCTTTACAAAATTCTTTGCCTCTGCTTTGATTTGCTTATTATAAATAGAAGCTATTAAAGGATAATACTTGACCAAAGGGATGTTTAGAACAGAAGCAGATAATGGCACTATGTATTTGAGAAGAATAGAAAAATACTCCCAAGATAGTTAAGATTATAGGTGTTCACGTTTGAAATGGATGAATTGCAGGTGAGGTTTTTATGCCCATTGTTTCTCGCAGGAAATAAGCCAAACACATTAGACGTAAGAGTGAAAGAAGATGAGTTTAAGAGGTATGCAATATTAGTCACACATTTGTTCTGTACATTCCAATCCACAAAATAGTTACACAAAGGTTAATACGAGAACACAAATAACATTGTGAGGGTCATATGAAACATTTTGTTCATTACAGGTAATATAATGGTTAGCGCCGCCAGCCTCACAGCAAGAAGGTTGTAGGTTCACTTCCAGGGCTATTCAATTTAGTTGTTTTTGTATGAGAGTATGAAATGTTACAAGACTGAATTATGTAATTAGTATGTAGACCCTTGCCACAAGTAATGCATTGCATGTTGCTAGTTTGGAAGTTTCATAAAGTAATACTTTATCCTTCTGGCAGGTCTTTCTCATCACATTTATAATTTTGTAATGTCTTTTGGTACAGAGGATGAGAATGATAAAAAAAAAAACAGCTGAAGGCACAGATTTGTATCTTGATATTCCAGGCTTCCATTAACCACCTCCTCAACCTGAAACTTTGGCCTGTAAATAACCCTGCAGCCCCCAAGTGACCCAGTGCTACCCGTTGCTCCCTCTGCCCTTTTACTCGCTCCATGAAACATGTCCGATGGAAGGTTAAGAAGCGGGGGCAGGCAGATTGACGGGCTGTCGAGGAGAGGGACAGTGGGTGTTTGTGGTGGTCATTGTCCGGTGGGAGATCTCTGAGTGACACCCCTGACGCCCACAGCTTCACAGACTCGGTGTCACAACCCTGTCTGTATTCTCTCCTTTAGCTGTGGCCTCTGCTGTGTCAGGAAACCGCTGACGGCTTACTGTTCCACTGCTGACCTAGACCAACATTTACCGCTGACGATACACCCTTAAAGGAGAGAAAGAAATCAAAGCAAAATCTCATACAAAAAGGAACTGCCCAATAAAAGGAAAAAAAGAAGAATTGTGTTGTGTATAATATTTGTTATTGAGCATAATAATATCATACTGTAACATGTGTATTAGAAAGGGATCAATATTGATATGATGGGGGATGTGACTTTTATATGTAATCATTTAATAATTATTGTTTATACTGCATAAAGTAATAACCCAACCTTATTAATTTTATTGTGTGATTATACTGTATGTGTGAAATAAAAGGCATGTCCTTTGTTTGAATGTTAATTTTCACATAAAACCTACATATTAAAGCTTTAAAGAACTGAATGTTTCCAGCATGTACAACATTAGCAGTTCAACCTAGGCTTGCTTCTATATTGCCTCGTTTTCCTTAGGGATCTGTGTTTACACTATGAGCTCTATTTTCTCTTGCAGCAGCAGAATTTACATTTATATGATACAGTTTCAAAGAGAAGAGTTTGATGAGTTGCCAAAATTTTCCCCTATCTGTACTCAACAATGTTGGACAAAGCTTTTATCTGAGCCTCTACTCTTTGTCCATTGTTGTTTCTCTGTAAACGGATGTGTTCCCAGACTGGATACCTCACTGATAAAAGAGCCTCTCCTGTCCTCTTAACATCAACTGTAACTTTGGCTGCCCACTTGGATAACACTGTGTATTTAAAGCTATGCTGATCAAAATATGATGTGGGAACATGTAAACTTGGGTTTACATGTGGGGCTTGAAATTGTTTAAAAGGTTTTTGTTTGAAATATGTAAATTAAAATTGAAATAATGTATAGTTGTGCTCATTCGTTTACATACCCTGGCAGTATTTGGGATTTTTTAATGAATAAATAACATAGAATCTTAATTTCACTCATAGTTTGTGGTTGGGTGAAATTTATTATCAAACAATTGTGTTCCTAAATCGTAATGACAACAGAAACTACGCAAAAGACACTTTTATTCAAAGCGACTTACATTATGCTTCCATTTACCAGTGTTACAGCAGGAACATCCCTGGAGGCTTATTGTGCTTCTTGAAACAGCCACACCACTTTTTTTAGACAGTGCTGTATTTCAGCTGAAGTTATTTGTGGGTTTTTCTTTGCATCCAGAACATTTTTCCTGGCAGTTGTGGCTGAAATTTTTGTTGGTCTACCTGACCTTGGTTTGGTTTCAACATAATCTCTCATTTTCCACTGCTTTATTAGAGTTTGAACACTGCTGATTGGCATTCTCAATTTCTTGGATATGTTTTTATATCCCTTTCCTGTTTTATACAGCTCAATTACCTTCTCCCAAAGATCCTTTCTTTTGCTTTTTCCATGACTCAGATTACAGAAATGTCAGTGCAGCACTGGATGCAAGAGTCTGTCAGGAGCCCAGAAACTCACTGACCTTTTATTCACACACACTGATTACAAGCAAACAGATCACAGGTGAGAATGGTTAGCTTTAGGAGCCATTCAAACCTGTTTGGCCAATATCACATGGGTATGTAAACTTTTTATCACGGTCATTTGGGTACTTTATGTAAACACAATTGTTTGACAATAAATGGCTTCACTAACTATAAGTGAAAGGAAAGTTTTTGCGTTATAATTTATATTCTCTGAAAAATGGTCAAATTCTGCCAGGGTATGTAGTACATTTACATTTATTCATTTGGCAGACACTTTTATCCAAAGCGACTTACATTGTTCTACAGTAATTACCAGTGTTACAGTCACTGGAGGCAAGGTGGGTTAAGGGTCTTACCCAAGGACACAATGACAGTATGAACTGCGGGGAGAGTGGGAATCGAACCGTTTTTTCTAGGTAATTTTCATCTCCATTACAAGATGTATGAACATGAATCATCTTACCTATTTTTACTTTTAAAATAGGTTTGTTCATAGACAACATCTTGTCTCTTCAGAGCCACCGTAGGTGCTCACAGGCTGTAAGAAGGGAAAGGTGAGGTGTAGAACTGCAATCTGCCATGTTTTCACTAGATGCCAACAACAATTACCACTGCACCTTTCATTTTTATTTGTTTAAATAGAAGAAGCAGCTTTGTGCCTAAAAAGTGATGTGAGTATGATTTGGAAATGTTTTACGAAACACGCATGTGTGTACCATCTAGGATTTTACACAGATGTACATTTGTTGCAGATGTATGTTCTCACAACTCTCAACTCAACATAATGAAACAACTGCTTCCACGATGTCAAAGCGCTGTTCATTTGTGCTCTGCCTCAAACACAATTTTAAGAGAATGCTATTTATGTAAAATCCTCTTTTATTGAATTTGTCCTGACTATTGTCTGCTGTGACAAATGGCACTGTCGTTGTTTCTTGAACTCTCCTTTGTGACAGTTTTTTCCCCTCCTTGCAGCTTTGAAACAAGCGTAATTACATTTTCCCATCTGTCTCCTCGCACAATCCCCCATACATCACCATCACAACAATTCCATTAGCTCTCACTGCGTTAAATAAGAAGAGAAACTATGAACAAAAAAATCTGAGTGCATTTATAAACAAAGATGATGACGTCCAGTCATTTCGAGAAGATGTTTAATGAGGTTAATTTCTTTAAGCCATTTGTCTGAAAAAAGAGATTTTGAAAGAGATGCTATCATTGGAAAGAAGGCTATGTTTCAACTTCTGCTTTCTCTTCCTTTTCATTCGTCTTTTGTCTCAATGCCCTTGGCACTCGCAATATTCCCCCACAAGATTGTGAAGTGCAAAGCAAAGCCACATGGGAAGTAATTACGGCCAGCTTAAAGCGCAGAAGTGTTTAAATGAGGAAAAAAAAAAGTTGATTGAACGACAGAACCAATAATGACCAAATTGTCCCCAACACTAATGGGAATCTCTTGACAAATTAGCGTCAGGCTTTGTGAGCAGACAGTGATGGCGACACACAAGCACTCACACATGACGGACAGCCCCAGCGGCGTTACACTCGAGAAGACACGTGTTCTCATATCTCATGTTGATTTTTTTTTTTTTTGTAGAGAACCTGTGACATTGGCAGCAATTGTATGATGTGTGGTGTGACAAACTGTGTCTTTCGGATCCTTATCACACGCATCAAACAGCAAGAGCTTCAGCATTCAGATGAAGCACAGGTTTAATTAGTGCAGTTTTCCATATGCAGAGTGAATTCATGAGAACTGAGTGTTCACTTCACATACAGCATCTTTACCTACAGAAGCAGATTCCAAATGTAGGTCAATATGGAAACATCTGTATACCATGCATTTCCATTAACTAAAGGCTAAAGGTTTTTGTATTGTTTTGTTTTAATGTTGGGAAAAATCCATTTAAAACATGCTGTATGTGTTTGTTGGGACGTGTAGTGGCACCATTGTGGATTACAATTCCACTATTATCAGTTGATTTGTCTGACACCCCTTCTACCGCCTGTGAGAATCAGCTGTGGTGTATATTCTTTTGTCTATTTTTGTTTCTTAGCCTTATGTTTAGTTATTGTTGGGTATGGTCTAACCCACTAATGTTTTGTGGCTGTGTATGTTGCTGAAACACTTGAAGACGGCAGTGGTCACAGGATGTTATTGCTTTGCAGCTGTAGTGGCTTGTTTATAAGTAGGAAATTACTTTTAGATTGATGACTTCTGTGTGTTTTTTGTTTCATCACATGGTGCACATGGTTAACAACATTGTGGCCAGAAAATATGGCTGCTATTTTTGCTGTAATGCTTCTGTTGGGACTCCCAACATGTCATGAGTGCACATTTGATTGTCACTGAACAGGTTATTAGTATTTGATGTACCCTGGTTTGATCATGAGGCATAGAAAATGTAAGAGAATGGCTTCTTTGAAATGCTGTGAAAACCTGGTTAGGTCACTTTGACAATAACTCACGTAAACCAGTCTCCGCTTTTGACTCGCTGAATAATAGTATAATATTTTAATCAAGCGTAACCGTCTTTAGAAGGTCGACTGTTTGGTGCTCTGACCTTCGCTAATGATTTGTGCTCGAGGAGTAGAGGTAGACCTGTTTACTTTGAAAGATTTTCCCCCAGGTTTATAAAATATTTTAGCATAACTTTAATAAGTCGTAATGGACAGATAAAAGAGAATTCCAAATATTTTGTGAAGAGCAGGGAGAATTTCAACACATTTTAGATTTTCATTTATTTATGTGCTAAAACCCATTCTGAATTTTATGATTGCAGCACTGAAACCAAACAGATTTATTCAAGCATTTTGATCTGAGTTGCCCGAGGTAAGGCTCATGTAGTGGACCTCTAGAAATGAAGGGTTAAGATGCCTGGTGTAAAAGGCCATGGACTTCTCAAAAACCAACCAGTTCCATTCAAATCTGTTCCCGTTTGTATTTCAACAGGAATTGGTGCATTTTCACAACAAAAAATGTCTTAATTAGATTAGATTAGAACTTTATTAATCCCCAAGGGGAATTTCATTTCATGTGTATCATAGACATGTTTACATAGAGGACAAACAAGATTACAACCCACACCATGCAGCCCGAAGTCATTTCATTCAGGCGCAAGGTCTTCAGAAAATAAAATATAGTAATTGCAATGTGCAGACATAACAGACATGTAGTTATAACAACAGTAGCTATCACAACATAACATACGTAGTCACAACTACAGTTGCCTAACATACAGTAACATACAGCGACATCAGACAATAGCAGAATAACAGCACACGTGGTCATGTGAAGGAATTTTTTCATGGCTTTGTTTGGAGGGGGCATAAATAGTCCTGTTCTAAGGGTGACTGGATATTACAGATGTTATAAACCCAGGTCAAAAAACATCATACAGAAAAGCATCCAGCACACACACAGATGAGTATACTTTGATGTACAGACAGTAAGCAAGTCGAAAAGATGGATAGTTGGCTTAATATAGCGTGCTCAGGACATGCAGAGATGGGGTAAAAAGTGGAGACGGATGTACAGTGGGAGCCAAGATCAATAATAAAGACTTTCATTTCCAAACAAGATGAGGCGCCAGCGGTTGATGTATAGACAAAAGTCCCACGTCCATCAGACAGACGAGAAACCTGAGCCGCCACCAACAACATGACAAATGACTGACAAAACCAATGCCGCATTAGCTTTATATCAGTAATCAGATCAACTTTAAGAGAGGGACAGCACACAAAAGCTCTGAAGAGGACTACGTCAGACTGCATCTCTCTGTCGCCCAAACGGGAGCAAATACATGTGTTTAATGTCTCACTGTAAGATTCTCATAGCGTTGACAGCTTTAGCTCTTAGAGTCTCGGTTCCGCAGTGACTAATCATGTATTCATGCTGCAGGCGATGTGATCGACTCACCACAAGTCGCTTCTGTTCTCACAATACATGGCACCAGGTTTTTTTTTCTTGTTGCTGTTTTTGTTGGTATAGCTTGAGTAATGCTGAAAACAACAGATGGAAAATGGAACAAAAGCATAGTGTTCATAGCAAAGAAATGGCAACGCTTACCCCAATATGGCCATGCCCTTAGACTGTTTCTCAATACACAGAAAGGTTTGTTTACTTAGGTAATAATTAGACCCGTGAGAAAGAACAAGTAACAGAAGACGTTTTATTTATTTAGCGCCATCGTACATTATATTACATTTATACACCCACAAACACATTCCAAAACATACAAGCCACTTTATTCAAAATATATGTTGAATAGATATGTTTTTAGTTGAGTCTTAAAGGTTGATAGAGCTCTTTGATACATATGAACTGGCAATGTTGGCTTATTGTCTTTGGTCATGGCATAGCAATCTTTGAAAGGTTTAATGACTATACGTACATAATGGAAAGGACCCATATAGACCTACTTCTTTCTATGAAGATGCTATTTATGGCTTGCCGTTTAACCTCAAAAGTTTAATATTTATACATTGGGAGATGTGTGTAAGTACTTTTTTATAAAATATTCATAAGTAGAATGGTGCTAAGAGAGAAAAACTGCAGCGACCTGTCTTTACTGAACAGATCACACAGTTCACAGGACTTATTGTTTGCACTCTGCTCTAAAGCTTCTGCGCTCCGAGATGTCTTTGTGAGATTACACAATGCTGCAGATATGAACACGTATCCTGTCATTCTGCTGGAGAGTAATTATAGGACCATAGCCGGTTTTGTTCATGGTTAATAGAGATTAATAAGATAATTGTGCATGCGGTGGGAAATTAATTATTGCACAATATAGTGACCTCGGTGTCTGTGGCCCCCGACACTTCTAACCACATCAGCTTGTTCAATTATTATTTTTAGGAGCTCTTTTCATTTGTGCCTTTAATTATAGGAAATTAAATCCGAGGCTGCAGACTGATCATCGCCTGGGAGTTCGATATGTGACACATTTCGCCCACTGTTCCTAATTCATTTGTTTGTGTAATTGACTGTTATTTAGAGCCTCAGCAATTATGATCAAGCAGAGCACTGAATTTGCGGCAGATGTATTAATACAAGCATAGGCTAGAAAACACACATTTAACAAGAAATTGAACCCACGTTTGATATCAATACGTATTACACAGAATTAATGTGCACCATAGGGGCTGTGTTAAAATGGTTCAGCTGGCACCATTTGGCCCACCCACATGTGGCAGTTACTGTATGTTCTTGCCACAATATGACATCCTTACACGTTTAAATAGCCAATGTGTTAAATGTTATGAAGTTAAAAGGGTGTCTTGTCCTGAAATGGAATGAGACAATGTATGAATTTAAGCTAAATAGAAAATTATCTGTAATGCAGCTTTTTTTAATAACCATATTGGTGGAGGTTTAACAGTGTGGGTGGGCAGTTGGTTCACGAAAGAGCAACTTAGTGATTATGCTTCAAATTATAAGTTATAAAATGTTTGTAGGTGATCATCATAGTGTGCCCAGAGTAATACATTAAACTGTAGATACATATGTGTAATTTGGAGACACAATTTAGTTTATCAACAATATAGTTGTATACCCACTTACCCACTCAATAACAGCACATTTCTACTCCTATTTTATCTTTTGTGATTTTTGGTGGTTAATGTCCTTTCGTCCCAATTGAAAATATTATATACTACCCTTGTATCACATAAAGGCCCTTTAAACATATTTATATTTCAGTCTACAAAGCAAGTTGCTCAGATTTAATAACGTGTCACCACTTATTTTCAGCCTGATGCTCATATGTGCATCTACTTTTAACAACAATCAACTCGAGCTCCATACTACGACAATTACATGGAGAATTTGTGTGTTTACGGCATTCACATCACCCCAGCCCTCCTCTTATACACTCATATAGACTTACCCCATCATGCCCCCTATTGTTTTCAAGCACTCATCCCCATTCAAGTCCTGGCGCCTCCTTGCTCCATTCCCATTTCAATCTGCACTCAATGTAATAGAGTTCGCTATCACCCTCTCCCGACGGGCCAACTTCACCTCCCAGACAATCTCTTTAGCGCTATGTTTTTATACCGTCCCCCGGGTGCGAGTCACGGGTCAACAATGAAACTGTGAGGCGCGTGGGCTGCCCCCTCCGTGGTTGCATTGTGGTGTCAACAACCTCTTCATGCTTTGTGCTGGGGTGAATAACTCGGGGCATCCCAGCTGAGATGCGTTTTATTCGGTCGTCTGGTGTGGAGACTCTAGAGAAAGAGCTGAAAAATGGTGTAAACAAAAGACCTCCACTTGTTATATTCAAAAAATTGAGGGGTCAAAGGTTATTTAGGTGTTATGTGAGAAGATGCTCCCAATGTGTTTTATGTCACTACTTCTTCTCTGATTGCTTTTAGAAAGTTACAAGAGCGTCTGACTTATATATGAATCAGTAATTGTCATCTTGGAAAATTTGAATCGTAGATAGTACAGGTTTCGAGGTGAGAGTGGTAAAGGAGCCTGACTGAAAAGGATTAATTGTTGTTTGGCAAAGCACGCTGATCAGAAACTAAAGGCCATGCTGAGATGCGTTAATCAAAAACTGCAAGTGCGAAACGCCTGTCTGTTCTAAATGAGGAAGAAGACTGAGAGTTGTGCTCAAATTGTGAAACTGCGAAAACTAAATGAGACAAAAGTAGCCATCATTTGACAGCGTCTTCATTAAGCGCTTTGATCTAAAATCTCCATCATGGCGGGAACATCTGCACCGCTCGTTAATGGACGTTTTTAAAGAGGGATATTTCAGTGTGAAATGCAGATTTAATCCCATTAGACGCAGTATAACGAACAAACCGTGTCCCATCGACTAACCATCCATCAGTCGCTCCCACCATTTCCAGGATGGCGTTATAATACAGCAGCCATATATCTTGTCTACACCAACGAGGCCACTTAGGGCTGTATGGAAAGTTACCAACTTAACTTTAATCACAAAACAGATAGGAGTATTATGAGGGCCTTTAAATGCTAATGTGATGGGAGTTCAATTGTTGTTGTTTTTTGATAAAGACAGCATGTTTTGGGGTGTTCCCTTGCACTTAAACTGTCAAAATTAATAAAAAAATAAATTGGACTCATATATGGCGGCCTACAAACACAGACATTTAATACATACAAGTTGGTAAAGTAAGTGAAGTTTCATTCCTGTGTCATTCTCTGGCTGAACTTGAGACGCAAAACCACCATATTTCAAATGTCCTTGGTCCTCAGCCAAGACTATATGGATTCACCACGTCCGTCTATACATCACAGTGCAGGATGTGTTTACAGCAAACGGTAACTTTCCTTAACACAAACGGTTCCCTAAAGCATGTCTTCAATCCCAGAAACAAATGCACATAGAAACCGGCCATCTATAAAGGTTTTTGTGTAAGATTTAATGCCAGCTATTGGTGAGCTTGCAGACTTTAAGCAAACAATAACACATTCTCTTCTCTTTGATACTGTAGGAGAATCTATGATAGCTTTCTAAGATGCAGACTCCATGTGTCATGTCAAGATAAGGTAATAAAAGCACACAAATACCTGAATGAAAAACAAACGGCAAACAGCAATGCTGGACAAGCTTGTCCTAATGTTTGAAAAGAAACAGTTTAAGGGATTTAAATTATTTGTAATAAAGGATGGACACGTCATGCATTTTGATTACACAAACAAGTTTGCAAAGAATTGAAGACCATATATACAGAGAAGCTGTTTTAGCATTGTGCTATTTAGAACACATCATCTGTGTTTTTTATGTTGCAATTACTGAAACATTAGGAAACCACAAATTATTTTTAACCGGTGATCACATCCTGCCAAATTCAATTAGCTTTTACTACAGTCATTGTGCCAGCATACAGAAACAGGAGTAGCTGAACTGAACTTGAATCAACACGATTGCACTATGGTGAGGCATGCCCAAAGTGCCTGGTCCAGCTCCAGTCCGACAACGCTGTATCCATGCAGATCAGTTAGAAACTACATTGTCTATGTGTGTTTATTTGACTGAAAAAATGCAAAAAACAATAAAAAAATACATGTATATTTATTTATTATTTATTTATTCAAAAACAATAATTAAGTATTATAAGTAGTATATAAGTATATAAGTATTATAAGAAGAAAAATATTATAAGCTTTGACCTTTATCTAAACAGGGCTTATAGAACTACAAATCCTGTGTTGAACAAATGTTGCTGTTAAATCCCAGGCCTTTTCAGATTGTAATCATGTTTTTTGCCAATGGCCACACTGTGTTTGGAACAAAATCTTTAGAGATCCCTGCCGTTTTCCTTCACTCCATGTTCTTGGTGAATAAGCTCCATTCTTCTGTGCCTTAGGAAGCCTCTCCAAATCTAAAGCGCCACACAGTCTCTTGGCAACCGGCACATTATTCTATTCTATTAGAGGCTTCAGGATTAATAATTATAGTCTTTAATCTGAAGCATGGCTAGTGTCCAGTGTGGCTCCCACTGCGTTGTGTGCTGCAGTGTGTTTTTTTTTATTGGTCTCGAGTTAGTGAGAGGTCGCCTTGTGCAGCATCTTTAGTTGTTAAAACATAATGCTACATCTTTTAACAACTAAGAAAAAACATTTTAGAGAACGTAGCAGGTTGTTGCCGAGACTCCATATAAAACAATTTACACACATCAAGGGACCTTCACTCAAATCTGTCCCGAGCTGGGAGCTAATTAAAAAAGTGACCCCCGCACAAAGGGATCATAAACAATTTTTATCCCCTTCCCACTGCTCCATCGCAACTTCCATTGTCGCACTCTTACATTCCATCCATCACTTTATGGGCCTCATGGGAGTCGGAAAAATAAATTACCGATTCCGTTCTGACATGTCGGCTAAGTAGCTTATAGCAGCGAGAGCAGCAAATGCGCAGGTGATCGGTTATGTGTCATAATTAATGTCACAGGCCCGAGCTTCTGTCTGATCTTTAAAAAACACACCGAGATCTGCTGACACGTCGAAGAAATGTTTACCGCACATGCTCGCAGATAGCGCAGTGGGTAACGTGTCAGATTGAGACCAAACACGAGTAAATACTCCACTGTCCCACTTTGAAGTCAATTCATCACAGTCAGCCATGTAAAACCGGGCCAGCTGATGAAAACCGAGCTTCGGGAGAAGTATTGGAATTTGCCGAGCTGCCAATACTTTGAAAAAAGAGGCTGACGTTTGATGAATACCTTGATCAAACAATCTAATCGACCTGGAATGGGGTTGACGCTGGTACTTTGATGCACCCAGCAGAGATCACAGGCTTTGTTGATGCACTGTTTGGAGTTGAAAATAACTCAAGACTGGTTATTTAATATGCAGTCAGAATAACATCTAGACAGTCAAAAAGTCAGAGCAGTTTTGAAAGTTGGAGTGGGCAGTTTCTGGAGTATCTGGATGTGCAGCACCAACAGCATTATCTCAAATGTAAATCAAATGAAGCACTTCAGATGACATTCGCTGACTGTTTTTCTCCCTCTGGTTATGTTTAGCTTCAGACAGCAGATGCACTTCTTGTCAAAAGTTCCTGCCTTCTGTTGTAAAATAAAAATGTGCTACTTGTATGCACCCCATCAACATAATGTGCATCTGATGTTTTCTGACACATGTCCTGGCAAACTGTAAGTTATCTATGTCTCTGTTTCTAAACGCTCAGGGGCTACAACTAAGAGGCTAAAGATATTTGTTTGAGGAAGTAGGTTTGAGGTGAGTTAGAGAAAGCATAAGAAGTTTATTTTTGTTGAAATGAACACATAGAGGACATTTACAGTTCAATGCTGTCTGGGACAAGCAATTAAATTCTGGTGAGTTTTGGCTGCTCATTTGCATAAGGAAGCCGTTCTACGTAACAAAAGCACAAGCTTTAAAAAGCAGCTTAATTTAAGAATATAATTTAATAATAAATAAACATCATTGGCAAAATATAGGGCTTTTGTGCGTCAAAAACCTGTTATAGTGTACACTGATGTCAGTTAATGAGCACTGCTCCTGAAAAGGCCAGGTTTAATAAACAGTATGTTTTGAAGTCTTGTTTATAATCACTGTTCAATTAGTTTTATTAGCAGAGTTTACAGCCCCTCTTTTGAGTCTGTGGCAGTTTAAATCATGGAAAACACTTTTTGGACAGCTTTCTTACAAGGATAATGGAAGAACATTACAGTGTCAAAGACATCAAAATCAGAATTGCA
Source organism: Neodontobutis hainanensis (assembly GCA_024349245.1). Classification (NCBI taxonomy): domain Eukaryota; kingdom Metazoa; phylum Chordata; class Actinopteri; order Gobiiformes; family Odontobutidae; genus Neodontobutis; species Neodontobutis hainanensis. Next base: position 1,126,117 of record JALDNG010000001.1, on the reverse strand, counting down.
GCAACAATATTCCAAAGTATTTGAATATGTTTGAGATATGAAGAGTCAGCTACTATGCTCAATCACACCAATGAATGGCGTTGAATATTTGTAGTCTTTGTTTATGATTGTGACAACCGTTCTGAATTGATGCTTATACCTTTAAGTTTTTGCCTTAAGCATCTGCAGCTGTCTGTTGCACTGACTTACTGAAGGGCATTTGTAAAAGGATAAACGTCTTTTGATGGATATTCACTAGCTGTCAGCTTGGATACAACCCATGACCTTTCCGATAAAGCAAGGTCCCTGCACCTCATAGCTTTTATTTTATTTTATTTTTATAGACAAGAAACCAAGGACAAGAAGGTGTGTAGTGAAGTTGCAGTGCTTGGCGCTTGACGAATAGTAGGATACTGTACGTGATCTCTGTCCAAATAGGAGGACTATATCTCTAATACATCTGCCCTGGGTTAATAGAATAGATGGTCATTATCAGCAATGGAAAATAACTCATTTAAAGTGGTCTCTTTACTTTTAATGAGGTACATGGGTTTTGCACTTGTTGTACTTTGTAGCTACTGTAAAGAGCAAAGAAAGAAAGGGATTTTATGAGGCACATTGCCACTCAAGGCTTATTGTTACCATAACATTATGTTGTTCTTCGGAAACATAAGCTTAGGTAAGAATGTTTTCCAAAAAAGGCTCCTGTTCAACCTTTATTTTACATTATATAGTTTTCTAATGGCACTAACACATAAACCATTGTGATAAAATACTCTGTTTCAAAAATATATATATTTGTTTATGTAGTTTTCAAAAATGAGGCGGGTGTGCAGCCACAGTTGGGGGCAATTGAGATAAATGTATCTGACAGTCACTACTCTAGCTAAATATCCAACCATTTTTTACAGTATGACAAAACATATCTGCAGTGTTAACATACAGTTGAACTGTATTTTGTCAAAAGTAAAACAAACTTAGATCTATACTGCAACTGTATACTGCTGTACAAGTTTTTGTTTGAAATTGCTTTTTCACAGTAGCAGACAGAAATACTGTTTCTTTATTAGTGCAGACCTTTTTCAATATCAAAGATAAATTTTCTTATTTTAGTTTGGGCCTATTCTGCTGGATACACATTAATATTAATAGCACTGTACTCACTAGAATTACTGAAGAGCTGAAGTTCAGTGCACAACTTAAGAAAATGTGTAGAATTAAAAGGCATGAGGCAGCTTCCAAGTTGAACTAATTATTTGACAGCTTTAAAAATGTGTTCTTGTAAAAAGAAATTGTGTGCTGTACCTAGCTGCTGTAGGCTACTTACAAAAAGATGAAAAATACTATGTTTGAGTACACTTTTTGTTCAAGGAACAGTGTTGCCAACGACGCAACTTTGTCACTATAGTTAGCAACTATTCAGACCCCTCTAGGGAGTCTTTTTCAAATCTTGTGACTTTTCCTGGTGTGAGTTGGGAACACTGCAAATGATGGACCAAAGGGACACTGCTAAATCTGACCCTGGTAACTACCACCTGCTGTTCTTTCACATCGGCTCATTTAAAGTGTTATCCCACTTCTGACTTCGGTGGCCACAAAAACACAAATACATATTTCAGAATGCCTTGACCTGTTACAATATTGAACAATATACTCATAAATAATGCTTTTTGTCTCTAACCAAAAGCAGAAAGAGTACTAGATCATTCAAGTCCACTCTGCCCTATGTGCATCAGTTCAGTTGGCTAATGTTATTGAAAAAAAGAAAACAAAATACACAATTTTATAAAACACATAACCCAACATAGACGTCTTGTATTTAAAACGTGGGCCTGAGTTTTGGAGTATTCAGTAGGTTCAGTAGTTCATAATATAACACCTAGTTTAGGAACGTAACTAGCTTTAGCCTAGCTCACATGACATATTCTGAGCCTTTCTCATAATTTTGCATTAATCTCTCGTCCAGTAAAAAAATAAAACTTTAAAGTTAATAGTTCTTGTCATAACTCTTGACTTGTGTCTTTTAAATCTTTCTCTCTCATCTAATTCATGCATCACCAGACACAAATAACTGTCTTATACTGTACATGAATTTGAAACATAAATATCCAAGTCTAAAATAATTATTTAGCCAAATGTTTTCTTTGTTTCAAGACATAAAATTCACATGTGAGCAGTGCATTATGATAAGAGTAGTCCTGTCACCTGAGGCCTGTAACTGTCCCTGAATATTAATAAGGCCTTAATTTAAACGACTGGCAGTAATGACAGACTTTTGAGACAGTTTCCCAGCCTGGCTCTGGGCCGCTGTAATAAGACTCCTGGTGAGTAGAAAGAAAAGACAGCGGGGAGCAGGGGAAGAAAAAAAAAGACAGTGCACTATCTTTCTCTGAGCCGAAGATCTCCGCTGCACCCTGAGAGGCTCCACTCTTGTGATGCTTATTAATCCTGAGAATGAAATGAGGTTAACAGCTCGGAGGGCCTTGGCGAGCAGCCGTCAGCGCTGTACTGTGAGTTTGATCCGCTGATAGAGTAGACTCTTGAGTTTTTGACAAGTATAAATGAAGATGGGGATATGTTTCATTTTAAAAAGCGGAGTCCTTGAAATGACTGACAGAGAGATTAGAGTTTCTTTTTAGGTCTTTGGCTGACTAAATGTTGGATTGTTAATCAAAAATAGCTGTGTTGACTGATGTCTCGCCATATTTGCAACCTTTTACTACGCTTCTCATCCCTTCCTCTATAATTGTCTCTCTTAATCCAATCCACTTTTCACGGACAAGTCAGCCTTTTTGTGCACAATTCATATTCAAAGTGTCACTGAGTGTTTCACGCTGTATTTTCATCCTCTAATGCCTTTAACTTATTTGTTTTATGTCCCTTAATGCATGACATTAAATGGGATTGCGCTCATCCGGGGCGTGTCACTGACGCTACAGAAATTAGCGCTTTCATCATTTGCATTTCACCCCTTGTTTTGATTCTATCAGCCGAGCGGAAAATGAAGGCCTATCATTTTCTGACGCGCACCTATCACTTGTGGTTTAATCTGATTGGATGCAGCAGATCAAATTGGTGTTTGTCTTTATTGTGAAGACGGCTGGGGATTTAAGGACACGCCAAAGCCAGATATCTTACTATGTTGTTGTTTTCCTTGTGTTACCTTTGAAACAAGTTCAATATCGAAATGTTTAATATTCAACAAGATTCTTTTATGTTTTCCTAGTCAGTACTAGAAACAATAATCTTCATAACCTGTTTTTCCAAATCAGACATATTCCATGGAAATGCTAAGACCAGCTCAACAGAATACTAAAAATAAAATAAACACACACCTACCTCATGCTACCCCTGCTTACAAAGTTTTGGTTGGACTTTAACTTATGAAAACTTACTTTGAAAGGTAATATCCTGCCAATATTACTATTAGAAAAGCAGTGTGCCAAAATTCTATTAATTCAGAGTTTAATTTAAGAGTTTTGGAAGTCATATCTGAAGTCACTCACCTGTAATTACTCACTGTGTCACCTCCTGTGACTTCAGCAGGAAAGGACAGACTATATTTCTTGCTGGAATGCGTTGAAGGGCCACTCATGATTCTTTGAGGGGCTCCAAGTGGCCCCTGTTTCGGCAGCCTAAGTAGCACTGATCTATGCGCTGCGTGTCTGCGAGCAACACCTGAGCACATAATTAACTGGAGGGCTTGGCAGTCTGATGGCGGGACTAAACTTTGCTTGTGTTTGCATAGTGATAAGGACTTTATATTTGAAGGTATGATACAAGCGTGGCCATGAGGTAGTGAAATCCTGAATGCTAGCCAGAGGGAAGTAGAGGTTGTTTCCTGTTTGTGAAGGATGCCAAAAAAAAAACTCACTTCTATTTATATATTCTTTTGAAAGTCTCTCTTCCACACTCAGGCTTGAAATGTATCAACGCACCAGTTCTACTTGCTCCAGTGCCCATTTTACAAAAGCTAAGCCATCATGGCCAACAACCATTAACGCCATCAGTGCTTGTTGTTGTCCCCTGCGGCGTTTTATGAAAAGGGCTTCGTGGATGCTGATATTTGTTACCAGAAGAAAGAAAAATGACGACCAAGTTTTCTGGCCCATTGGCTGAGAGGAATATTTCCTTGCAGTCGTGCAATTCATTTACTGGCCTTTTCCAGTTCTCCCCTGCAGCTGTTTGTCACAGAAGTAGCAGAAGTCGGCAGACGCTCGAAGGCATCACACAGCGAGTTTGTCCAGCCCCTGAATAGATGTGGAGCTCTACAGCATTTAGCCAAGTCGAACAGCGGCGACTCTCCTCCCAAATCAGCTCATAGCATTTGCATAGAGATTGCTTCTAGATCACGAGATGGGTCCTCAAAAAGCACTCGGCCTTTCTTTTCTCTGTCACAAATAAACCCCAGAGTCGTACAGTGCTGCTTTAAGACCCAATCACTTTGGGAACAATGAGCGTTCCTCAAAAGGAAGTCAGAGAGCCGGACATGATGAAGAAAGAGATCTATGGCGATGCTTCATGTTTACAAAAAGGCCAAAGTGGCAACCAAATAAGATTGAACATGCACAGATTCTCCACGCAGGGCTCTCTTTTAAGATATGTGTAATTTACATGCCTTTGGTCCGCCATAGGCCATTTGCAGTCGTTTTATATTCATATGGTGCTTATGTAAGAGGTCCTTTGAGGTCACTGGAGTGCAAATAGAAGATGTTTTAAACAGGGTTTAACTGCTTCCTATGGTTGGTATCTTGCTTTTTAATGCTTTCTCAGCAGGTGAGTACTATTTTTCTTTCATACCCAGGCACTTGAATGTCAGTGTGCATCATAGGATTGTCATAAAGAACGATGATAAATTGCAGCAAGGCTCACAGTCGTAACCATGAATGAATTGCCAATTAGCGCTGATTGTGGCATCGCACCAGGGGCAAAAGTGGCTTTTTTCTTTTCTTCTCTTTGGATAAAAAAAGGATATTATTATGTGTTGAAATTATAAAAAAAAATCATGTGGGGAAAATACTCTACAGTGGATTTTGTTTAATTTCCACTTTCTTTCTTGTGTATCGTGAGGGTTCGGTATGTGGTGGTAGATCACTCTTTATGATCATAAACAGCAGAATGGAGACAGAGGACTTCATCAAGCAGCACGTTTTTTACTGAACACCGTCACAACAACAACACTTCCTTTTACACAGCCTTTCACGTGACGTCACTAACCAGTCAGAAACAAGGACTTAGACTGAGATAAACATGAGTGAATCAAATAGGCAGGTTCATCAGAATATCCTTATTGCATTGTATATGTAAACACTAGTTTATTAACTCAAAAATAAATCATATCAAATTCTAAGCATTACAACTTTCCAACATGAAATATGAACTCCACTTCTAAACCTTACACTTGTAACCCAACTGGATCAACAAATACAGTGATGTACATTGTTTGTTACTAACGGTGACAAGCTTTTCGCTGTATTGTGTTGTTTAAAGGAATTGTTATGAGTTCATGTCTTTTTTGCTTGGCTTATGTCACCACTGCATTTGAAAATAATCATGCACATGTCTGGACCATGGCTCACTGTGGACACCAAGGATTAGCTGTCAGCTTTTTCCAAGAAGGTTGTAAATGTAAAGGAATATTCCAAGTTGGCTGCATATTGACAGTATAGTGAATTTTGTCAGTCTTGATTTGTCCTCTATTATGTTGGTGAGCAAGACAAGCTGAAAAAAAAAAAATAGATGCCAAAGAAATGAAACTACAAGTCAGAAGTCACTTCGAGTTTGGAATTGTTGCCGAAAAACCCTCACTAAGCCCTGGTTCCTTCCCGATCATGGGTCTATTACTTGAACCCACTTTACTTGGTGTTGTTTTTGTATTTTGTTAGAGGAACTTGGAACAAGTTTTGCCCAACAGGCAGCACAGTTTTGTTTTCTTCAAGACTTAAAAGAGTGAGGGCCCATTTTCTCCAAACTACTGTGCTCTTATTACAAGGCTGATAAAACAAGGGACTGGCGCATCATTCTTTATAACAATCTCCAAAGCTGCATTGAACTTTCACAGCCAAGCAGTTTTTGGAGAAAAGCTGATAAATGTCAGAGGTGGAGAGCTGAAGCGTGGTCATAGCAGCAGGGGTCTTTAGAAAGAAGAAAAGCAGGGAAATATAGATATTTTTTTTTAAACAAGCCTTGTTTTTGTGGAGACAGTGAGCAAGTGTGGCAGCTTCCACAGCGAGCAGTGTGAGCTAATGCCAGGTGTCAGAGTCTAAAGAGCACCTTTCACTCACGTCTGCCATTTCCCCGACAAATGGGAAGTTTTTTTCTGAATGTCGTGCGTGTGATTGGGAATGTCAGCGTAACTATTCTGAACTTGACATCTTTAAAAAGGAGCTCATCACTTTTACTTTTGTGATATACTATAAGCGCAGAGCTGAAATTGTTTGTGTCTCTGGAACTTGACAAATGTCTGGCGGAATTGAAATCCAGCATGCTCAAGCAACTTTGTCGAGCATTATGCACCAAGGACTATTTGTTTTTGCGCTTAGGTGTTGATCTATTGCATCTCGTGCCAGCTTAAATGTGCGTTTCCTCAATTCTCAGCCAGATCCTGCTCAGACGTAAAAACGGACAACAGCCCCGATATCATGTCACTCAAACCTTCATAAATAACATCCCTCAGCTTTTCATTCATGTTTGATACCTTTGCAGTAATAAAACATGTCACACTTTTCCTTTGTGAATTATTCCCTACAAGTACACGGGGAAGGTCTAATTCAAAGTGACTCGCAGTTTAATTTATATTCATGAATGTGGCATGCAGCTGTTAGGATGCACTTGTCAAGCTGTTGTACTTCTTCTTCAGGCACAGATCATGGGAAGTGTTTATTTGGACAACAGGCTGTGTGATGATTTTTTAAAGTGGTTGCCTATCATATGTAATATCAAGGGACTCAAAAATCTAAATGAAAAAGTCTTCTTCTTTGCACTAGAGTCCACTTGGAGGCAAAAACAACATGCCTCCCAAGGTTTGATATTGCTTATTACAACCTGTTCATTGGATTTTATTTTGCTTTCTAACCCTTGGGGGTCCCTTCATTTTGTGCTCCACCTGAGTCCCTTGAACACAAGAAAATGCTCTTTTAAAGATTACAATTGAAATGTATGAATCAACATATTTTTTTTACAAATTCTATTACAAAACGTCAGTCCTTACCATATATAACAAATATTTATGGATTTTCAGAAATTTTTAACCCCCTAAATGTTAGTTTTAGCATATTCAAGTTTTATTTTATTTAAATGTTTACTCTGATAAATGCAAATTTAAATGTTTGGGGGTTATTATCAGAGCCTGGGGGTATAAAAAAACACTGATTCTGATCAGTTTTGATTTGATGTGCAAAGTCGCTTCATCTGATTCCCTAGGACACAAAAAAAGTATTTTTGAGTGGTTGCCATGGAAACATTAAGGGATTTCAACACAGGGAATTAAAAACAAATTTAAAAAAATAAATTAAATTGCCATGATAGTCTTATTGGAAAAAAATACATTTTGAATTGGGGTCTAGGACACAAAAAATGTTGAAGGGACACAAGTTGTACTATTTAGTTCAAAAGACATATAAAGAAGAAAAAATCATGACGTTCATCGCCAAACATACAACCTTGCATTGCCACTTGCATCCACACAGCAAAAGTTATACTGAAATAAAACTTAAAAAAATACAAAAAAGAGACCAATGAGGTCTAATTTAGGATCAATTTAGATTTTCATTCCTAAAGCGTGTTTGCAACAGCTATTTGTACACTATTTGTTCATTTCAAACCCAAACCTTTATTTAGAATTATCATAAATCCAGGCCTTTTAAACACACTCAGTGTTTTATGCTGCTACAGACCTGCTGCCTGACTTGAAGTGCGATCTAAAACTGAACACCAGCTCTGACATGGCGTGGCCTCTCTGGATGCCACATGTGATTGAGCACAGTATAATGGGTTTCTAAATTAAAAAAAAAAACAGTAAGAGGACGGAAAGCCTTTGATTCTCCACAGAGACCTGCTCCTTGTGTTTCAGTCGAGAGAACGGACCATTGATGAGAGTTTGAATGGACCATAGGAAAAAAAATAATCCTTTTGACAGCCATGTTTGAAAGTTACAGCGCTCCTTGTGTAACTGTAAACACCAGTAGATCATAGTTTAGTCAGAATTACTGTATGTGAGAAAAATCATGACAATAATAGTCACAGCTTAGCTGGAACATTCTCTGGAGAAGGTCTTAAAATATCATTCTTATCATATTCTATATCATTCTCTAAAGGTACCACATACAATACCATTTAGTATATCACTTTAAGGGTCTCATGAGTAATTCCTCCCTATTTCTCTTGCTCTTGTGCAATCGAGTCTGGATGTTAACACTGTTGACATTAGCGGAGTATGCATATCTGAGACGAGGGGGACAGCCAAGTGTACGCTCAAGTCCCTCCGGCAGCATTCAGCGTCTGTCTCGGTGACCCAGAACTTACCTTGCTGACAAAAGTGCCACCTCATTTCAATGCTAATGCGGCGTTATGGGTATTTCCAAAGCGTTTTCACTGCTATTTATTATGAATCAGCTTACCTAAGAGGCGGCGGTTAATCCTGTAGAGCCCCTCCAGAGATGTCGTGCACCAAGAGTTCACACAGATAGACGACCTTGGGGCCTGACACTTTCCTTATTTCCTCCATGTTTAGGCAAAGACGCACGGATTACCAACACTTTTTAACATAACACCTCTGATAAACTTCTGGTAACGCAGAGATCGTGGTAACACCAGTAATAACCCAGAGCTGTGACAGAGAAGCCATCACCGGTAATGACACGGTCTGCGGCTGGGTTTTCAAATAGAAGGCAAAGTCAAAATGAAACGTATTTGTATTACAGGCGTGGCAGAAAACACAGAAAACAATCTCAAAGAGCCTCCAGCTGTTTGCTTTAATGCACGGGAAGAAGAAATGGAGGCGTCAGGGGGTCGACAACGCGAGTGGTGAATTTGAGTCATTCTGTTTGTCATTGTGGAAAGATGAGAATCGTCGGACATTATCTTACTTGACGTTCACTTACACAGTGCTTTGGCTTAAGGCGGTCGTGTCATGTTTGTTTGCGCCCGATCCTGCAAGAAAAAAAACTGGCAATGTCCAATCATTTTCTAATGCAAAACACATTCACATCCACCATTTTGTTACACAGAGCAGGCTACATAGACTTTATTCAGTGCCATTGTTTCCACTATGTATTTTACTGGGCATCAGGGTTTCTGAAAGTCACAGTGACAAACACGTATAGAACTTTTGACTGAAAATGTTGATTAGATGTTGTTGCATTAGGGCTTTTCATTTACAAAAGGACAGCATTCTCATGGCACAGTAAAAATAACGCTCTTGGTAAAAATGGCAGGTGTCCTGTACAGCTATAGGTTGCTGGTTTTATTTTAATTTAATTAGAGTTAAAATTTTGTAACCGTGTTTTGCATTTTAGTGTGAATCTTATTGTGAATTATTTGTTTCTCTCACTGAAAATCCTATGGTAACAAATAAACTACTATGACTACAAATGATAAAAAATAAAGTTTTTTTAGATCCATACAAAAATTGGTTGTCAATCACATTGGCCAGTTTTGCCCTCATTGTTTTCACACTGTAGAAACATGCATCAGGTCTAGAAACAAAACTAACTCACAGTTAGCGTTAGCCTTTTCTCCCTGGCACTGATTGAGTAAACAAGCTGCACTGTGATAAATCAAGTCAAGAGTCCACATTGTATGTGTCGTCAATGATTTAATGTGTTGCAAGGTCCCATTTTTTCACACAAATACTATACTACCCCTTGTTCTTTTAGCAGGTCGACATATGCCCAAGCTAATAAATGCATATATCTGTTTTTCACAGCAGCCAACAAGCCAAGCAGTCCCAGAGAAATGAATACCACATGATGAGTCCCCAGTAAAAAAAACTGTGAATGTGAAGTGTGAACATGTGGATTGTCATAACCAAAGGTAGTGTGATCTTCGAATGGTAAAAAAATGCATTTGTTGTAAAAAAAACTTGCCTCAGCCCTGTTTATTTTCCACAGTTAAATCATGTGCAGGTGGTCATCGAGGGCAGCTCTGACTCAAGCGAAATGTTATTGCAGTATTGATTTAGAATGTATTTGCTTGGCTTTTTGTATCTGCTGTTAGTCATGTCTAAAAGTATGAAGGAAATCATAAAGTATGAAGGAAATGTGAAGTAAAACTTTGAAATGTTTTGTGGCTCTGTTTTTGGCTCTTAATTATATCACACTTTTGGTATATTCTAAAATCTATGTTTGTTTTCTTGCCAGACTTGTGACGAAATGTGACATAGTTGAGATGACTCATCGCCAAGCTCCTCACTGTTATATTTTTTTAAAACATTGCACTGTTGCCTCTCCACATCTGTAAAATGGCAAAAGGTGACTCTAAGGTGAGCGCTGCCTTTGAGAAACAGAGATGATCTCTCCGTTCTGTGTCTTTTAACTCAGATGGGTGAAGATTCTTCCTCCCGCCTCATCTTCTGGTTGACATGCTTCGTATCAGCTTGCTGCATCACGTTGGGGGAAAGTCAGTCAGTTTTAATCACACTCCCCTTGTAGTGCTTCCAGCGGCCGTCGGTGGAGGAAGTGGCAGTGAGAGGAATACCAACGAGGCTTGGAGCTCATGATTACACCACTGACCTGATGGGCTATCTCCAAATCTCAACTCACTCCGGGAGAGATCAAAGCAAGGTGAGCTCATTTCTACATTGAGTCTAAGCAAATAAAAAAAATTGTGCACAATATTTCTTAAATTGTGCATGAGACTTTCATGAAGAGTTATGCCCACAGGAGAAAAGTTCAGCAAGCCACTGCGCTCTGAGCTCTCTGTGCGTTATGCTCCAGTGCTTCCTCCTCTTCCTCATTGAGTGAAACTATTGCTTGTGCGAGACATGAAGAAGGAGGCAGCCATCAGCGACATGCTGCATGCCTCAGGCTGTTTCACTAAGCATCAGCTCCAGTGACACCATCTATCTGCAGGAAAACCACGCTCCTCTGCTTCAGATGCACCGACACTGACATCTGCTGGAAACACATGAAACTGCAAGATTAAAATGGCTCACAGAAAAGCTAATCCTTTGTGTCTGGGTTGTTTTTCAGCATTAGGTTGAGAACATTTAAATCAGTTAGACTTCTAAGATGTTTTCAATACCCAAAACATGGTATTAAATAAAATTACTGCCTCCATAAATATATCAACATGGTTTATTCTGAACTTAAACTGTGTCCTGATGCCAACTCTACACATTTCTATTTAAGTAAAGCCTACTATATAAAAATAATAGTTTTTACCACCACTGAATGTACACACACTACCCAGGACCAACAATGTTTTCATTTTTTATTTTTCATCTGGCAGCCATCAAATATACAAAAATATCAAATTATAAAAATATATTTAAAATGTCGCAGAAAATAATATGGCAGTGATTGGAGAAGATGACAAAAGCGTATTTATATTTTTTATTGTTATGTGGCAGTATATTGCAGTCTGAATTCCGAAAATGTGCGACATAACCAAACCTGGCCACCAGAGGGTGCTGATAACTATGTTGGGACACTGTACAACTGTCAAAAACAACACCGAAGTTAAAATCTGAGCATGCGCAGCGCGGAAAATGGAGTCTAGTTTGTTTTCATGAAAATGGTGAGGAAAATCTTCAGTAAACGTTATTGTGTCACTTAAAATAAATTAACGTTGTTGTTAATCAGTTCACGATATGCAACGTATCTCTAATGATGAATTAGAAATTGTTGCTAGCATAGTTAAGAGCTACAACAATAGTGTAATGAATTAGGGACATTTAAATAATTCAGCCTTAAAAATGACCTACCGTGAGACTTACACGCTTTGTTACAGGCAGTTTTTTTTATTTTCACATTTTTGTAATGAGTGTCGTCTATATGTTTGTAACTCTAGGTGCTGCTCGCTGATGGAGGTGGGCGGTGAGACCAGTGCAGGTGAACATGAGGAGGTGGAGGTGGCCGAGGTCATGCTGTGGTCCCTCCAGGAGGCTGTGGAGAAGCAGACCCTGCAGATAGGAGCCTCTGCCTGCGGGGCCACAGCTGTAGTGGACGTTCTCAAAGCTCTGGGCATCGACGTAGCTCCAGAGGAAGTGGACCGCTGTGTCCAAACACGACTGAGAAGAAACGAATCAGCACTGCCAGATTACCTTTTGTCCCGCAGCGAAGCAGGTAAATACTCTCTGAACAGGCAATTCAAAGAGTTTTCATTGGCAAAAAGTGTGTTAATACATTACAAAGTCTTCCCTACTTGTCACAATTTCATATAAACAATTTAAAGGCTGGGTAATTACAACCCATTGAAATAATCTAAATTCACAACCCCAGCTTTTCTAGCAGCATTAGCTTAATTTACTCATCAGCTGAAATATCTGTTATTATCATCAGGAAAGTAGTCTGTGATTTGAATTATTGCTCCCTAATTGAAACAGATGCCACCTTTAAAGGCGTAAAATACTGCCTCTGGTGTAAATGAGACAACGATGCAGTAATTACAGACAGCTTTGTGGCATCAACAAACAGAGACAGACATTTAGAGCCTGAAGGGCTAATAATTAGTCCAAGTCTCCCATTATTTTTACATCTCCTTATGATAGCAGTGTATGGCCATGTGTTTGTATTAGCATATTGCATAACAAAAGTTTATATATGTAAGAGAAAGGATTTTTTTAATGTTCATATCTTTTCTTTAGTCTAATAACACATTATCAGCCTAACCTTCCTGTGAGCTCAAAGCTGCTCTGACATTTCAGTTCATAAAATATTAACACATATAGGCAGATACTGTATAAGTGCCAATACCTTGAACTTGGTGCAGTTTTATCTTAGATGTCATTGATGCTAGAAGGGACTATAACTCCCGCGCCGAATGAAGCGGTGGAGTGTCTTGGAGCCGTAAAGCCGTGTCTGCAGTTGCCAGTGTGACAGCTGGCTGCACTGCCAGACGTGCACATTCAAATAGTACCCCCTCAAATTAGACAAAGAGTTTTATGCCTCTCAGAGGAGATGCTGTAATTGACTCTTTCAGCTCGGTTAGACAATTTTTATATAGACTTTGCAGACGTTTAGTTCAGGCTGTCATCCAGTGCTCAATGATTGAGGGCGCTTGGTAAAATTATTGTTGAATGTACAACAAGAGAATTCACATTGTGCCATTCTTTTTTTTTCTTTTTTCACCAAAAGTGAGGGAATTTCCACCACTTAGTTTTACTGACCAGGCGAGAAGATACAACCTTTTACTGAGTCTGGTCTAAATGGATTTGAGGGCAATACAAATGGATGTAGAATAAACTGCCTCTAAACACAAATTAATAGCGGGGAGGTTAAGCACTACATAAAACATCAATCAATCTTAGCAAATATTGAGACCTTCCGGAAGGTTTCAGTATTTTTATATACCAAATAATTGTATTTTGTTCGCATATAAGCTCTTGGCCCATTCGGTGTTCTTTCTAGGTGCCAATCACGTTCAGCTCATCTCCGGAGCAGAGGAGGCCAGTAAGGGGAAGGTACTTGGTCGTTTCTTCCACTTCCACCCTCGCCGGCGGGTCGGTCTTGTTCGGTGGCTCGCACACTGGATCCGCAAAGGCGCCGTTCCCGTGGTGACCATGAATATGCAGCTGGCCGTGCCCGAGGGAGAGGAGATACCTGACGCCTGGCACCATCAGCTCATATTCGGCGTCAACGCAAATGCTGTTTTCATGACTAACCCCTTAGATGAAGGCAAGTATGGACATGTTTTTTAGTGATTTATAATGTAAGATGTATCAAATGTTGTGTGGTTAAGTTCCTCTAACAATAGTAACTTGTTGAACTGGTTACAGAGTAACATTTATAGACTATGGGTTGCCATATTTATTTATGCCATTTATTGCACTTATGTTTGTATTTCAGTAACAGAGGCAGAAATGCATGAGCGCATCTGCAGTGAATCCGTGCTTCTGGTTCGTAGAGAAGATGTATTACAGCGACTGACGCCTGACTGCTCTTTATCAAGTCTCACAGAAAACCAATCTGACCTGCGCTGGAAATCCCTGGATGTCGAGGGTATATTACTACTCAACAATTCTCACACATTTAAACTTGCAGACATATACTTAGACTCTCTTTTTCTCGCATCCCTGCTGCCTCCAGGTCAAGTCAGGCAGATGGCTGCTGAGCAGGAACACGAGTTAACAACGCACATCACCATTCCAGCTGCGTACAAGTCGGGAATCACGCTCTTCGCTCTGCGGCGCTCACAGTTGGGACAAGAAATCTTCGACAGCCCAGAACTGCCTCTGATGTGACTCGACTAAACAAGTGATCTGAAACTTGAAGACTCATTTATTTACACAATATGCTCTAATAAGGAAACTGGATGAAAAAAAAATACATTTTATACAATGCACCATTTAAGATAGTAGTTTTGTGTAATTTAAAAGAAATATATATGACTCCAAAAGTGCCATTTTCTTCTGATAAGAATCAAAATCCATTGCTGTCTCTCAGTGTCTACTTATTCTATGAGCTCTAACACTTGGGGTTAATTGTCAGGCAACAAATCTTTCAGATGCCATGATGCTAACACATAATTCAACCAACACATCATACTTTCATCTTGGAGCATTTCTAGCACTCAGTTGTTATTTTTTCTCATGCATGCCAGTCACTGTAAATTGACTCACTGTCAGTATTCTATATGAAAACTGACGGGAATACCTGCAAGGCTTACTCACTGCAGCTCCCATCAGTCTCCATTTAACCACTGTGCGCAGCTGCTGTCTAGTTAACTTTCAAATTGACTTTGAGAATGTATTGATTTTTCTCTAAAGCAATAAGTGGCAGAGCTCCAGCTTATATTTCAGAAACTTAACAACCCCCAACATAAAGTCAGTCTGATGATCTCCACTTACAAAAAAGCAGACACAATGAAATATTTGAATAAAAAATGGTTTGTAATCATAGAAGGGATTTAGGGCTAAGTTTCTATTGTACGCTTGTACTATTTACAATGTGTATCTTTGAATAAAGAAACCGGGAAAGCTTGAAGTTGACAATTTTACCAGCATTGCATACTTGTTTACATTCCACATTGAATTTTGCTAATTGCACAAGTAACATTTAAAATAAAAATTATAATTACTAATAAAAACAAATAACCGTTAAAGATATAAAGATGTATTATCAACAAGACTGACTTCAATTAGTCGTATTTTTAATTTTAGTTTAATCATTTCGGTTGAGAATTTCCTTGATCTGAAGCATATGAAGGGTTTGTTGCACGGTAATGAACTACGAGTCCCATGATGCAACTGATATCCGGGGTGGTTGAAGAATTCTTAAAAACGTGCTTTAAAAGTTACCTCGCTTGACCAGGGTAAGATAATGGAGACATATGGCTTTATTAATGTAAAACTCGAGTGTAATTGACGCTCTTTGGTTTGTGTTATCTTAAGCTAACGTCGCGTGACTATTGTTGACGTTTAGCGCCATTGGGTCACATCAGTTTTAGATTGGATGGACGTGTAGTGATAACTCTCTGTGTCTGTGAGCAGAGCAAAGACCAGTGCAGGGCAGAGGAGACCCCGGGGGAAAGCTGTACGAGACTTAACAACTATCCAGCTCCAGATTTACTCTGAGGTAAGTGGCGAAGATGCTCCCGTCACTGTAGTTTGGTGCTCAGCTAGACAGACTTTTTTTTTTCTTTAATTTCACTGCACAAAAGTCTAGTTGTCAGGAAGCAGAGTTAAGAAAGTTAGAAGTTACTGCTTTTACATTTGCTCAACTTTTTTCTACTTTTTATCATAGTACAAGCTGGTTTTAATGTGAGTTAGTTCATCCTTACCTGCATTTTTACATGCAAACAGTGATTTCTTTAATGTCACAAATGTTACACAACTGGTGGATATATCAGATATAGTTAACAGTGTTAGAGAAAATGAGACATGTGAGTCACATGAGATGTGTGCTTTCAATCAGAGCTGCTGATTTGACTAATTGTGTTAAGTGTGCAAGACTCATCTCTTTGTGCTGTCAACATCACCAGTCTGTAAACATTGGAGTTGCACAATGTGAAAAGTCAGAGGTCTTTGGGTCAGTGAGGATTGGTGGGTTTGAGTTGGGGGTTAGAGAATGATTAGAGAAATATCTAATCATTTGGTGTAAATTTCATGCTTTTTCACAGGCTTTAGCGAGTAACAGATGACATGTAACAAGATTATGTAATTAGGATCAAAGTATCCCATTAAAGAGGCATTACTCAGCAGGTAAAGAAGAGCAAATAAATAAAACAAGACACGCTTACAAATGTGTCATAGTAAACGCAACCATAAAAATGCCTTATTATGTCTAATATCCTAAAATAAAGATATTAATTCAAAGATGGGTCACAATTATCATGATGTATACTGTACATTTCTTTATTCAAAAAAAGATGGCAGGCTGTTTTCTGTGAGCAAAGAAATACATTTATGGCAGACATAAATTTTGGTACATGTAATCATTAAGACAGGTTTACATTGCTATTGTTTGCAAATGAAGACAGGACAATGGTCTGTGGGAGTGTTGGAGCTATTATTTGACTGTATATCATCTGATAATGGCTTAATTGTTCCATGTAAATGACCTTCTGTTTCTAGTTTTTCCAATGCCATTTCACTGCCCATGTGAGCTTTTTGTTCTAGCTGATTGAATCCTTGTTAGTGTGGTTTCACAAGATAATATAAGGGCCCAAGCCGGAGAAAAGGTCAGCGCTTCGATACAGCTTAGCCATCCGCTTCATTTATAGGTCACTTTGTGCATGTCATTAAAAGATATGCAGCGACCATGGAGTTGTGAATGTGTGTTTCTTGTGGTCTACTCAGGTGTCATGGCAGAGCGGGTTCTAGTGGTGGGCAGCGGAGGACGGGAGCATGCTCTGGCCTGGAAGCTGGCTCAGTCCCCACAAATCCAGCAAGTCCTAGTCGCCCCGGGTAACGCTGGGACGGCCAGCTGTGGGAAGATCTGCAACTCTGGTATGTATTATACACATTCAGTCTCGCCTGGCACAAGAATGGTGTAGTGTTATTTTTTACACTTGGAAAATGACATATTTTATTGGCTATGGCTGTGTCTCAATTATTTATCCATTTTTTTCAGAGATGCAATTTAATTATGCTATTTTTTTCACATTTTTACCTTGCTTGCATTATTTAGTATCAGTATTGTTGGTCTTCTACTGTGTGTTTCAGAGGTGTCTGTGAGTAACCACAGCATCCTGGCCCAGTTCTGTAAAGACCACCATGTGGGGCTGGTTGTGGTGGGACCTGAGGTGCCACTGGCAGCAGGTGAGCCTTTGTCTTTGACCTGAATGTGTCTGTGCCTGAGACGCATATGCACGTATGGTTCACGTCCTCGTGTCCTGCAGGTATAGTTGATGACCTGAATGCTGCAGGAGTGGCATGTTTCGGTCCGTCTGCCAAAGCCGCTCAGCTGGAGGCCAGTAAGAGTTTCTCCAAAGCCTTCATGGAACGCCACGGCATTCCTACGGCACGCTACGGATCCTTCACAGACCCCCAGGATGCCTGCAACTACATCCGCACGTGAGTGTCTGTCTGTGCTTCAAATTGAAAATCAATGAAGTCAGTAAATACTGTTGCAAATTTGTAGAACACACACTTGATGAAGATGAAGATAATCTCAAGAGAACTGTCAAAGTATATGACTTTAGAAGTAATGAGATGAGAGAAAAAGCCACAACACAAAAGTAAATGCATTGTGGGCAGAATGACAGCTGTGCTTCCCTAACAGTCCTCTTTTATTTGGATCTTAAACATCATCAACACACAACACTGTGCTAAATGGACTACAAAGATACATTTGTGCTCTTTATCTGCCACAAAGCATCGGTTCCAGATGTGTGCTCTTGTGTCCTTGCTGCCTTTTACTAACCCCATCTTCGTGTTTGTGGATCTACAGAGCATCCTTTCCAGCTCTGGTGGTGAAGGCCAGCGGACTGGCAGCAGGGAAAGGGGTCATTGTGGCCAAAGACCAGGATGAGGCCTGTCAGGCTGTGATGGACATGATGAAGGTATCTACATGACTGAGAGAGGAGTGCTCCAGCCAAATCACATTTAACTTAGAAATAGCTTTTAGAAATGCAAATGACTGTCATTTTTAAAGATGAGAAACAAAAAGGAAACAATGAAAACCTGAGGGAATGTCATTTTAGGTTAAATTCAAACTTGTATATAAAAAAAAATAAAAGAGCTGCCAAAAACATCACAATAATGTTGTAAATAGTTTTTTATGTTTTAAACATAGGATTAAGTTGGTGCCAAAAGGGTTTGAGTGTATATAATGCCATAGTGTTTTTATTAAAATGATTGGCAATGGAAAAAAGGTTGAAGTAAAAGCATCTGTACTCAGTTTCTTTATCAATTCCCAGAATTGTTAAAGATGTCCAGGATGACTGAGAACCTTCCACTGACAATGATTGGGAATGAAAATATGAATGATTTAAATATTGTTTTAATCAATGCAAAAAAATATTGTATAAGATGCCTGTAATTTTTGTTTTTGCATTATTTTATAATTTTGGACAAAGTGGGACTTTCTTAAAGATTAGTGAACTGTCACTTAGGCCCTGGATATACACTCATGGCTCAGTCATGGCTGCAGGAGATGTTGAATTCAGTCCAAATCCAGGAAAAGAAATGTGAATATTTTTATTCATAATTATATGCAAATAAATTACAAATTACATTATTATTCTTTTAGATTAGAATGGTGGATATTTTGTAAATTTTTACTATTGTACTGGAAACTGACTCATTATTGTCTAAGAACCTATAAATGATCATTACTGCCCAGAGTGGGGGATTTATTTCTAGCCAGCAATTAATTCTATTTCAATAAAAGTTGATTTACAGAGCCGGGGAGCTCTTTACCTTCTTAACAGTGTAATAACAGCTCCCCACTTGTGTCTGGCAGCCTTTCAGCAGCACACTGCCTTCAGCCACTCAAGACGACTCAGTCACAAGAATCATTTTAGTCTCAGATCTTAATTGTGCATTCATTCCCTTTTTTGCAGGCAGTAATTACATCCTCCAGTTGTTAAAGTGTGAAGTGTGCTTTTTCAGGACGGGGCGTTCGGAGCTGCGGGGGAGACTGTGGTGGTGGAGGAGCTCCTGGAAGGAGAGGAAGTGTCAGTGAGTGTAACTTTGAGCAAGAAATTCCCCGAAAGTTTGAATCTAATATAAAATGATATATTTTTTTTCCTTTTTCCTTTTTTCCTTAAGTGTCTTTGCTTCAGCGATGGCGTCTCAGTTTCTCCGATGCCTCCGGCGCAGGATCACAAGCGACTGCAGGACGGCGACTTGGGGCCAAACACTGGCGGTATGGGGGCCTACTGTCCCACCCCGCAGGTATTATTCTAAAGAGATACTGTGGATGTGCTGAAAATGAGCTTCACGCTGCTGCATGTGACTTTGTTGAAATTCTTTTCCAGGTGAGTCAGGAGCTGCTGCAGGAGATCAGAGAGAGCGTGCTGCAGAAGACTGTAGATGGGATGAGGGAGGAGGGAGCACCATACGTGGGTAAGTTCTCTTTGGGCCCCTCAGAGCTTGCATTCAGGCCTTTCATTTGGATTTTCTCTAATTTCCTAATCTCGTTCTGACTCTTGTGTTCAGGTGTTCTATATGCAGGTCTGATGCTTACAAAGGAAGGACCAAAAACTCTCGAGTTCAACTGTCGCTTCGGTGATCCCGAGTGTCAGGTCTGCTCCTCTCACAAGGTTTTAGTTTAAAATATTTGTTCTGCAACATACTTCTCAAACCATCTATACATCAGGTGCTGATGCCTCTGCTGAAGTCTGACCTGTATGAAGTCATCATGAACACTATCAATGGTCAACTGTCCTCCAACGCCCCCATGTGGCATGAGGACAGCTCTGCGGTCACTGTGGTCATGGCTAGTGCCGGATACCCAGGCGCCTACAAGAAAGGAGTAGAACTCACAGGTACATCATGTATAATTAGGAAAAGAACATCTGCCTTGTGTCTGACTGATTCTGTTCCTCCTTTAGGTCTTTCCCAGGTTCAAGACATGGGACTACTGGTGTTCCACGCCAGCACTGCCCTGAAAGAAGGGGCCGTAGTTTCCAGCGGCGGGCGGGTGCTAACAGTGACTGGTGTCCGGTCGTCTCTGGAGGCAGCGCTAGAGGCGGCTAACAAAGGTGTAGCAGCGGTGGGTTTCCCTGGTGCGGTGTATCGACGTGACATCGGGCACCGGGCCATCGCTTACCTCGACCAGCGCAGGTGTGTGTGAATGTGAGATGTCGACACTCCAACCACAAAACAACAAGATCTCCATTGTCTTTGTGTTTTTGTAAAAAATAAATAAATAAATAAAGCACCCTGCGTTCTGCTACATCATGTTGTCTTGCATTTTTCTGAGACTTACTTCATCCTGAAATTGAATACCATTTTATGTCAGCTCTGTTACAAATGTGAAGCATAAAAAATGTCAAAAAGAACAGGATTGAGTGATGCGCTTTGAGTGCCTAGTAGGTGGAAAAGCGCCATATAAATTATAATAAAAAAATAAATTAAAATTGCTTCTCTTTCTAACAGAGGTCTGACCTATAAGGACAGTGGTGTGGACATTGCTGCTGGGAACAAGCTGGTGGACTTGATCAAGCCTCTGGCCAAAGCAACGGCCCGATCTGGTAACTTTACTCTGCAATGTTATGTCTGTAAGGTTAGGTCAGGTTGAGGGCGATACTTCCTAATAAACTTGAATTATGAGCATGTATTCCACAATTTGAAGGTAATTGTCACTTGGAAACAAATTACCAGTTTTCCTTTTTTCTTGGGCCAGGCTGTAATGCAGAACTCGGAGGCTTTGCTGGACTGTTCGACTTAAAGGCTGCAGGCTTCATTGATCCCATCCTGGTTTCTGGCACTGACGGAGTAGGCACCAAACTCAAGGTACATTTATTTTGTACTTGCTTAATTATTTCTATATTATATTTATATAGTATTTATCTATAGTATATTTTTTTTATTTCATTTTGGTATTGTGTCCTCTGTGCAGATTGCCCAGGTGTGTAACCAGCACGAGGGCCTCGGTCAAGACCTGGTTGCCATGTGTGTGAACGATGTGTTGGCCCAAGGTGCTGAGCCGCTCTTTTTCCTGGACTACTTCTCCTGTGGCAGCTTGGACGTGGACGTAGCTGCCACAGTGGTTGGCGGCATCGCAAAAGCCTGCAAGATGGCCGGCTGCGCTCTGCTGGGTAAGAATACAATTAGATCATATTATACCTATTTTAGAAATAAGGTACAGTTTATTGTTTTGTCCATGTGTAGGTGGAGAAACTGCAGAAATGCCCGGTGTGTATCCCGTGGGAGAGTACGACCTCGCTGGTTTCTGTGTCGGGGCCGTGGAACGCGGAGCCTTGCTGCCCAGACTCGGTGACATCGCTGAGGGTGACTTGCTGATCGGCGTGGCTTCTTCTGGGATCCACAGCAATGGCTTCAGCCTGGTGCGCAAGGTCCTGGAGCGGGCGAACCTCACTTACAGCTCACCCGCTCCTTTCGGCAAACCGGGACAGACTGTTGGTAAGTAAAATGAAGTCCCTAAGTACAGCCATCTTAATTAAAAGCTGAACCCCTTGCTTGTCTGCAGGGGAGGTTCTTCTGACACCAACAAAGATCTACAGCCGTCTGCTTCTGCCGATCCTGCGCAGTGGAGCAGTCAAAGCCTACGCTCACATCACAGGGGGCGGGCTTTTGGAGAACATCCCTCGTGTGCTGCCCCCTGAGCTGGCAGTTGATTTAGGTAAGAACAAAAAGGGATTTGAACATTGTCTTTCTGGCCTCACAATCCATTTTGAGTAGCTGTATGTCTGTGTTTAATATTTTGATTTCTAGATGCAGCTCATTGGAGCGTCCCACCTGTATTTTCCTGGCTGCACAAGGAGGGCGCTCTAAACGAGGAAGAAATGGCCCGCACATTCAACTGTGGCCTGGGAGCAGTGCTGGTCGTGGCCCCTCTTGATGCTCAGAGAGTCTTGCGTCAGCTGCAGGCCTGCGAGGAAGCCTGGATTGTGGGTTCACTGGCTAAGAAGCATCTTGGTAAGTCGTAATTCGTTGGAAAAGAGGCAAAAGAAAAGCTGGGAAAACTGAAATGACTGTATTTTGTTTCAGGGGCAGAGTCTGTTGTGGTTCGCAACCTGAAGCAGAGCCTGATGAACACAAAGAGCGGCTCCAGTGGGGAGTTTGTTCTGGAGAAAAATGGGCACAGAGACAGCAGCACACCACGCAAAAGGACAAGAGTGGGAGTCCTCATCTCTGGCACAGGTCTGCTTATGAAATCTGTATAGAAATAAAAATTACAACTCTGTGTGTGACGCCTCTGTGTTGTTCAGGCACCAACCTGCAGACCCTGATAGAGCAGGCCAGGCGTCCATCCAGCTCAGCGGAGATAGTGGTGGTCATTTCCAACAGGCCCGGAGTCCAAGGCCTGAAGAGGGCGTCCCTGGCTGGCATCCAGACTCGGGTAACGCAGAGATCGTTAACTCAAATACCCCAAAAAAATGTATATTTATCCAGCACTTCCGCAATTACAAATTTCTTATTTTTAATAGGTTGTAGACCACAAACTGTACGGCAGCAGAGCTGAGTTTGATGGAACCATTGACCGTGTGTTGGAAGAGTTTGGGGTCGAGCTGGTCTGTCTGGCAGGTTTCATGAGGGTCCTGACGGGAAACTTTGTCAAGAAATGGAACGGTCAAGACAATACATTTGCAGTACAATCATGATTTTATATTTGATATCAGGATTTTTGACAGTATGTGTTTGCTTTTTTTCCACAGGAAAGCTTCTGAACATTCATCCCTCTCTACTTCCTTCATTCAAGGGAGTGAATGCCCAGAAGCAGGCCCTGCAGACCGGTGTGCGGGTCAGCGGCTGCACAGTCCACTTTGTAGCAGTAAGTACTTGACTTTTTAGTAAACCTCATTGGATTGGTCCTGGTATATTAACATGGCCTGTGTGTGAGTTCAGGAGGAGGTTGATGCAGGAGCCATCATTGTGCAGGAGGCCGTGCCGGTGCTGAGCAGTGACACAGAGGAGAGTCTGTCCAACCGAATCCGAGAGGCCGAGCATCGAGCCTTCCCAGCCGCAATGGAGCTGGTGGCCAGTGGCTCAGTGAGACTCAGGGAGGACGGCCATATCTCCTGGAACACACAAAGTTAATAACAAAAAAATAATGACATGCTTTGGCCTTGATGCTGCACTGCATTAGAACATACTGTACGTACACTACATTCCATTTTTGTGATGGTTGCTGTTACTAATGGGTGCATGGATAAAAAAGCATACAAATTGTAATGGCCTTAGTCTTATTCATGTGGTCCTCGGGAACTTAGACTATCGAGAAAGAAATTTGTTCTTGTTGTTGAGGTGGCAATGGGAAACTTGGAAACTCGTTTTCCTGAGGACCACATGAATGTTCTAATGTGTTTGTTGTATGTTTGCTAATCTGTTACCATCATAAAAAGCAAAATCTTTAGCTTTATGTGTCTGTTGAAATATATTGTCGAACTGAAATTAATAAAAATCAAAAAGGAAAAAGAAATTGGTTTACTTTGCCTTATTTATACCATCAGGAAACACAGTATTACACCATATTTATTTTATTCATTTATTTAGGGTCAGAAAAGCAGAGGCTGAGAGTTCAAAGCCCTGGGAGACTTTCAGGATGGCACCATATTGTAATTTCATCTGACAATATCTCCCCTTTTATTATTACCTCATAAAATTTACTTGTATGTGTTACAAGAAATGCAATCGTTGGTGTCGGAAGAACCTCCCCTGCAGTACACCAAAGACCACCATATGTAAAACAGGAAGTACGGAAGAAGATGATCTTTAGTACTAAGTCGTTTCACAGAAGTGGATCACAGTGTGCAGGATGACTACCCGTCTGATTATCTTTTATCTGACCATGGCTCTCATCCTTCCTCTGGATGCTGACAGTAAGTTATTGTTCTTCTGATATTTCTGGTACATGTAGAAAACAGTAAAAATAATTGTCCTTGAGTACAAAACATAAAAAAAAATATTTTTGTAGTATGTTACTATGAATGTGGAATGACATTTGTATCCTGCAGGTGAAGATTGTGAATCTGAAATAAAAGTACTCCGCAACACAGTTTATGGGGCTGATGTTGGAGAGGAGCTGAAGATTGCCTGCACTGTCCATCTCTGTAACGACTTGACACCAACAATCACCTGGTTTAAATTAGAATACTATACAAGAGTGAACTTAAATAACCGTGTTAAAACAGAGTGGATAAAAAACAACAATGGTGGAATTTTCTTTTTAATCTTCCAAAATGTTCTCGGTAATGATGCAGGACAGTATCAGTGTCGAATTGGAAATGAAGTGAGTCACACCATCAGAGTTTATGTTGATGGTAAGAACTATAACTGCTGCTTTATTTATTTGCAACACATGAATTTATTCTCACTTTGAGTTCTTCTGTAAAGTACCCAGTCTTCCAACTCAAGAAACAGAAGCCGGAGCTGAAGTAGAAGCAGATCCTCAAAACCGGTCCGATCTTTGGTTGTTCTGTTTGGTTGGACTTTCAGCATTCTTCATTGTCATCACAACTGTTTTTCTTGCATTGAGAAAACGAACAAAGTAAGATCTTTACATGAGTTAATAAAAGCTGTAAGATTTTAATGCACAGTAATTAAAGTGATTATGTCTTGATCTTTCCAAAAGTGCCCAGCAATAGTTTACATCTGTGGACTTTACCACAAGGAGGATCTGGTTATGATCCCATTAATCCTGCTTATATTCACCCCAACCCCTGTTTGAAGCTGCAACAATAATGTCCATCTACATTTATATGTGAATGTTATTATAATGTTTTTTGTTTATTTCTTATAGTAAATCAATAAATACTGTTATTATGAATGTAAGATTTGCTTTTTGTTGCATGTAATCTTTTTTTTAACATAAATGAACAGGAAGTTTAATTAAGCCACAAGCCACAAGCTCAATTTTATTTATAGAGCACTATTCATACAGTGGTTAACTCAAAGTGCTTTACAGGAATAAAAGATAAAAAACACTTTAAGTTGTAATGTAGGACGGAGCTAAAGAGGAGGGTTTTCAGAAAAAGATTCTGGTGCGAAGCCATTTAGAGACTTGTAAACCAGCACTTGTTGTTTTAAAGTCTATTCTCTGAGCAACAGGAAGCCAGTACAGAGTATTTAAAACTAGCTTGATGTGGTTGTACTTCCTGGTTTTGGTTAGAACCCGAGCAGCAGAGTTCTGAATAAGCTGCAGCTGTCTTAACCCTCATTTTGAGAGACCAGTGAGCATGCCAGGTACAGTAATCTAACCTGCTGGATTATTGCATATATTAATTCCCCTTATACATAACAAAAACTCCACCTTTCATGGATTAGCCTTATATCCAAAGACTATCCAGTAACTTCAACTAACTTTGTCATTTATGTATTATCCTACGCACCCGTCCCAAGGAATTAATGTCCAGAGATATTTTCTTATATTTATTCAAACATCACATTATGATTTTATAATTGTGTACCAAAATAATGGTTTAAATAAAACTAAAGATATTAAATAAACTATGAAGTTTATTGTCAAGCATGAAAATATCAGGCTCTATGAGTCTTCTGTGTTTTACTAATTATGTTGTGTAAATAATGACTTTTTATAATTTTGCATGTACAATAAAACAGTCTCAGTGTAGCGGCTCCAGTGGTTATACCCTTGGGGTATAACATAAACAAATTTATGGTGTATATGTTTAATAAAAAAAGTGATTGTTATTGTTATTTTAATTTTTTTTACATTTTATTATTAGAATGGACAACAGTATATCTGTAAAAAAAACTCTTAAACAGAGTACTTTATATATTCTTAAATAAAAAAAATATTTTATAATTAATACAGGAGAATGTTGGTCACAATCCCTCACTTTCAGCCTGCAGATGTGAAGAGCTGACTTTGCACCAAGAGGCAAAGCTTTTTTGTCCTTGCAGTTTCCTTGTTAAGAACCATGCAGTCTGAAAATAAAATACACCAATGTTAACTATAATACTATAAGTGAGAAAATTATAAAGAAAACAAAAAAAACTTTAAAATACCGTTGGACTGTAGTCCCTTCTTCTCATGATGACGCACCGAGACAGAGCATCTCACTGTGGCAGCCTTCACGTTTGCTCTCTCCAGCAGAACCGCAGCACAGACAGTCGCTCGTTTCCTGCTCTTGTGTTCAGACACACCTCTCCACTCAGGTCATATTGTGCCAATAAACTCATAATTTCATCTGGACAGAAAGAGCAATGCAAAGTAGCTTGTATAACTAGAGTTTCCTGAATTTAAAAACACTCTAGTGACCACTGTGAATTCACCTGGGTTGTTCTCAATGATAGTGATGAGGTAAAACAGCCCTTTTTTGGACAACAGCTGTGACACCACTGGCAGAAATCTGTCAGTGACTTCTCTGCCTCTCTTCCCACCAGCCCAAGCTGCCTCTATACCTGCACTGCCCACCTGATGCAAAGACACATCAAGTAAAGTGAAAGTTTGATTCTTTTTAATTTTTCAACTGAAGCAAAGCAGACTTACCTCCTCTGAAGGTGTGACCACATAAGGAGGATT
The DNA here is from genome assembly GCA_024349245.1 of Neodontobutis hainanensis. NCBI lineage: Eukaryota > Metazoa > Chordata > Actinopteri > Gobiiformes > Odontobutidae > Neodontobutis > Neodontobutis hainanensis. Next base: position 1,099,361 of record JALDNG010000001.1, on the reverse strand, counting down.
AAACAACAGGATATCCACTTTCCCAGTCAGACGAGGCAAGAGGCACTCTACCTAAAGAGATTAAAGTTCATTAGATATAATACTTACCTTTAAAAAGAGCTGTTAAGCCCTTACCAGATCAGTGACCAACGGCTGCAGAGAAACATTGTTACAGAAAGCAGTTTTTGCAGTGCACGTTGTAGCAGCAGAATTCACATCAGTGCAACTAGAAAAAGATATACAACCACAACATGTAAAGTAAATAATACCAGCTGTGAAATTTGAGGTGAGTTGCACTCACATGTATAATGCTGAGGGTCCCATCAATGAAGCCACAAATGCAGACACCACTCCAGAACCACTGCCGACTTCTAAACACACACTTGGTCTTGAATGAGCAAAAAGAGAGCAATATATTTAAGCAAAACGAAATAATAAGTGGTGTCAATCGTGCCTATTAGTTGTCTCACCTCCTTCGAAGTAGCATCTCTGCATCTTTTTCGAGGGCGTCAATCAACAGAAAAGAGTCCTCGGCGGGCTCATACACGTCACTAAACTCTCCCCGTCCCGCGTGGGAGTAGATAGGTGTGGGGTAGCTCATAGCCATGAGTCTCAATTATTTTTTGTATTTAAAAATGTTCTTAAAACTTCAAAAACGTGGGTCAACTTTAAAAAATCGGCCAGTGTTGATGTTGATGCTCCACGCATGCGCACACGTCAGACCACAACTTCTTCTTATACAATTTGAGGCCGACAGAAAGCTTTTTGTGCCATACTGCCACCTACTGAATGGAATGTTTTTGGCAAATTTTGGGGAAAATGGCGGGAAAATTTTACTCTTTATTACCTTTTAAATAGAAAATATTTGTACTGTGTATAACTGTATAAACACGAATTAAATTTTGCCATTACACAGCAATTAACCAAATAAATACAAAATATACAAAATAGCCTAGACATATTTAAAATGTGTTTAAAGTTGAGCTGTAAGAAATAAAACAGGTCAATAAAAACATTTAAATCAACAGAGCATTTTTTTTACTTTACTTTTTGCTATATTTGTTAATTCATCATCTAGCTAGTAGAAATATGTTCAGTGAATTTATTTAGCTTCTCAAAATGGCCGCAAGATGGCAGTGTTGTGCCAGAACCGTAGCGCATGTGCTGCTGTACTCTTGATTGCTGGAGATCCAACAGCAGTCTAGGAAATCCGGGAATAAGGCGGTGCACACCACAGCCACCAAATCCTGTATAAAAGAAGCATCTGTGAAAATCTCAGTCAGTTTAATAAACCAAGCATGGACAATTTTGCAGCAAGTTGTCAATATCTGTAACAACAAACGATGCAACGTGGAATTGCGCCGGTCATAAGGTAGGTACAGTAAAATGCTATCTCCACCCGTCACTTACTGCCAAGTTAGGTTTGTTTAATATAAAGTTACTACTACAGCTTATTGTTAGAGAAAGAAAAAAATAAAATCAATGTAAATGTGTGTTTACTTATTAACTCACAGTAATTTCTATTTGAGTATTAAATTCTGAAATCTAAGTGAGTAATAAATAAAAAATAAAAGTGAAATAAAAGTGCCACTTTTTGCAGGTGACAAATTGAAAAGCCCACAGCTGTGCTCACATCAGATTTGATTTATGCTACTTCCTTGTGATAAAAAGTTTTGTAGGGGATAGGTGCTTTAACTGATGCCCAACAGGAGCATGCTTGGCACTGTGAAAGAGCAGAATAAGGAACCATAAAGCACCATGTTCTGGACTTTTAGAATCTGTTTGGTTTCAATCCAAGTCCAGTAAATGTTTAATTGCTTGTCTCTTAGATCTTTTATATTTTTTACTATTTGATTTTTACACTGGACCAACCTCTGAGTAAGTTTGCACTGAGTTTACTGTAATGACTAATTCCTGTTCTTTCATCAGGACGGGAGTGTCGGGTATAAATTTTAAAATCCCAGGGCTTGGTATTGTCTCTAGACATCAAAGACACTGGCAGAATGTTTTGCTGCCCGATAAGTGTGGGTTTACCACAGCAGAGGCCCAGCTGTGACTAACATAAAAAACCCACATTAGACCCCAAGTAAGGCTTTGACAGTAGTGGCTGCAGTTGTTTATATTTACACAAAGAAACAGGTTTCAAGCTAAACCAACCTTATGTGTTATAAAGGTTAAAGGGTATGGCTAATATCACACTTTGGCTTCATGGGTTTACAACAGTGGAGAGCGTAGCAGTCACATGTGGCTTCAACTGTGGTGACAAGTCAGATTATCTGTGACAAGTCAGATTATCAGACAGCTGTCAGAGTAAGCTTGCACAGCACCTCTTCATTCATTGTTGCCATTTTATTGCCTGTATTTATTCTAAGGCTTTTTACATAATAATTTTAATTTGTCTTCATTTTTTTTTCTGTAGCTGCTTGTTACTTGTTAGGAAGCCTGTAGACTAGAAGTTCTGTACACTGCAATGTGTGGAGCTGCTGTGCGCCTGTGTCTGCTTCTCTGCATTGTCGTTTTGGCTGTGTCCACGACCTTGGGTATGTTCAGCATCAGTCTGCTGCTTTTGACTCCTTGTAAAAGCGTGCAGAACCTTTTGCTAAATATATTCAGGTGTTTGTTTCAGGTGAGGTGATAGCTGCTGCCAGTCTGACCACAGAGGTGGGCCGTGCTTTAACCCTCAGCTGTAACTTCACCGTTTCGGCAGGCGACACCATCCACCAAGTGCGGTGGCTCAACGAGCACGGCGATATTCTGCTGGCATACGACCAGGGTTCGCCGATATACATTAGCCACCAAAAGCTGGACGTGCACCTAGCGTCTTCACACAAAGGAGCCAATTCTATCACCATTAAGACAGTGAAGCCTGAGGATGAGGGCTGCTACAGATGCATATTTGATGTGTTTCCAAGAGGTCAGCAAGAAGGAAAGACCTGCATTATAATCACAGGTCAGTATATCTAATGATATACACTTGACAATATTTTTAACTGATTATTTGTAGATGTTGTAAGTTCTTTTGGGGTCACTCAGAGGTTGCATCTCTTGTCACTAGTCCTAAAAATCAGTAAGTCAGAAGCTAAGTTCTCCAGTCCAAGAGAGACAAGAGAGCCCACCCACAAGGCACTTTCTGCAATTACTGCTGTGCATTTTATTGGCTTTATGTGTTTTCTTTGCCCCTTCACACCATAAAACTAAATACCAGACTTTGATTTCAACACTACTGAATCAGCTCCATTAAAATCATTAGTCAACATTAGTCACTTGCACTGTTTTCATCCCAGGTAAAGTGCTCCACGAGGGCAACAAGACGGCCATAGCAGGTAAACCCACCACTCTGTCCTGCTCATACACTTTACCTGGGAAAGTGCTTCAGGTTTTATGGAGGAAGACGGCCGAGCAGGGAGACACCACCACGGTGGCGTCCTACTCCAGACATGGACATGAGAGCATTGCGGAGATGTCCCTCGGGCGGGTCAGTCTGAGCCGGAACCTGGGAGAAACACAGCTGACCATCCAGCCGGTAAAGACCGAGGATGAGGCCTGCTACACCTGCGAGTTCCACACGTATCCAGACGGGACGAGAAGTGCCACGACATGCCTCTATGTGTACGGTGAGGCATATTTTTAGTGCGTGTGTATATATATATATATGACACTATTAATATTATGCTTGTACTACACTGTGAGCTTAGAGGAAGAATGTGAGTATGTGCTTTTTGAATCTGACTCAGGAAAAGGATGTGGTAAGTACAACACAAACTGGGAGCAGCACTGAGGTGACAGAGTGGGTCATTAAACTACTACAGTGACCTACTTCACACTTTCAAAAGAAGACACTCTTCTAAGTAACATTAATTATACTTCTCTATGTAATTTATCTTGCAGAGAAAAGACAAAGTGTTGTCATAAAGAGGTGAAAAATCTGGGTGAAAGACTTGAGAATGAGTTCCCGCAGCAGTATGATGAAAGTCATAGAGATTGTCAAGAAGGCTTTTGTCGAAACAGGTTTTCAGAAGCTTCATTGTAACTAATCATTGTATCCTTTCCAGTTTTGCCAAACCCAGAGGTGAGCTACGTGAAGCTACCATCCGGTGTCATTGAAGCTAACTGCAGTGCCCAGTCCAGACCCTCAGCCGAGATTGCATGGAGCGTCGAAGGGGACAACAGAACTCTGGGACCGCCTGTAACTTCATCCTATGAGCAGGGTGACGGCACGACCGTAGTGACCAGCACACTGTTGATTAAGTCAGGAGCGCTCGGTGACGTCAAGTGTGTAGTGCAGCACCAAGGACTGGACAACCCTCTGTCAGTGCCCCTCTCCAATGGTACGGGTTCTGTAGATTTCAGGAGACACGACACAATAATTAAAAGAATGTGGGTCAGTTGTAGACACAAAGTCACAAAAGAAATACCACTTTTAGTTTTAGTTTTTTTTCTTCCTAAAAGTAAAGACGTCTGTATATTTTTAGCTGTTTTGGTTGTAAGTAATTATGGCTGCTTTGATGGGGTCCTAAATCCAGTAATGTCACAACGTACGGGAAGGATTATTTTTCTCGTTCCACATTATTCAACATGTAACCCAGATGTGTTTATATTCAGCTTATTCTTATTACGTTAACTATGTGTTTGTGCTGTGTGTAGTGAGTCCGGCCATGGCTGTCCTCCTGTCAGTGTGCGGTGTGGCTGCCGTCCTGCTGGTGTGTCTGTGTGGGTGCCTCTGTAAGTGCTTTTTTGCAATGATGGTAAGTAGGATTTAACTTAAAGAATTTGTAGATTTTCAATTAAAATGTGACAATAGAAGGAGATTTGATATGTAAGATTTAAGAGGAGTTAGTTATGTACAGTTAACCAAATTAATTTTCCTCTTTACTCTCAATCTGGTGTTCCTTCATTTTGCAAATCGGCTATTAGGCTAAATGACAATTAAGCTGACCGGCTGCAAGAAAACCAGGTCTTTGAGAATTGTTGACACTCAACTTTTCTCACAGAATAAAGTGTATGCAAATCATTTATTTAGCTATTTTGAGGCAGTCGTTAGTTTTAAAGGTGTTTTTTCGGTTCACATTAGTGTCATGTTTTGGACATGAGCTGGATAATTTCAGGCCACCCTGGTGGTTGCATTAGGCATTCTGGGAAGTGTAAGGTTAGAAAAGAGCAATGTCACATTCTGACATTGCAAGTTAGAACCTCATAAATGTGATTTTAAAACATTTGTGCAAGTAATAAAAAGAACCATATAGAAACATAAGCAAGGATTCTAGTCAAAACAGACACTTACACTGGCATGTAGAGTGTTGTTTATCTTGTGGCCTGGGGTTCTAGACAAGTGCCTCTTGTCATTGTTCTAACAATGATAAAGTGCTCCCAGTGCTTCTTGTAAACTGAAACAGACAACAGGCAATGAATTTATGAGCATTAGAGCACAAAGAGGAAAAACTCAAAATAGACTTGTATTGAGTTGGAAAACTTTTGCCAGACTCATCACATTTTTTGGAAAATATCTAAAAGGTCAACCTGTAATATTCAACACGGGCGTGGCAGAATGGTTACATAATTGTTTCTCACCATGAGGCCTGTTAACACCTTTCCTATAATTCTCCTGTGTGGAAACAGGAATATGGCAACCATCCCATTTCCTCTTTATCAAAAAATCACTGCCCACAAACCAGAAGGAAACAAATCCCTTTTATCAAGACAGTGACAGACGCTTTGGTAAAATGTGTGCATTTATATAGTGCTTTTTGTACCCTTCTTGGACACCCAAAACCCTTTACATGATGCTCACCCCATTCACAAACATTCAGACCTGGGACAGACAGAGAGAGTGAGCTTTGGCCAAACAAATGTCTTTGGTTTCTCTAAAGTCCTTTTAGAGTCCTTTTAGACTTTAGAGTAAGCAATAGCTAAAACTGGAATTAGGATTTTTCCAAAGAAAGCCAGAGTGGAGAAACTTTATGTGCCTTAAAGGTTAATAAAACAAATGTTTCTGGAGACACTGAGCGTCATCCAGAAGCTGAAAGATTGTTGATAGTTTTTCCACTTCCCCTCAGCTCCTCATTGTCATTGTTATCATGTTTGATAAGAAAGCACATATTTTATTCACAACTCACAGGCAGACAGACATGAACACATTGACAGTCCTTGTGACCAGAAAACAACATTGCCTGTGAACTACATTAAAGAACTCCCTTAAATGTCCTCTAAGATTAATTTTGTTGTGTCACAAAACCAGCTCTTGTGGCCCAGAGCAGGAGGTCTTAAATTGTACGCAGCAGCAAATATTTTCTCAATGTACATGGAAAGTGCTTGAGATGTTCCACATTGGCTTAGTTTCTTCCTTTTCAGTGCAAGTCCTGAGTAGAATTACAAGTTCTTGTGCTAATTGTGCCAAGTTAACAGTTGAAAAAACTCCTGCAGGAGACAGACTGTGGAAGAAGGCTGTGCTCAAAATAGGCTGGGTTCAGCACAGTCTTCCTCTGTGTCTCTTCTGTACATGCTCGTTAAAGACAGACACAGGCTGTTACTGTGATGTTCTGCAGCTGAGGAGAAACAAGTGAACTATGAAGCAAGGGTCTTGGGGAAATCTATTTTTTCATATCTTTTAAACATTTAAACCATTTTGCAGTTATAGCAAAGAGAGAGGAAATAAAGGTGCATTGTATAGTTTGTTGGTGGTGTCCAACTGGACACCTATGGTAGCCCTGCAGGGACATGCTATTTTCTATTAACAACTTTAAAAGTGCAAGACTAAATACTAAACCAATCATGTGATTTTTATTTTATTTTTTTTTTTATTATTTATTATTATTCTTTTTTTAAATCTTTATTACTACCCCTGTGGAGAATTCCTAGTCGGCAGCCACTCCGGGCGCCTACCATGTTTTGTGATGTTTAATGTTTTTATTAACTATATACAGATTTCATTTTTCAGAAAATATGAATGATAACACAAAAACTTTTCTTTCACTCATAGTTAGTGGTTGGATGATGCCATTTGCTGTCAAAAACTGTGTTTACTCTTTTTAAATCATAATGAAAACAGAAACTACCCAAATGACCCTGATCAAAAGATTACATACCCCAGTTCTTAATACTGTTTATTACCACCTTTAACATCAAAGACAGCTTGAAGTCTTTTGTGGTAGTTGTGGATGAGGCTCTTTATTTTCTCAGATGGTAAAGCGGCCCATTCTTTTGGCAAAAAGCCTCCAGTCCCTGTAAATACTTGGGCTGTCTCACATGAAGTCTACGTTTGAGATCTCCCCAGAGTGGCTCAATGAGATTGAGGTCAGGAGACTGAGACCAGTCCAGAACCTTCACTTTATGCTGCTGTAGGTAATGACAGGTCGACTTGGCCTTGTGCTTTGGATTGTTGTCATGTTGGAACGTCCAAGCAGCACATTTTTCTTCAAGTGCCTACTTACTGTGCATCCTGAAACAGCTGAAGTTATTTGTGGGCTTTTCTTTGCATCCCGAACAATTTTTATGGCAGTTGTGGCTGAAATGTTTGTTGATCTACCTGACCCTGGTTTCTTAATTAGAGTTTGAACACTGCTAATAGGCATTCTCATTTCAGTGGGAATATTTTAATATCCCTTTTCTGTTTTATACAGTTTAATTGCCCTTTCCTGCAGATCTTTTGACAATTATTTAGCTTTTTAGCCTTGACTCAAAATACAGAAACTTCAGTGCAGCACTGGATGAGAGATGCTAGGGTCTGTCAGGAGCCCAGAAACTCACTGAACTTTTATTCACACACACTTACTATAAGCAAACAGATCACAGGTGAGGATGGTTACCTTTAGTAGCCATTCAAACCTGTTGTGTCACTTGTATGCATGTTATCAGGCCAAACACCAGGGCATGTAAAGTTTTGATTAGGGTCATTTGGGTTGTTTCTGTTGTCGTTATGAGTTAAAAAAAAAGTAATCACAGTTGTTTGACAATAAATGGCCTCACCCAAGCACAAGAAAAGTTTTGTGTTATCATTCATATTCTCTGAAAAATGGCCAGACAATCACAATTTCTGCCAGGGTGCTTATGAGCACCACTGTAATTATAGTGACAACCCAACTGTCACAATAGAAACATGAATCTAAAATGCCATTATGTTGGGCTTCTTGTCTACACATTTGTCAATAAGTCTCTTGAAGAGAAAAAGCCACTGTGCCCAGTCAAAGCCTAGTAATGTCTGTGGCAGAGGTCCGACCACAAACCAACCACAACTAGGCTTTTGTGTTTTCATAAGTGGGGCTTTCTGTCATGTGTGCACTTCACTCACAGATGGGAAACAGAGCTGAGACCTTCCAGTAAAGCACTACTGGTCTATATGCGTCCGGCTTTTTGGTGGTGCAGTGCCAAAACTGTAAGGTAGAGCTATGGCACATCTACAAGAGCAACTCATAAGAATGTATTGTTTTCAAATCCAGTGTTTTCAGTAGCAACATACTCTAGAGCACGGCAGGAAGTGAGGAGGGAGTAACCACATCCGCTATGGCCTGAACACTTGTGGGCAATAGTAAGGTCATCGCTAAATGTTCTTTGGTGATTATATTTTATAAATACATGCTCATATCTGAAGCACCAGGCGGCACAAAACAAGACCCACCTGACGCTTTTCTTCACAGTGAAAATAAGCACCTTTTACAACAATATTATTACGCACTCTTGACTGTCGTGTTGAAGGATTTATATGTGGCTCACCCAGAGTCACACGTACACTGTGCAGTTTACAGAGTCACAGTTTACTGCCACGCAACGGTATGGCAGTCACCTAATTATTGCTGTGGAATGCCTACAGTGTTATTATTTTATGCACGTAATGTTTGAGAGGGCAGTCGGCTACTATGTGTGTGTGTCTTTGAATTCCAGCTGAGAGTAAATTAATTAAGTAAAAGCCTTTAGTTGTTTCATATTTTAGTCTTTTTTTTTTTTTTATGGCTGTCATAAAATGAAAAACGAAATGTCCCTCAGAATTTATGACTTGGCTTGCCAAAGTAACAGTTTTACTTATAGTAGCTCTTACTACTAAGGTTCTAATCAATATCAGCGTTTAATTTTAAAGCATTATAACAATTACAACACAGATAATTATAATATTTTTATTTTTATTAATCCCTCTACTTTCTGTTCTTACATGTCCTAAAACTCCAAGACTTGTTTTTATAAAAGAAACATGAATGTGTTTCCTCTCCAGCTGTGCTCAGTTTGTCTACTCAGAGCAACAGGCAGTAATGTAACTTCCACTGGGTTCTATGGTGCTGTAAATGTGTTTCAATTTGTCCAACAGTCTTCTACAGGGTACATAAGTCAAATCTTTGGTTATGTAAGGGCAAATACTGACCTACTAATGATGAGTTGAGTATCTTTTCTTTGTCCAGAGTTATTTGGAGCCAGATGGAGACTAATGCTTTGATGGAGCTCCTGCTTTGCCCTGAGCCTTGGCCTCGCTGCTCAACACCATCGGGCATGGGCATCGGTCAGGAACAGAACTGATAAAACACCAACAAGACTCTTACTCGCCTACATAACTTTGAATAAAGGGAACTAACACTGCTTTAATGAAAAATCCATTTCTGGGGATATAGTTATCTTTGGGTGTGACATCATGAAAACCTGTTGTTTTGTAGTGAAGCATAGTAGACATTACTTCCTGAGCTATTTTTAAACAACTTGCAGGAAAGTTTAGATTCTAGGCCTGTACGAGTCAGGGCTAAATGTAGCCTGAAGAAAAGTTTGAAAAGTTTGTTATTTTATAGCTACTGCAGAAAAGACATAATCTGTGGTCAACACTACGCCCAAACTATTCCTGTGCGGTCGAGGCTCGCTGACTGTGTGCATATGTTTTCTATGTCTTTTTAGTTTTTAGAAAGTGTTATGTACAGTAAAGGTATTTAATAATAGAGAGAACTATTCACTACAATTTCTTAAACAAATATTAAAATGAAACCTGATGAATTGTTTTTGCATTTGTCAGAGAGTGTCAAACAATAAAAGTTTACAAAAAAGCAAACCTTTCATCTACAGCCTCTACTTTTTCACTCTGAGCTCAGCCTGTTTCAGTCGCCAGGTGGCAACATTTACTTTCTCTTTTGAACACAACTAGATAGTGTACACTATATTCACTTTTTCCCCATTCATTTAGTGAATCCCTATTGGTTAAATATGTGCATATGCAAACAGACGTCTTTTAAATGATTGTGGCAGATAGTGACTGATGTTTGTGGGACTGTTTGTGCGATTGGTCAGTGATACAAGACTTCTTGGCACTTTCTAAACCACAAAGGTAACACCTCCCACTATGTCAGATAAACAGATTTAAGTGAAAACTAAAACACACATTTGACAGCAATGTTTAAAGGAAATTTTACTTTGTGATGTAATTTGTGGCTTTGACTGACTTAGTTTCTGTCAGAAGTGTCAAGTAACATTTCCTGCATTGAAATGATCACATGAACAGCTCATTGGTTTCCACCACACGATAGTTTACAAGTGCAAATGTACTGTCTGGGAGACTGACAGCAAAGGTGTGATATATTCCTTCCTTTGTATGCAGACCTAAAGCTTGTGGTTTGTGGCTTAATTCTGTTCTTCCTGTTCAAGTCTCTAAACGTTACCTTTTTATTGTACTTCATATAACAGCATGTATTGATTTATTATAAGAAATTAAAACACTTTATAGTGACATTCACATATAAATGTAGATGGACATTATGTTGCAGCTTTAAACAGGGGTTAGGGTGTGAATATGAGCAGGATTAATGGGATCATAACCAGATCCTCCTTGTGGTAAGCTCCACAAATGAAAACTATTGCTGGGCACTTTTGGAGACTGGACTCCTGCAGAAAACATCAAAGACATAATCACATTCAAATCTTACAGCTTTTTATACTTCATGTAAAAGGTCTTACTTTTTTACACTGGCATTTTTGTAATGTGCCAGAAACACCGGTGAGGACGATGAAGAATGCTGTAAGTCCAACCAATCAGAACAACAAAGAAAGACCGTTTGAGGATCTGCTTCTTCAGCTCCGGCTTTTGTTTCTGGATTTGGAAGACTGAGACACTTTACAGAAGAACTTGAAGTGAGAATAAATTCATGTGTTGCAAATAAATAAAGCAGCAGTTATAGTTCTTACCATCAACATAAACTCTGATGGTGTGACTCACTTCATTTCCACTTCGACACAGACAGTGTCTAGGGCTCATTGATAGGGATCATCTCCACTCTGCTTTAACACGGTTATTTAAGTTCACTCTTGTAGAGTCTTCTAATTTAAACCAGGTAATTGTTCAATCTTCAGCTGCTCTCCAACATCAGCCCCATAAACTGTGCTGTAGTGTACTTTCATTTCAAAATCTACATATTCACTTACAGGAGATAAATAAAAATGAATGAGATATTTTTTCAAACTTGAAGGTGTACAAACCGTACATCAACATAAAGGTTAGATTACAGAAAGTACCAGACAATTATATAATACAAGTATTTCTGACTTTGTATTCTTCTCTAGGACTTCTATAAATTATTTTCATTTCATAGAGGCTAAAATCTAAGTTTTAAATTATGAATTCAACATTTTTAGAATCATGCAAACAAGCCCTAGATCTACAGAACCATGCACGATAACAAACGCCCCCAAAAACAGGCCACATTCATAGAAACATCGAACTGTAAACAGTCCTGGAGTACAAAACATAAATAACAATGATTTTATAGAATACAAATATCAGAAGAACAATAACTTACCGTGTGCATCCAGAGGAAGGATGAGAGCCAGTAACATGGTCAAATGAAATAATCAGACGGGTAGTCTTCATGCACACTGTGATCCACTTCTGTGAAATGTCTTACTACTAAAGATCATGTTTTTCACAAGTGGTTAACTACTTCCTGTTTTACAAATGGGGGTCTTTGGTGTACACACAACAGACTAAATGCAAATATAACACACACACACACACACAGGTGCGCGTGGGACTAAAAAAAAAAACGTGCAGTCTGATGTGAAACTGAGGACTTCGGAGAAAAGATCATGCTTTAAGGGGGAAGCAGTGTACTATGTACTCCAAAGACACTTTCAGTTAATCAGAAAGTTAATTTTATTGCACCAAATCTATTATTCTTTACATTCATTACTTCCAGCACAAGCAGGACTTCAAGTACATCATGAGGTAATGATGACAGGAACGCGTTTATACTGCAGTGCATGTCAGTCTCGTAAGACTAAAGTTTAATCAGGTGTGATGGAGAGCCACTTCAAGCTTAGTTTTGATAGACAGTGAAAACACAAAAACATTAAACTTTACCATGGCCAGAAATGACTATTCACTTCAATTTGTTAGTGGTTTGTCAGGAAAACCCCACAAAATTTCCCCAAAACTTTAGTCCATCCGTAGAACTGTACGCGCTGGGGGCACGCTTCTTGAGTTCCTCTTCGGGGGCTCAACGTCTCGTAAAACCACCAGCGCGAGCCCCTTTCTAAGATTGCCTCTTGTCGCTGATTGGACTGTCTTTTCTTCTCGCGCTCCAATCATTGCGCAGGAACAGCAACGAAAGACCACCTGTTCCATTAGCATAACATAACCTAGAAACATTCATATTGTAATTTTGACAAACACAAGTGAAGTAACTTAAGACCGATGTACTGGCCTTAAGTTGCGTGAAAAAATGAATTGTAAACATTGCCCCAATTAATATTTTGAATATGAAGATTTTATTTACAGTCCATTAAAAATAAAAAAATAAAAGGCCTTTAAATCCTACGTTTGTCTGTCCTGATACTGGTGGCCTGTCCACAGTGCTCTGTCATGGCTCATGGTAGTGTTAGCTTGGTTTTTGGGTTAGGTTTGAAACTCTTTTGTGCTGTCCTGGTCATATTTATCTAAAGCCCTCACCAAGCATGTTTTTTCAGAAGTGGCTGTGTTTTTAGGAGACTCGAATGGCTGCGTACTCAGACCTCTCTTCCACTACCACCTGAGGCCGAGGAGCCCCTTCCATCTGCAAATGGTTAAGAGCAACGTACACGACAGCCTCATCTTCCTCCGGGTCGTTTCTCTCTCGGTCACCATCTCTGTCTCCATAGACATTATTCCTCGAGGTGTGTGCCGAGGTGATTTTCCTGCTGGATCGGTGAGTACTTCCTCTTGGTAAAGCGTGATTGCTTGAATGTTGGCCGGACTGTTCAAACATGGGGATGGCCATGTCCTGTAAGTACCAAAATGACATCATGAATTATAAAGAATAATACACAAGTTATAGGGATTGTACTTTGTTTCAGGACAAATTAAAGGTAACTGCAGATTTGAACTTCTTACCTGGTTTTCATTTTGAGCCTTTTCCTTGGTTTACCTGTAAATATAAACACATTTTGTTATAATATGTTGTAAGGAAAAAAAGATTATAAAATAAAAAATACTTGTAGAATCTATTTACCATTGCATCCTTTCATTGTTAAAACAGAAATAACTATTACTATGATGACAATTCCTATGATGCCGGCAGCAGAATACAGGTATAGCCTCATTTGTTCTTTTCTTTTGTCAGCACTGTAATATCTGCCAAACAGGAAAATTCATTCACAACAAACAGCATCTGCACCAAAAGTAAAGCCATGAAGTCTACAAACTGAAAAGAGGATTAAGATTCCAGTTTAATAAACTGTAGTGTCAAAAAGTGTGCTCTATAGACAGGAAATCTTCTTACTTTTTGATCTTGTGATGTTCCATTAACATTCACAGTGCCATCTAAAATAGATCAGAAGCTACATTATTTTTACAGTCTTGTCTTTAAAGTTGATACATACAAACATGTAATGAATAGACTTAATGTGAACAGAGTGCATTGCAGACTATACTTTAAATTTCACACTCACCTTTAACAGTGACATTGATTGTGTGACTCACGTCATTTCCATTTCGACACTGATACTCTCCTGAATCATTGCTAATAACATTTTGGAATATTAAAACTAATATTCCTTCTGTGTCGCTTGTTCTTGTCCAATTTGTTTTAACACGGTTGTTCATGTTCACTTTTGTATAGTCTGTTTCGAGTTTAAACCAGGTGACTTCTGGTGTGGATCTGTCACACATATGAACAGGGCATCTGATCTTTAGCTGGTCTCCGACTGAAGCCTCATAAAAAGTGTTGCGGCGGACTTGAATTTCTGTTTCACAGGTGTCATCTGTAAATAAGGAAGAATATACAGTTTTAGTTACGTTTTCTTTTGATTTGTTTCTTCCTATTACAGGTTGTTGAGTTTGTAACCACCATATATTTGGCTTGTTGTGTATATTGTACTATATGTGTTCTTTTCTGTGACAATCCTGAAAGTGCTAAGAATATTATAAAATAAGAAACCACAAAACAGACGGGACAGACAAAAATAGTAGGAAGCCGTTGGAGTTCTACTTTCTCACAGAAATAAATCACTAAAACTGACTGAATGTAAAGTGATCATTTAGCTTTCATTTAAGTCCACCTGATAAAATGTGAGATGTGTGGGAGAGTTACAATAAAAATGAATAAGACATTTACAGAAAAGTTGTGCTCCCACACGTACTCCTTCATGTTGTGGAACAAATTAACCAAAAGTAGATCTTTTTGCATAAAAAGCACAGGTTTAGCCCCTTCTTTACAGAACAATGACATTTATGCTAATGCATTTTTAGAGAACGTCTGTATTTTTATTCAATGATTGAGAATTACGTTCAAGATAGCTTGTTTTAAAAGTTAATGTATTTTTAACAACTCTGTGACCATTATACAAAGCCTTAGAGAACAAACAAATGAAGACTCTAAATGTAGCTACAATATTTTTAACCCAAAGAGAAAGGAATGGTAAGTCAATCCAAATACTGAGCGGATGTAAAAAACACACTTACTGCCAGCGTTTAAAGTCGGACACAGTCCTGCCACAAAAGCAAGTGTAGGATAAAGGTCCAGCAGTGACTAGGCTTCATGTTGTCAACTTTCAGAAAAAAATATTCATCATCTGCCAGACGCAACAAGTCCAACTGGGAAATGTTCCTCCAGGTACATTTTTAAATTGAGTACAAGAGAGAGGATCTGAAACAGTGCTGTTATTTCACACACTGCTTCCTCTTTCACTGCCTTAAAACCTGTTTCCCCTTAGAGTAGGGTGAGAAGAATCAGAGTCCTTAAGTCGGTCAGAGGTGTTGGTCCTGCTGATGTATAAGCAGACATCTTGGAGAAGGGGCTTCCCACATTTCAGAAACAGACACTAAGACAGAATAAAGGCTCCCTCTTCATCTGTCTTCAGTTTGTGCAGCTTAACTTCATCATGTTTTGGGGTGTGTATAAGGCTCACTTCCTCTCCCTGTCTTTCATCTACTGTACGTTTTGTGCAAACTAGTGCGGCTGGCTGTGCACATGCATTGTGGTTTTGATGGAGGATATAGAGTGTCATAATAAAAAACTGATCAGCATGATTAGCCCCCTAAACTGATGGTGGGTGTATGTGGTTGTTATCAGCCGATCTCATCAGCTGTTCGGACTGCTTATCTGTTTTTGGATCAATCTATTTAACACACAGACACAAAACCAGCACATATAAATATGGCCACATTAATAAGACTATGTGGTATCCTAAAAGTGCATAAGCAGTGTGATTACAAATCTGGCAAACAACTAGAACATGATAAACATTTCTTGTGGTTACATAGTTGTTGAATTTACATATAGTGAGGGATTAAGATTATAGTACTCAGAGTCTATAGTTGTTTTTGTTTAGTTATGGCCCCTGTAATATGATAGTTTAAATCTGCGGTACACGTTCAAACAAAACTATAACGTCAAAAGGCATTTCTGGAACAACAGCGACGCCAGGTGGTGTATATAGTCAGATGCAGGCCTAACATTTACTGTACGTACTACGTACGTACGCAGTGACGTCACGTACGTCTTGGTATCGCCTGTAATCTAGTTTCAGATTCTGCCCTGACTGTGGCATGAGCCTGATACTGATCTAAATATATGTATGTCAGCTTATGCGGATACTTACCTCATGAATCACTGCAGCGATGTCACTAAGGTGGTGCGAGGAAGAATTCACTTCATCACTGATGGCTCTGGAGGGGGGTGTAGGACGTAGACACGGGTAGATATTGTGAATATCAGGTGAGAGATAGCTGGGTACAGGTCAATGACCGTATATACTATGGACAACTTTCACCCACTGGTCCTCCATTCACCGATATTGTCTCTCACAGGGCAATAAAATGGAAGTTAACATCCGGGCTTTTCCACTTTTACTGCATATCAAAACAATAGATAGATTAAAAGGACGTATTAATCAAAAATTTAGTTAGTACCTGGCGTCCATTTCCGGCTGTGTCCGAATGCACACCCTAGTCCCTAACCTCTCAATCACTATATAGTATAGAGGACTGTGTAGGGCACTCAATTAATGAACGGTTTCAGACACTACAGGGATGTTTTTCGGTTGCCATTAGTCACGTGACCCTGACATACATGTAAAAAAACTCAGATGATAATAGACATATGTAAAAATAATACTATCGCTGCTCATTACTTTTACTAATTCATTGTGGGAAACGTTTAGTGCATTACATCTCAGTCACTACACAGTCGGATACCACTATAAAATTGCGTATTCAATATAGAGACTGAATTGATGAGTCTCTTGGAATGAGAGACTAAATATCTTCACTTCAAAAACTGAGTCCAGATGCTTTTGCTTTAACCTTTCCTTTATTTATTTACTCACATTTTTGTTAGAAATAATCCCTTGAGATGAATCATCTCGTTTTTGAGGGGGTCCTCTTCATTCACAAGGGAGGCTTTAGATTTGTCAATTAACCTATACATGTACCAATGCATGTCTTTGGACAGTGGGAGGAAGCCGGAGTACCCGGAGAAAACCCACGGTAACACGTGGAGGACATGCAGACTCCTCACAGAAAGAACGGAGTCTGCCGAGAATGTTTATGCCGGGTTTTGAACACACAACCTTCCTGCTGTGAGGCCACTCTGCCACGTGCACCTTTATGTTCTCTCCTTTCCACAGAGAGAATACCTGAGGTGGATTTTGCAACTTTATGCACCTGAACCCCATTTCAAGGGAACTTATTGGTAGGGCTTTTGAACTCCTACAGAAGCCCTGACACTGTTCTCTAAGCACAACTTCTGTGGGATTACGTCAGATAATTAGTTGAAAAGTATTAAAAACAAACTTCATCTGTTCCTGAATGTCCTAAATTTCTAAGACTTGTATTTTTGATAAAGAAACATGAATTTTCTTCCTCTCCAGCTGTGCTCAGTTTGTCTACTCAGAGCAACAGGCAGTAATGTAACTTCCACTGGGTTCTATGGTGCTGTAAATGTGTTTCAATTTGTCCAACAGTCTTCTACAGAGTACACCAGTCAAATCTTTGGTTATGTAAGGGCAAATACTGACCTACTAATGATGAGTATCTTTTATTTGTGCCCACTCTCTAAAGTGAAGTAGGGTGGGGAAGAAAAGTTTAAAAGGTTTGTTATTCATAGCTCCTACAGGGCGCACAGAACAGAGAACAGTGACCTGTAACCCTTACATAATCTGTGGTTAACACTACACCCAAACCATTCCTGTGCGGTCGAGGCTTGCTGACTCTGTGCATATGTTTTTTTAGATTTTAGAAAGCGTTATGTACAGTAAAGGTATTTAATAATATCAGAACTATTCACTACAATAAAATTCTTAAATGTATATTGAGATGAAACTTGTTTGTCAGAGATTGTCAAACAATAAAAGTTTACAAAAAAGGAACCCTTTCCTCTACAGCCTCTACTTTTTCACTCTGAGCTCAGCCTGCTTCAGTCGCCAGGTGGCAACATTTACTTTCTCTTTTGAACACAACTAAATAGTGTACACTATATTCACTTTTTCCCCATTCATTTAGTGAATCCCTATTGGTTAAATATGTGCATATGCAAACAGACGGGTTTCTAAATGATTGTAGAAGATAGTGACTGATGCAAATGTTACTGGGACTGTTTGTGTGATGGGTCAGTAATACTTTTCTAAACCACAAAGGTAACACCTCCCACTATGTCAGATAAACAGATTTAACTAACTAAAACACACATTTGACAGCAATGTTTAAAGGAAAATTTTACTTTGTGATGTTGTGGCTTAAGACTGATGTTAGTTTCAGTCAGAAGTGTCAAGTAACATTTCCTGCAGAGAAATGATCACATTAACAGCTCATTGGTTTCCACCGCACGATAGTTTACAAGTGCAAATGTACTGTCTGGGAGACTGACACAAAGGTGAGCCATATTACTTTCTTTGTATGCAGACCTAAAGCTTGTGGTTTGTGGCTTGATTCTGTTCTTCCTGCTTAACTCTCTGTAAAAAATGTCTCCAAAATGTTTTTTATTGTACTTAATAGTAACAGCATGTATTGATTTACTATAAGAAATAAAAACACATTATAATGACATCTAATAAAATCTGATACATTATGGTGCAGCTTCAAACAGGGGTTGGGGTGTGATTGTTTTAATTAACATGAGCAGGATTAATAGAATCATAACCAGATCCTTCTTGTGCTAACTGGCTCTAAGTTATGGCTTGAACGAAAAAACAAAAAAAAAATTGTAAACGTAAACTTTAAAAAAACAGAGGGAAAGCAACAAAAAAGTACTTTATATATATATTTTTCTGTTTTTACATTTATGAAAATATTTTTTGTTTTCGATTTGTTATCTCAATCTAGTTTATTTATAGAGCACTTTAAAATAACAAGGTTGGCCATTGTGTGTAAAACTATTTAAAAGTAACATGTACATGATACAATAATAAATACAATAAGATAACAGTCACAGTAAAAGTTTACTTTCTGTCGAAAGCCAAAGAGAAGAAATGTGTTTTAAGATGCAATTTAAAAACAGGAAGCCTGACTGATGTGTAGTGGCAGCTCCACAGTTTGGGGCCAGCAACTGAAAAAGCACGGTCACCTCTTTCTCTTTGTCTTTGGGACAGTGAGCAGGAACAGGTCACAAGATGGGAAGAAGTTACACAAAAAACGCACTGGGAGCCAATGACGAGAAGCTAAAATGGGGGTATTGTGGTCGTGCCACTCGGAAACAGATTAAAGAAGAGCTGCAGCATTTTGCACCAACTGCAGACAAGACAGTGAAGACTGGCTGATCCCAGGATAAAGTGCATTACAGTTGTCCAGTCGTGATGTAATGAAGGCATTGATCAATATTTTAAAGTTATGTCTAGAAATTATGGACTTTACTTTGGCTAACTGTCTCAACTGAAAAAAACTGGACTGACAACTGCTTAAATTTCTTTGTCAAAATTGAATCCATTTTAACTTCCAGATTTGTAGCTGTAGGTTTTACAGATCCTAACAAAGAACCAAGTTCCACCGGGAAAATAGTGTAGGCCAATATGGCCAAATATTAAGACTTCAGACTTTTTTGGATTGACATTAAAAAAAATATTGGACATCCAAGCTATTGTTGACAATGTATGACTTGAACCAGTGTAAGGCCAAACCCTGAATGCCCAGCCATTTTTCTTTTTCAAGAGTGGAAGATGTCATGGTCCACTGTGTCAAAAGGAGATTGGAAGAACGTTTAAAAGCTCAGTTGGGTCCAGTAGTTGCAATACAGCATGCTTAAAACTAAAAATAAATATGTGCCTTGCTGCCATTTATGATGTCAAGCACATAATGTCCCAGAGCAGGAAAGACCTCTTTAAAAATACATGGAGGAATTGGATCAGTTTGAGAGCCTGCTGGTTTTATTTGACCAATAATTCTTCTGTCACAGGTTCAAACTGCTCAAAAACAGCTGAGCGTGTGACAGGAATGGAAGGGACTCCTGAAGGGAGACTGATGGATGCAATAGTCTCAACCTTGTTTGTAAAAAAAAAAGCACAAGAAGTTCATGAAGAACATTAAGACAATAAGGACTTTAATAATGACAAATACAACAATTTAATACAATATCAGAAAGAAAATTGTTCTTATAGGGTTACAGTTACAATATATATATATATATAAAATATGTTCAAGCTGACCCTAGATTTACTAAGCTATCCATTTGCTACACCAAAGGTGGTTTCAAATTCAAGCAGCCAAAAATGCAGATTATCTCTTTATCTCTTGACGGATTTTGACAGCAGTAATAGTTTTTTTTCCATTTTGAAGACCCTTAATCTGTTCCTTGGGTAGAAACACTGGAATCATTTCACACGGCTTCTTTAGCTTGAAGCATGAGACAAGTCAGTATGAGAAGCACAGAGTTGTCTGAAGCATGTAACGTTAGTTCTCTTATTCACTGGTTACAACCAAGTTTGTCAGATATGTGCTGGTGTGACTCTGGCTAGTACTTGGAAGTATCTGAATATGAATGTGAGCATCGTCAGTGTGGTGAGTGTATGCATGCGTATTCTTGCAAAATAAGAAATGAGGAATAGGATTTTAAAATTATTTTCAGCATGTTACTAAAGCAATGACAATAAACGTTCTCTAGCATTTCCCTCGTGTTTAGACTTAAATATAGGTGAATAACTACTGCAGTTCTCACTCAGTAGTTAGTTTTTACAAGTCAGATACATTATGAAACATATATCTCCATTAGTTTCATCTTTTAACACTTCACATTGGATTTACATTAAAAGAGTCATTCAGGATTCACACAGTTCATCATGTATCATTTAAAGGATATTTTTCTTCGTCTTCATCAGGTGAGTCCATATCTTCAAACAGAATTTGTTTGTACAATGTCTGTTTCACTGCTGCGTCAACAGATCACATTATGAGCAGCAGCCAAAAGGTCTAGGGGTGCCACCACAATGAGCATGGCGACAAACAGAGGTCAGAAGTGTGCTGTTGTAAAAGATTGTAAGGCCTTGCAGAGCTTTGGTGATGTGATTTTGGGGATGTAGGTGCCATCTGCTCGAAGATGCTTCCGAGTGCTTCTGTTATGGCTGATGAATCTCTGTGGGTTGTAATAGATAGTTAACCCAATTTAAAGAGGAGGAAGGGCATAAGGATTTGGCAAATGCATGAGAGCACTTCCATTGTGGGTAGAAGTTTAGTTCTGGATTTAATGTTGCCACAAAACCACCAAATATTGTCAGAGTGGTTTGATTAATGAAGCTTTCACCAGTGAAGTTACCGCTGTCAGATATACTAACAACAGTGTCTTCACAGTATGTGGAGTCAAGATGTCATACATTTAACCCTGTGGTCTGTGTTAACCCTGTATTTTAAGACTTGAAAATGTATACACATCATGGTGCAGCTTCAAACAAGGGTCCAAAGTTTTCATAAATATGAGCATGATTAATGGGGTCAGCACCAGATCCTTCTTGTGGTAAAGTCCTCAGATAAAAACTATTGCTGGGCACTTTTGGAGACTGGACTCCTGCAGAAAAGATCAAGACATAATCACTTTTATTAGTGCACTCAAATCTTACAGCTTTTTATACTTCATGTAAAGATCTTACTTTTATTCTTGTGTTTTTTTAATGCGACAAAAACACTGGTGATGACGATGAAGAATGTTGTAAGTCCAATCAAACGGAACAACCAAAGAAAGAACCGGGTTTGAGGATCTGCTGCATTTGGAAGATTGGATACCAAACAGAAGAACTTAAGAATAAATGTGTTGCAGCCAAGTTATTATTTTTATTATAGTTATTATAATAATAGTTCTTACCTTTAACAGTGACATTGATTGTGTGACTCACATCATTTCCATTTCGACAGTGATACTGTCCTGAATCATTGCTAAAAACATTTTGGAATATTAAAACTAATATTCCTTCTGTGTCGCTTGTTCTTGTCCAATTTGTTTTAACACGGTTGTTCATGTTCACTTTTATAAAGTCTGTTTCGAGTTTAAACCAGGTGACTTCTGGTGTGGAGCTGTCACACATATGAACAGGGCAGCTGATCTTTAGCTGGTCTCCGACTGAAGCCTCATGAACAGTGTTGCGGTGGACTTGAATTTCCGTTTCACAGTTTGAGGTTTCATCTGTAAATGAGAGAGAATATACAGTTTTAGTAAAGTTTTCTTTTGATTTGTTTGTCCTGACTCAGGTTGTTGATTTTGTAAGCACCATACATTTGGCCCACTCTGTATACTGTACTAAATGTGTTCTTTACTTATTCTTAGCACTTTCAGACTAATCTGAAAGTGCTAAGAATATTATAAAATAGAAAACCACAAAACAGACGGGACAGACAAAAAAAGTGGGACGCTGTTTGAGTTCAATATTAAGGGGGAAGTCATTGCCCCTTAATATTGAACTCAAATATGGCTCGTGTCTAACCACCCTTAAGCCTCTTGTGTCTTTAGTGTGCATCTAATGTTTTGCTCTGTTTGAGCCAAAAATGCTTTGTTCATGAGGCCAGGGCTTATTATCCTCTTCAGTTTCAACATTAGAGACAGTAGCCTCTGACATGTTTAATGTTTTTATTCCTGCTGCATTTGAAGAGTTTATGCCTCCACAGTTTGTGTTGGTCATGTGACATCTGGGCTACAGCTGATTGGTAAAACACAGTCATGTGGTAGATCCACATTTCTTTGGCAAAAAAAAAGCATAGAATTTGTAAAATAAATGGTAACATTAAAAAAGGTAACTTGTCGTGTGTAGCACTGAGTAAGAGTAGCGTTACATCTTCACAATTCTAAAAGTTAAAAGTATAGTGCTGTAAAACTACTCCTTAAATTTTTTCAAAAGTAAATGTACCAGAGTAAATGTAACTCATTACTACTTGCCTCTGCCAGCTAAAATATTATATTATATATTATATTATATATTATCTTAAAGGCCTCAGAATACAGGAAATTATATCTGTTCCTATTCAAATTTTCTGTGCAAATTAAGGTTAAATTTAAAAAATAAATAAATACAAAAAGAAATCTCATTTAACATTAAAAGTGTCTAAAATAGTTCAGAACATAATTCTTAAAGTCTCAGAATTGATACATACAAACATGTAATGAGTAGACTTAATGTGAACAGAGTGCATTGCAAAATATACTTTGAATTTCACACTCACCTTTGACAGTGACATTGATTGTGTGACTCAAGTAATTTCCATTTCGACAGTGATACTGTCCTGAATCATTGCTAAAAACATTTTGGAATATTAAAACTAATATTCCTTCTGTGTTGCTTGTTCTTGTCCAATTTGTTTTAACACGGTTGTTCGTGTTCACTTTTATAAAGTCTGTTTCGAGTTTAAACCAGGTGACTTCTGGTGTGGAGCTGTCACACATATGAACAGGGCAGCTGATCTCTAGCTGGTCTCCGACTGAAGCCTCATAAAAAGTGTTGCGGTGGACTTTAATTTCCGTTTCACAGGTGTCATCTGTAAATAAGGAAGAATATACAGTTTTAGTTAAGTTTTCTTTTGATTTGTTTCTTCCTGATTCAGGTTGTTGAGTTTGTAACCACCATATATTTGGCCCACTCTATTATATGTGTACTTTTCTGTGACAATCCTGAAAGTGCTAAGAATATTATAAAATAGGAAACCACAAAACAGACGGGACAGACAAAAATAGTAGGAAGCCGTTGGAGTTCTACTTTCTCACAGAAATAAATCACTAAAACTGACTGAATGTAAAGTGATCATTTAGCTTTCATTTAAGTCCACCTGATAAAATGTGAGATGTGTGGGAGAGTTACAATAAAAATGAATAAGACATTTACAGAAAAGTTGTGCTTGTGCAGACAAAAATAGTAGAACGCTGTTTGCTTCCTAATTTCTCACAGAAATAAATCACTAAAAATGACAATGCATAAAAAAGCACAGGTTTAGCCCCTTTTTTACAGAACAATGACATGTATGCTAATGCATTTTAGAGAACGTCTGTATTTTTATATAATGATTAAGAATTACGTTCAAGATAGCTTGTTTTAAAAGTTACTTTTTTAACACCTCTGTGACCATTATACAAAGCCGTAGAGAACAAACAAATCAACAATCTAAATGTAGCTACAATATTTTCAACCCAAAGAAAAATAGGAATGGTAAATCAATCCAAATACTGAGCGGGTGTAAAAAACACACTTACTGCCAGCGTTTAAAGTCGGACACAGCCCTGCCACGAAAAGCAAGTGTAGGATGAAGGTTCAGCAGTGACTAGGCTTCATGTTGTCGACTTTTAGAAAAAATAATTCATCATCTGCCAGACGCAACAAGTCCAACTGGGAAATGTTCCTCCAGGTACATTTTTTAAATTGAGTACAAGAGAGGGGATTTGAGACAGTGCTGTTATTTCACACAGTGAAACACTGCCTTAAATCTGTTTCCCCTTAAAGTAGGGTGAGCAGAAACAGAGTCCTTAAGTCGGTGGGAGGTGTTGGTCCTATAGTCATAGAATATGAGACATTATTAAGATTAAAGTACTCAAATGCTGTAGTTGTTTTTTGTTTAGTTATTGACCCGGTTTCTAGAACAACAGCGACACCAGGTGGCGCAAACGGTAAAATGCAGGCCAAATGATTACTGTACGTACGTACGTAGTGACGTACATCTTTACGTTCCGGTGAGCCGAAAATGGCGGAGTACCTGGCGTCCATTTTCGGCACTGAGAAAGACAAGTAAGTTTAATTTCAGGTTTTGTCCTTATCATGGTATAAACGCTAAACGTCGCAGCAGGTCCGTACACAATTCTGCACTTTTAAGATGAGTAAGGTTGATTTTTCTCTTTGAAGTCCTGCTAAATCCCCAAATCGAGCCACCCTTCGCAAAAGGAAGCTAACGCATTGAATGAAACTGATTAGGCACCTTAGCTAGCCTTAAGTACCTGGTGCCAACATGTTTCGTGTCTTCTAACGTCTTACAGTCTTTCGTCTCTTTTAATGAAGATTTAGTAAAGCCAAACCATTTCGCACACGTGGGTACATTAGCAAAGTAGGCGGATTGTTTTGTCCTACCGATAGATGAGATCAGCAGAAGGCGCCTTTTTTATTTTATTTTTTTAAGAGGGAACTGGTTTAAAACTGCTCAAATAACTTTAGTAAAAAAGTTGTGCCCTTACAACGGTGAAAACGGTTTGGGGGTATTCATAGCGTGATTGACTAGTGCAAACATGGTAGTCCAAAGTAAACTATCTCTGGACAAGTCATCGAGTGCAGTATTGACACAGAGAGTTGAGGACATTAGCTTCTATACTGGCTCTGCCACTGGTTGTATTTGTAAAAATAGTTTAGTTGGTATTAAAATAAATGTCTATGTAATTTCCATTTCAATCCTAGATTAAATATACACTTTATAAACACAGTTCCGTTGTGCATTAGAGGCATGAAACAGTCCAAGTTGTACAGCCCATTACCAAATAATAATCTAGCAATGGTGAATGGTCTCTGAGAACTCTATACAAGGTTAAACTTGTAGTATAGGTCTTAAGTAGTAATATTTTTAATGTGACATTTTGTACATAATTGAACTTACTTCTTTTGCTTCTTTTCTAGGGTCAATTGCTCTTTCTACTTTAAAATTGGTGCATGCAGACATGGTGACCGCTGCTCGCGATTGCACAACAAACCAACATTCAGTCAGGTGAGTATCTACAGTCTAATATATATATATATATTCTAAACCATTATTTATTTATTTTTCTCTCATATAGACTAACTCCACCTGCTCAAACAAACATGAGGGTGGCTTCATTTTGTGCAGTCTAGCTGTGCCAAAGATGCATTTCTAAGCACCCAAAGCTCATTTTACAGCCCATGTCCTGCTGTCAGTTGACTGTGTACCTCCTTTGCAGACCATCTTGATTCAGAATATCTACCGTAATCCCCAGAACAGTGCCCAGACAGCAGACGCCTCTCGCTGTAAGTAAAAACCTTTGTCACCATCTCCCCGAAACACTCTGTAACACTCGTCTTTGTGTCATTAGAAAACTATTTAACCCTAACCCTGAACCATAATGAGGTGGTGCTTCAGCTCTGTTGGGGGAAGATAAAGTTAAAGATACACTGCCTTCTGTTATGTTTATTCAGATAACTGGCACCTTTCATGATTACATAGATGTAAAATAAGTACACCGTTTATATGTATGATATATGCATTATTAATTGTGCCCAGGCCAGCAAGGCAAGCAGAACCTTGCATACAGGTAAGTGTAATGACTGTGAAAAGGGGAAAAATGTTTTCCTCTTTTTCCCTCCATTTAAACTCTGAAACAAATTTGAAAGGAACTGGCTGAACCTCACCACTGCTCATGTGACAACTTAAACCTTTAGAAGCCTTTTATCGGTGTACTTTTAGTTAAGAAGCTTATAATAAAATAATAGGGTTATTTAAAGTGTTTTATTATTTTCTGACACGTCTCTTTACTTTTGCTTTGCAATTTTTGATAACATGTAAACAAATTAAAGCAGTATAGAGCTGAATGCCTCTTATCATTTTGTCAAAACGCAAACGCTGTAATCACCATTTTTCCTCCCCAGCTCCAAGCATTGGTTGATTTTTGTCACAAAAGTTTACGTTTTGTATTTCAGACCATTCCCCTCTTGAACATTTACCTTCATAACCTTCAAATCTCTGCCCAGTCTGCTGATGGTTTACACTGTAAGTCTTCCCCTTCATCTGCAGGACCCTCTGGCACTGACTGCTCATGATTTAAAATATGATACACCCCACTGGATTGGACCAAATTTCACTTAGAGCAGGACACGTCGTGTCATTTTTTTGGACAAAGACTAACTGTCCACATAAGAGCATTCTTGACTGATGTATACAGAGAATCTTAACGTTTTCTTCTAGTAACAGTTAAACTGTTACAAAAAGTACAAGAACGTTTTGTTTCTGCAGATGGTCCGTGCTACGCTGTTTAATAAAAAAACAATTTGTACCTAAAGTTAACATCTTGCTATAACCTGACCGGTCTTTACTGTCATTTTGTAGGTGCTGTCAGCGATGTGGAAATGCAGGAGCACTATGATGAGTTCTTTGAGGTCAGTAACCTTTTGTACTCATAAGTTTAGGGCTAAACATTTATGTTGCCTCAATGAATATGTGCTTTCACCTTAAAAAATTAAGGCAGCATCAGGTTTCACTCTTGTAATTTTGTCTAATTAGTTCCAGATATTTTTCTTATTTACTGCGTCATCTTGAATATTGTTTACTCGTACTGTTTGTTTGCACAGGAGGTATTCACAGAAATGGAGGAGAAGTATGGAGAGGTGGAGGAGATGAACGTGTGTGACAACTTAGGCGACCATCTTGTGGGCAATGTCTATGTTAAGGTAAATGGCATCAATGAGTGTTGTGTATTTTTAAATACATGTGCTCATATTCTTAGTAGTAATCTGTTTTTGTACATTTGCAGTTTCGTCGTGAGGAAGATGCAGAGAAAGCAGTCATGGACCTGAACAACAGGTGGTTCAACGCACAGCCTATCCATGCAGAACTCTCACCAGTGACTGACTTTAGGGAAGCCTGTTGTCGCCAGTATGAAATGGGGTTAGTACTTCTAGAAGAGTGTGTCTAGTACAATGTGTACAAGATGTGTTTTAACTTTCCTGCACATGTGACTAGCTCTTTTTCTGGATGAGTTTTTTTCTTGTCTGTTACTCCTCAGATTGCTCCATGTTAATAAGTGTTGGGTACAATTACTTTTAAAAATAACGTCATTAATAGTTACTGCTTTACACTCTGATAAAACGGTGTTGGAGTACTCAAGCATGCTACTGCAGCTATCGCTGTTTATGACAGGCTTCAGCTCAGTAATGAAAGCATTGTTTTATACTTTCAGTTTCACAGCCCATTTAGTGAACATGAGATTTACATGTAGCCTATAACACGGTTCATGCACGCTTTTGTAGTTAAACAACAGTGGAAAATGCTTTGATCAGAGGCTTTTATAAAAACAATAGGCAGTAATACACAGACTTTTTGCTGCAACAGTGAACACAATGCATTTAATTGATTACAGTTTGTGCAGTGTCACAAAACAAATGCTTGTTAAAAGACATTGCACCGCTGCGGAGAGGACCAGCTTCATCTCCATGTTCCTGTTAGACACAGAGTGCACGTCCTCCTCACGCCCAGGAGCTATACACACACAGACAACACAAGTGTTTGCTGGAGCTGCTCCTGATGAGAAGTCATTGATGTTGTAGATGAGGCGAGAGTTTTATAAATTAACGCATTACTGATTTGTAACAAGGAAAGGGATTACTTTGATCATAAAGCTAATGTGTTAAATTACTTTTTTGGAGAAATGAGTACTCTAACGCAACTCATTCAATATTTTTTTTTTCCATTAATTTTCTATTGCTTAAAGCTCCAAGACTGATAATAAGTCTGAGAATGTTTTACTACTATGCAATTTTATCTCTATAAAATAACCTGTCCATTGGATCTAGTTCATAACCTGCAGTTGGGTGTAATTATGCTCTCCTTGAGCCCAAACCCCTTATTTTACAAGTGGGAAAAATATATATATTTTGCTTGCAGCTGTGTCTGCTTAAAACTTTACCAGACCAGCACCATTCTGAAAATTATCACATTTTCCCCCAAATACAGAGATAAACTTTGTCCTTGTACTTTGAGAGTGAACTCCACTCCTTTTACGAGTACTACAGTAATTTTCCACTTATTGTTTACCGTGTGGTTGGTTCAGATGTTTCACTTGGTAAGCTGGCATTTTACCGAACATGTGTTAACATGTGCCAGTTGGTTTTGGCTCAGAGACATATTTTAACCTTTTATGTTCTCTCCTTTCCACAGAGAGTGTACCCGAGGTGGATTTTGCAACTTCATGCACCTGAAACCCATTTCAAGGGAACTTCGAAGAGAGTTGTACGGTCGCCGTAGAAAAAGGTTTATGAAAATCCTAGAAAATATGCTCTTTTCATTATAGATGTAGGTTGAAAAGAGTCACAACTGTCTTTTTCTTCTAACAGGCACAGGTCTCGCTCCCGGTCAAGGGAGCGGCGGTCCCGCTCCAGGGATCGAAAACGAGACCGCGAAAGACGAAGGTCGAGGGATCGAGAGCGCTCTGGAAGATTCTAAAAAAAAAACAAGACTTGCCCAAATCTCTTGCCCTCTTAACCTTAGCAGTGATGAGTTATTTTTGTTTTTGGTGAATTGTTAAGTGTCTTTCTTTTATTCCCTTTTTTTAAAGATGAGCTTGTGTTGCTTTCTCAATAAAACAGATTTGTAACTCTGCATTGGCTGCACTTGAATATATAAACATTTACTAACACTACGGTTTGACCTAGTCATAATGTAACATCAAGCTAATTTTCAAATTGCTTGCCAAATAATCTTGATTTGAGGCCACAGTGTCAAGTGCGTGTCAATAAAAGGTAAACACATAGCGTATGCTACTTCACCACTGCCTTTTCCCCCAAACCCTTATTGAGAAATCTCTCCTTTGATTGGTGCAGAAGACCAAACAAACGCCCTCGTGGCTGCAAATCAGACGAGCCATTTAACTTTACTCACGTCCTCCTTGTTTGACCACGTGTTTCGTCACAAAAACTGCAGGCTTTGTCGGAAGTTGAGCACTCCGCAGTGTTGTCCTCATCTCCCGCTTGTACCCCGCTGTCGGTGTTGGTCATTTCTTCCGTGTCGCCTTCAGTTTTTAAGGTGAGTGAAAGAAGGCTAGTCCTAATGAGAAATGGCCAAACTAGCGGTGTAGCTCGTGCGTTTTGTCATTTGGATTTGGAGCCGCAGAAAAAGCCCTCGTAGACGCGTCGGTGTCTGATGCAATGATGTACTGCGCAGTATTTCATCACAATGCTCTTTTTACTCCGTTAAAATTTACGTTTAGCGCCTTTTTATAGTACATTTATAATAAGGACGTATAGTATGTGTACAATAGTAACCTTGAGCGACACGTTTGAGGTTTTTAAATGCCCTGCTTACGCGGTCATCTTTATGGAGCCGGTGTGTGGTGCCTGACACTTTCCCAGCTTTGTTTCACACATTTAACATCATATATCGTGTGTACTTTACGGGCCATACTTTCCTGGGAGAATAAAAGCTAAATAATATTCTACAGGGTAATTTTTTGATGGATTATTTGTCAATTAGGATTTCTGATGTAACCGGAAACCCAAGGAAAAAGGGGCAGTATTTAACGCTAAAATAGACGGTGACTAAACCGGTTTCGATAAAAATCTGATATGTAAAAGTCCGTATATTTACTTATTTGAATGTTGACAGAGGCCTATTTTTATTGAAAATGTATGATCCAGACTTGTACGTTATTTTCTCTTACACTTGTGCTTGTATTGAGGACAAGTGTAAGTGATGAGGCATGTATTTAAGACTACTGCTGAACTGTTGGTCCCTTTACATTTTCAAAAGGTTTTTTTTTAAGGCCAACATTCCTGCTGGTCACATTTGGACCACCATTTGTTATGCCTGAGTGATTATTCTCTATAGTGTGGTGTTCCACTGTTGTCCCAGATGATGCTTCCCTACATTTGCTTTTGGTAGAGTCACTGGAATCAACACTGCGTTCGTTTTAAAGGGGCTTTAGGCAAACACTTAAACATACCACTGTGGATTAAAATCCCAGCACTAAAGCTGATAACCCAAACGGATCAGGTAAGAATATTACAAGATTTGATGTAGACCAAGATTTAAATCAGGTGACTTTAGTTGCAACTCTTTTGAATTCTCTGCTCTCTGGTTTAAATGCCCCCTGTAGCAGGGGCTGTGTGCCACAAAGGATCATGTTGCCCAGATGAACTCAAGCTGAAAATACTTTTTCCCATGTTTATTGCCCGGGCCTGTTACTTGAATTAGCACCCAATGTTGTCAGGGCTGTAACAGGGGTGGGCAAACTTTGGTCCGGAGGCCACATTGGGTTGTTTAATCCGGCTCGCCAAGCATTTACTATTTTAATAATGATTAAGCGCTACATGTATATTTTCTTTTCCTTCAATATTCTGCACTAATCAGTTTATTCCACTGGACAACATGCTTCAACCGGTAAATATTTTACCTATATGCAAATGAAATGTGTTTTGCCCACCCTTGCTCTATAATGATGAGGTATTTTTTGGGGGCTTATCTTTGACATCAAAATGTTTTGTACATAAAGAGGCCCTGCTTTTAAAGGCTGCTCTTTACGTATGTACTTTGAAGTAGTTAAGGTTCATCCATTCCATAACAGATAATAACATAATAATAAAAGTTGAAAAATATATTGAAGATAAAAAATAACTTTTTGGCGGGGCAGGTTATTGTGAGACAGTTTGGGATTTTTTATCAATAATGCATTATTGGTATCTGTTTGTTTTTTTTGTTTTTTTTAGTCAATTAAAATTATGAAGCGATACCATAACTGACATGTTTGTCTTGAAGATAAGACAGTACTTATCACAGTCTGAAGGTGGGGAAGTTTTATATTTGTGACTTTTATTGCTTGTAAAACTGGTAGCTAGAGCCCACTCTCTGAATTATCTGAAAGGTATATTTGAATGATTGACTGGTGCAATAATACGTCAAGCGCAACTGCATCTTGTAGTTTTGTTTTCTAAAGCAGAACTCGTCCAACTTGTTTTCTCATAATGACTCTACTAAAACCATTATATACACACACACACACACACACACACTTTTTATCTCCAAATGGTGTCACAGTGTTAGTCTTTCACAAGCATGACACAGCACCAATGGATAGAGTCAGATGTATCTAATTGTTCTTTGTTTAATAATTTAATGATAATAAATATATTTGTTTTGTTTTGTGTTATTCTCTCAGGTTAAGCCATGCCATCAGTTCCGTTGTCCAAAGAAAGCCCTGTTAATGGCCCGGTGTGCCCACACGCTGCCAAGATCCCCACCCACACCAACGGAGGAGCCAAGCCTTCTTTCCCAGTCAAGGGTGTTGACAAAACCTCACAAGACATGGAGGAAGCCATTGGAGCCGTCCAAATCAACACAAAAAGCGTGGATGTGGAGAGGAAATGGATCCGCCCCGACCTAGCCAGTCGCTGCACATGGAGTCTGGGAGCCTCGACAGCTGACTCCCCACACATTCATGTTCTTAAGTGAGTAAAACCTGAATCCGACTAGCAGCTTGAGTAACTAACACTGTTACACTTGTTTGAGCAAATGATAAAGTAAAACCAAAGCAATGTTTTAACCAGTTTTGTGTCACTTTAATTTATCAGTGCACCAAATCCGGCCATTCTACCAAACATCCTGCTCCGCATTGGGGACACGCCCATGGTACGCATCAACAAGATCCCCAAAGCTTTTGGCCTCAAATGCGAACTCTGTGAGTCATCGACCATCTTGAGATGTGTCTGTTGCACGTGACACAAATTTTGTAAACAAAAACTCATATCCTGTTATGTTTTCTGCAATCACTAAAAATCACTTAAAACCTCTGCAGTGGCCAAGTGTGAGTTCTTCAACGCGGGGGGCAGCGTAAAGGACAGGATCAGCCTGCGTATGGTGGAGGACGCAGAGAGAGCTGGGGTCCTTAAGCCTGGAGACACCATTATCGAGCCAACCTCTGGAAACACAGGTATTTGACTGCTTGAGTTTTGATGGACACAAGGTTGAAACACAGGGTTTTTCAAGCAGTAGTGTTGTAAAACTTGTTAACTTGGTTAAGGTATTGGACTGGCTCTGGCTGCAGCTGTGAAAGGCTACCGCTGCATCATTGTCATGCCTGAGAAAATGAGCATGGAGAAGGTGAGCGTTGATTTTTGTTTTCTTGCTTTTAAAAACAGTGTATGAATATTTGATTGAAAAAAATATATATGTCTGTAAAGGTGGATGTTCTTAGAGCTCTTGGGGCCGAGATTGTCCGCACACCCACCAGTGCCCGCTTCGATTCACCGGAGTCTCATGTGGGCGTGGCCTGGCGCCTTAAGAACGAGATCCCCAACTCGCACATCCTCGATCAGTACCGTAACCCGAGCAACCCCTTGGCGCACTATGACACCACAGCTGAAGAGATCTTGGCACAGTGTGACGGTATGAATTATATATCGCCAGGAAAATGAGCTCAACCCAAAATAAAAGCAGGCACTCATACTGCTCTACTCTCCTGGATGGTTAAACAGGTAAAGTGGACATGCTGGTGGCTGGGGCGGGAACAGGAGGGACCATCACAGGCATCGCTCGCAAACTTAAGGAACGCTGCCCCGGCATCAAAGTATGTTGCCTCTGTTAATTTTTCTTCAAATAACATTGCTGATTTCTGGGAATTTGTTACAAGGTCGTTGCTTGAAAGCAAAGGATTAACAGGCTTTTGATTAGCCACTGATTGTTGAAGAATGGTTTATTTTCTTAACAGATTGTTGGCGTTGACCCAGAAGGCTCTATCCTGGCTGAGCCTGATGAGCTTAACAAAACCGACAAGACCCAGTACGAGGTGGAGGGCATTGGCTACGACTTTATCCCCACTGTGCTAGACAGATCAGTGAGTTCAACATTTTTTTTCTCTCTTTCTTTCAGATGGCCTTCAGTGTTAACATCCACCCAATAACATGTGTTTTGTTATTCATTTCTTTAAAGGTCATTGATATGTGGTACAAGTCCAACGATGAGGAGTCCTTTAACATGTCTCGTATGCTGATCAGAGAAGAGGGATTGCTCTGTGGTAAATGCTTACAATTCTGCAACAGCAGCATTCTTGTGTCAAGTAAGGCAAGATTTTTAACTTTCAAAAAATCCAATTTGCTTCAACAGGAGGCAGTTCTGGAACCGCCATGGCTGCTGCAATGAATGTTGCCAAAGAACTGAAGGAAGGCCAGCGCTGTGTAGTAATCTTGCCAGACTCTATTCGGAACTACATGTAAATAATCCCCACTAGAACAAAGCAACACAAGTTTTACTTCTCTTTAAATAAACCACAGCTTGATCTGTCAGCAGATTTTTTTTTTTTTTTAAATAAATTAGTTACTTTTATTCTGAAGGTCCAAGTTCCTGAGTGACAAGTGGATGGTGCAAAAAGGTTTCCTGAGTGAGGAGGACTTGATGGTAAAAAAACCTTGGTATGTATCAAAAATATATAGTTACTGTGTGTGGTTTTTTTTTTTTTCATTTGTTACACATTTCTTTATCCTGTAGGTGGTGGAACTTGAAACTTCAAGGTTTGAACCTGTCGGCCCCACTCACTGTCCTGCCGAGTGTCACCTGCCAGCGGACAATAAAGATTCTCAAGGAGAAGGGTTTCGACCAAGCGCCTGTAGTGGATGAAGCTGGGTTAGTATTCTTCAGGAAATTAAGATATTCTTGTTAAATACTGCACATCTTGTCTCATATTTATCTGTGGGTCTCTGTGCAGCTTGATCCTGGGTATGGTGACTTTGGGGAACATTTTGGCATCTATTCTAGCAGGCAAAATCAAGATTTCGGACCCAGTCAGCAAAGTGCTCTACAAGCAGTTTAAACAGGTCAGACACTCGCTTTTTGTGGACAGCTTTTTATAAACTTCTGAAAACTGAATTCTGAACAATTTCAATCAAAATTCTCAGGTGCGTCTGACTGATAACTTGGGGAAAGTATCTCGCATTCTGGAGACGGACCACTTTGCCCTGGTTGTGCATGAACAGATCCAATGTAAGTTCAGTGACTTGTGAGTCTGGTACTGTACACTCTTGAGGTATAAAATACAATCTTTGGCGCCACCTATTGGGGGACATGGTTAGGAAGTTTAAGATATGGGTGTTAAGAAATTGGAAAAATGCTAGTGTGACATGGAATAAAGAGAACTGATTACTCATTAATAATAATTTGACATATATTACGTGTGGGTACAGTGTCTACCTCACTGACACACCGATGACCCGAATACACCATTTTCAGATAAAATTTTGTTTCTTCATTGGACTATTTTGTATCAAAGTCCAGCTGCAAATTCAGTGTCCCAAAAAGGAAAGACGGAAACCTGCA
This sequence comes from Neodontobutis hainanensis, assembly GCA_024349245.1. Taxonomy (NCBI): domain Eukaryota; kingdom Metazoa; phylum Chordata; class Actinopteri; order Gobiiformes; family Odontobutidae; genus Neodontobutis; species Neodontobutis hainanensis. Next base: position 1,064,491 of record JALDNG010000001.1, on the reverse strand, counting down.
TATTTACATTGTGGGAGAGTAAACATGTTGAAAGAGCGTAAACGTAAGCACTTAATGCTTTTATAGATGTGGAGAAACAGCCAGCCAAGTTTGACTTTGTGACTTTGCACACAGCACGTACACAGGTTTTGTGTAAATGATACATGCATAATAGTATTTTATTTATTTATTTATTTTTAATTTCCATTTTTTTTCTTGTGTTAGACCTGACAGACGGCTCCCCAACCTTGCGGCAGATGGTTTTTGGTGTTGTGACAGCCGTCGACCTGCTTAACTTTGTCACACATCAGGAAAGGAGAGAGCGATCCATGTCAGAATCAACCGATGAGCTGTGTTAACTGAAGTGTACATTTTTAAAGAGCAGTAAAAGGCTACACAATCCTTTTTTCATAGCTTAAATTTTGATTGTTTTCAATGTTGAATGTCCATAAACTTGCATCTTACAGTGTAATAAATAAGAGCATTTCAGACATCCTGTGGTAAAGTTAAACATCTTTTTAAAGCTTGAATATCACTGCGTCCAGTGTTTTGAACAGCAAGAACTTACCTGAAAATCTGGAAAATACATGATTATTCTCTTGTACATGTTTGCAACCTTATGTATCCATGTTAGATGAATGTTGACCTTAGCTGTATATTAGTACATTATTTTCCTTTTTTATAATACCCCCTCCATTTTTATTGTGTATAGCCTATGTTTACAAAAAGTAGAGTGAGATATATTCAAATTATGGTGGTGGGGGGCTGCCTTTTTCTCTCTCAATAAAGTGCAAACAATTTTACTGTAAGTTTTCTTTAGTATTAAATCTTTGTGTCTGGATTTTTGTTAATGTATTGAATAAAATAAACAAATTAAACGAGCTCTGTATTTTGTCGTTTTGGGCTTTTCATTGTCATTAAGTGAATATGAAGTTGAAGTATTAGCCAAGTTGACCATACAATAGACTGTGAAACGTCATTGAACGCGTTGTTTGAGTCTGCCATGTGGTTTCTGGCACATGTAGCGCACGACAGGTTACACTGTAGCCTATTCGGTGACACCGCATTTTTGCATTTGTTATTAGCTGTTGGTTTCGGTTGGTTTACCATAACCTCTCTGGCACAAGCAGGTGTTTAAAAGAAGCGAACTACTGTACTTTGGTAGTGACCAATCAGCGTTGTCAATGCAAATGGTTGACTGTGGCGATCAGGTGGCGATGTATGTGTTGTGTGGTGGCTGCTACGAGCAGGGCTAGACAGCCAGTATGGCGGAGGAGGGCAGTGTGTACGACTTCAAGGGGCTTGAAAAACAATTACAGAGTTTGTTTAGCCGTTTCACGTGTAATGAATTGCAAGCGGATAGTAAACCCTTTTGTTCAGACTTTTGCAAGGTAAGCTACATTATTTGAGACTGATGACAGTCTTGTTGTCGAAAATAAGAGCATATATTGTTAGCGACTCCCCTCCCCCAGAACTCATAACAGCTAGTATTAGCAGTAAGCTAACATGTAGGTAACAACTGCTGCTTAACCCGGTAAAAAGTGTAAATATAAATCTGCATTAACTTTTTAGCGTTGTGTGCAGTATTCCAGGCTGTCAATTTTACTGTGTAATAAGCACTTCTGAGCTAATTAAATGTTAAGAGTTGGACAAAAGCTGGCTAGTGTAAAGCTAGCAAGCTAACGCTGCTAAATGTTTCCGACTTAAGTCTGGCTAGCCAGCAATTTGCATGAACGTTATCTTCATTACTAAGTCCTATTACCTGAACATTTTTTATTTTAATTTGATTTATTTTTTTACATAGAATCTTTGTTAAAGATTTAATTTGAGTCCATTTTATGAGCTGACGTAGGTCGATATGTAAGTTAACATGTTTTATTCGTGCTTTAGCACTTCCCAACTTTTCCCATAGACCGTGTTTAGCTTAAGTTTTTCTGTGGGTCAAATTAATATCATTCTTTCATCTATTGAGTCATTGTCACGTGAAAGCCACAACGACCCAGTATTTCCTAACTGCTCACTCACCTGCATGCATGTACATTTCAGCTCTTGCCCTCTCTACAGTAGCACAAGCTCCGTTGATAGTTTTATTGTATTCATACTAGTAATTGTAGTTTGTGCTTTTAAACATTAAACGCTCGTGTTTGGGAGTGGTCCCTTTTAGTTTACTTTGACCTTAAGTTAACAAGGTGACATTTTACAAGTATCAGTGAAAATATGATGGATGTCGAATTGACACTTGTCAGGCATCCATGATTTTTCATGAAGTATTGGATGACACTGTCTCTGTGCTTTTAGATTTTAGTGACATGAGATGTGTCTCGTACACATTACTGTCATATGTACGGTCATATGGCGTGTCACATTGGTTGTGTTTTTGTGTTTCTCCACAGCTGGTCGAGGAATATGCCTCTCACTGGCAGGTGCCGCTGCCACAGCTCAGGATTTTGGAGGTAGCTCTCTGCTACTTCACCCGAGTTTCAGCTTTCCTCACAGTGAACTGTGATCATGTGCTCAATACACTCAGCAGTCTGGCCTTGTGAGTACACCCCTTCCCTATAATTTGTTAGTGGTGTAACTCTATTGTAAAAATTGGTTTGCCTTTATATTTTACTTAAGAGTTTTCTGGAGAGTACAATTTAACCCAATAATTTGATGTTCTGTATAAGTGGGGTTTAAAAAAAATTGTCAGTTTTGCAGGCATACATCTATCAACCTAATGCTGTGTTGCAATTTCAAAACATGCTTTAAATTGCCTCCACAGGAGTATTTTTGAGTTGCTGCTATTCTTTGAGCTGAAGGACTTTTGTCAGGAGCCACTGAAAAAATTCACTGTCACATTCCAGGTGAAAAACAAATAAAGATTCTTTCTAAATATAAAAAAACATTTGTACTCTTACTCTATTGTTGCCTTTCCAGGAATGTTGTTCGGTCCTTGCAAAGCATCAGAATGTTCACATGCGTCAGGTGGAGCGATTGCTTCGGACTGGTGGGCCTTGGGCCAGCCAAACCTTACAGGCTGTTCTCAGCGAATCTAGTTTACCTCAGACAGAAGGTAATTACTTGCTTACATTGCTTTTTGTTCTTTTGATGCAAAGAAATTATATTTTATTCATGTTTCATCTGATTTGACTTTTGTCTTAGTGCATAGCTGCATTAGCTCTGAGCCACCGGTTTTCTTTGAGCTGAGGATTCGGTACCTTCTGTCCTGTCAGCGGCTCACTGAGGCTCTGGCCCTGGCTAAGTGTTGTGCTCAGCATCCCACAGCTGGGCAACACTTGTTCTTCCTCCAGGTTTACCTCACGTGGCTTTACAAAACATCACAGCACGAGCGCCTTCATAAAGAGGTTAATTCCGGAGAGAAATTTAACTTCCTGATTGTGAAAATTTCATCTTGTGCTGGCAACAAGATGCTAAGTTTTATTAATGTATAAAACCTGCTTTCTGTTAATCAGTTGGCTGACTTTAGTGGAAAAGATGCAGTGCACATTATCTGCAGTTTGGAGTGTGAGGAAAAGGATGAGCTGCTGCTCGCCTTCAGCAGAGCCCTTCTCTCACAACAGCTGCGCAGAGGAGACATGTTCTTTTTAAGGTGTGTGTGTGTGTGTGTGTGTGTGTGTGTGTGTGTGTGTGTGTGTGTGTGTGTGTGTGTGTGTGTGTGTGTGTGTGTGTGTGTGTGTGTGTGTGTGAGCAATTGTTTTAAATTGTGAATGTAAAGATTAATAAGCCATTTGAACACTGTTTGCAGTGAGCTGGTCTACATTTGGAGCAAACTCCACAGTCGATTGAAAACATCAAAAGAAGCTCTACTTAAGGATTGTCATCAACTCATGTTGTGTGCCACTGATGTCAATTCTATCTTCCCATTCATTAAAGTGATAATGCAAGAAGTGAGTACTTTTTTTTTTTTTTTTTTTTTTGGAAGAAAGGAAAAGTGTTTGTACATATTTAGAACAATAAAATAAATAAATAAATCTATGCTTGTTTTTTTTTTTTTTCAGTTGAGTGAAGACGGTATCCAGTTTTGCGTGGAGCTCTGTGCAAATGCTCTGCGGTCTTGCCTTCCTTGTGATGTCATCACCAAGTCGCTAATTTACAAAACGATTGCGAGCCTCGTGCCCACCGACCTGGAGGTTTGTCGCGCCTGTGCCCTTCTTGTCTTTTTCCTGGAGCGCTCCGTCGAGGCCTACAAGATTGTGTACATTCTCTACATGCATCCTGATCAGCAATACCACGTAGACTGCTGCCCCATCGGGAATAGCATTCGCTTTGAAACATTGCAGGTAGAGCTTTTTTAATACAGCACAGAAAATAAAAATGGTGTCTTGATATGGAAATCTTTTTTTTAAAACTTTTTTAATTCAGACATTTCTTCTCTTTTAGATTCTGAAGAAGGATTTATATTTTGACCCAGAGTTTTGGAACCTCATTGCTTTGCGAACAAACTGTTTGAAACTAATGAATGAGAAAGTGTTGAGCGCTGCCCTTGAAATCCTGGAAGAAAAATGGGTTCCCAACTACAGCCTCAAAGAGCCCAATTTATCCTCGGGCAGATCAATCTGTAAAAAAGGAAAGGGGCTTCACAAGTCAAAGAAACGGCACTATAAAGAGGACCATCAAAATCACAGAGACACAACATCAAACAGACTGAAAGCAGGAAAAACTCAAATAAATAATTATCACTCTTTGAGGAAAAAAGGAAACCGGGGCACACGGCAATGGAAGGAAGTATCATTGGAACCACTGAGACGTTCATCACTTTGGCAGCTGGACAGAATACACAGCAACAGAGCTGCAAATTATGGGGAAAACCGACGCACTACAAGGCTCTCTGAGAAAATCCCACCCAAACGTAAGATTCGAAAACCAAAGTGGCTTCTGGAAGACTCAGGAACTCTGGAGAATAATGCTCCTCTGACGGTGAGAAGACGGCATCAGAGGCTGCACTACACATCGATTGGAAAGAGGTCTGAAGCGGTCAAATACAACGCAAAAGACAAAGTAAACTCAGAGTTAAAGGTGAAAGAAAATGACAAAAAAAAACAGAAAGAAGTGCCATTGGATTCTGTGGCTGCCTCTACTCCACAAGTTATTCTGGAGCTGTCCTTACCAGACAATGAACTGATGGGTACATTTTCAGAGGAAACCTGCAACAGACAGAGAGGCTTTCCCCAAATGCTGTTTTACAGACCTACTGTAAAGATTCCTTCTGCTGCACAGCCAGAGAAGCCTGTTGATCGTAATGAAGTCATCCTCAGAGCGGAGAACACAGCCATGTTTATGGAAATGCTCCACTGTTATGCGCGGCAACCAAAAAGAAAAGCAAACAGGGCCAACAGTCATGGCTCAGCCTCAACAATAACACATTCTTCTGGACAAGCAAGTGCTTCAAAAGAGGACCAGCTTTGTGACAAGCCAGCTGTGGAGATGAAAGTTACCATTTCTTCACAAACTCACAAAGTGACAGATAAAGTTCTGAAGAGGTCAAGAGAAAGAAGAGAGCTGCATGACAAGTCTGTGGTAACCGGCAAGAGAGACGGAGCTCAAGAAGCAGACGTCTCTCAATCCAGGTCCTTAGCCACAGTCCTCCCTGAACAGTCCACAGTGGAGATGAAGGTCACAGTGGCCTCTCAGAAACACAGACACTCTCCAAGACTGGAAAAAACTCAAACTGCAGAACACGGATCGGACACTGTCTCACAGACATCAACTCCAGAGAAAAAGCAAGCTGAAATTTGTGATCAGATTCTTCCCATCTCTTGCAAAGCTTATGAGCACTCACTGTGTCAGGATTCTTTGATTACAAATGGAGAAGTACTTCTAAATGGAACTTTAAATCAAGAAGTAGAGTCGCCTTCTTTACAGTCTGAAGATTGTCAAATTCCACTTGATACTGCGAGTGTACAGGGCACAGTTAGCATATCAGGGGCAAAAGCTATTCATTCACATACCACAGACTATATAAACACTTTACCTGCTTTAATTTCGGAGACAGACCTGAAGTCTGTAGCAGGAGCTTTTGCCACAACAGTTAACAGTGCCTCTGAGGACTCAATAACTGAAAACAATGCTCCTCCACAAAAGCAGCCATCCTTCAGCTGCTCTCCTCCAGAGAATACAACTTGGAACAAAACCCAGGAAGTCACTCAGGAGGAATACGACTCGATGAATCCGCCCCCGGAGTGTGAGGAGTCCAAGTTGGAATACCGCTGTACATTTTGTCAGAAGGACTTTAAGGGAAGTCGAGTGGCGGCACACGCCATGTTTCATTATCGCAAAGATGAGTGCATGTTCTGTGGCGTGGCATTCAAAGACAACCTCAAGCGATTCTACACCTGTAGTGGCAAATGTTGAAAACATCTGGATGAAAACCGCTGACTCCAGTGTTTCTGCACTTGTCAACTCAACAGAAATTAAACCACCCGTTAAAAAGAAAAAGAAAATCATTACTGAATATGAAGCTAGAACCTTGGTTAAACCCCACAAGAAAGACAAAGTGAGTCAAAATGGGGAAAAAAAGAATGCTAAGAAAAGGCAGAGGAGCCAAGAAGCAGTGAAAATGTCTGCATCCAAAAAAACGAAATCTGTGCAAAATGTTGAGAAGGGTTCAGCTGTGGAGGAGAAGACAATGACAGACACCACAGGCTCTACATTAAGCACCGCCAATAACTGTGAACCTGCCATTACTAATAGTACAAATGAAACTTCAAAAAAGAAAATTCAGATGGGAACAGTTGGAAAGCAAAAAAAATCATCTATTCAAAATAAAACTCAAACGGCAAAAGAAAAAGAGGAAAAATCCAAAAGGAGAGGTGATCTTGATTGTAAAAACAAACCAGAAAAGAAAGTTAATAATAAAGATGGAGATGTAAAGAAAAGAAAGAAGGAATCATCTAAATCTGTAAAGTCAAAGGCTATAGGCCTGAAGGTTGAGGGCAAAGCAGCACCTAAATCGCAGGTGTCTTCAAGCACCCAAGAAGAAGAAGCAGCCGTTACCTCTGAAAGCCTTGAAATGGTCACACCAGCTGAAGTACAAAAGGTCGAGAAGAATGAACACGACGAGACCTGCTTAAAGTACAACGAGAAGGTATACGACCTGGTGTCGGAGGAGGAGGAAAGCCCCCTGGTGGCGTTCAATAAAGCTTTGACTGAGTACAAGAAGAGGCCATACATGCGTCTCCCGGCTACCGCTTACCTAGAGGAAAGGTACACCACCATGCCGAAACGACGGAAAGACATGTCCACGTACTTCGGGTCGTCTCGAAAAAGCCTTAAGGCCGCCGAGAACGTTCCTCCTCATAAACAACGATGTGCCAATTGCTTCGCCACTTTTAGCAGCAAGGAGGATTTGCAGTGGCATCTCCAACAAAAGTGTTCAAGCCTTTTTGGCTTTGAGTCTGATGAAGGCGGTGAGTAATCATTTGAGGTAAATGCACATATCCAATTCCAAATAATACAGGTGGATGTTTAACTCTTGTCTCTGCTTTGTTCAGGCACCAGTTGAACGTCTCCAGGATACAGGGAGACTGGACTTTGCCTGGCAGAATCGGCTGAGGCTTGCAAGGAGGATTGTAAAAGTCAATGTTTTCTGTGGATTTTCTGCTGCTGCCAGGATGCAGCCAGAGACGTGAACGAGCCAATCTGTGACGGACTACTGAACTGTTCTCCCCCCCAGTCAGACTGAAAAGTGCCTGCTCTGGACTCCCACTGAGAAATGTCCAGCAGCTCCAGAAATGTTTGTGGCTTTAAAAATAAATATATAAAAAAATGAAATAAACTGGACTAAAAAGCTGTGAAAACTTGGCGCAAAAAAACAAACAAAAAAAATAGACTGCTCCTGCTTTCAACAGGATACATATTTTTCGCAAGCCATAAAATAATATATATATCTATATATTTTCATTTTTAGTTTTTTGCACTTTTGATCTGTCCTGCTTAAATTCTGACGCATCTGTGTTATTTTGTTTGATGTTACATGTAGATTTAAAAGTTCACACATTGTTTGGGCTGAGAGTCTAAACTTGAACTTGCTCTGAGATTGTTGCATCTTCTTTACGGAGGTTTTATGTAAATGTTTTATTAAATACTAATTGTATTAATTGCCGCTCCCCGTGGGGTCGAAGTAGGTTCATGCTACTTTTCCCTTTACAGTTTTCATATTGACCAGGAGAGGGCAGTGTGCATGTCCTTTCTCCTAGCTTAACTTACATTTTTTAATCAAAGGAATTTACATTTGTTTTATTTCTCTGTGCTATTTATTGCTGTTATGCATGTAACCTGGTTCCAATCAAAAATAATCAGCTGTTTTTTTTTTGTTTTTTGTTTTTTTTTTTTCATTTAGCAATAACCAACAAATGTGCTATAACTCATTTGTTTTTGATTTTTGTTCCGTATCAGTGGAGCAGTCATTATTTTAACCATGAAGTTGTAAGTTTTATGGTTAGGCCACATCAAATGGAGCAGCAGGTTATATTTATTTATGTTTTATTTTCTATCTTTTGTAAATATAAGAGTTTCAATAGCTTACACTATAAAGGGTGTTGGCTCTGGGTTTATATTTTGTTCTTGAAAGAAAAATTAAAACTTCTTTCAAATGTCTTGTCATTATTTTTTATATTTTTTATTGACTCTAAACTTTGTTTCAGCTTGCATATTTGCTACATGCTTGTTTTTAATAGTGTAATGCTCATTTTCTGAAGCCAAAACCCAGGTGCACTTAAAAGACCTTGGTGGCCTCGGGCAGAGACTCTGAGCACGTCTAAACCCAATATAAGTGGAGAAGAATTTGACTATTACTGTTGAAGCAGCAAAAGCATAATTTTCCACATTAAAGTTGGTGCAGGCAGTTGCAGTTATAATACCTGATAGAAGGTATTCATCACTTTGTTAATCCACAGGGTCACAAGAGCCAGACAGAAAGACGATCTCTGCTTTTCATCGCAGGTAATATTGTTTATTGTGGCAGACAGATGGAGGGCTGTGGAGGAGGGGGTCATGAAACAGGAGAGCATGGGAAGAGTTGTGTGGAAGAGGCAGACAACGTGTATTTACAGTCGCTCAGTCCATGCACAATTATATGTTTACACTGTTTTTTGGCATTAGAATTTTATAGACTTTCAATTTCAATCAACATATCCTATAAATATGGCCATTTAATTTTTACACAACCTTGAATGACCAATTTCTGAAGCAAAAGCAATCCTTTAAATACACTATTTTATAACCACAGATAAGAAATAGGACTTAAATACAAACAAAATTTTATATTTACATTTTATAATAGATAAATTATTGAAAAAAACACAAAACTAAGTGGTAAAGCAGCATCAAAAAGACCACAAAGAGCATTTAAATTATTTTGATAGAAAGGCTATTGCTCTTAAAGTAAAGGTAAATGACCTCTGCTCCATCTCCTTCAGTATCAACAGATTGGGCTTTTAGATTCTGCTAAAAATATGTTTCTCTTTCACCTAAACATGTAATAAAGGACATGCAGTTGACATCATGTTACACATCCCCTTCACACTCTAAAATATCTCCTTCAACTTCGCCTGAAGCTTACTTAATGCAGGCTTGAAACACTATGGAGTGTGCTCTGTTATTATCTTATTCCACTTTCCGTTTCCTCGCAGCCATGGGGGATTAGCGTCTTGCTCCAACACGTTGCAGCGGGGTCGTGTGATTGGTTTTAGCCCGCCTCGCTGTCATGCCTTTTACGCAGCCTCCGGGTATAACCGGGAGCTTCCAGTCAACACTGCAGTATTTACACTGGGAAGAAGCCCAAGGTCTCAGAGGGCATCAAATATCCATCTTTCCCATCCTTTTATTACAGGGAATTTTGTAGCTGTATCCACTGTCTCTCTGTGATTGGTTAGTTCCACTCAGGCCTCATGTGGTTAGGGATGCATTGGCAGACTTGGTGGCTGTAGTAAAATCCAGCTTGGCAAACACGCCTGGGCTTCCTGCAGGGCAACCTGTAACAACTAGAAGACACACACAAAAATATAAATATCAGTAAGATGTATATTTAGATAAAAGTTAATGCATTCCTGGAATTTGTGCCACTACCCCCAGAGATAATTCTGTGAACTGACAAAATCACAGCTTTTATTGTGCTAGTCTTTGTACCATTTTCTTTATCTTTAGTGTAGTGCTAGTTTAGGAATGTTGCCCGTCGCAATCCTGTTTCTCATCTTATCTAGCCCTCAGTCTATGTCCCTAAGACCATTACCTACAAAAGAGACTATGATAACATGAGAGACTGTTTATGTGTCTATGTGTAATTCTGTTTTGAGTGAAAACTGAATAAGTCTTTAGACGTTAGAGGTCACTTGTATGTTTTTGTTCTGAACTTTCCCACATTTTTAAAGCTAGTTGAATCTCATGTTTGTATGTCAGGAGCTTTTAGTGCCTTTCGCTCCATCAGTCTTTGCGCTGTGTGTCTGATGGCTGCTCTGCTCACTGTCATTGAGTTCAAGCTGTGTCTGTGCAGGCCTCTGAGGCGAGCAGGAGTGTCTGTGGGAACCGCAACGAGCATGAAATGTGCACATAACATGGGCATACATTAAGAACGCCAGACCTCCATAAAAGGCCGGGAAGACGAAAGAAAACGGAAATACTAAGTAGTTATTTTTCGACTGTGGAATGTTTGTCATGTCCATCGAGAGTTCCCTGATCTAACTGCTTCTCATTTTAAGTTTCTTTTCTGTTTATGTGCCAGGGTAAACAGTTGAAATTCTTATGAATTATGCCAGGCTGTAAAATGTCAGGTTAAAAAAAAAATCAAACCTTTCATCCACCTACCTGCAAGTGTTGGGGTTGAACCTCTTGCCTTGCCGTAGACAGCTCTCTGGACTCTCTCTGCACTGACACAGGCACGTGTCAGGATTTAGGGGGTGGTTTCCTGGACAGGTCGCATCACACACACAACCGCACAATTCCTCATCCCACCTTTGGCCATAGGGGCACCACTTCCCCTCTCCTTGACCTTCACACTGGCATTCACCTGCAGCAACGATACATATATATATATATATATATATATATACATACAGACATACATACAGAGCTTTCTGACATTAGAACACAAATAAAATTAATATCTTATTACAGGTGTCGTGGTCCAGTTTCCAGCCTGGGTCACAGCTGGCCTCTGTAAGTCCATTTCGACACACACACTCGCAGGTGGACTCCTCTAAGACTCTGTTGGGCCCACAGAGAGCCAGCAAGCTTGAGTCCAAAACCTCTGGAAGATACACAAAGATAGAGCCAATGAAACATACAAAATGTGTTTAGTTTTGTAATAAATGGTGTTTTTTAGTTTATGTTATTAGTTCAAATGGACAAAGCTGAAAGGAGGTTAGACTTGTGGTGGCCTATAACAATAACAGACTAGGCTATTCCTACCTGTATCTCTTTGGGAGTAGTTAATAGAGTCTGTAGAAACACACATACAGCTCACTGGGTCCCATAAAGAGCCTGCAGCACAAGGAATGTCAGGCGGGGAACACCTAAACACATAAATACACATTCATATTATAAAAACACTTTTAACATAAAATGACTCGGCGATGTTCCCTAGATTGAACACTTGTCACTCACAAGTGATCTGTTGTGGCTCTTCTTATGATGCTGTGCAGTGGCCTCTTGGATAAGCATTCACATGAAGTGTGGTTGACAAAGGTTACCATGACAACGGTCCTTTCCATGCGAGGTGGGGTTAACTCCATCAGCTAACAAGTGGAAACAAAAAAGTGAAGGGCTCTTGTGGGTGTTTATATGTATACACTACAAAAGCTTTATCTTTATCTTCCCTTGTTTTACTTTGGATTTGTTTTAAGACTAAGATCTAAACTCTGCGTGACTAAAGTCCCACTGCAACCAGTGGGTGGGTTGCATAACAGTTGATTGAAGTGGTCTATAGAGAAACTCTGCCTTCTACTTCTTTTGGTATATTATATAAAATATATATATATATATATATATATATATATATATATATATATATATATATATATATATATATATATATATATATATATATATATATATATATATATATATATATATATATATATATTTGTATCTTTTCTTATCTTTAAATAAATCCTATACCATTTGTACCATTTGGATGTGATGTCATTGTCACTTACTGTTTTGTTGACAAGTGTGTAACTTGTATTTGTGCAGTAAAATGCTTCATTAGTGCAGCATCCACCACAGCGATGCAAAGCCACACAGCGGGGAAGGTAGAACTGACTGGTGGAGTCTGGGTATTCTTTGGACACTTCAACACAAACTTCTCTGGGCTGGCAGGACGTCTTCTGGATCTCTTCCAGGATCACTAAAATATACATATACAATATAACATGTATAACTGCACACAATTTTCCATTTTCATGTTTAATATAAGAATAAAAAACACTTACTCTCTAAAGTTCCATCAACTTTGTAAAGAGCCTCCTCTCTGGGCTGACCCCACAGATGTTCCTCACCAGAGAGGATTGGAGGAGTAGCTGAAGACATGGAAAAAGTGGAGGAGGAGGAGTGCCATGATTTCTTCCTCAGACAGTGCTGCAGCAAACTGTACTCGGGGAATAGAAGCTGTAACAGCTCATCCACACTTGTCACTGTTTCAAAATTGGGCTGGTCGTCTGACAAAACGGGAGCCTGGAAAAAAAGTGGAAAATTTTGAAACAAATGACATTACTTTGAATTGAAATGAATAATATAGTAGCCTATTACATGAGCGACTTAGAAGCATCCCTAGTAAATTAATATAAGAGTGAGTGGTTGTCGTTAACTGTCTGTCCCTAAATGTTAGCCCTGCGACTAACTCTCCACTGTTTAACTGACCTCAGGCCCAAAGCTGCTGGGGTTGCCTCCAGTCTATATATCAAGTTCATATATCATTATGATAAATCCCAAAACAATCGTTTTATTTATTTATGTGTTGATATCCATCTTTTTATTTATGTACAATAACTGTTATTAATTATACATTATCCTGTGTGTAAATGGACATTTCCTCACTCACAACCTCACTCACAATAGATGAATACGCCTGTGAACAATTTAGCATTAGCCTTCCTTAGCATTTGTCACTTGTGTTTTTCTGATGCTAACAGTATTTAAACAGCTAAAACTCACAGGGAATTTTAAAATGACATTGGTCAAACATTTTCTTAGAAAATTTAGCTCTGAACTACGACTAAAAATGTTGGTATTTTAGGTTCATCAGCTAAGGCTAATGTTGAATTGCTAGTAGCAGTATTTTGTAACGTGCCACCAGAAAGTAGGTTAGCTAAACCTCTAAAAGGTAATGTTGGTATTAAGTATTGTTTTTATGCTCTTATAGTTAGGATACATATTTCGATTAGCAAAGCTGACACTGTTGTACAGTATGAGACGATGTTACAGTATATTGTTAAATGATGGCTGACTCTGCTGTCTCATTTTGATTTGGGTGTAAGCAACCACGTCCATGAGGTCATGCTGTGGGAGGATGAAGTCATGACGGACAGCGCTTTGGGGTGTGTCTGTTAGATATTGTTGGCACATTGACACACGCACATCCACACACCCAAACTATCGTCAGATCCTCTGCCTCTACCATTCACAAGATGTTTGCTCTACATTTAGTGCTTATCAATAATTGATGTAGATGTTGGTGGCTGACAGACACATCAATAAATAAAAGGTAAAAAAAAATATCTGTAGCTATTAATATTTAACCAAAGGCTGACATACAAATATTTTTGTGCAATGGTAATGTTATATTTCTATATCCTGATGTTTTGCCAAAGCAGTAATAATGGGAAAGGTTTTAAGTTGAGTCACAATTAATATTTTGGTAACAATCTTAAGCACAGTGTAATTTGTTTTCCAACAAGATCATGATATAATATTAATGATATGTTGAGGGTAGTTACTGGAAATGGCACTGTCCACTGGGATTTCTCAATTGTACACATAGAGTGATTGTTAATTCATGAGAAGTCTTCATAATAAAATGTCTGGTAGAGTAGGGATTTACCATTATTGACTGGAAATAGAATATGTTGCAAACAAAACTCATGACTTATAGTTATCTGAAGTGTTTGAAGTAAAAAAAGCTTTTAATGCTAATCACTGTCAGTTACTATGACGAATGCTTGTGTCAGAATTCAACAGAACTGGAGATTAAACACCTGATAGTTTCCTGGTAGGGCCATAAACTGCATTTACAGGCAGGTATACAAATTACAATCCAGGATAACACTTGTTTAAATCAAATATAAAACATGTCATTTTATAAAACAAATCCTTGAAAATCTCTGATAAACCAATTTTATGAAAACCAAAGTTGTTCCAAGAAATCCTGAGTTCCACATCATTTATCTGAAGCTCGACACCAACCTATTTTGTATACATACATAACTGAATACCAGGGCATATTTTCTCTCATTATTGTTGACATTGAGATCTGTTCTTTTCTTTCATGTAAGGATGAAGTCTCAGTACCTTATGTAAGCCACTTCATGAGCTGACGTTGTTGCACATAACAGATGGTCCATGATGATAAGCTTGACAGGTAAGTGTTTTGTCTTTATTTGTCATTTTTAAAGCCAGTAATAGCATATTTTGTCTATAGAAGAATTTCATTTATTCATTAATAACTGACCCCTTCCCTTTACCCCAACAGCAGATAAAGTGACACAGCAACATTAGTCAGTTGATTGAGAGATATCTCACCTTAGTGCCCATGTCTCCTCCTTGGTAATAGTCTGTATAGTCTTGTCCTAAGCACAAACTGCTGCTATTAAGGATCCATAGGAGCAAAGCTGGTATCCACATAGTGAGGTATAGAAGTTTATAGATGCATGTAAAGTGAAGGAATGGGAGAAGGAGCGTGAGAGGGTGAAAGGGAGGAGCAGCAGGGTATCACAGAATCGGCAAATATCCTTTTTGCTCCTCTCTTCATTCTATCCAGGAACAAAGTTGCTCTTCCGGCACAGGTTGTTTGAATGTGGAAATGGAGCTGAATAAAACATGATGAGAAAATCTATTTTGTGTTGAGAACACAGAACCTTTTGTGTTCAGAGCAGTGACTTCCTCTGGTTTTGCTGTGCGTGCATTGTTCCATTTATTTTTGTAGGTCAGGTGTCTTGCTTGAAAGAGTAGCGCAGCTTGTAGCAGCCTGTCTTTTTCACTTTCGAATCTTGAATGTCTTGAATTTGTCCTCGACCTTAAATCGGATCTATTTTTAAAACCTTAGTTGTCCTTGTCTTCTTGTCCTTCATACATGGGCACGTCCTTGCTTCTCTTATCTATATATTTTCTTCTCATACAGCAGCTGTGTTAATCCGATCTCCCGTTTTAGGGTAAAGCTTAGTGCATGTGTCTTTGGGGAAACTTCTTTTTTTCTGGTTTCTATATTGGTCAAAACTTTTCAGTCAAGCCGAAAGAGACAACAACGAGACAAAGAAGAAAAAAAAGGAGCTTATTCCAAAACCTGATTCACAAAGGAGTTACAAAATATTGTCTGGTTATAATTCAATCCAAACAGACGTGGTTGTAGGATTGTGTCCTGTCTGCGTCCTGTCTGGTGAATGAGAAAAAATTTGCCTTAAATGGATGGGCTGTACCTTATGGGTGGAGTTAGAGATCAAGGCAGAGGATTTGTGCATTTGTAGCTCACTTTTTCTCCAAAAACTGTTGTTCACAAATCCTCAAATGCAGGCAATATCTCTTTATATAATTCAACATCCTACATATTTCTCAGTGAACTGCAAAAATGTAAGCCTATGATTGTATTTAATGGTGATGAATGTGGTAACCGGTTAAGTGGAGGTCCTACGTAGTGCCTATTTATGAGCTGCTGAGTCCTCTGCTATCTCCCCTTCCTGCTTCACTGCTTTATGTCAAATGCCGAATCTCAAAATTACTATTCACATAAAGCTATTATCTGTAGCTCTAAACACTTATTTTTGTCTCGCACACTCCATTAAAACCTAAATATGCTTTTTTTTTCTTCCTGTTTGACTGTTCAAAGTCTTTAGAACACTAACTTGACATACCTCCTTAATCATTCTGCCCTAAGGATGAATGCCGGTGTTACAAGAGGAAGGTGAGAAGAGGTGAATAATTCTCTTATCTTTTCTTTCCTAGGGCAAAGCACATACAATGAATAGGAAAAAGAATTATAGGAAAATGGGCAGACGTAGACTCACCGCAATGGAGGGGGGTAAGAGGTGTGTCTGGGAAACGCTCGAGTGAGAAAACATCCGATTTCTGGGCCAGTCACTGCCAGCCTCTTCAAGGATTAAAGACGCACGCCCCGCACTCACATGGTGGCAAGTGCCTGCATGCAATGCGCTTTAAGTGAAATCCATGCAGCCAAATTCCACATTCCAGTCATTGCATTCTCAATTTCATCATGTGAACTGAATAATTGCTAATATCCAGAGACAATTTTAAATATATTTTATACAGCTCATAAGCTGTGCTCTGGCAGAATTTGAGATTTTTTGGCCATTTTTCAGAGAATATAATTGATAACACAAAAAATTTTTTCATTTATAGTTGGTGGTTGGGTGAAGCAATTTATTGTCAAACACTTGTATTTACTCTTTTTAAATCATAAAGACAACAGAAACTACCCAAAAACCCTGATCCAAAGTTAACATACCACAGTTCTTAATACTGTGTACTGGCACCTTTAACATCAATGACAGCTTGAAGTCTTTTTTGGCAGTAAAGCTGCCCATTCTTCTTGGCAAAAAGCCAAATTCTTGGGCTGTCTTGCATGAACTGATCGTTAGAGATCTCCCCAGAGTGGCTTAATGATATTAAGGTTGATGTCAGGAGACCAGTCCAGAACCTTCACTTTATGCTGCTGTAAGTAATGACAGGTCGACTTGGCCTTGTGCTTTGGATTGTTGTCATGTTGGAAATATTGGAAGTATCTCCTATGCGCAGCTTCTGGACTGATGAGTGCACATTTTCTTCCAATATTTTCTGATAACATGCTGCATTTATATTTTCCTGTGCCTTTGTAGCTCACACATCCCCAAAACATCAGTGATCCACCTCCATGTTTCACAGTAGGAATGGCGTACCTTTCATTATTGACTCCTCTCCAAATGTAACGTTTATGGTTGTGGCCAAAAAGTTAAATTTTGGTCTCATCACTCTAAATAACTTCTCTGATCTGTTTGGGGTATTGTAAGCAGGATGATTTGTGGCTTTTGCGTAGTAATGTCTTTCTCGACTATGCAGCCCCTTTCTCTTTCTCATTTACATTTACATTTATTCATTTAGCTGACGCTTTTATCATTGTTCATTGTTCTACAGTAATTATTTACAAGTGTTACAGCCACTGGATGCAAGGTGGGTTAAGTGTCTCGCCCAAGGACACAACAACAGTATGAACTGTGGGGAGAGTGAGAATCGGACCGCCTACCTTCCGGTTGAAGGACGACTGCAAACACATTACAGGTAAGGATGGTTTTAGTAGCCATTCAAACCTGTTTGTGTCAACTTGTGTGCATGTTATCAGGCCAAAATTGGGTAGTTTCTGTTGTCAGTATAATTTCAAAAGAGTAAACACTGTTTGACAATAAATGGCTTTACTCAACCACTAACTATGAGTGAAAAAAAGCTTTTGTGTTATTTATATTCTCTGAAAAATGGCAAAAAATCCCAATTATTGTATGGGTATGTAAACTTATGAGCACAACTGTATATACAGTATATTATTGCTAGGCACTGGGCAATCTAGGACATACTTATAGACTTGACCATAACCTTTATAAGAAGGCAATGGTAGATTAAACCAAAGTAAAGGCCAACTGAAGTACGTCCCATATAACATTGTATTCTCCTGGTGGTCTTATTGCAAACTAGATATTTTTTTAGAACATTAAAGTCCTGGAAGGTGGAAACATTTTATTTTATCTAAACTTAATCAGTTTATTGACAAAATTTTAGGACTCTACCTAATATCAAATGTCATAACCAAAATTATTACTAATATAGTTTATAATATACCACCTTTCACCATAATCAGTCAAATGCAGTTAAGTGGGCAGCAGTAGCTCAGTGGGTAGAGTGGCCATCCTTCGACCGGCGGGTGGGCGGTTTGATCCCCGCTCGAAACATCCCAAAACATCATAGCATCCCGCTCTCCCCCACATACTGTTGTTGTGTCCTTGGGCAAGACACTTAACCCAGCTTGCCTCCAGTGAAGTTCTGTAAAGGTAAATGAAAGCTTAATGTAAAGCTTAATGTAAAGCGCTTTGAGTGCCTACTACAGTAGGTGGAAAAGTAGTATATAAAATCCCCGACCAACAAGGGGACAAAATATTTGCAGCTGTTCTTGTGCGACTTTTAATATGTGTCTGTCCCAACACCCAAAGCCCCACAGCAGATATAGCGCCCTTTGCACTAGAACACACATCAGTGGGATAAAGCAGTTAAAGCAGTTGTAGTGTCCACTTCTGCAGAGTAGACCATAACCTCTCCAATTGGATGTGTTTTGTCCTCACAAATGTGCTGTAAATGGTCATGAGCTTGAGATGAAGCTGTAGTGTAGTACAATCAGCACAACTTTGCTCACACAGTATAAATGATATATTTTGATTGAGTTAGACTCCTATCATGACCAGATGGCCTTGCTCTTTATTTTCTGTCTACCACAGCTTTATACATGTAAAAGCTCTTTAAAACTTAATGAATCTAGGGCTTGTTTGGCTTAAATAATGCACAAGCCACTCCAACATATAAAATGTGATTTGACAAGACTGTTCCTTTTAGACAACTACGGTGATTCTCAGCTACAAGAGAGATACAAAAGCAGAACACACAGGCTTACAGTTATTTTGTAACTGCATTGTAACCAGCCCAGGTAGTGTTACTTCATCTTTTGTCCATGTCTATGTGGGCTAATATTTAACAAACACACTTCAAATTTGGCAATAACACTACTTTATTGACTCACTAATATAGGCCCGCCCAACAATATGTGTTGTTTTTGCTCGGGCTTAAACAATACATTCTTTAAAGTACAGAATATTGTAACAATTACATATTTTCTCATTTTCAAAATATGTAAATAATTACAAACAGCATTGGTGTTTTTTCAGGCTTAGAGTTTGTAATGTGGCGCCATCAAGTAGACTTGAAGTGTACTGCACCTGTAGTTCATTTAAATAAGTCCAATAGAACATGACAATTTCTGCTTCATTTATATCTAAGCGTTCTGTAACTCAGCATAACTGAAATATACACATTAGAAGTATAATCATGTTCACTATGATTGTTATTCATTTCACTTGCTCTACTGGTGTTGTGCCTAAGGAGTGGTATTTTAGTAAATTACATTTACATACTGCCTTGTTTTGCACCAGACAATGCAACAGGATTTAAAACTCGGCTATTAGAGCAGATATGAATAAATAAAGTGAATCTGAACAAAACACACATATACTATATACAAGATTAGTGCAGATTATGTGAGAGAACAAACCTGGGATCTGATGAGAGCAGTGTCTAAAAGATATCACTCTTTCTGGAGTGAGGCGGCTGTATTCTCAGGGTGATGAGGAGTTTAATGGCTTTTTTAAGCCAGGCATAAATCAGAGGGTTCATACATGAGTTCACCAACATGATCAATGGCTGCCTTCTTCTCTGAACGTTTCACATTTAGGGCTATAATGTCAGTGGTAGTGATTTTTGAGCGAGTAGCCTGTGCCTGAGAAACAGCAACCTCAAACACTCTTGTACTCTATGTACAGAATAACCAAGACTGTACGAGGCCCAACACAAGTAACAAAGAGGTTCCTGAGATGTAGCTGATGACCACTACACATTCTCTGTGGCACGAGTTAAACCTGTGATGGGCTGGCTCAGGTGTCCCATCATAACACAGTCGATATAGATAAGAGAGCAGGTCCAGCTCAGACATTTGACCACTATGACTCTGCTGAGGTGAGAGAAGTCTGTCACAGATAGCCAGGTAGCGGTCTACGGATACGAGCACCATGTTTCCTAAAGAGACAACGCGCATGCACTTCTACAGAAATGGATATTTTAAGACTAAGGATCAAAGGCCATTACACTGTTCAAAATCTCACAAGGTCCTCCAAATTTTGAGAAGTTTAAACTTTTTTAAACACTTTTCAATCTATCCACAGCAGATCAGTTTAGTGATGCAGACATTTATTAAACCCACCATGGTTGGCATTATTTAATGGTATTTTTGCAAACTTTTACAAAGTTATCACATCAAGAAAACCTCACAAGACTAAAACCACCTCCCTTCAGTCATCATGTGTCACACAAATTTAGCTCTTCATTTTAACTGTTGATCCTTATCTCATCAGGGATTGTTGTTGGAGCCTGAAAGGTTTACAAAGTTTGCATAAAGTTCAGGTTTTGTTCAGGCAGGTAGATGGAAGGTTGTGTTATTTAATCTTTGTCACTATTGCATCACTGTTATTTTCTTAACACCTGAGATTGGCTTGTGCCTTACTGGTTCAAAAGTGTTTCTGTACAGGGTAAAAGCTGTCAGGTTTTGTGGCTTTCCTTTACATCTTTCCTTAAAGAACTACAGAAAACTACATGCATTTACACGACTTTATTTCATCAATTTTTACTATTTACAATATTATACTGTTTGGTTTAATTCTTCACAACCAAAAAGGAAAATTACAAAAGCTGTCAAATTAGAGACCAAAATTGACCAAACTGACAAATTTTTCTCTAAGACAATTGAAGCTTGAAACTCAGTGTGTAGTAAAATAGATATGCATTTGTTATTTAATACAACAAACTGATCCAAAGTCAAAAGAGAACCATGAACTCAGGTTCTGTTAACCTGCAGACACGATGGCAAACATGACAGCAGGTATCTTCTTGCAGACAGCTCTGGTGCTACAGTCCGATCTGCATCAGACTGTGGACAAACACTGATGTTTCCTGAAGAGCTTCCTCGAAATAGGGTCAAGGGTCTAAGGACATCAGCACACCTCACTGGGGATGAGGTGGCCCGTGTTGGAGTCCTACGTTGGCCAAATTTCTGCTTTGTAATATTCTGTGGTGGGCTGGGGCAGCTTGTGCTCAGTCGTGACCGCTCGGCTCCTGTATTTGGCGGTTGAACTATTGGTAGTGTCCAGGGTGGTGGAGTCTGCTCAGTGATGTAGTGAGGTGATGCATTATGAGGAGAGTGGCCATCAGATCCAGAGCTACAAGAACAGAAGGATTTTATTGAATGGTGCATTTCATATGAACAATTCTATTTATTAAAATCATACCTGAACGACGTCAGCAGGAAAGAGAACGATGAAGTGTGTGTGGAACAGTCATGTTTCTGTGGGCTCGCCATAGTCACATAATCATCCTGATGGAGCACAAAAGCTCCCGGCGTGGCCTGTGGTGACATCATCATGTATCCTAGCCCTTCTTCCTCGCTTGACTCCCAGCCTTCCATCCTACACACCCTGGCTGGAGAATGAGGGTCTGTCTTCATCTCCATGTAACTCTCTGTGTCTGGCTCAGAGCTCGGCCTTGAAGGGATTTGCCGTGTTTCCTGAGCTTTGAGGTCACTTTGGCTCTGACTGTTTGGGTTTTCACATGGGGCAGGAGGTGGTGGAGAACTGTGAAATCTGCAGTTCATCAGCTTCTCTCTGTGTTTTGCTCGGCTGCGTTTTAAGACAAGCAGCCCTTGGGACTGACAGTTGCTGCTCTGACTGGAAGTGGGTGACCAGCTGAAGTCTGGAAGAGCTCGTAGAGCCCTCACCACTCCACGGATCTCCTCATGAATTTGTTGTGCCAGGGCTGGGTTTTCTGTAACAATTAGAGAATGAGGTTTGAATCCAAGTGAGTGTGAGGTTCAGGATTTGTTTCCCCATTACCTTCATCTCTCGCTTCCATCCAGATTTCTCCAGGGCCATGTGGTGCAGACCTGCCAAGCTCCACAAAGAATGAGCCGTCCAAGTGGCCAAAGCGTCGCACAGCCAGCAAAGGCAATGTAACCGATGGCAGATCAGTGCCTGTGCCCACTCTGAATAAGACCAGAGATGATGCTGTCAGGCACAGCAGGACCTCACCTGCCAGTGCTTTAGATCGGCCCAGACCTCTGGGTTTTACAGTGACTGGCCACACCTGAACAAACATAGTACATATAATATAATATAATATAATATATATATATATAACATTTTTTTTAAATCATCTTTTAAGTATTAAAAAAAAAAAAAAAAAAAAGACTTAAGACTAACCTGTTTAAAGAAAGCAGCCGGGGGTAAAGTACAGTAACCAGCATCCTCTTCATCAAATCCTTCTCCATGGCCTTCATCTTCAAACTCTTCCTCCAGTAGTTTCTTAATAGCAACATACCACTCGTGTTGTTCTTGCTCATCTTTCGACACAAACACAAGAGTCTGATCTTTAGCATACAATGCCACTTTGTAGTCTTTTTTGGAGCTGCAGATCTGACTCACACCAAGACAGCACCTCAGGTAAATCACCCTGTGAAGCAGAGTTTTGCCATCTGTGCTATAATATCTCTGTGGGTCATTCAAATGGAAGAAAAAAATATATATATATATAAACTCGTACAAACCCCTGATTGCGTGAGCCAAAGAGCATCATTTCACCTGAAGACTTCTCCACAGCTGCGAACTTCTCCTGTGTTTTGTACCACTCAAGTCGGCTTGGCCCACAGTGACTTCCAGCTCTTAAGACAAAATATCTTTTGTGCTTCTGCTCCTGCTTTCCCAGGTAACCCTGTTTCACCACATCACTTTGTGGCCCAGAGAGCGCACTGAAGGCCAGAGGGGCCAGCGCATCAGAGGCCAGACCAGGACAGAAGAGCTCCTCATCAAACACATCAGATGAAGGATGTTCATTTGACTGAAAGCTACAGTCTTCCTCATCTGTTGGTTTATCTGTGCAGAACGGCTGAAGATGTGACTGAAGGGGCAGCCAGGTCTGGATGGAGCTGTGGTGGGAAGTTGACAGAGAGGACAGTGCACCAGAGAGCCCTCTGCAACAATCTTCCTCACATTCATCATGCCCTTTTGTCTTTTCATTCATATCAGGATGGAAACCTGCACATAAATACCACAAATAGCCTCTTGTAATCTCAAAAGTCTACAGTAAAGTCCAAGTAAAAAAAAAAAACAACTGACATTTTATCAGTGTTTTCCCAATCTATGTAGAGATTTTTTCAGTTTGGTTGGTTTTGATTATTTCAAACTGGGTGAGATTTACTTTATAGTAAATGTAAAAATGTACAGACAATGAGTATATATGCATATGGCTAGTCTTCACAAAACATGGACAAAAATAAAAATTAATCTTACCTTAAGCAGAAAGGTACAAACATTACAACCCAGAGCAACCAAATTTTCTCATGACATAAAGTGTATAAGTGTTATTTTTGACGTTTCATTTTAAACACTGAGGCGTTGATCTTATCAGTGTTACATTCACGCTCAGGTGTGTCACAAGCCAATCAACATCTCTTCTTTATCCTTCACAGTATTGGGTATTGGTGCACGACAAACCGCATTAAGATGCATTAGCGCCATCTGGTGATGCGGACCAGCATTAACTTCAGATGGCGAGTTTTCTACAATGCTGCGTACACTGTTTTATAGCTGACACACTAGCTTGACAAACCAGTCAGTTTGTATTGCAATACAATAGTTGCAACATTTTTCCGGTGAAGATACCCGCAATCAAGGGTGGGACGTTCTGTTTCAACATCACCAACTTTTTCTTACTGTCACATAAGTGTCAAAAAAAAAACTGCTGCAATGTCAATTATTTGTCATTCGGCCCAACATGTCTGTCCTCCAGGGTGGTCTCTCCCTGCTCCTCAGCTTTTACAGCGTCTCTCATGTCCTGGCAGTGGTGGGAACAGGCCTGGGAGCAGTGGTTGTGATTTGGACAGCGAACCTTCTGGTGCGCCATGCCTGGTACACACAAAAGCTGTCGTGTTTCAGCAAGCCACCTACACACTCCTGGCTGATTGGTCACCTGGGCCAGGTAGGATGCAACACAGACAATCTACATGCCTATAAATGTCAGGAGAGTATGAAAGGGCTTTATGTAAACAGTTATGCAACATATTTGGGTAATTTAATCTATTTTAATCCAGGCTTTTGGCCTTCTAGAACATTGTTTCTAATTCAGTAATTTCACAATTTCAGATAAATATTTGTAAAAGTCACCAGGCATCTAATGTAGGTAGAAAACAGGTTCTAGTTGTATTTGAACAAGTTTTAGATGGATTTATAAATTGTTTATAGTCAGAAATAATATTATGCAAAAAATAATTGAAAGTACATAAAAATAGAACTATACTATACAAAAATGGGTTTAAATCAATTAAATAACACATAAAAATATATCTAAGACACAAAATGATTAAAATTCTACAAAAAACAACAAAAACAGGTAGTAGGGTCACAGATCAGTTGGTCTTTTGGGACACACTTCTCTAGAACAAAGTGGAGGAGAAGAACAACTTATTTTTGTGTGTATTTAATCATGTTTTGCCAGGAAATCCTGCATAGTCTGCCTTAAAATTATTATTTCCCATGCAGTTGCAGAGCACAGAAGAAGGTCTGCTCCAAGTGGACGAGTTGGTGAAGACATACAAACACTCCTGCAGCTGGTTCTTCGGTCCTTTCTATCACTTGGTCAGGATTTTCCATCCTGACTTTGTCAAACCTCTGCTCATGGCACCTGGTAAAACAGTCACCTAACTAACATATAAAATTAAAAATGAAAGGTTTTATTCTAAATATTTGTTTTTACTTTCAGGTAGTATCACTGTCAAAGATGAACTAATCTATGACCACCTGCGTCCATGGTTAGGTAGGTTTTTTTTCACATCTAGGGGCCTTTTTACAGAAATTACTTCTCAACTGGGGCAAACCATTCTTTTTTGTGTCCCAGGACAGAGTCTGTTGATAAGCAACGGAGACGAATGGTCTCGTAAAAGACGTATGCTCACACCGGCTTTCCATTTTGACATACTGAAAAACTACATCGTCCTGTTTAACACCTCAACCGACACCATGCATGTATGGACCACACTGGCAACATTACTAGTCAGTCTGAAATGATGAAATATTGTTTGAAAAGGACAATTATACATGTATCTTTCAGGAAAAATGGAGGCGTATGGTTTTGGACGGCAAGAACAATATAGAGATGTTTAATGATGTCACTCTGATGACACTGGACAGTTTACTCAAATGTGCTTTTAGCTACACCAGCAACTGTCAGGAGTGAGTCAGTTTCAGATATTTACTGTTTGCATATATTTATTTATGGCTTCTATGACTGGAGTCTGTATATGTTTTCAGATCAAACAGCGAGTATGTGTCAGCCATTGTGGAGCTGAGTGACCTGATAGTGGATCGGCGACTAAACTTGTTACACCACTGGGACTGGATTTACTGGAAGACACAGCAGGGTCAGCGGTTTAAAAAAGCGTTAAGCATTGTGCACAGGTAAGATTTATGACTAAGTGAAATATATGTGTGAGGTATATATATATATTAAAACTTTGTAAAATGCAGGTTTACCAGAGATGTGGTTCAGAAGCGCCGTGCTCTTAACACACAGAGCAAGAGTGAATCCTCCACAGCGGAACATAAGAGAAAGGATTTTGTCGACATCATACTGTCGGCGGAGGTACACACAAGAAATTGACAAAAAAAAAAAAAGGCCTATGGACTAATTCTATATCTGTCGCAGGATGAAGATGGACATGGCTTATCAGATGAGGAAATACAAGCTGAGGCCAACACATTCATGTTTGCAGGTGACACACTTTGTCTCTTCAGCTGTGACAATCCAATATGTGAAGTAGGCTTAAGGTGTCTTTCTTTTTTTTTTCCAATTAGGGCACGACACAACCGCCAGCGCAATTTGTTGGACCCTGTATAATTTGGCACGCCATAGCCACTACCAGGACAAATGCAGAGAGGAAGTGATGGACTTGATGCATAGACGAGACGTACATGAAATTGAATGGTTAGCAAATGAAAGGGGAACAAGGTTTAATGCAAAATAAAATGATTGACTCATGTTTTGTTTTTTGTTTTTTAGGAGAGATTTGTCAAGACTTCCCTTCACCACCATGTGCATCAAAGAGAGTCTCCGGCTCCATTCCCCGGTGCAAGCTGTGACCAGGAAATACACCCAGAACATGCAACTACCAGGGGCTCGCGCTGTACCTAAGGGTGAGAGGCACACAATGTCCCAGATTGTTTTAGTAGAAGTATTGCTCAGTCTGGTTTTGGTTTAGGAGAGTATATAACTATAATATTAATTCTGATATTCTTTTCCTTTAGGTGTTATTTGTTTGGTCAGTATTTATGGAACACATCACAACCCAGATGTCTGGTCAAACCCTCATGTAAGAAAATAAAGGAAAAAATCTTCCTGTATTTATTCCATCTATCATGTTTAACCCTTTTTGTTTTATAGGAGTTTGATCCCTTGCGTTTTGACCCAACTAACACAAATGAACGGTCCTCATCTGCCTTTATTCCCTTTTCAGCAGGGCCTAGGTCTTGTGCCCTTATCACTACATTTTATTATTTACTAAACAAGACGTAAAATCTTCTAACTGTCATTGAATGTGTTTACAGGAACTGCATCGGACAGAAATTTGCCCTAGCAGAGCTGAGGGTAGTTGTTGCTTTGACCCTGCTCAGATTTCGCCTGGCTTTGGGGGTAAATCATGAACTGGGGACTGGCACCATACGCCGTCTTCCTCAACTTGTTCTGCGTGCTGAAGGAGGCCTGTGGCTGCAGTTGGAACCTCTTACACCTCTTAGTCCAAAAGGAGCCTCAGCTGATTGAATGCAAAAAATGTTTTTACATACACAAAGCACTCTGTTTAAAACATTGGAAATTCTGTTGTACTATGTTTAAGGCTTTGCGATATCTTTGCTGTATTTTCTTATATTTACATTATTACAATTAGAAATACTTACCACAAAATTGGCATTAAATAATTGACAAAGTATGATGTGAAATTTAAGATGAGAAATCAGCAACACACAAACACAAAAATGTATGTTAAAACATTTTATGATTGAATAAAGCTACTATGTTATGTACATTAAAATTATATAAAAAGAAATGAGACAAAATTTTATTTTTATATTAGGGTACATGCTTAGAAGTAATAGGACAATGGCAAATTTGCATGATGCTTTTCTTCATGCTTTCATCTTAATGGATTTAAAGAAATAAAGTCTTTTAAATACTGTCTTTTTTGTCTTTGTATATAGCCTATATATGAAAGAATGAGATCAGGTGTCCTTTCAAATGTCCTAGTCATTCCTCTTGGTCCTTTCCACGGCTACGTATAATATACATTTCTACAGACTCTGGTGCTTTCAGCTCAGGGAGCAAAGCCCTAACCGGACACCAGGGAGGGGAGCGTTGTGAAAAGACACTTCCTAATGGGCTGGATCTCATTTCTCTAAATGCGCACACTCGATTTCTCCACTCCCTTCCTCTCCTTGCGTCTTAGTCCCGCCCACAGAGGAGCCACAAAGAGGAGAGAGGAGAGGAGAGGAGAGATGAAATAAGCACAGAGACATCTCTTTCATCAGGAGCGTCACCTGCAGCGACATATATTTTTGACGACATTTACAGCTGGATCTGCAGCAAGAGATCAAATTAACTTCAGAATTTTAATTTTATGTGATCTAAAGGTTCGCAAATAACATTTGTTGCATTTTAAATAAACAGACATTGATATATGACGTTCTTTCTCTTTATATAAAAAGAGAAAAAAAATATTATATAAATATATATACACTCATCCTAAAGGATTATTAGCAACACCTGATCAATTTCTAATTAATGCAAGAATCTAATCAACCAATCACATGGCAGTTGCTTCACTGCATTTAGGGGTGTGGTCCTGGTCAAGACAATCTCCTGAACTCCAAACTGAATGTCAGAATGAAAGAAAGGTGATTTAAACAACTTTTAGCGTGGCATGGTTGTTGGTGCCAGACGGGCCGGTCTGAGTATTTCACAAGATGTTCAGTTACTGGGATTTTTACACACAACCATTTCTAGGGTTTACAAAGAATGGTGTGAAAATGGAAAAACGTCCAGTATGTGGCAGTCCTGTGGGCGAAAATGCCTTGTTGATGCTAGAGGTCAGAGGAGAATAGGCCGACTGATTCAAGCTGATAGTAGAGCAACTTTGACTGAAATAACCTCTCGTTACAACCGAGGTATGCAGCAAAGCATTTGTGAAGCCACAACACACACAACCTTGAGGCGGATGGGCTACAACAGTAGAAGACTACACTCCACTACAAATATAAAAAAGAGGCTACAATTTGCACGAGCTCACCAAAATTGGACAGTTGAAGACTGGAAAAATGTTGCCTGGTCTGATGAGTCTTGATTTCTGTTGAGACATTCAGATGGTAGAGTCAGAATTTGGTGTAAACAGAATGAGAACATGGATCCATCATGCCTGGTTACCACTGTGCAGGCTGGTGGTGGTGGTGTAATGGTGTGGGGGATGTTTTCTTGGCTCACTTTAGGCCCCTTAGTGCCAATTGGGCATCGTTTAAATGCCACGGCCTACCTGAGCATTGTTTCTGACCATGTCCATCCCTTTATGACCACCATGTACCCATCCTCTGATGCCTACTTCCAGCAGGATAATGCACCATGTCACAAAGCTCGAATCATTTGGTTTCTTGAACATGACAATGAGTTCCCTGAACTAAAATGACCCCCATAGTCACAAGATCTCAACCTAATAGAGCATCTTTGGGATGTGGAGGAACGGGGGCTTCCCAAAAATCTCCATCAACTGCAAGATGCTATCCTTTCAATATGGGCCAACATTTCTAAAGAATGAAGAGTTGCCGATTAACCTACACATGCATGTCTTTGGACGGTGGGAGGACGCCGGAGTACCCGGAGAGAACACACAGTAAGACGTGGAGGACATGCAGCCTCATCACAGAAAGACCGGAGTCGGCCGAGAATCCTTCTACCTGTTAGGCAGGAGTGCCAAACACTCTGCCACATCAGGACTTATAACATCCACAAATAAACCATTTTAAGTCTTTGTTGAAGTTCATAAACCAAATCTGTTTCTTTAATATTATACCATGAGGGCATTTTTTCACTCCATTTCATCTTGTGAGTATAATACTTTGCTAGGATTACAAATATATTAATAATGTACATTTCATTTGAGGAGAAAATAGGATTGTTAAATCTAAGTAATATTTGATGTTAAGACAAAAATTTCTGTGAGAAAATTTTGTTTTTAAATAGATTAGTAGGTTTCTGTGTCCGGGGATTGGGTCGCCGAGGCTCCCGCCTTCGACTGCCACCCAATCCACATTGCACCGGCCCCTTACAGTTCCTCCTGCAGGTGGTGGGCCCACGGGAGGCGGGACAGACTTGGCAGACCCAAACGTACTGTGAGGGTCTGTTGGGAACGTTTGGCCGAGTCCCCTGTCAGAGAGATCTTCAACTCCCACCTCCGACAGAGCTTCGACCAGATCCCGAGGGAGACTGGAGACATTGAGTCCGAGTGGACCATGTTCTCCACCTCCATTGTCGACGCAGCCACTCGAAGCTGTGGCCGCAAAGTCTCCGGTGCCTGTCGTGGCGGCAATCCCCGAACCCGGTGGTGGACACCGGAAGTAAGGGATGCCGTCAAGCTGAAGAAGGAGACCTATCGAGCCTGGTTGGCTTGTGGGACTCCTGAGGCAGCTGATAGGTACCGGCAGGCCAAGCGGGCTGCAGCACGGGTGGTTGTGGAGGCAAAAACTTGGGTCTGGGAGGAGTTCAGTGAGGCCATGGAAAAGACTATCGGTCGGCCTCAAGAAATTCTGGCAAACCGTCCGACGCCTCAGGAGGGAAGCAGTGCCCTGCCAACACTGTTTACAGTGGAGGTGGAAATCTGCTGACCTCAACTGGGGATATTGTTGGACGGTGGAAGGAATACTGAGGATCTCCTCAACCCCACCGACACGTCTTCCAATGAGGAAGCAGAGGCCGAGGGCTCAGAGGTGGACTCGTCCATCACTCAGGCTGAAGTCACTGAGGTAGTTGGGAAGCTCCTCGGTGGCAAGGCACCGGGGGTGGATGAGATACGCCCTGAGTACCTCAAGTCTCTGGATGTTGTGGGGCTGTCTTGGTTGACACGCCTCTGCAACATCACGTGGCGGTCAGGGACAGTACCTCTGGACTGGCAGACCGGGGTGGTGGTCCTCTTTTTAAGAAGGGGACCGGAGGGTGTGTTCCAACTACAGAGGGATCACACTCCTCAGCCTCCCCGGGAAAGTCTATGCCAGGGTACTGGAGAGGAGAATGCGGCCGATAGTCGAACCTCAGATCCAGGAGGAACAATGCGGTTTTCGTCCCGGTCGTGGAACACTGGACCAGCTCTATACCCTCTCCAGGGTGCTGGAGGGTTTATGGGAGTTTGCCCAACCAGTCCACATGTGCTTTGTGGATTTGGAGAAGGCATTCGACTGTGTCCTCGTGGTGCCCTGTGGGGGTGCTCTGGGAGTATGGGGTCTGGGGCCCTTTGCTAAGGGCTATCCGGTCCCTGTACGACCGAGCAGGAGCTTGGTTCGCATTGCCGGCAGTAAGTCAGACCTGTTCCCGGTGAATGTTGGACTCCGGCAGGGCTGCCCTTTGTCACCGGTCCTGTTCATTATCTTTATGGACAGGATTTCTAGGCGCAGCCAGGGGCCGGAGGGAGTCTGGTTTGGGGACCACAGGATTTCATCTCTGCTTTTTGCAGATGATGTTGTCCTGTTGGCTCCATCAAGCCAGGACCTTCAATGTTCACTGGGGCGGTTTGCAGCCGAGTGTGAAGCGGCTGGGATGAGGATCAGCACCTCCAAGTCTGAGACCATGGTTCTCAGTCGGAAAAGGGTGGCTTGCCCCATCCAGGTAAGTATCTCGGGGTCTTGTTCACGAGTGAGGGAAGGAAGGCGCGTGAGATCGACAGACGGATCGGTGCAGCTTCTGCAGTAATGCGGTCGATGTACCACTCATCTCCACTACAAATAGGAAAAAGAGGCTAAAATTTGCACGAGCTCACCAAAATTGGACAGTTAAAGACTGGAAAAATGTTGCCTGGTCTGATGAGTCTTGATTTTGGTTGAGACATTCAGATGTCAGAATTTGTCGTAAACAGAATGAGAACATGGATCTATCATGCCTTGTTACCACTGTGCAGGCTGGTGGTGGTGGTGTAATGGTGTGGGGGATGTTTTCTTGACACACTTTAGGCCCTTTAGTGCCAATTGGGCATCATTTAAATGCCACGGCCTACCTGAGCATTGTTTCTGATCATGTCCATCTCTTTATGACCACCATGTACCCATCCTCTGATGCTACTTCCAGCAGGATAATGCACCATGTCACAAAGCTCGAATCATTTGGTTTCTTGAACATGACAATGAGTTCACTTTACTAAAATGACCCCCATAGTCACAAGATCTCAACCCAATAGAGCATCTTTGGGATGTAGAGGAACGGGGGGCTTTGTGCCCTGAATGTGCCTCCCAAAAATCTCCATCAACTGCAAGATGCTATCCTTTCAATATGGGCCAACATTTCTAAAGAATGAAGAGTTGCCGATTAACCTACACATGCATGTCTTTGGACGGTGGGAGGACGCCGGAGTACCCGGAGAGAACACACAGTAAGACGTGGAGGACATGCAGCCTCATCACAGAAAGACCGGAGTCGGCCGAGAATCCTTTTAGGCAGGAGTGCCAAACACTCTGCCACATCAGGACTTATAACATCCACAAATAAACCATTTCAAGTCTTTGTTGAAGTTCATAAACCAAATCTGTTTCTTTAATATTATACCATGAGGGCATTTTTTCACTCCATTTCATCTTGTGAGTATAATACTTTGCTAGGATTACAAATATATTAATAATGTACATTTCATTTGAGGAGAAAATAGGATTGTTAAATCTAAGTAATATTTGATGTTAAGACAAAAATTTATGTGAGAAAATTTTGTTTTTAAATAGATTAGCTGTCATGTTTGACTTTAGCATTGCATTAGACCTGATAGATCATAAAATTTTACTTAGAAAATTATAATGCTATGGCTTTTCATCTCCATCTCTGTCATGGATGGGCAGCTACCAATCTGAGAGAAAGCAATGCATATTTTTTAATAAATAAAGGTACATTGTGGAGTGCCTCAATGCAGCTGCCTTGGCCCTTTTTTATATTCCATCTTTAATAATGATTTGCCTTGTTCATTGCAAAATTCAACTGTGGTTATGTATGCAGACTACTCGACCTTGTACTGTGCAGCAGAAAACTAAAACTACATCCATCATGTTTGGTAACAAATCTAAACTAACAAATGACAGTTTGAAACTGTCGATTGATGGGCTCCAGCTGAAACAGGTAAAGCAAACCAAAT
This sequence comes from Neodontobutis hainanensis, assembly GCA_024349245.1. Lineage (NCBI taxonomy): Eukaryota > Metazoa > Chordata > Actinopteri > Gobiiformes > Odontobutidae > Neodontobutis > Neodontobutis hainanensis. The sequence goes on along the minus strand of JALDNG010000001.1, from coordinate 1,032,042 downwards.
TACTAGGCATCACCTTGGACTCTCGCTTGTCCTGGTCTGCACACATCAATAATATAGTGGCTAAAATGGAAACAGGCATTGCCATGACAAGGAAATGTGTGGCATACATACCCACGCCTGTAGCTAAGCAAGTGGTACAATCTCTTGTCTTGTGTCATCTAGAGTATTGTCTAGTCATATGGTCATGTGCATCACAAAGACAGCTTCATAAACTTCAGGTGGCTCAGAATCGAGCTGCCAGAGCCGTTCTTCAGTGCTCATATAAGACCAGTGTGGATCTAATGCACGCACGCCTCTCATGGCTCACAGACAGCAACAGAATTTATCTATGGCTTATCTTATGTATTTGGAAGGCACTATTTTTAAAACAGCCAACATTTTATGCTGAGAAGATTGTTGTTTAAAACAATCACAGATATCAGACTAGACGGGCACTAGGTGGCAACCTCAAACTTACCCGCCCTAAAACAAATTCTCTAAAGTCAACTGTGTTTTACAGAGCTATATTAAACTGGAATCTGCAGATGACCATTTGACCATATTTCGAGGTAAGACTACAATTATCATTGTAATTTTTAATTTTTGCCTTAAAACTTTTTTCCTTTCTTAGTCATGTATAAAAATTGATATTTATGTTGATTTTTATGGAATGCTTGGATATGTTTTGTAATGCATTTCTGATTTTATTTTATTTTATTTGTATAATGGAGATTCTTAAGAGGACCCCAGGAAAATTAGTGGCCATTAAATGGGCAGCTAATGTGGATCCTAATAAAACAATAAAACAATATCTTTACATACATATTTAATAATTGATCAAATTGAGCTCTACTACATTTCTTGTCAAGGAGCCTAATTCCTTCAATTGTAAGTTGTTGTACATTTTGTGCCAAAGACAGTACATTAGGGAGAAGTGACTTATTAACCATCTTAAATTCTTTTTGAGGTGTATCAATATTATATTTATCTATGAAATCATAGATAAATATAATATTGATACACCTCAAATATATATATATATATATATATATATATAGTATAAATTACTGTTATCATCCAGTAGCAGATTTACTGTACTGATATTTTTATTAGACTTTTTAGTCATCTGATATTATGTATTTTATGTAAGATTTAAGTATTATTCCAAAAAATACAATTATGAGGAGAATCTTGAAATTAGAGACGAAACATCTTCACCTTGAAAATTGAGTCCAGATGCTTTAACATTATTGTAGCAATTTGAGATTTGTGTCCAAATGTAAAGTGCAATACATATAAAATGTATTATTATTATCATTTTTAAGATGACCAGGATGACTGAGAACCTTCAGAGTTGTGTGAAGAATAGCTATGTTTCAATAGAAGAGACCAACATAATAGAACTTGCTGGTAAAAATGAGTTAATGAACTGGACGTTTTCCAACAGTAAAAGGACACCGCAACAGAAGATTTGACCCTCCCAATTTACTGAAGAGGTAATTAGAAAAAATCTTCCAAACACAGTTTGGGGGGATTTTTATATCTGAGTTTGACTTCCTCTAGAAGCTCCAGTGTATTCTCCTCCTCCGGCTCCCCTCCTCGCTCCTCGGAGCATTGATATTACGATATAAGCTAGGTAAAGGGCAGGCTAAGAGCTGAGAAGACTAAAGATGGCGCACGGAGAATAACTTCCGGTGCAATAGAGCAGTCAGAGAAAGGTCAGGGAGTGGCTTCACCCTACTCCTTTCCCTTCTAGATTTCAAATTGACCAAGTAGCTTAAACCAGAGTTAGCTGGGGCTAGTCTATCTTTAACAAGTGTTCATCATAAGCCGTTAACGTTAACTAGATGTAGCTTTTGGGTTGTGTACGACAGTGTTTCTTGGTGGAAAGAGTGACAAAGTTTTATATATATATATATATATATATAGTATACTTTCTTTCACTTTCTTTCACGCTTTCCTTTTCGGTATGTTTAGGGCGTTATCATGTTACATGTCTAACGTTGTTAGATTTTCGTTTTATTTCATGTAGCTAATAGTTTTATGCTTTTGCCAAACTACGAAGACCATCATGCTGTCGCAGTTAACACTTACACTGGCCATTTCAGTGTCTTTGCTACGGGCTGATAAAACCGAAGGTACGAGTTTGGATTTTTGTATAGTTTTAATGGGCTTGACCATTTTATTTTTATTTGTATACAGACTTCTAGTTTTTGATGTTTTGGATTAAACGTCGTGTTTGTTTTTACGACCCCACCCCGTTTTGCAAGAAGTAGCACTTCTGGTATTATCAAGAAGTGCAAAAGTGGTACTTACTATGCAATAAACGTAAAATAACAGTAGCTAAGAATTTAGTATTTTCCAGGGCTTTAAAGAGTAAAGAATAAAGTTAACAGCTAGCTACAATCTTATTTAATGAGTGATCGTATGTTGAAGTTATTTTTTAAGAGAAATTGTTTTTTTAGATAAATATTAGGTTTAGGTTTTCCATTGTGTCAGGATACATTTGTTATTAGCGTTATATATTAGAAAATATTCGCTTTGCAGAGATCTACAAAATGATAGGAGGTGAGGTTATCCTGAAACCTGAAAAGCCTCTACCTAAGCCCCCCAAAAGCATTTTGTGGAAGGATAACAATAACATCGCCGTTGAATGGGATGGAGGACACACTGAAGTAATGCGTCACTTTAAAGGTACACTGGCATGCATTAAAACTTTGAGTTTTAAAGCAAATGTTAAAAAAAAAATTATAATAATTTTGTTCAATTAAGACCGAACGTCACTGGACAATGTCACTGCAGAGCTGACCATCCACGGACTGACTCCAGAGTTCAATGCAGAGTACACACATGAAATCGACGGCAACCTGCAGAGCCACAAAGTTAAACTAATCGTCATCTGTAAGTGGACGCTAAGTCTAGTAAATATATTGGCTGCAACGGAACACAACTAAAGTAACAATTTTCTTAGCTCCTGTCCCCAAACCGGAAATTTCTCTGTCCTGCAACAAGGAGAAGACCCTCTGCACTTTGACCTGCACTGGAAGCATCACAGGCGCAGGTCCTGTCACATATAAGTGGAAGTTCAATAACACAGAGCAGGAAAATGGACTTGCGTATGAAATTACACCGGTAATGTTTTTTTCATTAAATTATAAAGTGTGTTTCTGTCTTTTTATAATTGTTTCATAACTGGGCAGATGACCCATATGTTTTTTAGGTCTAATACTTCTGTGTTCCTTAATTCTTTCAGTGGAGGACTGCAGACAAGTTTATTTGCGAAATGAGGAACCCAGTCAGTAACAATAGCAGTGAACCTATTGTCAATCCATTCCATGAAGATCAAGGTTTTTCCTTTAAAAAAAAGTTTTATTTCTAATTACCACAAGCCAGAATATCTTCTAAAGCTAACCCTAAATCCTAAAACCCACTACCATTGCTTTTTTTTTTTGTATTTTGCAGAAAGTACTCCGAAGATACACATAGGGCTTCTAGTGTTCTTCTGCCTTTTCTTCCCTTTAGTCATATTAGTTGCGATACACCGAGTCAAAGCAGGTATTGAAATAATAAAAACTTTGTTGCAGTTTATTTTCCAGCTCGATAATATCATGTAAAGAGGGGAGTAATTAATAGTAATTATGGTTATTTGTTAAGTAATTTACAAAGAATTATTGCTTGATATTACCATGTAACCAACAGGTACCTATGTAGGTCTGGGTACTCTCAGTAATTAACCATAAGTACTATTGTATTACTCATTTATTAACATATTAATACCACACTATTACCGAGCTGTGCTGACAAAAACTCAATTCAATTTCTGACTTTAACATAAGTTAGTCTTGTTTTATAATATTAATCTTAATGTGTTTTTTTTACTACCAGGAATGTGGTTCTATCAAAAAGGTTTGTAGACTTTTATATAGTTTAATCTTGGTGCAATAGCTTACACATAGTGACCGGTTGTTTTATCGTTTTTTCTTTTTCTGTAGATTGCCCGCCATGGCATCGAGGTAAAGACTACTATTTTTCTGTATCCTCTTTTCTAGTCACTGTAAATGTATCAATATATTTTTTTGTTTGTAATCTTTTATTTCAAGAAAATAATTTTACAGCATTGTGTACAGTGCTCACAATAAAGTCCAAAAGTATACATACATAACAATTATACTTTTAGATGTAATGTTTTTTTTTGTATCCTACAGACTTTTGGAGTAAAGCAAACAACCAAGGTAAGATTTAGTTTGGCCACATGAAACTCTTTTTTTTATCTTTTTCCACTGATGTTGAATGTTTATGAAACTATTTTATCTGCACCAGAACCTGAACATGCTAACCCAGACATACATGGTAGGACACTTGTGCAGTTTTGCTATGTTATTTATTTATTTATTTATTTATTTTTAACTCTATTTTTAACTGCCTTATTTTTTGACAGAGAGGGACGGAATGATGGAAGGCAAGGACGGGTAGATCAGGAGCCTACCATGCATCAAGTCTGTCAAACCCCAGATGTTTATCTGTCCGCTCTGAGGGTTTCCAGTTTGTGACAAGGTAAAGAAAGGCGAGAGACTTGACAATACCAGGAAGTAGTAGTCTACTTCCTGCCAATGCCTTGTCAGAGGGTGATGTGTGATTTAATCATCTGAGGGTTGTGTGTGAGGGGATAGGGCTGAAAAGCGGAAGAAGGGAATAATAGAAGGTGTTGTCTCATTTAGGTCAATTTTGGCACACAAAACAGTCCGTGCTTTTATGTCCTGCAGCAGCTTCAATATGCCTAGTTATTCATTTCATTTTTTTATTTGTCTAAATGCTTCATTGTGGCTTTTTTCTATTTTGAAGCATAACCTTTAAATGCACTGGAAATGTTTTAGTTTTAAAAAGTGAAATAATGTGCTTTTACAACTATCCTTAGAGGATTTTAACAGATGCAAGTACTCTAGGATATCCTTTATCTCCCTCTACTGCATTTGTGGTGTAACTACACATCTGAGGAACAATTTATATTTTAATGTTAGACAAAGAATCAAATGTCCAGCCAACACTGTGTGTGTGTGTGTAAGTAAATGTAAATATTTATATCATTTGTATGTTTTCATGTTATCACCCACTTTTTTTAATAAATGGTAACTGGGAGCCTTTTATCAATTCCATTTTACACAATATTGATTCTAAATCGGTAAATGTTATCTATATTATTTAATAAACATAATTTAAACCACTAACTGTTAAAGAATTTCTGAGTTGGTCTGAAGCTACAGAAATTATCTTGGCCCCAAACCAAAGATAAACAAGCTTTTGGTCTCCTTAACAGGCAGCTAACTAAACGGCACCAAAAAAATAAATAACAGCTGACCTCATTTGCACAACTTCTCAAACACAAGTCATGTCATGTACATCATTATCCACCAACTATTTATTAATGAATACAGCAGTTAGACTCCTTCACAGTAGAAATTTCTCAGCATTGTGTTGTGCAAATGAATGCTTTACTAATGTAAGCAATCAAAACTGGCAAACAATCAATAGCCACAGCAATTACAAAGGTGAATACTTGATTTCCAATGTTGGCACTGTATTTTCAATAATACTGCTTGTGCACAGAAATTTAAAAATGAACATTAAAAGTGAAGTACTGCTTTCAGTACAAAACCATAAAATATAATAAAATCATGGCCCCTTTTTTACTGTTTTTTCAAAAATAAGAGGTTATTAGCAAAAGATACAAAATAATGTGGTAACAGCAAACAAGTGATTTGTGCTCGTCCTTAATTCTGAAATATTACCTAGAATGCAGCTGAACATCAAAAACTAAAAAAAATATCATTTGTAATCCGTTTCAAAAAAACATGTAAAAAGTTCCTTGGTAAAACACTTTTTCTATAGTATGTTACAAATGCATTTAAGAAGTCCTATTTCTGTTCACAGTATAAACAAGTTCAACTGCTTGGAAGGCATTTTCAACTGCCTTGATTAGCGTTACAAAAAAGTAAAATGTATTTAAATATACTGATAACATTAATATCAAATGTTTGAGTGTTGATTTAAGTGATCACATAGTAATCATTAACATTTGTTACAGGAAGGAGACCATTTCAATACAAATTTGTGTATGGTAAAAAATACTAAAATGATTGCCTTATTTAATAGCATTAATGGTCCCTACAAAAACTAGATGATCACAAAAAAAAAAAATGTGACTGAGCTCTAAAGTACACTGAGCAGTAGAGGCACGTTTTATGATTAACACTTCTTTAATGGAGAAAGAAATGTTTATGTTTAGGATAATAAAATTAGGACTAAATACTTTTCCCATTCGACAAAGGCTCAGTCTCTAAACTGATCGCCACGGGTGTCAGCTCGGTGGATAGCGTCTGGTCAGTGGCCCCGCCTCCTGTATTGGGCTGCTTGCGAAAGTGACGGATGAGGACAACAGCTGCGCAAACTAAGTAGATGACTGTGAGCAGGGTGAAGTAGATGAAGTAAACTAGGAACTAGAAAAACAAAAACAAACATAAAAAATTAAGTTAGCATGCTAGCTCCTAGATTGGCAAACTTGCTTGGCCACAGCCACCTATTTCATTTTGCAGACATTTCAATGGCTTTTTATTTTTATTATCCCTGTGGGGAAATTTTTTGTCACCAGGAGAACCAGGATTTTACCTGAGTGTGCACGTCCAGCCCTAGGCCATTCTTATCGGAAAATATAAGGTTGATGATGGTATTCAAGATGGTTCCCAAGAATGTGTTGATGCCAAACACGAGAGCACAGAGCTCCTTGGTGAGGGACGAGGCTATCTGAAATCTAGACAGCAGACAAATATTTTAGCAGGTAAACAATAATGCAGTGTAAAAAGACTAGAAAAAAATAGACACACTTACGTTGCAATAGGTACCAGAAACTGATAGAAGCCCCTAAACAAGATGTAGGCAATGTAGCACACCCAGATGTTTTCAGTGGTGCCCATCAGAAGCAGTAGTCCGGCCTGGAACGCAGTAATAAGCGCTATCACCAACTCGGACCAGACGTTCCACCGGATTTTGGCAAAGCCTGCCATGAAGGAAGTTATTGCGCCTGGAAATACGTTAAACAATGATCATTTGTTTGTTATTAAATTACACACCAATGAACTCTCACCTAAGTAAGTAAATACATGTTTTGACAATTATAAAATAAATAGTGCTCACTTAATAATGTAGAAGCTGCCTCCACACCGCCATTGTACACATTCTTGTTCTCCGTTGCTGGATAGACTTTGTTCCAAAGAATGTGAACGTAAAAGAGCACAAGGTAATACCCTGTGGAGTTGAAGATCCACCACAGCGACCAAAGCCTTAAATTGGGTAACTTCACTAAATTTTTAAGCTCTAGCAGCATCTGTAGAAAGACGGAATCCTTCCATCGATATTTAGAACATGAGGAAGAGGTCTTTCCGCTCTGTGTTGGGTTCATTCTATCCATTTCGGCTTTTGTCGCCTCAGATTTTTCCTCATTTCGGTTAAAAAACATGGAACGTTTGGGCCAGGGCAGACAAAGTGAAAGCAACAAACTAAAGCTGACAAACCCAATTGAAATGGCGCTCAAGGTGTAGAAGGTGATGTTACCCAGAGACAAACACAGCTGCCCCAACACAGAGCTGGTGAAGACCCCCATCAGTACTGCGGAGCGAGAGTAGCCCGCCACACGCTGGTACAGGACCGGGCTGACCAGGGAGAAGATGTACGACGAGTAGGCCACGCGGCATGCCATGTTGATGCCATAAAAGAACTCCATGAACTGCATCTGGAGGAGGGTGGTGCCCAGGAGAAGAATGAGCCATATGATCATCTGACTGATGCCCTGAATGACTAAAACAGGCTTGTAGCGCAGAAAATCGGTGAGAAGGAAAGCAGGCACCAGCACGGCCATGTAGGAGTAGGTCAGCACAGGGGTGATCTCATTGGTCACCTGGGAAAAATCAGACTTGATTCAAATAGATATCACAATATTCAGCATAGTTACAGAATATTAATATATAATATATATAAATGGTTTCCCAATACTGTTCTGCAGCAACAAAGCTTATCAGCGTCTGACAAGGAGTGCTTAAAATTCTTTGATTACCATTCCTCAATAGCAAACCTGAACTCTGACAGACTTATTACACAGACCCAATTTAAAAGGAATGTGAACTTTGACCGTGGCAGAATGGCTCAGCAAACTCACCACAGGGTCACTCATTAAAAGCAATATTTAATCAATGCTGGACAGAGCAAGACGTACCTGTTCCCTTGTAAAGTTCTTCTCCCAGCTCAGCAGATTTGGAGTAATGAACGGCTCCCCTGGTTTCACCGATGCCATAAATCCATAGAAGCATAAAAATATCACGGCACACTTCCACTTTCTGGATTCCTCTGGGGGGCCTTCAGGGGAAGACGGAGCATCTGAAGTGCACACTGCCACCTCTGCATATCCATCCTCCACTGTAGGCTCCTTGGTGTTCATTTCTTTTTCCTCATCAGATCTGTCTCCACTTTCTGTTGGCTCTTCGGCAACCATCTTGCGTGTCAATTTATAACAGAGAGAGAAACTTGGTGCTAAATTACTATGTGAGGATAGGAAAATTTACTCTAATAATTCACTATTGGCTTCAAGTTTCAATTAAATGATGAACGTACAGTTTTTTAAAAAAAAAGGTATGGACTAGAGCCACCCCATACCAAGACACCACGGAGATTATAACACTGGACCATTTAACAAGGTTGTCCCAGGTTAGTTAAAGCACTACATGCTTTCCTATAAGAGAAAGGGTCGACCTTTGTGCCATTCCACAGCTGTGCACAATGTCTTGCAAAGAGCTATCCAGCAGCTGAGTCCTTTGTCATTGTTAACCTGAAAAGACAGCAATGTTGTTGGTTGGGCACAGCATGGAGACAGACACGATAAAAACATGTTTTTCAGACTGAATTGGGTAATGCTGCAAACTGGTTTCTTTCTTTCAAAGCAACTGGTAGTGAAATAAACACATTTAATGAAGTCCTACACAGAGACCCGTGTAAAACTGTAACAATAAAAACTGCTTTAAAAAATATCGAGTGTAGACAGACAATGGGATGAAGCTCAAACGTAGGTTACGCACTCATAGCATAACTTTAGTATTCTAGTGACAAAACAAACAGGTCATGTTAGCTTGTCAAATAACTTATATTTAAACCACGAATAAGCAGTATATCTGTTAGTGATACTTAAGTAATAGTGGCTTTTAATTTGAAATAAACTATCGAGTCATATTTGCAGAGCCAGCTTGTGACGCTACACCGGTTTGAAAGCAAAACAGCTAAACCGTGTAGCCTGCTAAAAGTAGCATCTGTCCGCATTAAACACTCTTTTAAAATTCATGGCAGACAGATTTGTTTACAGTGCAGCAAGACAAAGAGAAAAATCATTATAAATACTGTTTTCAAAGGAACCACAAGTGAAAACTTAACAGCGCATACCTCGTGTGTTTGGGCATCTGCAACACTCACTCCAGCGCAGCTTTGTTTTTTTTATTTTTTTTATTTTTTGCTAAGGTTTCTGGGAAATGCAGTTCAAAGCCATTGTTGTTCAAGGTAATCGTGAACCCGTACTGCAGCCTGCAGCTTTCGTTTTGGTTGTTATTTTATTTGTATTTTTCAAACACAATATCCAAGATTTGAAAGTTTTGTTTTTTCTGCCTCGGCTTCAAATTTTTTCGGTCATGCCATGTGTTGGAAATTTTATTACATATCAGAACTCTACCTAAATTAATCTTAACCCTCAGTAACGCAACTTTATCAGTTTAAATGTATTGTTTAATGAACTTTATTGTAACACTGAACATTATCTTTAAAATGTGAATGTATTTATTACGTATTTTCTGTTTTTTGTTTGTAGGCTACTGGCTATTGGCTTATGCAACAAGTTACTGGTTAGCTTTTTAAGCCTTTCATAGTTTGGTTTTAAAAAGTAAGTACATGTGGCATTTTAGAAAACAATTTACAATCTTTAAACAACAATGCTTTTATTTTTTTAACTAATTAAAATACTTTGAACATTTGCACAATGCAGTACAAAGGTGTTTAATGACCTTATATACAACGTATTGCTAATTAAAAAATAGCATTGGTTGAAGGTGCAAGCATAGTTAAACCACTGGAGGGCAATTGTGAGCCATATAAAGCAAAAGTTGAACTTGCTAAATGTTACACTGAAAATATCTTGGCAGAAGACATATAGAGGACATAACATATTCTATAAAAGCTGTAATACATTTTTAAGAGGTTTTAAAGAACAGTCGCATTGCCTTCTGAGGTCTGGGAAGTAGATCTGCTGAACTTTGTCACTGATATCCTTTCTTGTCCCATCCTCCTCTGCAGCAACGTTTTCATTCTCTTCCTGAACTTCTCTCCCACGAAGGCGTAGAGGACAGGGTTGATGCAGCTGTGGAGCAGAGCCAGGCTGTTTGTGACACCCAACGCTGTGGTGACGGATGTCCTCACTGTGCAGCTATTAGAAATCAGCTTAGCCCTCAGGAGTGTGTCCACTGTCAAGCTTAAATGATATGGCAACCAACACAGCAGAAACACAATCACCACCAGCATGATCACTCTCATAGCCCTGTGCTTTTGGAATCCTCGGGTGCGCAAAAGCCTCCCGACGGTGATGCTGTAGCAGGTTACCATGACACCTAGTGGAAGCAAGAAGCCGAAAATATGACGGAACACACGCAGGGTGATCCTCCATTTCAAAGCATTGCCGATTTCAAAAGTGTCGTAGCAGATTATCCTCTCCGAGCCGTTGCTCAGGCGATTGGCATTGTTGAAGAGAGCGGGCAAAGCAAAGGCACAGCCAATGGCCCACACAGCCGCGCAGAGCAGCTGACTGCACATCCTCTTTCGAAATTTTAGACTCTCGCTGGCATGCACAATCACAAGGTAACGGTCAATGCTGATGCAAGCCAGAAACAAGATGCTGGTGTAGAAGTTCGTGTCAAATATGAGACTTAGAAGTTTGCACATGAAGCTGCCAAATATCCATCCTTGTATGACCATGACAGCCCAGAAGGGAATGGTCAGAGCCATGAGACCGTCTGCTATGGTCAGATGAAACAGGTAGATGTCCGACGGGGTCAGGGCATGTTGACTGGTTCGTATTACCCAGCCCACTAACACATTGCCAGGGATTGCCAGTAGGAAGTTGACTATAAGGAGAAGGCAGATGATCAGGCCAGCGGTTGGATCCAGTGGTTTTAACGCACAGGGTGAGGTGTCAAGATTTGTGTAGTTCGTTAGATTGTTGTGGCTCGTATCATTCAGTTCATAAGAGAAATCTTCATATCTAAAATCGATTTTGATAGACATGGCTGTGAACAGAAAACAGACGATAATTATGATCAAGCATTGAGCGCTACATTTAGTTTTTTCTTTTGTCCCTATGCAAAATTATTGTGTCGAGTACAAAAAACTTACCTTCGGGTGTCACTGATTTCTAAATGAGCCTATACCGTCTCTTAAAAAAGGAAACAGATTTTCTGAGTTGTCTCAATATCCTGTTTCTTTCCTGACCCTAGTTATATGGTTAGCCTACTATGTACCACCGGCATCCTCATTTAAATTGAAAACACAGTTAAGGTAAATTAAATATGATTATGTGTACAAGGTGTATAACATTAGGTAACTTTGCAGCTTTGTTGTATTCAGAAAAAATGTTAATACTATTCACATTCAGCACCTTGCATTTTTGTTGCACTAAAAATGAATTTGTTTACTCTACTTATCAGTTCAAAAACAACTTAAAATTCTATCGCACATTTAAAACAACCACAATTGGCCAGCTCTAAACCACTTTAGAAAGTTTAACATGAAGTAAACCTTCTGCAATATCTTGAGTAACACCTGTATGTGGTAATGTATTTTACAAATGCTCAGAATGTCAAATAATGGGCACTTTCTGGAAGTAAGACGCTTTGTTCTCTTTGCCGCTTTTGCAATAAACCTTTTTTTCCCACACCAACTTGTTCTTTGTTTCTTTGACTTTAGCTATCTATGTCTACATCGGAGGAGGACCAGCCTTTTATTGTAATACAAACATAAGTTGGCTCATACACATGTGACTAATAACAAGCTCATGCCAGTAGGATGGACGCACCACCTCCCCTTGTAAATGTAAAGGCACTCAAGCACACAGGTATCTTCCCCACCTTTGCTTTGACTCCATAAATCACTCCCATCACCATTTTAAAAACACATTGCACACATCAGTGTTTCACAGTTATTTCTGTCAGTAAATACAGACAGCTGGGCTCCATGGATCTAAATAACTAAACTGTCAACGCCTGGTAACAGTTTTTGATCTTATCTTTCACTATATCTTTTTTTTTATTATATGATTAGCATAAAAGTGAATAATAAAAATACAAGGGATGAATTACAAAAAGAAATACAATGTAAGTAGACACTAGGCTGTCTTTTCTTTCAAGTCTTAAGAGGAAACACATTCCACTTTTCCAAAGAAGTCACTCAACTTGAACCCATTTCTGTGCCACGTAGGTACGGGATGAATGCCCAAACACACATTCCAAGCTACAACTGACAAGTAAATAACAGCTGGTAAAACTTGATAGTGTCTAGATGAAATAAACAAAGAAAACGATAATGCATTTTTTACTTCTATTTGAACAACACCCTTCTAAAGGATCACTCACAGGGTAAAATCATGTGTCCAATCCAGTCACTCACTGTGTTTGGATCGAGATCAATTGTAGGTGCAACAATGCCGACTTTTTCAATGGAAATTATTACCATGCCTAATTAGAGGAAATGCCATTATGAACGCTTGTAATTAGAATAATTAGGTGTGTGTTGTGGCTTAGTATCAAATAATTTTTTTTATCACTTTTAGCCACTTACCATTAGGGATTGACATTAATAAGTTCTACAAATTGGCCAATGGGTTGATTTCAACTTGCTTTTCTTCCCTCTGTGCTATTACTAAAATAAGTCCTCTTTTGTTGTCGGCCCCTGACCAGCGCACTCATCATTTTACTGTGTTACATTTAAACTGTCTCCAAAAGGAAAGTACAAAGCACACACAGGTCTTGTTGTGCTCACTGCTGAAAACAGTTCTCCGTTGCATGCAGGTGGTAAAACAAGTTTGGCACTGCTTGGCAAGGATGGGGGTGTATTGTGCCTAAAGTCAATGACCATCTTTTTTGTTTTGGAGTTGTTTAGAATGAGAGTTTTCTTGGTTCCATCTAAAAAAGTTTTCTAAAAGGTTCCTGCATTCCTCTTCCTCTTTAATACGGGCCACTATTGCTGTGTCATCAGAGTACTAATGTGGCAGGACTCATTTATAATAAAAATTTTAATCAGTATTGTAGAACGTGAAGAGGAATGGAGCCAGAACAGTACCTTTAGGATCCCCTGTGCTGCTATTGACAGTCTCTGAGACAGCCTGACTGTGGTCTACCTGTCAGGTAATCAGTGAACCACATTACAAAGTATTACACAGTCTTTTTTCTACAGAATAGGCGGTCTGATGGTGTTAAATGCACTTCAAAATCATAGAACATAATTCTGACATAACCAAATGGAAAATGTATGTGTTATGGAAAATTATAGGGCTAAAACATAATAAATAGAGGAAATCTATTGAAAACTATAAACAATAAACAAACTGCATGTTTAGATGAACTAATGCAACACATGTGGCTCATCTAGATATTCCATGAAGTTGTGAATCTAAAAAATGTATTATTGTGTTTCCTCTTTAGACATGATATACTTATGACTAAAGACAATGTAATGTAACCCATGTTGCTCATCTGGATATTCAATGACCCTGAGCAAAGTTGTGAATGTCTTACACACATTTGAATCAGGAACCAGAGCTATTGTTACGGATTTATTACAAAGCTTTATGACGTTAAATGGTGACAGAAAGAAAAGAGATTTTATTATTATTTTTTTAATTAATTACATATATACAAATATACAGCAGTAGATTGAAGAGAGTCAGTCACATCAGAGCTTCTCCGAGACACGACAAGACTCTGATCAGTGAAGCATTAATAATTCCTTCTTTTTGATAAGCCTGAAAAAGTGAGAGCACAGTACGTATGCTGAGTGTAAAAGATTGTATGCACCACTCACCTGTCTGAACTTCTGTCAGTTTTACATATTTATAATTATAATATTTTATAATAATAATGCAGAGTACGTATATAGCACTTTTCAAGATACCCAAAGATGCTTTACATATCCTTTATTTATTAACTCCACAGTCACAAAGCATCTGGAGCCACAGCTGCCCTGGGGCAGACATGACACCCAATTTACAGCTATGGACTCTCCAACCACCACCAAACATTCTCACACATTTATACAACAGACACTGGAGCCAAGGGGGGTTTCCCAAGGACACAACAACATTATGAACTGTGGGGAGAGTGGGAATCAAACCCACAACTTTCGGGCTATAGGACGACTGCTCTGCCCCTCTGCACTGCACCCCCAAATGATGTAGGCTATAGCATTTTTCATTTCACTGTGCCCAACCGCCATGGTGTCTCGATTTTTCACTGCCCATATGGTTTAGTCTCTGTGGTCTTGCTCCTGTCTGCTTTTCCAAACTGGGAGTGTGCTGATAATTGACTGTGGGTAATAAATTTGCTAGGGATATCTAAAACTAAATACTAATTCTTTAAATATAGACTTTGTAATTTGTTTATTAGTTGGGCCTGGCTGCAGCTGCGTAGCTACGGGTGGGCCTATTTGACCTAGTCAGTTGCTTCTGAAGATAATAAGTAAATTATATTGAAATTATCACAATACTTGATCTATAAAAATAAATCGTATTGTTTCTTGAGTCTTGTTTGCTATAATGATGACAAAATGTCTCCGAACCACATCAATGTCAGATCCCAAACAGCCCTCCCCCAAAAAAATGAAACAGAGCAACTTACTAAAGCAACTTACTAAAGTTTGTGTCAAAAAGACCACAAATGCAAGCGAAAGATAATTCAAATGTTCAGGAACCATCAATCTTGAGTGAGGAGCTCAGCCCTGTTAACTTTAATTCAGCAATTTCTCCATCACCAGCAGCGCTCCATCAAACTCCACGCCATGTGTACAGGTAAATACAGCCATACACTAGGCTAATTAATGGGGTAAGTGTGCAATAATAAAAATGAATAAAACATAATTTACTATAGTAGCCGGAGGATGACTTACGGGTGGATCTGTTAACACATTCATCCGACTTGGATGTGTTAACAGATCCACATTGTGTCCGCGGAGCCTATGACAAATTATTGTTTTTACTCTCCACTACTCTATCCACTAATGTATCCACTACTGTCGTGCTGATTTGATGATGTTGAGTTGCGTCTGTCAGATGCGTGTGTGTGTGGTGTGTGCTAAGCTGTTCTTACCGTTATGTTCTCAACACAGCTTATGTTCTCTGATTAAACGCTGGTGTATGTTGTGTTGATCGGCAGTAGCTCAGTGGGGACAGATCAACTGGCGAAGCGGGTTATCTGCGACATGCAGATGTTTTTGTGGGCATTCCTCTCTAGGACCCCACTTTTACCAGATATAGGTATTTTTTTCGTCTTAAATTACATGGATGTGATTATTTTTACAGCGGACATGTCTATAATGATAATTCTTTTAGTGTCGATGAGAAAGAACAAACGGCTGTAATTCGAGAGCTGTTTGTGGATTATAACTCGATGTAAACAGGACAGCGCTGTCACCAGTTGATCCAGATGATCTCCGTTTAACTTGCGTAAAATGAAAAAACAGCCTTTATATCAAGAAATACTACAAAAGAAATATTGGCGTGGACATGGTGCGCGTGCTGTGCAACTTCTTTTAAAACCTTTACCTGAGATAGGCAATAATCGCAATAAAATCTGGTTCAGTACAATGAGAATAAAACAGGTGAGGCTACTGTCACCGTTATTATGTGAGCTCTTGTCTCTGGAGTAATTGGCGACTAAAGCTGTCTTTAAAAAGTTGTTTATCCCATGTCTAAATGACTGATTATACTTTATGTTGTATGTTTGTTTCAGTTGTTTGAGCTGCAGGAAACATTCCACTAAGGTAAACAATAAAGTAAAGTTCTATTCTAATTTGTTCATTACACAGACTATATTTAAACACAAACTAATATAAATAAATGCCCTTAGTGAATAAATATACAGCATATAAATGTAGCGTCGGTCTCCTTCTGAAATAATGAAACAAGTTTCTTCTCAGGTTTGAAACCCCATAATGATGAAATTTGAATGTTTGCTTCTGTTTTGTTTCTTCCCTTGACCTTTGACATTAGAGCCTTTGGTATTGTACACTTGTGAGGTCTGTGTTGGATGTAAGAACTTTCTCGGGCCTTAGACATTATCTGTTTGTTCTTTACCATGAACCTCAAGAAAAATACTTTGATCCACTAGTTCTCTTTAAAAATGAAACTCCACAACATTAAACTGGTTCTGACTGTTCACAGAAGATTTATTTTTAATAGTGACACTTTCAAGACTGGAAACCGAAATGACCAAAAAAACAATGTTTGACAATGTCAATATGAAGCATATAAAAACCTTTATAAAAACCTTTCAAAAGGTTTATTGAAGAGAAATGACAACAGAAAACCTCAAAGTTTTATGTATTTATATGGTTTAACAGAGTAGATTGCAGACTGTTAAGGTTTACGTGAATTGTTCTCAGGACGTCTATTAAAAAGGGTTGCTTCCATACCTTTGGGCTCTACCAGGACAGTATTTAAAAAGCCAGAAGAAGTCCTGCTGTAGCAGCAAGTGACTATCAAACTTTAAACCACTTGTAGATGAGAGCAGTCGTTTGATAAATGTGGTACTTTGCCGAGACAAAGCACAGTAACAAACAGTAGAGAAAGACGGTTTCTATTTACCATATTTATTTAACCATCATCAAGCTCACACCAAAGTCTAAAGCAAGTTGAAATGTCACAGGTTAACTTGGGACAAGACAACCTGACCTCAGTGCTCTGCTCTGTCCAACTACTGAGCAGCAAGATTAATAAACCTTTTTTTTTTTTTTACTAAACAGTTTTGTCACTGTTGTTCATTAACATACATAAATAAGTGAAAAATTAAGGAGAAGCTAATTTTATTCAGCTTTGTATAATTTAATCTTTCCCTTTGTGACCCACCACCATCTCTGTCTGTCCCAGGGGTGAAGGGGTGAATGGAAACATGATGTAAAGAGCTTTGGGGGTCCAAGAAGTGTGCAAAAAAGCACTATATAAATGCACATTTACCTCATTTTCCTTTTCAGATGTACTTAATATTTTAGACATTTAGAAATGTATTTTAGATCATATATATTTGTCTATTGTTTTGCAAATAAATGTTAAGAGTGCATTACTGATGTCTCAAATGACCTTAACCCAGCTTTTATTAACAGTTTTTATGTGGCAAAGCTTAAGACATAATAATGTTTAAATGTGCTTTGTTTGACAGCAGCTGAAATGAGATCAATGTTAAATAACATTTAGATTTAAAAAATGACATTTTGTTTGACATTTTATTGTAGCCTACGTCAGACATACTGTCGTTGTGTCCTTGTGCAAGACACCATTGCCTCCAGTGGTGTTCTGTAACACTAGTAAATAGCTTAATGTATGTAACGCGCTTTAAAGTGCCTACTACAGTAAGTGGAAAAGCGTTATTTAAAAATTAATATTATTTTTTATAATTGATGCATTTTAGGCTAGGCCCACTCGATTTTCTCTGGGCCCAGCTACATTGTGATTCCTGGCTACGCCAGTGCCTGGCTGATGAATTTGCCGCGGGCCAAGATTATTGTGTATTTTAATGTTAATACGTTTTTATTACAGGCAAAGTTGTTGGCATCCTTACCCGCGGGTCCTGAGTGTAAAATACGCGGAAGCAGCAGCGCACAGGCGGAAGTGGTCTCGACGGAAGCGGGTTCGTCTGTCAAGGGAGGAAAATCTTTTAGAATTTGACACACAGGGGTTAACACAGCAAATCTCCTATACTATCCCCCCTTTCCTCAGCGTCCGCAATGATCCTTTTAGAAATTAATAACCGCATTATAGAAGAGACGCTGACGCTGAAGTTTGACGGCGCATCCAATGGGTGAGAAAAGCATACACCTAATGCTAACGCTAGTTAGCATCTCCTTCGTTTTACTCAACCTTTAAGTATGTACTCGGGTCTAATACTCACCCGAAAATGTGTACAACATTTTCAGTGTCTAGTAAATATCATATTTTAGTTAAACGCTGCTAAAATTATATATTAAGATCAGCTTGCAGCTGCGTTTTCTGTGTCTTGCCCAGAGCTGGGGTGTGTCTTAACAGTGGTATTTGCCACGAATTCAAGCATCAGTCTAACATTTATCTCCGGACAGCTTTCTGGACACTTAAAATATAAACAGTCTTAAGTTTTCTCACAAGCTCTGCAGAGACATCAACGAACATCCATTTTGTAAAATAAATTATACAAAAAAGCCAACATGAATGGATGCTGGGATATGTGACCCGTGTTTAACATTTTGAACATTTTAATATGGTTAGTATTTTTGAACACAGTGTACCAGCATAGCTACGTAGCTACGCAATTTAAACTTAAATTTGTTATTATTGCATATTAGCACGCTACAGAAGCACAAAAATGGATAGCTACATAGCAAAGCATCATCCGCTTCCGCATTCCCGTGTTCAAGTCGAGTCAAGTTTGAACCCTTTGAACAGCCAGCTACACCTCCTTTAGAGTTGTTTGTTTTTACCTTTTACCATACCTCGGGTTTCACGTTTGTTTCTATTAAGAGGGTTCATAATACATTAAAAACATTACCATCATTTCACAACTTATTTAAAATGATACTTATTTATTCAAGATGTCCTCAAATATGTAATGTAATATACCAATGTTTTACTTGCGTAGATATTTGTGCAACATCATTTCTGTTTAATATGACTAGTCACTAGATTGTGACTCAGACAATTTATAAATTAAATGTTTGTTTTGCTCTAAATTGCATTCAGTATTGTCAAATTCTCGTGACACTAAATGTCTGTATTTTTTTCTTTTTTTGTCTATTTATTAATTTATTTCATTGTTGTTCTTGTTGTAGAACCAAACCAGAAGCCGTTGAAGTTACCTTTGCAGGTAAAAGGGGAAAACGCTACAATGACATTTTTTAGCAGCTTTTGTTCTGCCTAGAATTTTATCTGAAGCAAACAAATAACAAGGAAATACTATTTATAGACTATACACCACAAGCAAGTCTGTTATTGTATCGTTGTGTGCTGCTAATGTAAAAAGGTTAAATGCAGAAGTGAAGAAAGCAAAAACTCTGGTCATATGGCCAAATAAGGGTTTAAATCACTATGCAGACTGCGCAGTAACCTGGGTGCATAAAATGGATTTATGTGCAATTGCTAATGATGAAAATGGTGGTCTTTGCTGCAGATTTTGATGGCGTCCTGTACCACATTTCCAACCCCAATGGGGACAAGACCAAAGTAATGGTCAGCATCTCCCTGAAGTTTTACAAGGAGCTTCAGGAGCATGGAGCTGAAGAGGTACCATACACTCAACACTACAAAAACAAAAACAGGAAAGTTCCTAACCACAGGCATAGGCCAACAGAAGCCTTTTTGTGCGAGATAAAGTCAGTCGAGCACAAGGATCCTGTCAAAGTTATTTTGTATACAAATGTGAAATTCACTGACTTTGCCATGTAAGGAAGAAATAAGCAGCTGAGGCTTCTGCTAGAAACAGGAAGTGAGTTGTGTGAGTCAACCCCAGGCGAGGAAGTGCTGACAGCAGGCAGCAGTCACTGTATGATTGTGTTGGCTGACATCCAACTTCTGTTATCGTTCTTTAAAGCCCCCAGTCCACAGGCACAAGTGAGTGAATACACTGTGACCCATTCAGAGTAGCAGAAAGAAAGATTTGTTTGGTCTACCAGTTTTTTCAGTAGCAGGAAATATTCTGGTCACATTGGAAAATTAAAATGTATTTTATAAATTGTTATGTTCTGTCTCACACTTTTCTCTGTTTTTTTTTTATTGCAGCTGCTCAAGAGAATTTATGGGAATTTCCTGGTTTCACCTGAGCCTGGTATGTTACAGCTTTTCCTATTGTCTATTTCTGTCTTTAGATAGTTTGGTTAAAAGAGACTGCTCCCTTTTAGCTAGACTTGCAATGTTATTGTTTAATTGTGCTTTTGTTCACATCACACAATTGTCTCTAAAAAGATATTAAAAATTGAGCGGTTAAGTTTAATGACAATAATAAATGTTGTGCTTTTCAGGCTACAATGTGTCTCTTCTGTATGACCTGGAATCACTACCAGCCAACAAAGAGGAGGTTATCCACCAGGCAGGGATGCTGAAGAGGAACTGCTTTGCTTCCGTCTTTGAGAAGTATTTTAAGTTCCAAGAAGAAGGCAAGGAAGGAGAGACAAGGGCCGTTGTCCACTACAGAGATGACGAGTCCATGTGCGTTGGTGATGACAGTGTGTATATATATGTGTGTGTGTGTGTGTGTGTGTGTGTGTGTGTATATATATATATATATATATATATATATATATATATATTATTTTTTTATTTATAAATAATGTTTATGGTAATTGTCATGTTTTTAAAATCTCTGTGTGCTGTCATCTCAGGTATGTGGAGGCAAAGAAAGACAGAGTTACTGTGGTTTTCAGCACAGTGTTCAAAGATGATGACGATGTCATCATTGGTAAAGTCTTCATGCAGGTGCGTGCAAACCAAGTTTTTAACTAACCTGTTGTGCTGTATTGTTGGATTAGCATATTTGGAGAGAAGCTGTCTCAGTTCATTCCAATATTACAAGTATCTATTAGACAAGAGGCCCCACGTTGCAACTCTCAAACCTGTTCAGTTACCACCGGAGATAACCACATTCCCCTTGAATGCTACTCTCCTGCTTTGTCCAGATATATTCAAACATAGCTTTGAAAGGATTAATATTGAATTAAAAAAGTTAGTCTTACTATAATAGGCTGACACATTTCAGAGAGACTGGTAAAATGAAGGAAGCAAAAACAGTTTGCTGTTAAAAGTGAGACCTATAAATAGTGCATGTACTTGTAAGATAAAGTTAGCATTATTACTGAATATTGAAACAAAAAGAGCAAACTATAGTCTTGTGTAAATTTATAAATCAATGATTCTCATATAGGAATTCAAAGAGGGTCGGCGAGCCAGCCACACTGCTCCCCAGGTGCTGTTCAGTCACAGGGAACCCCCCCTGGAGCTGAAGGACACAGATGCTGCTGTTGGAGACAACATTGGATACATCACTTTTGGTCTGTTACTACTAAGTATCCACTACACAACGTTGCCTACTGCAGATTTTTATTTTAACATTATATGGTGCTTTTCATTTACAGTGCTGTTCCCACGTCACACCAATGCCAATGCTCGAGACAACACCATCAACCTCATCCACACCTTCAGGGACTATCTGCATTACCACATAAAGTGCTCCAAGGTCAGTGCTTTAGCATATACTAACATACTTTTCTATTTCCACATAGATGAAAGGTTGTGTTCCCCTGCAATGAGAGGTTTACCACTCTGGTCAAAAGGGATTTTACATGTGGTGTGACTTTATGGAACAGACTAGACGACAATTAAAAAATTCAAATAAATAATTTGATCTAAATATATTTAAGCATTAGTTATTTAATATAAAAAATGTCAGGAATAATATATGTTTTAATTTCTATTTTGTGAATCATTGTTGTGGTTTTGTGTATTTTTTTATTTTATTTTTTGGTCTTATGTTGCATCATATTGTGTTTTTAAATGTTGAAAGGGGTAGGCATAAATAAGTCTTGACTTCAGAATACACCCTTTCACTCAAATTGCTATTTTTTAATTTTATTACTTTATTTATCGAAATAGATTAACTACATTTGACAATGGATCAAAAGAAAGTCCTAATAGCAAGACTGGCTTTGTGAGTTCAACTCATACAGGTTTCAGGGGCAGTTAGTGCAAATTTTTGTACTAGGCATTCCACACAAAACACATGCCGTAGAAGGTCTAAAGACTGTAATTAAAGTTTTTGACTGCTCCTCGGAGGTAGTAGATACTACTTGGAAAGGAGATAACAGAAATGTCCTTCCTCTGCAGACAGACTGGAGACCATATTGTGACATAGAATGGGATTTAAGTGGGTGGGTTACACATGCAAACTGTACAAATACAGTAACAAGGTGGCAGTTATTTGTTTATGAAACCAAAGTGAACCTTTTGGTTTTAGATAATTGAACACTGGTAATACTGGATTTGAGAAAATGTTTACAAGAATCACTTTATTCAGTTTCGTTTTGTGAATTGGCATCGATACGCTATACATTCTTTAATAAGTAGCCTGCTTTAATCCGTCCATACTACGTTACAGGCCTACATTCACACACGCATGAGGGCCAAGACGTCGGACTTCCTCAAAGTGCTGAACCGCGCCCGACCGGACGCTGAGAAGAAAGAGATGAAAACCATTTCGTAAGTATTCAATTGTTAGCGTGGGTTCCAGAGAAGTTCTTTCTATTTGGAGGCTGCTGCGGTCGGCATCATGTTGTGACAAATGGGTGCCGAATAAACCAATCGCACAAAGCGGTTGTGACAACAGCAAGATATATTAAACTTTTTCTGAATCCAGTTGGGAGTACGTCAAAAACGTCCTTTTTCCGAATAAAAGTTATTAGAGCTTCCAGTTGTTGCTGTTTTAAAGAAAAATTTAGCTTAAAATAGACGTCGCGGGCACCATCTTCTTTGTTTTGGAATAGCTCCGCAGCTTGGAGAGCGTGACGTTGCCCACCCCTCGGCTGTGATTGGTCTGGCTCTGCTTCAGCCGAGAGAAGGGACGGGCATACGATGTGTGCCCATGCCCACTTTCTTTTGCTCAGAAAGAAAGTGGGCATGGCTGTGCCAGCCTATTCCATTGCGCCTTTATGTAACGATTCAATGCTTTGGGCTGGAATTATGCATTTAAAGAAGATTGACTGCTTCACTGCTATGCTCTGTCTTTTGGATTTTTGTAAAAGCTCAGATTGTTCTATTTGTACTAAAATGTATGAATCCTAGATGAGTGTGTGCCTTAAAGGCGTGGGACAGTATTTGGATTTGTTCTGTTTGATTTAGGGGAGTTATTACAGCTTTCTGCTTCACCAAAACCTCCTTATCACACATTTAACATGTCAGAGTCACTCTTTACAAACATCTCTAAGATCCATCTGTCTGAGCAAACTCTTGTCTTGTAGGTAATGTTTAACTGGAATGAGTAGGAATCCTATATTATCGCTCTCTTTGAGAGTTTGTTATGTCTGACGTCTGTAACTTTGTTTCTGTCTGTTTGACATCAGTTGTTTGTACCAGGTGTGTTTCTAAGATGAGGTAAACTGATAAATGTTCTTTGTTCCTCCTACACTTCAGTGGAAAGACCTTTTCCCGCTGAGGCCCGCCCTCTTCCTCCTCCAGACTAATCCAAATGCGCCACTCAGATTCAATGCCATCGAACAGGACCCAGGATGCCTCTCAATGCTCCCAGCCCTACAATATTTCCACTCTTTTGTTTTGTATTGAATAATTATGTTGGCTCTCCTTAGAAAAGCCAAGGCTAATCAAAAAAGGGCATTCCTTGCTTTGCATAGTAAAAGAGAATTATTAGTCCTATATAAATATATATATGAAAATTTTTTGATACGATATCTTTGACTCCATTTGGTAATCTTTTATTCCTCACCACATGCTTTCCATCCCCTCCCCTTTTTCTCTGTGCTTGTCGTCTGTACCATTGTCATTTGAAAAAATAAATCACTCTTACAAAAAATGTGTAGATCTCTGTGTGGCGTGTATGAATGTTAAAAAAACTGCAAAACAAAAACAACTGCGCCATAATTCATATGGCTGAAGCATATTTTAAATGCTGGACATTTTAATACATTATATGGATCCATACTTTTGTGATGTACACCAAAGTAACTATGTTTAAATTGACACATTATCGGCAGCTAAGAAGCTCAAAGATGCTAAATGCAGTGTCACACAGGGAATAAGAATGCAATACATGCTAATGTGACATTGTTTTTAATCATACTGGGATTATAATGGTGGATGGGTTATTTTTCTTTTTTTCTTTTAATTAGCTTGGCCTTCATCACATCCATTGAGTCATGTGTAAATAACAGTTTAAAATCTCAGCATTTCCTAATCACCTTTTCTCATTTTGTGACAAAATATGTATTTTTTTCTGTTCAAATTTAAGACTGTTTGATAAAGATGTTTTTTTATTTTTATTTTTTTTTTTTTACCTTTTCAACCACCACCAACACAAACATAACCACAAATGTCATATTTTTCATAAGTCAAAATGAGTGACAGCCACGTGACTGTTTTTTCAAAACCAAAAGAATTTATTTAATTGCTTCAACTGAAGAATACATTGTGAGAACTGTTACAGTTTGACAAGACGTAATTATGCAGACAAAGTAAAAAAATCTTAAGCTTTAGATTTGAACACTTCCTCATTTTTAGGATTATCATCTTCATCCTTCGGTCTTTGGGCTTTGTTCTCAGGCTTTTCCAGTTTCACCTTCATCAGAGGAAGATGATCTTTTTTTTAGCTATGGTTTGGACTTCTTAGCTGGGCTGTCGGTGGGACACCTTTCTTTTTCCTCCCTTCTGTTTGGGCACTTCTGCGTTAAGCTTTTGCTGACCTGGAAATAAAATCAAATTGTCAGCAGATTTGTTTCTCATTTATTCATTTGTAAAGAGACATTTCATTTGGATTTGTGATTTAGACCGTTAAACGTGATTTTGTGGGTTCCTGTATAAAAGGCCCAGTCATATATAAATATATACACTACAAGTAAATAGATTGGGTACACCTTCTTATTCAATGTTTTTTTTTTTTATTACTTCCACTTTGTAGATTCATAGTGAAGACATCAGAACAATGAAGGAACACATATGGAATTATGTAGTAAACAAAAAAGTGCTCAACAAACCAGAATGTGTTTTATATTTTAGATTAGTTACCTTTTGCTTTGATGACAGCTTTGCACACTTTTGGAGTTGTCATTCAGCTTTTCTCTGTGCTTGTTGTCTGTACCATTGTCATTTGAAAAAATAAATAAACCATTTACAAACAATGTGTAGATCTCTGGTGTGTTGGAGTGTTAGAAAGTTCAATGCAAAATAATTGCCACTTTCTGTCATGTTTACTACTATCCTAACCTGGATAAAAAATGTTAAATAATAAAAAATAAAATAGATAAAAAACAGATCCTTCATCACAATCCTTGAAGATAGATAAATTTAATGTATCAGCATTATCCAGCATTTCAAAGTCATTTTATTTAATGGCTGTAAAATACACTTCAACAATATTAATTATGGTGAAGTTGTTTTTGTTTGCCTGTTTATTTAGCTTTTTTTGCTTGGCTAAGCCTTTCCAATGGTAACATGGTTAGATAATAGTTTTGTGAAGTATACCAAAGTAACTTTAATTGAGACAGTATCGGCAGCTAAGAAGCACAAAGATGCTAAATGCAGTGTCACACAGGGCATAAATTGATTTTAATCTGACATTTATCCAAAGCGACTTACATAAAGCCTGTAATTACCAGTGTTACAGCTGGAACACCACTAGAGGCTAAGGAGGGTTAAGTGTCTTGCCCAAGGACACAACGACAGTATATACTGTTGGGAGAGCGGGAATCGAACCGTCTACCTTCCGATTGAAGGACCACCGAGCCACTGCGCCCCCGCATCTTACTGGGATTACAATGGTCTTCGGTTTATTTTTATTTTTTTCTGTAAATTTGCTTGGCCTTCATCTTAAAGTCATCACAGCCTTTGAGTTATGTGTAAATACCAGTTTAAAATCTCAGCATTTCCTAATCACCTTTTTCTATTATTTATTTTTTCTATTCCACTTTAAGACTGTTTTATAAAGATGTTTTTTTTTTTTTGCTCCTGCCACTTAATTGTTCAATTTTTACTTTATTCAACCAACAACACAATCATAAACACAGATTCTTTTAAGAAAATGAGTGACAGCCAGGTGACATTTTCTTTAAAACCCAAAGTATTTATTTAATTGCCACAACCAAAGAATACATTTTGAGAACATATTACCGTTTGACAAGACGTAATTATGCAGACAGTAGAAAACCATAAGCTTCAGATTAAGCCACTTCCTCATTTTTAGGACAATCATCTTCATCCATCGGCCTTTGTTCTCAGGCTTTTCCAGTTTCACCTTCATCAGAGGAAGATGATGATCTTTTTTTAGCTTTGGTTTGGGCTCCTTAGCTGGGCAGCTGGTTGGTGGAGACGTAACTGCCTTTAGCTGATTCTGATTCTGTGGGGGGCTTGGTTGGGGGCGCTGAATTATTAAAGGGGGCACTTTCCTGCATCATGACACCTTTCACTTTCATTTCTCCTTCCCACACATGTGACTAATGTTATAATACATTTTAAACACACTCAACTAAGTAAAGAGAAACACCAGCCCATCATTATTTAATGAAGGTCAGTCAGTCCGGAAGATTTCAAGAACTTTGAATGTATCCTAAAGTGCAGTCACAAAAACCATCAAACACTTTGATGAAACTGGCTCTCAGGAGGACGCCCCAGAAAAGGAAGACCAAGTTACCTCTGCTGCAGAAGATTGGTTCATCATTTATGGTCCTCAGAAATTAACAGCACCTCAGACTAGAGCCCACTAAAGTGCTTCACAGAGTTCAAGTCACAGACAAATCTCAACATCAACCGTTCCGAGGAGACCGTGTGAATCAGGCCTTTATGGTTGAATAGCTGCAAAGAAACCACAACTGAGGAAGAACAAGAAAAAGAGTTGTTTGGGCCAAGAAACACAAGGAATGGACATTAGGCCAGTGGAAATCTGATTTTTGAGATGGTTTGGGATAAGTTGGACCACCAAAAGGGCCAATAAGCAAACTCCTTCAAGACTGTTAGAGAACAATTCCACAACCTCATGAAGCTGAATGAGAACACCAAGAGTCTTGACTGAGAAGATGTGTCTAAACTTCTGACTGGTAGTGTATATAAAAAATCTTTAATACAATATCTTTGACTCTATTTGGTCATCTGCTTACCCTAAATGGAGTGTCGCACAGGGCATAAGTGAGCAATACATGCTAATGTGACATTGCTTTTAATCATACTGGGATTATAATGGTGGATGGGTTATTTATACATTTTTGTGATAAGCTTGGCCTTCATCCTATAGTCATCACAGCCATGAGTCATGTGTAAATACCAGTTTAAAATCTCAGCATTTCCTAATCACCATTTCTCATTTTAAAATAAAAATAATAAAATATGTATTTTTTCTGTTCAACTTTAAGACTGTTTTATAAAGATGTTTTTTCATTTCGCTCCTGCCACATAATTGTTTTGTTTTTACTTTTTTCAACCAACAACACAATCATTAACACAGATTCTCATAAGTCAAAATGAGTGACAGCCAGGTGACATTTTCTTTAAAACCCAAAGTATTTATTTAATTGCCACAACCAAAGAATACATTGTGAGAACATATTACAGTTTGACAAGACGTAATTATGCAGACAGAGTAGAAAACCATAAGATTCAGATTTGGTCACTTCCTCAGTTTTGGGATTATCATCAGAGGAAGCTATGGTTTGGACTTCTTAGCTGGGCTGTTGGTGGGTCGAGGTGTTACTGCCTTTAGCTGATTCTGCTTCTGTGGGGGGCTTGGTTGGGGGCGCTGAATTATTGGAGGGGGCACTTTCTTGCTTCACGACAGCTTTTACTCCTCCCTCCTGTTTGGGCACTTCTGCGTTAAGCTTTTGCTGACCTGAAAATCAAATTGAAATGTTACTTTTCAGCAGATTTGTTTTTTTATTTAGTCATTTGTAGAGGTAAATTTGGATTTGTGATTTAAACCATTAAACGTGATTATGAGGGGTTAGAAAATGGTATGACAGCATGCAGTGGTCATCAAAGATTTTGAGTGCAGTTGAGTAAAACATGCAGTTGGTGATTTTAGGTTAAGATTTTTTTCAAAATTCGGAACCAACTTACCTTCATCCAGTGCATCGTTTATAGAAAACTCCAAGCTGTGAGTGGAAAAGATGATAAGTAGACTAACTCATCTTGTAAAGGACTATGAAGCAGTAGTCCTTATTGGGGGAAGCTGGTGTTTGGAAGCAGTGCTACTTTAAATATTTCAGTGCATTCACCATTTTTACCTGTCAGAATCAGCGGTGGCGTTCTGCAACAGCTCGCGGTAATATTTTATCTCCTCCTCCAGCTTCATTTTGACCATGAGCAGGTTCTTGTTTCTGTCCATCTGGCGCTCCACTTCGTTCCTCACATTCTTAAGGTCCTCCTCCATGTCCCTAATCATCTTGTTTATTGGACTCAGACGGAGACCATACTCCACTTTGGTTGATTTCACTGTGTGCTCCAAATTGTGGATCTGAGGAACAAAGAGATACCCAAAGTTTTTTTCATTTTTGGGCATGTTCAAACATAAGGCGTTTTAAATTTTGTTTTGTTATGAGACTGATCCAGGTGGTAGAGGTTCTAAGGAAGCAAAATGACAGGGTTTTCAGGAATGTTTGAGAAGAATGACCCTCATTCCTGACACAAAATGTTTTACTGTACTATGTTTTCAAAAGAATAGTCATTAGTCATTTACCGTGTTGTGAGCACCCTGGATTCTGATCTCCAGAAGCTGCTTCTCCTTTAACAGATCCCTCAGCTCCTCTTTACTTTTGCTTGCGGCCTCTGTGTTTTTAGCCACCTCCACTTTGATGGTCTTAAACTGAAAACAAACAATACATTATGAAAAGAATAGACAGATATGCTGCCAGACTTTATGGCTTATTGGTGACGTACCTTGCTCTGAAACCAGTCCTCAGTCTCTTTCTGATTCTTTCTCGTCATCTCGTCGTACTGACTGCGGATCTTGTTGAGAGCGTCGGCCAAGTTTGAATCCCCAGATTCAATCTCAACTTTGACCTCAGAGTCTTTGATCTTGTCACGTAGGTTATCCACATCCTACAAACATAGAAAGACAATAACAGCACTTTTGCTATGCTTTGTAAAAGTTATAAACATTACTCTGCAGTCTTACATTCTTGTGTTCCTTCTTCAGGTGATCCAGCTCATTCTTAACCATCTCTATGTCTTTTTCCAGATGTTTGCATTTCAGCTCGGCTTCATCAACGATCCTCTTCTGTTCTTCCAAGTCCTTCTCTATGGCCTTCACTGCTTTTTTCTCATCATTCAACCTGAATATAACCAAAAGAGAGTGTCACTTACAGTCTTTATATATATATATATATATATATATATATATATATATATATATATTTTTTTAAATGAAGCATTTACTTGTTATTCAGGTCATTGTTGGCCATGTCTAGGTTGTCAGCCTGCAGCAACAGGCCGGCATTTTCCTTAGTGATTTCCTTTATCTGCAGAAATAGATGCATAAGGTACAAAACAAAGTTATTCAGCTATTCATTTAATTTAGCAGAGTAATGATGCAGTAAAGAGAAATTTTACCTTTTTCTTCAAATCATCCAGTGGTTTCTGGACCTCGTCCCAGTCGCGTCCATTAGGAGTCTGTCTCTTGGACAAAATATCCTCAATCTCATCCTTCTTTGCTTTGTTCTCTTCCTCCAGGTCCATCACCCTTTTCAGGTACCCGGTCAGCCTGTCGTTCAGGCCCCGCAGAACTTGTTTGTCAGGCACAGGTTCGGCAGGAGCAGGGGCTTTAGTGGCAGGGGCAGCAGCGGGCTGGACGGGAGCTGGCACGGGTCCGTCCCTGTCGGTGTCATTTCTCATGACGTTACGTAGCCCCTCGAGAGTCGACACTGACGCCCTGGCGCTCCTTCCTCCGGCTCCACCGAACATACTGGCGGCAGAGTTTGAAGTCATGGTGGCTTCTGGATAAGATAGCGGCTTTCAAAGACTGCTGACTTGTGTCGGCTGTAAATTCAACAGGTCAGTTTTATATCGACTTCTTACCTGCGAGTCCGCCCCCAGCGATGCCATTGGCTCCTAGTGCCCTGCCACACAGGAGACCCAACAGGTTTTGAGTTGAATTTCAAGTAGGACATGTTGACTTTTTTATTTTTCACTGTAATTTTGCACTTGTCCTCTTATGATTGGACATGGCTAAAATTTGGGAGGTAATAAGTGGTCCTTGCTCACCATAAAAGTTGCAAATCGGGAGGGTTAGGTTATTTTCCGTCGCTCACTTCCTCAAGATCACAGACATCTTTGCGGTAGGCCTACACTACCACAGCAAAATGTCTACACGCGCTGGCTTCAGTAGCCAGACGTACACTCCCGGGAGCAAGCCCGCCAAAAGCGTCCCGAGCGACTGCACCAAGCAGAAGGACGACATGGTGGGACTCAACGACAAGTTCGTCCGACTCATAGACAAGGTCAGTAGGCCTACTAGCAATAACTTACAAACTTATTATTATATATTTTTAGCCGTTTTATTTACTAAATAACTACGCTTCATAGCGCTCATAGCGTAACGTAATAATGACACAGTAAAACAGCGCATTACTAAGACTAATTTGCTATTCTTTTAAAATACTTTTTTACGTTTTTATTATAGTTTATGGTTATTTATTTTGCTTAGTTAATTGTTTTGGTCAGTTTAATTATTTAGTGTCTGATACTTATTATAACAAATAAAAAATCAAATTGTAGGCTATACAGTGTAAAAAATAAATGTTTTTTTTTTTTTACTAGGATTATAGGCTATGCCGTAAAATTATTATGGTATTTGGTTATTATCTAGTAGAAGCATTTTAATTAAAATACAGAGGTTGTAAACTCGCTTGTTCACCTGCCTTAACTAATTCTGCAGCCCGAGGTCATGAAAAGTCTTTGTGGCTTTCATTCACAAACTTTTAGAGAGCGTTGCTTGTAGGACGCCACCTTGCGGACGCTTGGCTCAAACACATGTAATTAATCAGAAGGTTTTTGTTGTAGATGAAAGAACTGGAGAATGAGAACAAAAAGCTGGACATTAAGCTGAAAATACTGAAGGAGCAGGAAGACTACAAGGCAAAGGTGGATGAAGTGGTGAGGCAGATGAAGGATGAGCTGGAGCAGCAGATTGAAAACCTGCTCCGTGACCAGAAAAAACTCCAGGACGACCTGGAGAAAAAGGACAAGGAGCTGGAGGACACCAAGAACAAGTCAGCATTCTCTTAGTATTTTAAACATTTCATTTTCTCAATCTATGCACTGTCATTTTGATTTACTTTCAGGTTCGGAGATGAGACCCAGAAGAAAAATGACATGGAAAATGAATTTATAGTTATCAAGAAGGTATACTTTGGCTTTTTAAAATGTAATCAAAAGCTGTTGAACATTTCATTTCTTCACTTGAATTTATAAAACGTATTTGTTGGTGTGTCTCAGGATGTGGATAATGGTTACTTGAAGGCTGTGGATCTTGCTTTGGAGCTTGAAGATTACAGTGGAACTCTTGACTTCCTCAGAGTCGGATTTGATGAGGTAGCATCTCGGCTTCTCTTGCCTCTTAAAAGATTTAGTTTTATGAAAAAAAGGCCCTCCATCTAATCGTTTATTATCATGTTATGTTACCTGCAGGAAATCAGAGAGCTGCAGTCTATGATCCAGAATGAGACTTTGATCATACGTGAGAACAACACTCGTTCACTGGACATGAATGAGATCATAGAAAATGCCAAGAATAAATACGCTGAGATGGCTGCTCGCACAAGGGATCAAGCTGATCAGTGGAACCAGAAAAAGGTACAAGACCATGTCTATGCAGTCAATGTTTAGAGCTTCTCCAGAACTATTTAATGCTCATATTTGTTGTTTCTCCTCTCTTCCTCCGGTAGATTGAAGAACTGGTCTTTACTGTAGGACAGCGTGAGCAGGAAGTGCGTGAGATAAGAAGGGAAATCTCTGACTTGCAGCGCATTGTGGAGAGGCTTAAAGGAGACCTGGATACCCTTACGAGGAAGGTCAGAGTCTCACACTGACAGAGACCAGCTCAGATCAGTGCACACATTACTCACAAAAAAAACTCTTTGACCATCCTCCAGGAAACATCCATAAAGAAAGAAATTGATGACGCAAACAAAGAAGGTAATGACAACCTGGATGGAGCCCACCGTGACAAGGTTCTGCTTGATGAAGCTCTGAAGCGGACCAAGCAGGACTTGGCTGGACTGATTCGTGAATATCAGGAGCTCATGAACCTTAAGCTGGCACTGGACATTGAAATTGCCACGTACCGCAAGCTGCTGGAGGGCGAGGAAGAGAGGTGAGTTCACATCACAGTGTGTTTCTAATGCTGCTGCCAAACATAAATACTCATAAAAATGTGTTTTTTTTTTTGTTTTAAGGATGTATGAATTTATGCGCCAAAAAGGTAAAAAAAACTTTTGTCTATTTTCACCACAAACATGTCTTTGTTTCATTTTAAAATCATTTCAAAAATACAACAAATACTCTATTATTGTACTCACTTTATACATATTGTGTAAAATCTAAAAGTCTATAATTCTTAAATAAAGGAGAACAAATACGTTTTTGCACCACACAGAGATGCGTGTGATTAGGAATCCTCCTAGTGGTAATAATAATGTACTGTCCAATATTGGACATGGACTGTATCCCCTGCAAACTCTGAAACCAAATTAAGAACAAATACATTTTGTCATATTTGTCCAAAATAAGACAATACACATGAGCTGAAAAAGAAAATCACTACAACAATTATAATAAAAATAAAAGGGGCATTCAGAAAATAATTGACGTTTTATGTGCCACTAAAATCAAACCTTTCTTTTGCTCAGATTTCTAAAAACAACTTACTTACACACAGACGTTCACCAGCCAACAAAGATACAGCCGACAGAAGAGCCACAAAAGCCAGACAACCCAGAAGAACTCACCAATGTTCCACAAATAAGAAAGGTTATGCCTTATCCCTCGTCTAAGAAACGCCTGCTGATCCGACTGGATGTGGAAATGGGAAAGGTCGTGTCCCAAAGCTCCTGTTATGCAGATGATTAATTAGCACTGTTTGTCATTCTGCAGAGAGACACGTTATACTAACCCACAAAATGTGAATTCAAAGTTCTAATAAATTTCAGTTCTATTTAATTAAATTAAACTCTTTAAACATACAATATTATGCTTAATATTTGTGTGTGCATCTGGCTCTGTCTGGCTGACTAACCATCGCTTCCTGAAGGCTGCTTGAATATTTTACCTTGGTGCTTGGGTTTATGTCCAGTATTCTTTAAAATAAACGGGTTTGATATGCTTGTTTAGATTTTCTATGCCTAAAAGTATAGTTGATGACAAGTATGCATTTTTATTGGTTTGGGTTTTGCTGTTCCCCCTGCTTTGCTTCATAAGTAAATAGTAAAGAAAGAGCAAAAGTGTTTCTTCTCAGTTCCGTTTATGTCTTGTTTTTAGCTAAAAACAAACAGTCAAACATAGAATTAATGTTTCCTAGAATCAAAAGTAGTATTGTAGGCTAAAAGCTTTGTCTAGGTACACAGCTGCACACTTGGCTTTACCATTCTCCAAATGCAATGATATATCAGACTGGAAATTTGCAATAAAATCATTCAATAAAAAACAATGACCAGATGTATTGGTGATGTCTTTTGTTTATACACTGGTACCAAGACAACATTTTACAGTGTACAGTATGTTTTTTCTCATTTGTCATCACTGACTGTATGCTTGTGATATTCCACTGTGGAAAACACTGCATGCACCATGACTTAACAAGGTAGACAGCCAAAAACCTTAACAAATGGAGCACAGTGACCCAGCGCTGATAACCCATCTTGCCTAATGACCCAGACAGACATTTTTCACTTTTAACTTGATTAAGTAGATTTTCCTAATCGGATCACGTATGCTCGCTCTTTTTCTTTTCCAACCACGTGATGCGTGTATAAATTTAGAAGCACATTTTAAAAAGCACATTTGTAAAAAAGATAAGGGACATCCTATATTATTCAGGCCTGTTTTTGCTTTTGGAGAAACAAAATGTACTGTAATTTTATACATCTCATAAATTACACATGACATGCTTTACCTCTATAGATATATTTACAACTAGCATATAGCCTTTTTGCCTTTTACATAGTTTGTATTAGCATTGTAAAACATTACTGCATATCTTTTACATTTAAACAGTCCATAGGGAATAAGTTATTTTGGTGTTCTGTTGTTCAATCACCATTAAACAAGAGTTTTTCATCGTAGTAGCTCACCTATCTCAAAAGTACAGCACATACAATGAAATCAATCTATCTTCCTTATCAAACATGAACAAATATCCAGATGACTACTGTAGAGTGAACCCTATTGTTGCTGTTATTTGAAACAGTTTGATACATAATGGCATTGTTTATGAAAAGAATAAGCAGCTAAAACATATTTTCTTAGACTGCCATTTCACTTGAGTCCCGTGCCCTTCTCATTCTGCCTCTGAGCTTTTGAAGGAGTTTATAAGCAGGCTCTGTGTACTGCCTGTTTGAGAGGCCCAGCACTAAAGGCACCACAGCCATGCTTCCGTTACCTGTACAGGAGAGGACAATGTGAGTGGTGAAGTTCCCCTTGGTGTCGCTAAGGAGAAAGGCTACACACACGTGCATGTAAATGAGGTAGGGTACCCAGCACGCGAGAAACGTTAGGGACACCGCCACCACACATCGAGTGTACCGCAGGTTGAGCTTCTGCTCGTGGGTTGATGCTTGAATTCCTCGAACTACAGAACGATGTAACCGACAGATGTCCTTCAGTTGACCTCGAGTGATCCACAGAACTCGTCCAGTCATCCCAGCGATGGTAAGTATTGCAGGTAGGACAAGTCCATATACCTCCAAGTAGATGAACTCATTGGTGAAGACTCGCCTGTATGAACAACAAGCCGTACCGTTGGTTGAACAGTTCGGAAATGGAACTAAACTTTGGGTACCTACACAGCAGCCATTCCAGTCCGGCCCCGTCCAGTTATTCCACCCAAAAGCAGGTAGGGAGGCATACAGAAGTGGTGGGGCCCAAACAGCAAGCAATGCTAGAGGAAAACTACGATGCATCCAAAGGTTACTATAATGCAACGGGTCGAGGATACAAACATATCTCTCATAGTGAACCATCACAAGGTTGAAGAGGAACGCCAAGAAGAGAAAGTTGGGGAAAACGTGCACCACCAGACAAGAACTGAAGCTCAACTCTCGGGTCAGAGCCATTAAAGGTATAAACGGTAATGCCACGCCGGTACACATGTCAGCCAGCAACAGACTCAGGAAGAAGTAGTTGGGAGTGTTGTGGAGCTGGCGGTTCCAGGCGATGCCCAAGATGATGACGAGGTTGGCAAGAATGATGGATGCTGACAGTGGGATGGTGATAGCATAAATGAGCTCCTCTCTGGACAGTAAAGAATGGTAGTAGTTGAAGTCCATTCTTGAGGACTGGGCAGACAACTGTTGTGTTGCTTCAATCATGATAGAGCTACCCTGTCATGGAAGGACAGTTGGTCAGAAGGCATTGTGTTAAGACAGCATACATTCTCTTTCTCTTTTCCATTCTCTTTTAAAAACAAGTCAAAGGGCTGACCAGTAGGGAATTAAGTTTGGACTGTGGGAAGCATTTAATCACTGTGTTAGCCAACAAAGTGAAGGCATACGCTAAGACAGCATGCTGCTACGTTCATTTAATAATTCATCATCTGGGAATCTGGAGTTACACCTGCCTTTTGTATCTATTATAATTTAGAAAGTGATACAGTTTCTGAAAGATAACACCAGTTTACGTTTGTGTTTACAGTCGCACTGTAATCTAGTATACAATAAACCTTGATAGCCTCAAGACAGCAAGAAGACTTATGTATGTCTTATGATTACAAATTAGCTTCTTCCAGCAAGCAGTTACAGAAAACTGTCTTCAAAATACAATATTTTACTGTAAATCTATGTCTGTTATGTCAACTTTTTAAAGATGTGTTGTAATGATTATCTGCATACTGTATATACACAGTATTATACAAAAGCAATACTGAAAGTTTTTACCTTTGTGGCACCAACAGTCAAAATATGAAGCAAAATGAGTCCAAGAAATAGTTCCTAATCATCTCAAGTCTGCTCCCCACCATGATCTGTTTATTCTTTATCCCTAGATGCTTCGAGCAACCTTTTAACCCCTTGGACAGAGCAGCTAAATGTAAGCCAGTTCCTCCCCGGGAGATACTTTAAAGGGGAAGTGAACACTGGATGAGGAGGGAGGAGGCAGCCGACAATAATGTGTCTTTTTTTCTAAACTTGAACTGACCCTCGTTGTCACTTCTTCTTTTTCTCCCAACTGCTTCAATGCTCATCTATGAATATTGAAGAATGGAAAGTCTGTTATTACTACAACAAATAAGTACGTTCCAGGGAAACATCAGTGGCATGTGCTTTGGTCTCCTACTTCATTATGCCTCCCAAATGAATGAAACTACTTATGATTTATTGAAAACAATGTTTGCTCTTAAAAAACACAGTAGGAAAAATTTAAAATTTTGCAGGCACATGGATGTAAAATATTGATGCACATCTCTTCATGGTGAAATAAAGCAACTGTTTTATGTCAAAGGATAATGGAATAGCATAACTTAATTAGCAGGAATTAGCAGTGAGGACTAATGGTATGCAAACCCAGGAAATCAATGGTAAAACAGTTAGAGCACAGCCTTTATTCTGGAGATGATTGCACAGAGCAGAATTTTATATCAAAGCCAGATCTCATTTAAAGCTGGGGGCACTTTTGAGGCGTAACAATTGTCTTTTAGTCTTTAAACATATTGTAATAGAAGTGGTTAATAAAAGACAAATAGACCTGTGGGATATGTTGTTCAGTTTAAACAACCCCCAAAAATAATGCATATTTCTGAACATTGTAGATTTTTTTTCACATGGCTATGGTGAACAACAAAGAAATATTGTTCTCATCAAGAAATAAATAACCATCTATTTATAGTTTGTTTATGAGTGGAACTATAATCAAAGTGGCTACTGCGCCTTTAAGTTGCTTTTTAGAAAAAGTTGCAGTTGCACACAAAAGTTGTGCATATAGGCCTACTCACTGTAAATCTGCACAACCTAAGCTACTTCCTTCTTTATGTAGGTTAAAATAAATGCAAAGATGCATTGGCTCCTTTTTCTTTGGTCCAGGACCAACCTTAATATATACTGTACATTCAACAAAGTAAACACAAGGATTCAAAACAGCTGTCAGCCTTGTCTGGTTTTTAAACACAGCAGTGGATGGAAGGCCCAGCTGCTTGTTAGCCAAACACAGCAGACTGATAGTTTGGAGCAGACCAGGTGCTGCTTGAGATGGACGAGCTCCCGTCTGATAAAAGCTTTAAACACAACGTTCCTGTGCCTGGGAGACACTAAGCAGGACGGACAATCTGGACAAGACAGCACAACATCCTCATCTTACAAAGGAGGCAACCATGCATCTTTTCTGAAATACAACATCTCTAAATGACCTTGGATGCATATAGTCTACAACAA
The DNA here is from genome assembly GCA_024349245.1 of Neodontobutis hainanensis. NCBI lineage: Eukaryota > Metazoa > Chordata > Actinopteri > Gobiiformes > Odontobutidae > Neodontobutis > Neodontobutis hainanensis. Next base: position 994,425 of record JALDNG010000001.1, on the reverse strand, counting down.
CTGTTTTAAACTGAAAAATTACTGTATGGTGCTAATGTGCTAATGTCTTCTTTACCCAGGTTTACTTGTTTGCTTTAATCTCCATCACCAGAAGAACACACTGTACTTGCTGTAATTTAATAGATTCTAGATTTTATAAAGTCTGAAACTGATTATTCGTTTGTCCTTTGGTGTGCATCAAACACAGAGCACTGATAGAAGCATTGTCATGAAGATAGTCAGTGTACTAATTAAAAAGGATCTTGTAGCAGAACAGTATAAAATCCTTTTCCTCGATTGGACCAACTGTTTTTGTAAATATTTCTTACTGTTGTGTGCAAACTGTAAATGTTAAAATAACACACTTTTTGCTGTACTTCAGCCACTGCTTACTGTTCAGTTGTTTAATAATTGCCTGTTATTCAAAATGTGTAAAGCGCCACTCAGGTGTTGCAGTGGAAACAAACTTTTGACTGTGTTGTAGTGTTTGTGCTGTCCGACTCAGTGACGTAATAGTTAAGTGGTTTCTATTGTTCTATTACAGCAAGAACTTCCTGGGTACAGTCCTTGGCCTGGTCAAAGGCTGTCTTACGTCTGTAATTCTGTGCTGCTGTCCAACTCTGGAGCATGCTCAGAACTCTGTGTCCATTGGAACATAGAGCAACAATGAAATGCATTATTATGGATTGGGAATGCATGGATTAAGGAAGACACACTTGGGCACAGGATGTAAATAGTTTTTTAGAAAAGGAAACCAAAGTGTTTACTGCAAGATTAGTAAGAGAGAATAAGACCAGGTTTGAATTACCAACTTAAATAAAACAAACCATGTAGTAGTGAGTGATATTTAAAAGGTCTGTTTAGTCATGCTCTTAAGTGACCAATGAAAGCCTTATAGTTGATTCAGCAGATATGAGTCATGGATGTGAAACCAGCAGACCAATGCAGAATAAATACTCAGTGATAAAAATCAATGATATGCAATATTATGTCCTTTCAGTTTAACAAGCACCTACTTCACACACACAGTTAAATATTACATACAACTCTGAACATGCAGAAGTGTACTCATCAGTGAACTCGTCATCCTCAAATGGTTTGTTTGGGGATGAGTACAAAAGAACAAAAGAGGCATTTCTATATTATATCTTGTGTAATTTCTTATGCTCCTTAGCTCAACATCTAGCATATAACTGAATTATATAGTCACAAATTAGTGATAAGACTAAAAAAAAAAATATACAATCCACAACAAAGATCTTCTGAAAGGCACAGGATTATAATTTTTTGTACTATTACTCACATCTAATGAAAGAAAATAATTTAAATCCACAATTGAGTGATCTCTTTATTCTGACTCCGTCTTTTCTCTTTGATAAATTACCTTGAAAGCCAGTCCAAGCAAGACAAGAGAGCACTTAAACTAAAGGACTACACTAAAGTGTACTTTTTTTTCTCAAACACATGTGCTTTATCAAAAGTATTAAACACAGACTGAAACAGAACATCAAGGAACATTTGTTTTCAAATCCAGATGAAAGAATACATACTACATCAACAGTCTTGGTGAAATTCTGTATTTACACAAGGGATTAGCCAAGATAAATCAAGACCACACCAACCAACACAAATAGTGAATGTCAAACATGAACAAACCAAGACCAAAGGAAGCATTATTTTTTTTCCTCTGTGGGCGACTAAGTGGTAAGTGATGCTATAGTGCATCACAATTTGAATTCTCCTTGTTTAGTCTTCTTCTTTAATCCCCCACATTCTCATACATGAGCAAACTTAATGTAATGCCACTGACTTCTGGTTCAGGTTTTAATCAAACTGGTGACAAACTATATTGGATGCTACTAAAACAAGTCACATTACGTTTTAAAATCTTGACCACAAGGAAGAAATTCTCTCCTGAATTCTCTCCTGTGTTAAAGAGCAAATTGTCTCAATATTATAATTGTCTCTTAAATTCTCTTTCTCTTCTTGATTGCAGTTTACCGATCTGGTCTCTGAAGGCAGAAGACCTTCGCCAGGTTGTCTCCTGAAGCGGTCACAGCTAGAGTCCCCTCCCTACACAACAGACACAAAGTACTTTTTTTTTTTTTGTGCCCAGAAATACAAAGATCATCATACGAGACATACCTGTTAATGGTGAAGTCAAGGATCTCTGCTGTGTGACCGCGGTACTCAGACACCATGTTGCCTGTGCGGCCGTCCCACAGGCGCAAGGCTCCGTCTAAGCAGCAGGTGGATACCACAGAAGAAGACTCTTCCCACTGCAGGTGAACAATACCCGCCTGAAGAAAAACATTAGACATCATTGATCATTTAAACTAAAACAACTAAATGAATGTTACTGCAAAATAAGTGAGCTTTTATCCAATGTTTTGCACCTCATGTTGACACCGGTGCCTCAGGACCTGTGTGGAGAGGTCGTAGATGGCCAGTGTTCCATCGAGGTAAGCCACTGCAATAAGGGGCAGTCTAGAAACAAAACAAAATGAACGTCAACTTTTTTTTCTTATTTGTTCTGGCCACAAAAATGTGAACATTTTGAACCAATGTTATCAATGTCAATTGTATGTTCGTCGCCCACTAATTGGTTCTCCTGCTTGCTGCTTACATCAGTTTGTCTTTATTCTGTAAAATTTGGACTGCACACATCTGGTCAACTTCCCAAATGTGTGCACTCTCTCTTACATGTTACAGAATCCCACAGACTCCACCGAGTTGGATTCTTCCTCTTTTGAACCTTTAGCTTTGCCTCCTTCCACAGGGAACACTCCCACCACCTTGACAAAAGCACAACACAAAGAATGTAATAAACATGTAATAAAATCAACCAATACTATCCTTGTCTCTTTGATTTTACATTTTACATTTACCCACCTTGCCTGTTGTAGTGTTAATGAGCTTGGCGCATCCATCTACTGAACCAGTCAGGACTAGGGAGCCATCTTTATTGCAAGTCAAGCAGGTGAGTGCCCCCTGGTGTCCATCCTGACCTACAACCAATCAGAAGCAAGTTTATTTTGAAGTAAGGAATTTGTTTTGGGAATTGCATACTTAAGACAAAAATAAACATAGTAACACACCACATTAAGTACTGCTAAAGATAAATACAAAAGGCTATTAAACACAATCCAACCCTAAAAAGACCAACAAATCCTAGAACAATAAACAATTTTAAATGTTAAAGTAAATACACACCTTTGATGACATGAATTGCATTTCCCTGCTTTAAATCCCAGACACGAACTGTTCCATCTTCATATCCTACCACAATTCGTTTACCTGAAGATTTTATGAGAAAATACACTAAGCTTCTTTTTTTTGGTATTTTGAGAGACGTGAGAACTGTGCCTTGTTCTTGTCTCACCATCAGGAAGCACTTTTCCGCTGGTGGCCTGGCAGGCAGGGCTCTGGAAGGTTTTACAATCTCCCGCCGGCACTTTCCACATCCACACGTTCCCGTCGTCTGTTCCCGCCAGCAGCACCGGCGCGCACGGATGCCACTCCAACCACTGAGGAGGAAGCACGGCAATTTAACAGCTACTTTACACACACTTACAATCATTCTCCTCATTTACCTTCTGCTGTACATTAAACAAGTGGTTACAGAGCAGCACTTAAATCTAGTGATTATGGTCTTGCTAAAGAGCAACTCTGCAGAAGCGGTCGAGGAAGGGGAGACAGTCTGATCCCCTATACCTCCCCCGTAATCCTCAGTGGTCATCCCCTATTTCCTTATAAATCCCTTCAGTCCCAATAAAAAGGCTTGACACAAGTGCTTTCAGATGTACAACGTGTAAACACCAGTATTTCTATGATAAACACCAGTATTTCTATGATAAACACTTACACACATACAGTCAGTTTGGTATTTTGCAGAGGAGGTTATTTAGCCGTCATTTCAGAGACTACATTACCAGAAAATATGGAGCGGAAGTGTGAAAATAATACAGACAACACTACTAAAAAAGTTACTAGGTTCTAATTGTGCACAAGCTACCCCAGGAAGAATGCATGTTCTCCAGTGACTCTTACGCTTTGACAATGCATTATAATGTGTAATGTATTGGTAAACCATCACCAATACAGGACTGATTCACATGTGTAATTTGATGGACAGTGAATTATTATTTTACCTCCAAATCTCCAACTTCAAATGACCAGATCTCCTCTTTGGCTTCAACTTTCCAGACCTTGATCATGCCGCTCATGTCTCCTGTCGCCACCAGAGACGAGTCATGGCTGAACATAGCACAGGTCACCGAGTCTTTGTGACCTGTTGAGATTGACCACAAACCGTCAACACACCAAGAAAGATTTTTTTTTATTGTTATCGTATTTGGCATTTACCTTTGCACTCAAACAGGACCTCTCCATCACTCACTCTCCAAACGTACGCCTTGTCATCTTCTCCTCCAGTGATTGCCAAGGTGTTAGAGGCGGGGTCCAAACTCACACAGAAAACAGAACCTTGGCACAAAAAATATATATATATAAAAAATAAGGACTGGGTTTAAAACATAGCTAACCTATGTAAAGTTTGTGAAAGGTTAGTACATTACCTGTATGCTTAGAGAAAGTGAGCTCACTGTCGTCTTGCTCTGCTTCCATCTCGTCCTCCGTCTCCCAGCCTTCATCATCATCTAGGTTCACTGGGTCTTCCTCAAAATCAACATCATCCAGCTCATCAGCCAAATCATCTGGCAAAAAAGTCATAGAGATCAGAAAAAAAAAAACATCGCTTCAGTTTCAATGGAGGTGTTGATTTTTGTTACACGTTACCAGGGTTTATTACAAGCTATAAACCCTTTTCGTGTTGTTTACTCACCAGGACCAGGCTCTGTATCGTTTAGGTCAATGACTTCTATAATTTCCTCGTCTCCGTGAAGCTCAATCTCATTTTCTTGTGCGTTATCCATGTTATTACAGAGCTGAAGGCTATTAAAAATATACAAACCTGAAATCCTAGCGCTAGGCTAACTCCACATTAGCCACTTAACTTTTTGTTAGTTACAATTGTATAAATTGTAACGTCTTCTATAGTTTTAATTCGCTTGAATGGTATTTACCAATATATACAGCTAGGAACGAGTTAAATGTTAAAAGAACTATTTCCACATGTTTACCTCACATGTTGTTGCGACGAGAGTCACAGACGCACAGTGATGACGAAGTGCATTAACGCTGCTTGTAGTTCTAGCTCTTGTCCACAAGATGGCTATCTTGTAATAAACGAATAAATACATATAAAGATGATTCATGAGGAAGAGGGGTACTGTAAACAGGCAAGTCACCCACTGTGTTTTTTGTAACACTGTCATTAATATTTTATTTTCCTACAAGAGCGTTTTATATATTCCGTTTCTATTATTTGTTGAAAAGTATTGATTTCGTCGTTGAAATGAACGGTGCTGTTGGAGATAGGCTACCTTTTTTCTTCCAATTTTTTATTTGTTAACGCAAATTATAGATAAGTATATAAAATATTTTTTTCTGAGTGAAATGCTAATGTTCCTCTTATGCTTCTCATTAACAGTGCCTGAAACTATTCACATTTCCCTAAGATTAACACTCAGCAGTCCTCTGTGGTGAGCTTCAAGTTGAAAGTTCAGACACGCATGAGTCATCGCTATGCTTCAACAGCATCATTGACAACGGCACAGTCACAAAACGGTCATTTACACGTTGTAACACGAGGACAGCAATAGTCGACACTTCGTGAGAATTAAAGTTCATGATTAATGGCACTTCCAGTGAAAGCGAAACACGACTTTAGCATACGTCACAGTCTATTGAGCAAATCATGAAACCAGTTGTCCCAGTTCCACCGTCTCAGAGCAAATGAACGAATCCTGGGTTGTGTCAGGGATGCTTAGCCCGACCTTTGACCTTTCTGTGCATGAGGCAAAATACACAAGCTCCTGATCAAGGAACAAATCTGACAGTCTGCAAACATTTATCCACATAAGACTGTACTTTAACACAGGGATAACGTAAGAAAAAGTAGAAGCAGCACTGTATTCCCCGTGTTTCTTAATCTATCCTTTCAAAGTTCTCTTGGCAGAGACATTTTATAAACACTTAGCACAGTTTGTCCACCTTTTTGATTGAGGTTTTATGTCTCTCGCTATATGCAGCTGGCACAGCGTACAGACTACATGCCCAAAGAAGTTTTACTGGCCTTCGTTTTCAAGCCTTCTCTGGAAAAATACAGCCATCTCATAATGTGGTGAGATGTGGAAACACGTTTGAAATCCACTCTGAGTGAGAGATTTATAAACTCTTTTTGGTTACAAGTAAAGCTGGAAGAAGCCATTGAACTTTGACGTTGGAAAGTTATACGATGCTGGTTACAACCACTTTATGTCATCAGTCTATTTTCTTGCCCTTATGCCAGCCATTTGTTTTTTTTTAACATTGCTTAACTAGCTTGGGTACAGGTTTTGGAAGATTATGCCCATGATTTTAATACCCATGAGATATTGTGCGTCTCATTTTATTACTACAATTTGTCCCAGAACATGGCAGGCACTTTTTTTTCCACGAAAAGCTTTTGAAAAAGTAGCGCAGTCCATCATAAGACACTCAAAGTCTCCAGCAAAACCAGACTTAGGAAATTCTTTTTGGCTTAGCAGCTCCTTACGACAGAGTGGTAACAAAATCTAATGGTGTCTGAAAATTAGCACTTAAATAACATTTTATTGGCCACATAAGAGATGGATAGTTTGACTCAAGAAGCAGATAAATATTACTTGGCTTCAACTGGGATAAAAGGCTCTGCTAAAAGATAGATGTCGTTTAGACATGCTTGGAAGCAACAAGCATAAAAACAACCATCTATATTATAAAGTAAATATGTCTGCTAGGGGACATAGCAAGCTTTTTTAATCCTTGTCTTTCTTTTTGTTACTCTTTCCATCTTGTCTTTTTGTTTAGCATCTGTAATCCCCAACCTATTTTTACCCATACGTCATGGAACAACACATTGGGTGGGCTTCTTAATGGCGTCATCAGGACAGCACAGACCAGGAGTGACCCGTCATAACATTTCTCAGTTTATCACTCCTGCAAGCTGGCTTGTGTTTGAAAAAAGCAGGACACTCTTGGGTGCTGTTACTTTATAGGCTCACACACATGGAAACGATGTATGCGCCCTAATAGTGCAGCTGACTGGAAGCATATTCATACTCAGTGTCTGTGTACAGTACATGCACCTTCGGCGCACGCTTATAAAAACTGCACAGACACAAACAGTATCAGTAATAGGGCCTGGGAGCTGTTGCTGTGTGAGAGGTAATTACTCCATGCAGCTCACAGAGGCTTTGATGGAAAGTTTTAGACTAACTGGCTCAACTATAAGAAGCCTCGACTCTGCTTCTTTTTAACAAGAACGCTTTATGGCTCCGTTTTGTTTTCTTTTCTCTCTCCTTTAATGCTATCCTGGAAAGATTGAATGTTGTATTTTTTATATATATATATATATGCAACCGAACATATAAACCAAAGTGTATTCTTATTGTGTTAATGTCTCAGAACATGCTGTCAAATGTGCAACGTTAACTTGTCTTTATGATGCTGAGGTCTGCCATGCTTTGTCTACAAGCTGCGCCTGACTCATGTGGGAGCGCGCCGGGTGAGACGACGGCTTTCCTCCTCAAACCACTAACAGCCAGTTGTGTGTGCACTGCAAGTGGTCTGGTCCACAGGCCGTGTGTGAAGTGTGCACTGTGGTAGGAGAGTGGTAGTTTGCGCAGGGCCCTACATGCTCGCCTGTTGACTTTCTACCCCGATGGCTGCTCCTCTTCCAGCCACTGCCCAAAAACAAGGTGTATATTTGGAACATCGTCACGCAGGATCTCATTTTTTAGCCCGAGCGCGTAAGAGTCTTGAGTACGGATGCTTTTTAAGGCAATCTACTACGACTTTGACAGACCCAAAGTGGAAGTGGCAAGCCCATGATTGTTCCTTTTCACATATACAAAATAGTTAAGCTTCACATAATCAGTGATTTGGCAACCTGAGAGTGATGTTCACTGAATTGCAAATGTGCTGCTCTGGGCAATATAAGCCAATCTAATCCCTGCTTTGACATCACTGCTCTGGACACAAACACTCACTGAAGCACATATACACACACATCTGAGTGGTTTATGGATGTCTGCGTCAGCAAAATCCCAAAGACAAACAGTATATGCACATGCCCATGTCAGCAGTCAGGAAATTGTCAACTGTTTCAACATATTTGTTCTAACTTTTTTTTTTTTCAACAACAACAACAAAAAAAACATGTTACTTGTATGTTATTGTTTTATTACATTCTTTTTTGTATTTTGTCAGAAAATGTCAGAAAGTAGATTTTGCACGAGGAAAAATGCAATATAAGAGACATGTTTGTGAACTAAAACATGTTAAAGTAGTTACAAATGGACAATAGTGACCTCTCAACTTATTCTTATGTTATCCACAGAGCAAGAATGTCCACAGTCACACAGCGCCAAGCATTTATCCATAAAGAGCTTACTCAAGCACAACAGCACCAGAGATGCCTCCAAGACCCAACATCTTACGTAACTGACGCTCCGCGGCTCATCCACACAAATTATAATCCTCTGTTGCTATGGATACGGCTGTCCCAACAGGCCTCGGTGAGTAGCTACTCCGAAAGAGTGAGTGGCCTCGATTAATAAACGGTGTGTGGCTGATTTAGTCACAGCAGAAGGTGAGACTGAATCAAACGGTTTATGTGACAGCGGTGGATATTGATAGATTACTATAGGTCAGGGTTCAAAAAGATAACCATCTGCCCTGCTGATGTGCCTTTAGGCAACATGACATACTGCTCCAGAGGTGGACCCTGACCTCTGAACTACACAAAGGAAAAATGTAAAGTGAGTTTTTCCCTTCAGACAACTAATTATATAATGAAAGTGGGTGGTAGACACAACCGGTTTTTGAATAGTTTTATAAAAATTACTTTTTACAACAATGATAGGCTTTAATCACTTTACAGACTAACTTTTCTGTTCCACGAGCAGCAAGACATGACAAGCTTACCTGCACTAGTGAATAATAACCCAGTCCCTGTCTGCTGATGTAGAGACACTGGTTAGCATATTACAGTAATAAAGTCAGCTAGAGCAGGACCCAGTATTGCAGCTTTGGCTGTGGGTGGCTGCTCGGATGCAAAATCAAATAGAAAGTAATGGAAATAAAAACAGATTGGATTAGAGCAGCCAGTGGGGAAGGCGTTTCATGTTGCAACGAGCGAGAATTGGATAAAAACATTTGTGTTGTTCTGCCTTCACTGGTTTATGTGAAATGCTGAAAATGGGTGTAATGATGAGGAATAGCAGTAGATCTCAATTACAACACAAATGCAGAAACTAAGTCTATCAGCAAAATTGTTTAACGTTAAACATATATAGTTTGTAGTCTGATCTGGGTGGCTCGCTTTAATTTTCCCTCTCTATGCTTTATCTAAAAACAGTCAGTGTGAGTGTTGTATCAAGGATTGGTACGTGTGATGGCTGGTTTATTCAACAATAAAATTCATTATCTTAAAGGCAAAAGCAGATTATGATTATGTATGACTGAATCTACAGCAGGGTTGTTAAAATGTTATACTTGCACTAGTATGCACAAAGCAGCTCTAATCCGAGTCATACTACTGTAAAATGCTCCTAATATGGCCCTTATGGAGTAGGAAAAACACCAAAGTACCATGTAGATATAAACTATGGAGAAACATTATTGAGTAGTTACATTAAAGGGATTTTGAATAAAAACACTGACACAAAACACGCCAATGAGTCAGCCTTGTCTTCTTGGAATATTTAAATGGATTAAAAATTCTCAATGACATGGAAATGCAGTATGTTAATATAATTAAATTACTATCAATAACATGGCTGTAAACCAGGAAATGAGTATTCACAAGTCATTATGGACTTTTCATTGTGGCTAGAGAACCGTTAAAATGCACATAATGTTGTAAAGGTACAGAGTTATGTATAGATCTGTAGTGGAGCCTACCTTGTTTGTCTAGGCTTTTACATTTAGTTTTATTTAGTTTTAAGAGCTTATTATTGTAATTTGACTTCATATCAAAACAGAATGTAGTGCTGCAGTAAACCTCTCAACCCAAAAATAAGAAAAAGTTTATGAGAACCTTTGCACTGAAAAACATTGCACATGAGCTCATTTATAACTTATTAATAAGAATCAGGATTATTGCCAGGGAAAGTGAAAGGTTTACACAATACGTAATAAGGAATATGTTGTAGCATGTTGGTGCAAAAACACAGAATAAAAATCAAAAGATATTTAACAGTTAATAATTAGTTTAAGCTAAGTAGGGTCTACTCAGAATTTACAAAAAATATATATATATAAAAACATTTAATATTTGAAGGATAACTTGAGGTATTGTAGTCTAATTAATAACAGAAGAGTACACGTAGGCCTACAGTGTAGAAGTACTCACAAATTCTTGACTTGGCACTATTTTACTAGGGACACGCCCAGCGCCTGCTTCCTTATTTATGACATAAGTATAATCACAACCTTCCTTTTCAAGCCCCATATCCCAAACACACGCATTTCACGCTCAATAGTTGATGAGCACAGTTTCATCAGGCAAACCCCGCCTATGGTAAATGCAGGGGCGCTCCATGTGACGCTGGGGCTGTAACAAAAATCCAGTATGGCGGAATCTGTCAGGAGATGATTTTTTCGCGGAGAAAAAGCCCAGGCTGTACCATGGGAGAGGAGTAAGAGCTTTGCGGACACATGTTGGGACAACTGGTCTCCTCCTGAGCTGTGTACGTAAGTTTGCTGCGTGTTTGTTTGCTCTCGTGACACACGTAAAGCCGAGCCGCTTGGCTTTGATGTTGATATTCAGGCAGGGATGCGATGCACAGACAGGATTCATCAAAACAATGTCCGGCTGAAGTTTCCACTCTGCTCCGCTTCGGCTCCGGTTTCCCGGTCCCTTTTCAGCGCCGCTTCTGAGCCTTTGCGTGTCTACATGCGGTGAGAGGGACTAAACATCTTCAAACCATTTAGCTAAACATTTCCACTGGGTTTATTGCGCTGTAGCGGGCGGGAAGTGAAGGCAGTAAGGGGGGACGGAGAGGCGATGTTTATTATGCCGATTGTTGCTGAGCTATTTTTAGTGCACGGTCAAGCCTTAAGCTTTAATACAATGTAGATAGTACCAACACGCGACTGTTGGCATAAACGCGTGTTTTTAGCCGAAAATGGAAATGCACAGGCCTCGGGAAGAGTGTGTGTTTGCTTGTGTGAATGGTTCGGGATGGGCGGTGGTAAGTCTCTGCATGCGTCAATGTTTTTTGTGAATGGGGGCGAGCGGGTTGTTAAAGCAACGTCAAAGCAGCATATCGTGCATGTTTCAAACTGTTTCAAGCAAACGAAAAGAATTGCTAAAGAAAATATTAGCCGTAGTTAGTTCAAATCTGTGGCTCGGGATGCCTGAGAGCGGGTGTTTTGATTGGAGTGCAGGGATAAAGCTAACTGTACCCAGCTTTATGTGACATGAATTTTAAGCAGCTGTGTACAACTTGATTATAACTTGTTGATTAGAGTATGTCACTTATTGATTTATGTAAAAACAAAAACTTTGGCTTGATACCGTTTTTACTAGCATCTTCCTGAATTAGCCCGCCCTACAAGTCTGAGTTTAAATCTTTACTTTGGGCTCAAGGGCTTGTCTCCCCAGATCTGTCATCCTGCATCAAGCCTCTTTTTAGGGACAATGGCTGAGCACACACACACACACAACTACCCCTCCCGAGACACATGAGATGCCCTGAGAGAATGGTGTTGCATGAAGCCCCCCTGGTGTGTCATCCTCTCCCAATGACACTCATGTTGCCCCCCTAACCTCCACCCTCTTTTTGCTTTTCCATCACAAAGCGCAAAGTGTGCAGTGACCGACTTTTTGGGGGGCAATTTGTCCCGGGGCTGCACTGTCTGGCCCCTTCGTCTTGAGACCCACCAACCCCCACTTCCACATCATGTTCTCCTGCTTCAGAGGACCTATGCCAACATACACAGAAGGGCGTCAACATGCATCCTACCCCCACGCCAGCTCTGCCCCCTCCTATTCACCACGCCCTCTGGCACTTTTATTCCTTCTATTTGTGGTGCTCAAGTCCTCTTGATGCTTCAGGCTTTTTAACTGATTACATGGGACACTTATGCTTCAGGCATGAGCAATAGGCTACTTTCCTAAAACAAAGAAAAGAGCAATAATTCCATAAATAGAAAAACAAACTAAAGGGCTAACCATTATTTTAGAAAACACAGACAGAGAAATGAAAAATTCATAGGTTTGTGCTCATTCATAATTCACATCTTCGTGCAGCTAATGGGGTTTTCCCATTAGCCCATTTCTACCAGTTCAAAACATGCAGTTTTCACCATATTTTTTTTCTTGAAGGTTGACTTGATCATAACGCTTAATTTATTACCTGATTGGTTTGTAGCAAACATTGTGCTCACAAGCAGTAATTGAATGCCTTAAAATTTTATTGAGCCAAATGACAAAAGTCTATTTTTGTTTGTGGCTAACTATTTATTTACTGGAAAATGTATTATATTTAGACTGCTTATTACTGCTTTAATACAGACAAAGTAAAACATTGTCTCTCTAAGTCTAACATTGGACAGTGAGCTCAACATCTAAGCAACAAAACAGAAATGTGAACTGGTCCTTTTTCTGCTCCCCTCTGCCAGGTTGGTACTGGTGCTAGACAATCTGCTGTGATTGGAGTAGCCAAAGCAAAAGGCTCATGGGGATTGGCTGCTGCTGCTGGACGTCTGTTTCCTGTTTCCAGCCTTGAGGGACCATCCTGAGCTCACACACACAAATTTGCACCCACACAGAGTCACAGACAGGTTAACGCTGTCCCCATTTCCACTCTTTAGATTACACTTGCACTCACACAGACATCACCCTGCTCTGGAATACTCACTGAGCCAGGGACCGGCGGCTCTAACTGCAAGGACAACCACTTCACCGACCAGTCTGCGATGACGTCACACAGTCATCCAGGTAAGGCATTAATACATATTTATGTTTGTCAATATAAGCTGTGTACTTACATTTACTGTGTGTACATTTGTCCAAAATTTGATTTTTCATTGACTGTAATTTGAAACTGTTGTGAAAAACTTATAGCATTAACATTTATGGATGTAAAGTTTGGTTTTATGAACTGCAATGTGCTTTAACTTTGTAGCTTCATATGTTAAAATTTCATACCTTTTATGTTACTTGCTCATAGAGGGTACATGGTTGATGATGGACAGTTTTGACCGTATGGTTGGGAAGGTTGTGGGTTTGATAACTAGACAAATAAGTGATTATTAATAATTGAGAAATAATTTTCATCCAATAAAATCCCATACACTTTTTCTTTTTGTATCAGCTTTGTAAAATGTTGAATTTTATTGTTGCAGTGGCCTCTGGTGGAATCTGCAGTAGGCTTTTATCGGATACTTATAATTCATTTTGTTCAGTCTGTGACTCATAAATGGCCATTTACATTTCTTATAATGGAATCATTTATGCACTTATGTTGTTGTTTTTAACATTTATACATTTTATACATGACTCAGACGTACAATAATGGACACAGTTGTAGCTTAAAAAAGTGTAACGCCTTGAAAAGTAATTTTTTTTTACACAAAAGCCAGTTCCTTAACCCTCCATAGAGTGCTTTCTTTACACTTTTGTGGAATAGACTCACACCAGATAAATGGGACTTTAAGTGCATCTTAGTATTTCAATGGTCACATTTGTACAGGCTGCACTGAAAATCATTTGACATAGTTAGTTCTCTGAAGAGGTTTTATTATGTTTTACTAGAGGATTAAAAAGTATCTAATATCTGAAGATTAGACCAAATTGCTGAAAATACAAATATGTTGAAACAGCCTATAACATTACGTTGGTAAAAAGCAGGCTTTTTCTTCTCAAAGTAGTCGGGTGTCATTTTCAGTCCCATAAAATTTCGCAGCGTCTCCTATACAAACACTGCCTCCTCTCGTAGGAAACAGTCATCCGTCACTGCTGCCCGACTGCTTCGGGAAGCCTCAGCTAAATTTGTAACTGTCATTTGTGGAGTAATGAGAATTTAACTCCTCAATACAGTCGAGAAATCTCCCTGCCGCCGCATCTGCCAAACTGATATATGTGAACATTTTGATTATGAACATAGACACATCGCGGCTCGCTAAAACGCAATAAAACACTTTAATCTGGTTTTATGACTGTTAATTGGTTTGATTCAATATGAATGAGCTCCAGAGGGCGAGAGAAAAAAGTCTGTAGCGGGGGCCTCATTAAGAGAGTCGACTCTCCACTTTGACATCTAATCAAGCTCAGTTTAAAGGCTCGGCGTTTGGGAGAAGTGATGAATTATTTGGTAAGCAGCTGGCAGATTAAAAGGTTAGATTCCTGTCCTGGCCGGTACGGTACCTGACAGTGTCAAGTGTGTTTACTTTGTACACCTGGGAGTGTGTGCACTATAAATACCACAGCTGAGGTAACCACAGAGCCCCGGGGGTATACAAGTGAGCTCCACCATCTCCATCAGTGACATGTGAAGGTTGGGAGAATGCACATTAACACACATGTAGTACTTTTAAACATAAGCCCGCAGACGTCTCATCCCAGCTCGCACTTTCTTCACGTCCTGGAGTTGGCCGAACAGCATTACATTGTTAGATCAACCTCGGATTAGCGGCCTACTCTAATTTGCCAACACGTCTCCTTTACAACCAGAGCTGGAAAATGAGCTCTGCTAATCTGAAGAAATGATATTTACTATCAAATGTAAAGCGTAGCACAACATATTTACAGATGTATTTATTACAGTGCAAGACAGTGATAATTACAATAGTCAATAGTTGCACAAAGCAGAGCAAACACTAAAATTTCAAATCATTGAATGAATGTCAGTACGTTATCCATAATAATATGACCTGTGATATTTGAAAGTCAACTTTGAAATTAATTTCTCCAAACTAACTTCCACTAACTTTTAAATTCAGTTTAGTTGCATTTATTCGTTTCAGTAATTAAATAGTATGACTATAAATACAGTAATGCATAGTTTTTTTTTTTTTTGTGAAAGCTTATAGAAATGTAGTGTTTGTTTCCCAGTGAGTATGGTGCTTTTACTGGCAGCTTGTAGTAAGTAGCTGCTCAAGAGATTTCAGTCATATCATATCACATCATCCCCAGTAGCTGAGGGATTTACTCACATATCACAGAATCACTTTACTTAATAGTCCATACAGTGAACTTATATAGAGGCAGGCATTAGAATCAAACCAATGGGAGTGGACAGTAATGCCAGCCACACTTGGAGGGCACTGGAGCTCTGTCTGTGACGGGATGAGAATGGATATAAAGTCAACCAAAAAGCCTGTTTCAAAGATCAAAATAAAGGTTCATTCATATCTGTAGCACTGTTCCCTTACAGTCTCGGTCCACTCTGAAAAGACCTTCAGAGGAGACGGCCCAGGTCCATTTGAGGTGTTGCTTTGCTTTACAGTCTTGTCTCAATTGTCCTTTTTTTAATTATTTTTTTATTTGCACTGAAATATTTCCAGTGGTCAAACCGAGAATTAACAGTGCCAGGTTTATGATGCATCTGTTCGATTTCGAGTGAAGTCATAGCATTGATCCGGTGGCTTCAGGTTGCATCAGGGTTGTGTGTTCTTCTGCAGCCAAAATTGAATTTGCTTTATATGCAGCGTGATTAAACAACATTGGCTTTGTTTACCGGGTTGAACAATAAGACTTTCAAATTCACGGCTTTGTTGTACTCTCGTATTTGCAGTTGTGATCCAAAGCTGGCAACTTTTTTTGCTCTGAGCTTGCTTTGCACTTAATTCCTCTAAGTAAACCCCTGTGTGTTTGTGCGTGCCCGCCTGCTCACCCTCGGCTGCTAGTGTGCTATTCTTTTTTTTTTTTCTTTTTTTTGTAATCTGTAAATGAGCTTACTAGCACGCATGTTTTTGATCCCGGACTTAAGCATTTTCTTTATTACAGCAGGCGTGGGATTTTTAGATTAAATGTCATTTACCATAAATCACTTCCTAGAAAAGTGAAATGCAAAACGCCAGAGCCGCTCTCGTGTTTCCCAGAACAAAAAGGGGTCACGCTGATAAGGCCTTCACATCAGTCTTTTTTTTTTGTTGTTGGACATATCAGCAAACAGGCCGGAGTGTTTGCACAGAAGTGATTAGTGTGTGTGCGAAGAGCTTTCGCACTTTTACCAGACACACTTGTTGGGCACGTTTTGTTTAGCCATGCAAGAAAAATGCGGCTAATTTAAATGGCAATCTCCAAAGTAGTCATATTAAATAAACTATACACAATGTGTTTCTGTGGTTACTGCCCAGTTTTCCCATTGTAATGATTGTTTTTGCTTGGTTTCTACACTTCATTTAACACCATCCAGATCCTCATTTTTGTTTTCTCCAGTCATCTTCACTTCTCTCTTGATTCTCTCTGGGGCCCGTCTGCGGTTGTGGTTACTCGCAAAGCACCCTTATCAGCGCCATGTGATGGTTTGAACGGTCTTTTATTCAGAACCCGAGCATCTCAGTGCTGACGTCATAATTAACGGAAAAAAGTGAGAAGGGGCATAAGTATAGATGACTCTCTGCAGGACACCGAGTATAGTCTGATTCTGATTATGAGATGTTATCCCTCACAAGGGAACAAAAGAAGGATAAGATTGACTTTCGAGAAATTGTTAATTCTAGGAAACCTTGGATATAAAAGTTGTATCTGTTAACTGTGTCAGGGACTGAATTAAAATTAAATCACAAGATATTCTAGTGTCTGAGCACTGGACAGAGAGTAAGTTACTGTCCTAGAAAGATCTATTTATTCAGTCATTTTCTTATTCTTTACGGGTCGAGGGGGGCTTATGGTGAGGCGCGGTACACTCTAGACAAAGATAACCTTTCAGTCACTACTATACATGCATAAATCTAGTAAAATCTGAAATATACACATGTGGAATAAGTTTCAAAACTTAGTGCAAATTGTAGTAAATAGTTAGTTTTATATACTGTTTTTTCAGGAGAATAGAGTCCTACTCTATTTTAAAGCATTCATAGCAACTATAAACTCACATCCTCTGACAGGGAAGATACTCATCTTCTAAATGAATAAATAAAATGTTTACATGGCTTCAATTGAGCGTAATGACTTCCAGTATGAGTCCTGCTCCTGCCTACACACTGTCTCGTTGTCCCACCCAGTTCCAAATCTTCTTTACTCCCACTTCATCCTTTTTAGACGCCTGCATACACCCTTTTACACCTGTATGTGTTGTTGACGTTCTTTATCTTGGAGGCATCACGTGAGCATCAAAGGCAGGTGTTTAAAAGCATCCCACTTAGGTGTTATAGTGTCTGATTACAGAGAGGAGCTGGTGTCACTATCTGGCAAATCATTTGTTTTGCTCAAGTTTTCTTTTGCTTTCCAGGAAGGTTAGCAAGTGTTTACCACACAATCACTCTTGACATGACTCATTACTCACACCTGTCCGAGGTACAGTCAAGTCATTATTTGTGAATGAGTAGTTTGAACTTTACATTGTCATATGTTCCTCAAATTAAAAATTAACGCTTTCCATGAATGCTATCAAGGTGCATATAAACCGTATTCAGTTTAGAATTTTATTGCTTTACTGCACAGGATATGTGTGGGTGTGAGTGCGTTTTATGGCTCTGAACTGGTGAACTTGACATAGTGCTCTTTTTTTCCTCAAAGGCTCATCTGTATCTAGGCTACGAAACACTTCTGAGTCTAAAAATGTCTTAAAACGCAACAAAAGGCATGAACAATGTAAATAAGGTCATATGAGCATAATCAATGAAAGTCAGATGGTTGTATTGCTTTGGTCTCAAATTATATTAGTCTTATGCACAGTGCAGTCAATTAGTGTTTTTAATTTGGGTTTCAGAGGCGCTTTGCAAGTTTTCAAGATTTTTAGCACAAGAACCTGCTCAGTCTAATGTTTGCTGCAGGCCTCCTTCCCGGACATGGTTCTGTCTGCTGTAAGCGTGCCACGGTGTAACGTGTTGCTGACAAAACAACTCAGAATGTTTTGATGATGTTATTAGAAATGGTTGTCAGACTGGATAAGATACAAGGTTAAATGTAATGTAAGCTGATGTGGACAAATCCTAACCTCACTGCAGGACTTCAGTTTGATCGTGCTTGTTCTTACTTAATGGGGCCATTCTTTATCTCAAACAAGGATGGGTCTTTATTAGGACATTGTTAATCGTTTTAGGGCATCTATATTATCCTTTTCAACTCTCAACTCTTCATTCTTTTGCTCGGCTCCACCTCTGGTTTCAGGGGACTTTGAGGAAGTGCTGTCGAGGGACTGCTGCTGACGTAAACTGCACATTGGACAAGTAAGCAATGTGCGCAATATTCTCAAAACCTGCTCTTATCCCTACACCCAGGTGGAGAGTTTTTCCCCAGCCGCAGTGGTAACAGCGCCACAAAGGACACAAAACATGCTTCGCAGCACATCCACACAAATACCCCCTTGTCTTTTGATGTCACCTTTCACAAGCGGCTTGCAAGGGCTTCGCAGGGCTCATACACCTGCACCTGATGACCGAGACGTCTTCTATTGAAGCCCACTTCCCTGCTGCGCTTGCCCAGGCCCGTCCTCTCAAGTGTCCTATCTAAAGCATTGATAAAAGAAATCCTAGAGGCCAAGTCTGGCTCGCTCTTGCTACTTTCAAGGTAATTGTTGTCGTGACCAAAAACTAATCTTGCAGGTTTATTAGAGCCGGCTGTAATAAAACGCCGTCTCCCTCCCGCTGACACTCTTGTATTTGTCCTCGTCGTAAATAAAAAAACGAAAAAAGGCAAGGACAGACTGAAGTGTTCCTCCAGGCTGTTCATTCTCAAAAGGATTATGACATTTTAAATTACCATTCATTCCTTCCCTTTCATTGTTTGTTCACCATGTGATTTTCAGCTGTTATTTTTGACAAGCAGTCACTTTGAATGCGAATCTTTGTCAGAAAAGTGGGCTGTTTCTGCCTCGCATGAACCGACTGATAAACACTCCAGTAAGCTATGCACACACATCTTTGTATACCTATAAGTCTATACTATGGATTTTCTCTTTATTTCACCTGACAGATACTATTAACAGGGAAACAGTGAGCAGAGAGACGTTTGGGAAGATCAGTGCTCCGGTAAAAGTAAGAAGTGTATGAGCTACAGCTGAGTGGATTAATAATGGTGAACTCAGATCAGTGGTGCAGCTTAACTCGCAGTTGGCCCGAGAAACCACGTAACTCAGTGGAACAAAGCAAGCACAAGTTAGCCGTAGTTTTCCTAGAATCAGTTTGGAAAAAAACAAAAAACAAGTGAAATTTTCCCAAGGCATTATCAGAACAAGCTGTAAAGGGTCTGGCCCTAACCCTGTAGAGAGTCTGGCCCTAACCCTGTAGAGGGTCTGGCCCTAACCCTGTAGAGGGTCTGGCCCTAACCCTGTAGAGGGTCTGGCCCTAAGACCCTAACCCTGGCCACAGTGAAGCAGTCCATCTTCAAATAACTCAATATATTGATTGACAGCTGCTTAAAAAAAAGAGTGGTCAGTTAAAACTGTCAATCGGCCCACTTGTGAGGTAAGAAGACATTTGTACTCAATTTAAAATGAGCTTTGCTAATCCAAAGTAATGATATTAACTATCAAATGTAAAGTGTAGTGCAACATATTTACAAATAGATTTATTACTTATAGTGCGAGACAGTGATAATTACAATATTCAATAGCTGCACAAAGCAGAGCAAACACTAGAATTTTAATGCAGTGAATGAATTGCTGCACGTTATCCATAATATAACCTGCAATATATGAAAGTCCACTTTGAAATTCATATCGCCGAACTAGCTTCCACTCACTTTTACATTCAGCCACATCATCTTGAATGAAGCTCTGATTGGAAAAGTTAGCCATAGTTTTCCTAGAAGCAGTTTGAAAAAAAAAAAAACAAGTGAGAATTTCCCAAGACATTATCGTAACACACGAGGGGTTGCATTTATTTGACAGTAGGCAGTAGGTCAATAGAGAACATAGGGAACAGGGTAAGATCGAGGGGAATGGCATGACCCAAGTGAGATTCGAACCCGGATAAGTGTAGTAGTACGCTTGGATTTGGCATACACTCTACTCACTAAACTACAGGTGCCCCCCTCATTTTAGAATCTTGATTTATGTGGGTTAAAAAGTTAAGCATTTAGTTGATTAGGTCTTCAATGATCTAATATAAGATTTTATCAGCATGACTGGTGTGTTTATGATTACACAAACTTGACCCCCATTGCACTCTTTGGCTCTTAGAATGTGCCTGCTGTGCTTAGAAAGTGGTGTTCTTCACCCTTTAACCCCTGGTGTTTTCCCCGCTCCCGCTTGTCTAAATATGGCCTTTGACTCCAAAAACAAGATAGTGACAGTATAAATATCAAACTAAAGACATCCAAACAGTAGTCAATAAACCATTTTAGCAACAACTCTCACAATAGTCTGCTGTAAATAGCACGCTTCGTGGAATGGGTCATATGCTGTGTATATGAGGTAAAAGTCCAAATATTTCCACTGCTTTGAACTTTCATTTGCATCATTCTACTTTTCATTTTTAGACAGCCCTTTCATTCCCATCTATACGCTCTGAGTCAAACCCTGGCTGTTTAAATCCAGAGGTGAAAGGGTTAAAAGCTTTCTCTGCAATAAAGAGGGCCCGGCTTATCCCTAGCTCTATTTTTAGCCCTCACACAAGATATGCGCACGTGCATGCATGGTGAACAAACAATCATTATTTTTGGTCTCTCGTGTTGATCTCTTCTTCACGACTGAGCGATCTGTTGCCGTGTGTTTTGCAGCTAAAAATGGAGTGCACGCATGACACAACCGCTGCCTCTTTTGTGCGGCTGCCATTGTGATGCAAGCCCCATCAAGGGTAATTTTAAACCTCTTTGTCACATTTGTCTGCAGACCACTTGTGCTGACATGTTTCTGCCCCACAAAAACCAAACTACGAAATTGTGGCAGATAGAAAAATGCTCTTGAGCATTGTGTTACCTCCCTTGATGAATCCAGAGATGAGGTCCCTGCCCGCCCATGTGCCCCCAACTTGGGTGGACAAGACTTGCAGTCGTCCCGGAACAAACCCACGCCCACGCCCGGTGTCTTGTTCCACCACTGGCTACCTCCATCCGCAAGCACCGATTAATCCTTGCGCCCGCCTCGCCCAGCTGCACCCATTTCCCACCGAATAAAATAGCCACAGCCCTTATGTTCAAATATATTCAAAATGATCTGATTTTAATTGGTATTAGGACAGAGCAAGCCGAGAGGGAACGTGAGCTAATGAAAGGAATGGGACACATCTTTTGTCCCTGTGTTTTTTCTGTCTTGTCCCAGCCGAGATACGGGATACACTGTGTTCTGCCAACGAACTGTCAGTGGTAATTACGGTTTACACTACTGCCTTCGAGGCCTATCCTCATGCCTTTTGACACAGTGCTCCACAGTGTTTGCCACAGACCTTGGATTAATGGCCAGGACATCAAATAAAAGAAACAAAAGTAACAAAAGTAAGTAAACGATAAATTACGAGCCCGACCTGATCGCAAAACAAACACGTGACGGATAAAGCTCTGGAATTAAAACCCGCAGACGTGCACCTGTTATCCTATGCATTAGTAGATAAAGAGCAACTGTCATCTCAAATACTGTGGGTGTTTGTTGTTTGTGAAGAATTATACCCAGCTACCAGGTCTTTATGGTTGCATCACAATCTCCATAGCAACCATGTGCGGCACCATCATGGACATCCGTTAGGATTGCGCTGTAATAATCACTAAATAAAGACATTGGTTCTGGTTACGAAAGAGAAAGGGAGTAGGTCACACCTGTAATTATTGTCTGTGCATCTGTGTAAAAGACTGCAGCCTGTCCCAGCATGCAAGGGGAAAGGTCAGGGAAACACCCTCGCCCATTTACTTTGTACATCCAGTGTCTCTGCCAGATGGTGTTACAACATATGGCAAAAAATCTTTACAAACCAAAGAAATAAACTTGTCAAAAGTAAAGAACCAAGCCCTACTTGTTTATGTCCAGTCAATTAACCTAAAGCTTCAATGGGTTTTGTCCTTAAAAACTAGATTGCTTTGATTGTGTTCTCTTAATCAAGCTGAAACCTGAAGAAGATTGAATACATCTTGAGTGGGACTTACAGCTTTCGCTCTGTAAATTATAAATGATCTAATCACATACAAACCCATATTCAACTGTCAAAGTCATATTAAATTGATAAATCTCCACTTATGCTGACAATGAAATACAGCAAAGGAGGTTTTTAGTCTATTGAATACAGAATACATCTCTACTGTTGCATCTCTGGTCTTTTTCTTGTTCGACTGACTTCTTGGCTCAAATGCATTTTGAACTTCCAACAGACACCCATGGTTTAATTACCAATTCCCAACTCATTTGTGATTTTTAAATCAAATGACGGCATTCACCAAGAAGCACAAAGAAGTGCTTAGACACTGCGCCAAATCGCATTACCGCTGTGTTTTTCTGACTTTACCAGCACGAAATGCGGGTCAGCTGGTTGTTTCAAACTGTTCACAGGACGTGAACTGGTGGCTACTCACACAGGGGTCACCCATTCTTTTTATCTGTTTGCGTGACGTCAGCCACTTGCCCTCAGGAAGTGAATTTGCGACCCAGAGGAAAATGCTCTTGAAGGAGAGGCTTGTTTGATTAATCGTATTGTTCCTGTTGGGTTCACCTTGCTCACTGGAGTCACCCTGGACCAAGCAGCCAGAACGGAAGTGCACTGAATGTAATGAGGCTAAAGCATCCTTCCTCTGTTTCTCTCTATCACTGTCCCTCTTTGTAAACGCCACAGCGGCACAGACGGACATCTTATTTCTCCCACTAACAAAGGCCTCCTGTCAGTGACAAAGCGATCTCCATGCCAAGACAAGTCTAGCTTGTCTGTTTCACACAAAATTCATATTACGGTGTGGTAGACACCATTCGCTGGACTCATTATTCCTCCTGCAATCTTCCCCTGCACCGATCATAACATGCATGTATTTCAACGAGCAGTAGCTGCATTAGCTTGAGTTGACTGACTCTACGCCTCAGGCTAAGCAAGGCTATTTTTAGCTTGCTGTCTCCTGATGCTAGCCCAGTGGGACTAGGAAGAGAGGAGGATGGAGAGAGAAGGAGCTTGAATTAGGAGGGGGCTGCTGGGTAACTAGGCTACATTCAAGATTGATAGACCCTGTTGCCAAGGTATAGGGCACTTCTCCTTTGCAATAGAGAAGAGGTTGTTGTGTATCTGTTAGTACACACCTGTTCACCAGCAGCTCAGGTATCATCTGTGGTTTGCACAGAAAGCTTATACGCTTTGTCTAACTAACCACAAATATAGACACCCGTCCCTCTAAATCCCTCACACTTAAGTCGAAGATGTAAAACGGCTACCGGCAATTTGTGCAAAAGCGGCGTAGAATTACTCTAAGCCACAGGTGTCATCACACGCAGACGCATGCCTCATTTCCATTGCAAAAAGCCAGCAGCGTGCGTATCATTTGAATAGGCTCATCAAGAGATATCAAGTCTCATTGAAGTGGATGTGTTTGTTTTTACAGT
Source organism: Neodontobutis hainanensis (assembly GCA_024349245.1). Lineage (NCBI taxonomy): Eukaryota > Metazoa > Chordata > Actinopteri > Gobiiformes > Odontobutidae > Neodontobutis > Neodontobutis hainanensis. The sequence goes on along the minus strand of JALDNG010000001.1, from coordinate 970,678 downwards.
GCAGCGCTATGTGAGGCGACGTGACCACCTGTCTGCTTTTATAATGTTTCCTCACCTTTTACATAAAGTCCCACGCGGGTGTGTTTATAACACATCATGTAACCCGTCCCTTATTTCTCTGAAAAGTGATCTGAATTGCATCTGTTTTGAGGTTTGTATTTATGATGGTAGGCAGCTGTATCCAGGGGGCATTGGTTAGCAGTGTTATGATACTATTAAACAATAATTTTGCTTAATGCTTCCTGTATTATCCCAAAATAACCAACACATTGACCAAACACAGTGCCACTTAGATTAAAATGAATTTGGAACAACAGTGACACATGCTGTAAGTGCAGCAAAGTGTTACAGTTTGTAGAGCAGCATGATATACAGTCAACACAAATGGCTCTGTAAATCTTAATTAATTCCTACCTGCTCAAACTAAACTGGAGCCAAAACAAAACAAAAAAAAATCACAATTTGCAAACCACCTTTACCGGTAAGAGTCTTTATGTAAATAAAAGCCAGTATGTTGAGATTTGTTTGAACAGGACTAAACGTGATGCTGTCTGTCCACACCCAAGTCCTGGCAAGGGATTGTTGCTCTAGAGGTGCAGCCGCTCATGCAGGGTGGTGCGAGACAACTGTGCACACACATTCACGTGCACACTGCAACCAAGACGCAGGGTGCATCCTCGAGCTTTGTAGCTAATTAAATGTGTGTGTATGTGCCAGCGCGGTCCAGAGAGAATTCCAGAAATAGCTCACGCGTGTCTATATTCCTCTCATTTATTCATCCAAAGGGATTTTACATGGGTTTTTATCTCCTATCCAAAGAAATAATTGTGTGTTTGTGTACTTCAGATGGCGGTAAGCCTGGGAGTATATATGGCTCAGGTGCTTTTGACTGCTAAAAATACACCCGCGCATATAGAGGGATGTCACTTCCATTCTTTTCCCTCTTCTGTCGTTTCGAGCTGTTCCGTTGTTTTTCCTCCTCTTACCTCTGTCTTCCCTCTCTCCTCCTCCTCATCCCCTTTCTGTCGCTCTGCTTTTTATAGCCATGTCTTCCCAGGGCTCGGGAGCTACAAAAGCCTTTTCATGTTGCCACTATAATTACAGCCTACACGCTCGCACAGACTCTAACGGAGAGGCGCACGGCAACAGCGCTGCGTCTTTGTGTCTGCATGTGCGTGCGTGCGTGATCCGCATGTGCTGTTATACACAAAAGGGTGAGCTATTTTTACCTCCCGCTCCATCCCCCCACCCCCCTCATCCCTCTCCACCGCCGCTGCCAGCCACATTTGCTATGCTGAGCACAGGCAGTATCAGTCGAGCCCCAACATCCCTCCGCTCACAGTCACATGAAGCGTCCATACCTTCTGCCGCTGTTCGATTTTCACTGCTCTGCCGTCAGCGGTCATGGCTCAGTCGGTCAACGCTGAGGCGCTGGTAATAGGTGACCCCAAGCCCGCCACTTAGACCACCCTCTCCAAACTCGTCGCTTGAAGCTCGTCTCAATGTTGCGGACCATATTTGAAGCGGAGTGTTCTCTGTCTCCCACAGGAGAGGGGATCCTGGGGAAGGAGCAGTCGCTGGATGTTCTGAAGACATCGGCGCTCAACCACATCCCAACAGGTTGGACACTGTTTATGTGTGTGCATGAGCTGCCCCGTGTACGTGCTTTCACTGTCAATCTCATCATGTGTGACTTGCATGTTGTGAAAGTCTTATTGAAAAATATTATCTTGTATGTGTGATTTTTAAAACCACACTGTAGCTTTTTGAGAAGTCTATGTGCAGTTATCTTTCAGTGCCATTTCATTCAATGTTCGGATTTTGGCATACATTTTGAGAGATTATGTGTTCTCAAAAAATGAATGGCTGCCAGTAACACTGACCAAAACAAGCATTTGTGCGTCTTGGGGATGCATTTGCTTCACAAGTTCCTCAGACTCTCTTAGTCCCTAAGCAAACCAGATTTTAAAGCCGTCGGGACTGGAAATTAAAAGAAAACAGTGTATTTTCTACTTTTCTCTTCTAATGGCACAAATACAAGCATTTTATTTGCAGTCTTGTGTAAATGACAACATTAGGAGAAGAAGAGGCGAGAGCAGGATGAGAGGCAGTGTGAAGGGAGCTGACAGTTCGGATTGAAAGGGGAGCAGATGGTGCTGAGAAAATCTGAAGGAGAACTGAGTATGAGGTAGTATATGCATAATGAATTATCCAGTACCCTAATGAGAGCCTTAAACTGTGCATTTCCATTTTTGGCACAGAGGACAATTTGACTTTTGAAAAATAATGTAGAACATTTATTTTGCAGAAAAGGTGTTTTAAGTGACTAACGTCCCATTCATTCTCATTCATGCCATGTGGCACAAGGCAGGTGCAGTGTTTTCAGCCTGTTGCACAGGAGCAACAAACAAACAACTAAGTTGAATCTTTGTTTTGACCTAAGCTGCCTTGTCTTATCCTAAAGGCCCTGCCTACTCAGATTCTCTCACGTTATTGTTGAGTTATTTTCTGCCTGCCTCCGGCTGGGTTGATAAAATATTGAAATTCACTGGTGTGACTTCATCAGATATTCTTGAAATCTGTTGTCTTGGATACTGAGCTGTGGCTTTTACGTTTTGTTAGGATGTGTGACCCAGACCATTTGGTAGCACCAGGAGTCCTGTCTAAGAGCCTCACTCCCCTTCAACTTGGAATAGGTTTCTCTTAGAAAACGAGAAGTCGTACTGTTTAATAATCAAATGCATTGTCATCCAACCCTAATGTAATCAGATCCTGCTGGGTGCATTTAAAGCACACAGTCTGTCTTTTGGAATGCATAGCATTGGCTGCTGCACCTGCAAAGTTAAAACCTGAGGTTTGACACTCGCAAAGCAGAACAAGGCTTCATTAAAAACTGGACCTTTATGTTTGTAAAGCAACTTTTAAAATTTATTACACACTAACAGAAGCCATAATGACATTGTCCTGTTTGAGCTAGAAATCACATATGGCATTTTAATTTAACATGAATACATTTTGTCTCTAGATGAAGTTAGGTAACACAATAGATGAGTGATTATGTAACAGATTGTCAAATTTTGTAATTCTCAGCCTTGACAGCTATAAGAAGTATGAATATGAAGTATATACGAATGAAGAACTATTTAAGACATTTGTTAGTACTCGGACTTAACTGAAAATGCCAGAGAGAATCATGGAGCAAGTCACTTAAGAACCTGGGCTGCTCCGTGGAGCACCTCAATAATGTACATTTTAATAAGAATCTCTTCTATTTCTGCATGTGTTTTGGAATAAAAATATTACATAAGAAAAGCTATTTTGCATGGTCACAATATTAGAAGAAAAAAATGTATAGATTTATGATGTCATACTTGGTCAGGTCTTAGCCACATAATCCTGTTTAAATGACCTGGTTTAAGTATGCAGCTGGTGACAGATTATGGCATATACGACCCATAGGAAAATACTGCAGTTATCTGAATGTTGTACTTGGCTATATGTTTCTGTTTTGATTAGCTGTTGAGCCGTGTTTTGATCAGCCCTCTGATGGCACTGTGCACTTGCCAGCTGTTACATGCCAGACCAAAGTTTAGGACAGACTCGAGCATGTAGCACACCTAAACTTTTACGTCAGCGCTGTTTTGTCTCTGTCTCACATTCTGCCATCTCCTGCACTTCAAACCGCGGTCGGGCCGCGTGATGTCACTCAGATGCCAACATGTCGGTGCTCGCGCTCGGCAGAACAGGACTTGCTCCACCTCTTCATGTCCTCCATTGCACCCTCAAGTCTCTTTGGAAGAGGTCATAGTGTTATTTCGGAGATAGATTATAATCTGTCTTCCAGGGGAAAAAAAATTAAAAATGTCTAATTCTTAGCAGCTGAGAAGGAGATGTTCACCAAAGCCACCCTGCGAGACCAAGGAGGAAGCCAACCGCAGCTATTTTCCACCATCAACAGATGTTCTACTTGTTGCTGCTCATCTAGCTCCGCTGCTAAATTCACTGTGAAACCCTGTGGTGAATATCTTTTCTCTGTTGTCATATCTATCCACGGGTAAAGACTGAAAAGACTGTAGCGCATACGCTCTAAACCTGCACTGCTCTGTATGACATCTATTAAGGCTAACGAGTACGGAGCTCGGGCAGTCAGACCGTGGGATATACACTCGCCGAACCGAACCTGGCATCAGATACAGAGCCAGCCTTCTGCATTGTCTGTTATAAATAGATGTGCAATCAGAGCCAGAAGAGTTGTGGAGCACGCCCGAGGGGTTGTAAACAGATTGTGATTTGTTGCGGGGAAATGGAGGGAAGAAAGGTGGGAGGGAACGAGCAAATGGGGAAAAAAGGACGCGGCGTAGGGCCTGAGGAAAGGTCAGCAAGAAAGGAGAGAGCAGAGAGAGAGAGGAGTGAACTGGCAACAAGAGCATAGACTTTGATGAAAATCTAAATAAGAGTTATCCCAGTGAAGTAAATGTAAGTAAGTATAAGTCTGATTTGTAACATATACTATAACAAGATGAGTTTCATTTGTGAGCAGTCTGGAGTCACACTTTTCCTGAAAAGAATTACAGCTATACTCTTTTTGATTTGCTTGTTTGTAACAATTTGCATTATGTCCTCATTTGTAATCAAAAAAGTAGAAAATGAGAAAGGCAAGTTTCAAGCAATTCGGCCGCAAGATTTTAAGTAAATAACTGGAGCAAGCAATGATTCTAATGTAGGGGTTGTGGGAAGTCAGAAGAAAAAAAAGGATTAATACATAGATGTTGAGATATATTGTATTCTGACATACACAATGGAGTCCAAAGTAAAATCACAGAAGCACAGAGAATACACTGTTAAATGGTTTTAATTTTGGCTTGTTTGCGCCTTAATTTGAAATTTGAATATCAAAGTCTGGAGCCAATCTGGAAGGATCTTTGATAAATTATGAGCGGAGTTCCCTTTCACGCTCAAAGATGTCCCCAAGAAACAAAGGGAACACTGCGAGAACACTTTCCTGTGATGCCTGCCCTCATTGTGAGCACTAAAAGGCACTTTATTTAGAGCTTTCACTTTGACAAATTGAAGTGAACTTGTGAAGATGCAGGTAAATCTGTCAGCTCGTGTAAGAGCTTCAAGCTTCACCACTAACCCCCTCCTCCTCCCGAGGCGACATGTTTGTCTTTGTTTTGGTCTTCTCCAAGTGCCCCCACATTGTCTCTTATCTTGCTCACATCAGTAAACCGAGGAGCGGGTTTGACGTCAACACTTGTATACAAGATGTGTTGATTTGAGTTTATCTTTGTCACGTGTCATCCTAGGAGCTTCTGCAAGCCTTCCCATTGGCCAGGGTGTGTTTGTCGTAACCGTAAAGTGTGCAGAGGTCTTCCTGCTTAGTTAGGTTTTTCTGGTATGGGTTTCAATTTCTGAAGGGTTGCTCACTTGATTGATTGGCATTCAGTCAAAGTGAACTGCAACATAATGCATTTTAGGACACTGCACTGAAATATAAAAAACTATGGCTCACCAGACTCACTTGTGGTTTTAAGCGAAATACAATCATCAGTTATTGGTTTTGGGTTGATAATTGGCTGGATAATGTTTCTTGATTAGATCACTTAACCGAAGCTAAGTCTCCAGCGTTGAGTTGTGCCATTTTACTGACTTCTAATATGAGGCAAGGAATGTGAAGAATATAAAAACATACTCCTAAATATTTACTTGATTAGTTGAATCAAATGCAGGTTTCTGGTATTTCATTTTAATTCACACATATATCATCTTACTTAACTGCAGAGGTCTAATATAACTGGAGTTCAGCCCAGCTGAAGGCGAGTTGACAGGGAGGGCGCATAAGCTTTGGTTTGCTGCTTTTCTCAGTCATGTAAGGATATGTGTCTTTCAAAGCCATGTCAGTAACTGCTCTTAAGTCTGTTGCTGCATCATAGGAATGATAATTAACACGCAGTAGGCAGAAGTTGATTTGCAGTTCTTGTGCTCCACTGGCCTCAGTCACTCCTCACTTTTATTGTTGGAATGTCAACAGTAACAATTTGCAATCAGAGAAATGTGTGAGAGCTGGACTAAGAGTAGCAACTGAAATGCTAACAAACTGTTGCTAATAATCCTTCTGTGTTCAAATAGCTCAGGAGCCTCCCTGTGGGGAAAGTCCTTATACTCTCCTTCACCTGAAACAATTTTGCGGTTTTATTTGTTTGGGAAATGCAAGCAAATTCCAGACCAGGAATTTGAGCTCACGGTATTAAACCTCACGAGGAAGAGAAGGAGCAAAAGGAGGAACACATGGGTGCAGCTGAACGGGATGCCTGTAAACGTGTGGGAGACATTCAATGCACTACAACTGGAACGCAGGGTTTTCCTTGGCCTTAAAAGCAATGAAAGCAGGTTGAGCGGGGGGAAAAAAGAAGAACAGACAGAGAGAGGGAGAGTGAGAGCGCTGTGTGTGTGCGTGTGTGTGACGTTGGTTCCTGGAAAAGCAGAGGGCTGCAGAATAAACAGCCTGCATGCCTGAGACTGCCCTGTGATGTCACCACTGGGCAAAGGAGGGACAGGGGGAGGAGAATGATACTCCCGGAGAAAGAGACACCCAGCAGGTTAAAACAGAAGAAGGGGATGAGACGCAGTGCAAAAAGTGACTAACAAAAGGACTAAAGCCTTGACGAAGGAGTAGGAGTAGGAGGTGCTGTGATAACAGGACAAGAGGACGAGGAAGGAGGAGGAGACAGCCCTGATGGGTAATGACAGATTCCCACCTCCCTCTTTTTGTAGCGCGCGGTGAGCAATTAGCACCGCTGCCGGTGACAGAGACGCCATATGAGGTGCGTTTGTGCATTTGCGTCAGTAACTGCGTTTGTGTTGTTGCATGTCAGGGACTCAATACCCACAGAGGAACATTTTGTTCAGGGAAGAGGATGTGCATTAGCCAAGACTGGAGCTGTCAAGTCAGAATTACATCTCCATCTTTTATGATAGCTCTCAGTCCGTGGCATTAGACAGGAGAAAAACAGATATTTTCACCCCAGCTGGCGGTCACCCGTTCGTCACCGGTCACAGTGCATGTTTACCGTTGACGTCAGTTTGCAGCTGACCCTGAAGACTTAATATGGAGTCCATCCTCTATTCTGGTCAAGGTAATAGGCCTGCTTATATTTTTACTGACTTTAAAGTTTGTTCCTAAATGCTCACTTTATGCATAGGATGATTCAATGAAGTAGGAGTTCTCCCCTTTGCTTCCTGTCTGTTCTGCAGCCAAACACTGCTAAATTAAAATGAGCAAATCCTTTAAAACAGCCAACAAAGCGAGGGAGTCTCTGCATTTAATTAAATCTCAAGTTGGTCACAATCATTCTGGCATAAAAGCTTGTAGCACCTTTTTTCTTTTTTATGGTGGAAATGAATCACCGGAGGACAAGATAAAAGGTGACAAGGACATGATGGGAACATCTTTTGACAGAGGAATGTCAGCCCTTACTTGCTGTGACGGTAACCAATTTGCAGTTTTAAAGTTTGGACAGGTTGTGCGCTCCGTGCAGACGCACATTGAGTCATTCGGTACGTTGTCATCATCCTCAAGGACCTGTTGCTTCCATTCATCGCTGTGTTTTCCTGTGCTATTGATGACACGAGCGGCGGGGGCGTGTTTATTCGCCGGATGGACACAAAAAGGAAGTGGATAGGCACTCTATAGCTCATAATGACAAGAGTGACGTTCAGACGTCTCAGTAACAAAAGCATGCAATCCATGTAAAGCCTCTTCCTTGATTGCTTCAAGGCTTTGTTTTTCAAATGTGGCATGTTTTGTTGAATCGTAGATTAGATTTGAAAGGAATGAGTCTGGGATGACTGGGATATTGGAGGCAGAATAAAACAGCATCAGCATTCTTCCAATAAAAGATGCTTTCCGGCAGACAGTTTGTCACAGTGTATTTAGTTGAACTATTATATTTACATTGAAATAAAGTTGAAATAGTTCTATATCCAAACAGATGATGTCCATGTGCACAAAGAATACTTTTTATTGTAAGCATTAATCTAGTTCCATGCTGCTGCTGTATTTGTTTAAAACTTGATTTTAACTGCAAACACAGACAAAACGAGTTAGCCATAATGAATGAGACACTACTCATTGAAAGTCAAAAGTGAAGTTTAACAACCTGTCTGGCAGACTAAGCCAGTGGATAATACATGTGGTGTATCTGCTCATGTAAGTGGTTGTATAAGTGCCTGAGTGCGTTCGTGTGGGCACACATACGGCTCCATACCCTGCTATTAAGTGAGCTAACAACGCTGTGTTTGCTTCTTTATTAACACAAGCAAGTATCTCTGGCTCATGCAGCGCTCTCTGTAAACATGTAGGTAAATAATCAGCCGATCGACTCCTATTTATTCAGATTTAATGTAGAGGAAGCCACGCGATTGGACGGCTTCCTGTGCAGTGATTTGTGGGTGGCTGGCCCTGCACTCAAGATCTGCACCTCGCCGGGTCAAAGCAATCTTTGTCGTATGTCGCTGTTCGTGTGCAACTGTGTGTACGTTGGAGGTTTCAGAGTTTACAGAAGATACACCAATGTCAGTGTTGACATTATGCCTTACAGGGTCTTCTATCCCTCCAAATTAAAACACACACTCCGTCCCTGAGCAGGTAGAGGTATTAAATGACATTTTCAAGTGCTCTGATTTAATCTCATTCAGCTGCACAGTGTCATTTGTACTAACTACTTGCATAATCACAGAGGTACCTTAAAGGATTACTGTCATTTCAGTTTAATTTGCTACTCATTTGGATCAGACTTAGGTTTATCAACAGGGCAGCCCGGACTGACAATTTTAAATAGTCTTGCCCCATGTGGAAACACTCTTTTTGTGAATGCCCATAACAACCTACAGGTTTGTCCTCCATATTAGTAGCTCTTATGTTGTTTTACATTGCAGTTCTTTGGCAGATAGACTCTTATTCCTTTGGCCTTTGCTTCAACACAGCGGATTCAAACCTCACTGAAGGAGAAGAGTCTGTTGAAGAAAGGGCTTGCATATAATAATATATTGTAAAGACCAAGGCCACTTGCAGAAATGGAGCCCCAAACCTTTTTAACGTTTTCTAGGCCTTTCTGTCTGATTTTGGCATTGACCTCTCCTGATTATTCACATGTCTTGACGTATTCTTTAATACCACATTTAGAGTATTGCCTAAGTTTTAAAGGAATTAACTTAAATAGTTTAGCCACTTTAGCCTTGAAGAGATGCTAAGACACGCATCTGTAGTTCACAAACTAAAAAGCTGCTTTACAAGAAAATGCGTGTTGCTGAATGAAGTGTGGAATTGAATAGTTCTACTATTTCCGAGTACAACATATACTATACTGTATTTTTATCCAATGAAATTTAAAACTAATATTTTTCCTGTGTCTCTTTGTAGTGGACATCAACTCGGCACTGCCCCTGCGTCTCCCTCCGGCTGCCATCCCCATGGATCTGCGCGTGGACCACCACCACCATCAGCAACAGCAGCAACAGTTGTCCTCGCTGTCGCCACCCGGTCAGCAGCAGGCCCCTGGGCCCCAGGCCGGTCCCGGCATCAATGCCTCGATGCGCGAGCAGCAGCTGCAGCAGGAGCTACTGTCCCTGAAGCAGAAGCAGCAGATCCAGAGGCAGATTCTCATCGCTGAGTTTCAGAGACAGCACGAGCAGCTGTCCCGCCAGCATGAGGCCCAGCTCCAGGAGCACATCAAGGTACAGAAGATGATATTTTATTTTTCTGTTTAATAACATACATTTTTGTAGCTAAGAGAGGGCTACAACAAAGAAACATTTTCAACTCCTACTGAAGGCAGCGGTCCAAACTCAGAGCAGAAAGCTTGTAGCCGAAACCTATTTAAAAGTTCACTAAACAAAGCAAAGACAGCTCTTAATTTAGTCTGCCAAAGGATGCTTCATTAACAGACTGAAGCCAGCGAAGGAGAGCAGCTTTCAGCTTATTACACTCAGAGTTAAGAGCGAGCAGAGATGAGGACAGCACTTTGGCTTCATTTACTTCAACTTCAGCGATAAAAGCGGCAAGCTGTAGGTTCAGAAATGTGTGAACGGTAACAGTGCTGCATAGTATTACATAACTGAAGCCTAAGGCGGCAGACCTGTTGTTGGATTCTTTACATATCTGCAGCATAATGCACTTGAAGCGTGCAGGAAATGAGTATGTGTAAGTGTGCCATTGGAGTTGAACACATGTGACCTGCCTGGGATCAGATATCAAACCTATGTGTGTACTCCAGCCGTAGTGACCTGGAAATGTGAAGGGAATCTAGATCAGCACGCCCACACAGTCAGTCTTTAATACAGCCGAGCCCCTGAGAGCTGCGCTGCTCTCCTGTGGCTCTGAAATGTCATATAAAAATATTCTGCTGTTTTTAAATATGTTCAATGCACATATTGCAGCTGACCTAGTTAGAGTATAACAGTGATGCGTCTAAAAATGGATTGTGGATTCAAAGTTCCAATTGTTGTGTTTTCTTTTTCCCCGTGTATCCCCATTGGACTTTCTCTCTTCCTGTGTCCCTTTATAGTTCATTTCCTCTTCTTATAGTTTCTCTCCCACTTCTGTCCTTTTTGTCTTTTCTCCCCGGTCTGTTTGTCTCTGTGGCTGCGTTCCCCGTCGTTGCATGTGTTGCACCGACTGATAAGGGATGGTAGTCTGAAGCGGCTGTCTGGCCTGTGGTGGGCTGCGGGACCACTCAGGTGGAAACCAGTGACGCACACAAGAGTCAGGGAGGCCCAAACTCAATCAGCCCCATTCACTGGCCCTGTGTACACACAGCGGAGCGCGAGCATTAAAACGTACATCTAGAATGTCAGTAAACACGCATGCCCGGTTTGCTTTCATAGTCAGAGCACACACATTGCATTCTGACAAGTCTCATAAAGCAAGGGTATCTTCGAGCCCATACAGTTTATCTTATTTGATCAGTTGAGGTAAGTCACCGCCTGAAATGGTCATCAATTACATGCAACAAAAGCAAATACTGCCACTAAGCAGCACAACTGTTGTGTAATAATTGACGGAAAGGGTATTATCAACTGCGGATGTGTGTGAGAGTGAAACAACTATCAGTATGAACTGGTTTAACCTGAATTCAAGCTTGGGCTATTTGTTGATACTTCACATAGTATTACAAAAGGCCAAATGATTTTACTAGATAACGAAACCACTGCAAGTTTTTGTTGGAATTCCACAACGCAACAACACAACATAAAATAATTAATATTGCAGCAATGATCATCTTCTGTGTAATATGTGTTGACTCTTGAGCAGCGCTGGCCTGAAAGAAGCGCAGTTCTTTCTGAAACATGAGCATTATGCAGGGCTGAATTTAGGAAGGTGGGGGTCCATTGGCTACAACCATATTTAGGGCCCCCTTTGGAGAGGTCGGGGGGCCCCCAATCTCACGTCTTCTTTAAGACTCAACATGCTACATACTGTCTTTACTTAATAGGAAATGATGCAGCCTTCCCTCGATGGCTGGAGCTAAAGCAGAACAAAACTAAGACACCGTCACTGCACCAAAAGGTTGTATCGGTCATTAGAAGATAATCACCATCATTGTACGGCGTGAGAAGACAGAACAAAAACCACACAGTTTATAGTCTAGGCCCATGAGATAAATCCAGGTCTGTGATTTAAATTGTGAAATGATAATTTAATTCAGTCCTGCCCAACAAGAACTGTGAGTTTGTCAAGCTATAGTGTCAATCATATTGTTAAAAAACAGAAATAAATTAATTGCATAAATGTGGTGGATGTTAAAGGGTTTATAAATGACACAGTCTAATGAATATTACTAGTAATTATTTTCAAATGAATCTAATAAAATGCTCTTATCTTTATAAACTGGTGTTTTTCTGTTTTATTATTTCCCCCGCTCACTACAGCCTTGCGCTCTTTGTCCAAATGCCGTTGCAAGTCTTTCTATAAGATCTATGTGGAGAAGATAAAGGGCTTTGAAAATGTGTGAAACAGCAGAAATAGTGTTGCCACATTAGAAGTAGAAGAAGTGCTAAGAGGGTGATGATGAGATCAAGTGGCTCCCAGTTTCATTAAGTGCGTCTTAGCCGTAGGAGGCGTAGTGAGGGGTGGAAAAATAAAAGGATGCTTGTGCATGTGTACATTTCTGCTCTATTCAGCCACAGGGGTGTTGGATGTGTGTGTTTGTGTATATATGATGATGCAGTTGAAGTTTACTCTGAGCCTTCCCAACCACTTAGTCCCCTACTCCTAACCTTGATTGAGAGACATTAAAAAGACAAGATCAAACCTGGACCGTGTCCAGGTGCTTTTCTCACCTTCACCTTCACCTTCCGCCACTCATTTATTCTCAGTCACCCCTTCAACTTTTGATCCGCTCTTGTGATAAACACAAGCACATGTCCTGGCCTTTGAGTGTCTATTTATTTTAGAATCACAAGTTGATTATAAGCAGTAATGAGATCAAATACTGCTATAAAGGGGTCGAGCAGCTCTTAAGCGTTGATTCCTTGGCACGTCACAGATGTCATTATGCAGAGTGTGAGGCAGACAGCTGGCCTCTTTATTGTATATTATAGACGCATTAAGGCGTAATTGGCACTCTTTAGGTTGGCATTCGCAAAGAAAGTAAAAAGAACATTTTAGTGCAGCAACTCGTTGTGCAGTTGCAGCGTTTAATTGACACTTTTATCCACGGCGAGTCACAGTGAGTTCTTGGTCTTACTCAAGGACACTTCAATGTGCTTACAGGGGCGCATTTTGGCTTTGGCGGCGGTTTATTTTTGACCTTTCGGTTGCAGGACAAAGCTGCAGACCACTCTAATGCACAGTCAGGTTTGTTGTTGGCCTGAGGAGTACAAATTTTACATGTAAGCCATTTAGCTGATGCTCTTCTGTCTCTTATTTGGAGTAATAAGGAAGTGAGCAGATTGGATTATGTGCCTTGCTAAAGCCTCATCTTCAGTTAAATTGTTTATATTTATTTTAAGCCTAAGCGTGTGGCCCAAGGTTTTTACAGAATTGCAAAGGTTTTATTTTATTGCTTCTAACAGCTGTCAGATTAATTATTTCAGATGGTGACTTTAACAGAGCGGGATCCAAAGGAGGGCTTTAAACGAGGCAGTGATAATAAGCGATCCGTCTGCTGATGTGCTGTTCTATTGTCGTTCCCCAGCAACAACAGGAGCTGCTGGCGCTGAAGCACCAGCAGGAGCTACTGGAGCACCAGAGGAAAATGGAGAACCACCGTCTGGAGCAGGAGCTGGAGAAGCAGCAGAGAGAGCAGAAACTGCAGCTGCTCAAAAACAAGGAGCGAGGACAAGAGAGTGAGCCAAAGTCATTTCACAAACGTTGCCACATTTTGACATGGTTATGAAACCTATTAAATCAAAAACATTCCACTTTATTTGACGCTCTTTTCCCCTGCTCCTCTACCCTCTCATAATAACAATAAAAACCTGAAGGGATGAGATAGTTGCTTGTAAAGAGAGAGTTTTTACACTTGCTGCCAGGTATTCTCCACTATCAAAGGCAAAGATGTCGTACAGTGGCTTGTTAACATTTATGTGTGGTAGCCTTAACCAGAACTCTTCATTGAAAAAAGACTGTTGAGAAGACTACTTGGAGAAGCGTCATATTTACTGCAGTAAACGAGCAGTATTAGCTGGTGGCCTTGGCGCAGGCTCAGCCCAGTTTTTACCTCTGCCTGCTGGATGTCTCTCAACAGTTCATTGAAAGCGAGTGGACAGGAGTCCTTGAGAGCAGTTTACACACTATATGAAGAGTGGTTACAGGTCAAGGCCGCATTCGTGCCGGCGCAGTGTATGTGTGAGAGGCGGCAAAGGGGGTTTGCACACAGCGTGTTTGCTCTCACATTGGTTTTTGTGAGGAAGGGCAGAATACAACTCCTGACGATCACCACTCATTCATTTGCTGCTGATGACAAGTCGGTGTCTAAATGTGTCTTTAGAACAGCCATCGTTCTTCATGGTATTAGTAATAACAGCGTACAGTTTGTCCATTTTTCTTCATACATTTACAGTGATCACAAAGGCTGTCATTTTTTTTTAAGTTTAATTATAGACTAAAATTTAAAAAGGATCTGCAGTTCTTTTTGCTGTTTTTGTTGCTTTGTTGACAAAAGCAAGATTATAGTGTAGCTATGTCTGAATTTCTGGTAGTAAATTCTCAGTGTGGCCATCCTTTTCAACACATCTATTAATAGTCTTTTTTTGACAAGTGAATCAAATAAACATTGGCAAAATATTGAAATCATTGCTGCAAGCTGGAAGATTACCATTGCCATTGCCAATGACAGCTAGAATCTTCAGCTAACATTTTTACAGCCTCGTTGGGTAGGAAGTCAATTTGATCGTAGCACACCTTGTTCCTAAGTTAATATATGAAGCTGTGGAAGAAGGTGCCCTACTACTACTAAACAAATTGGTGTGAATCTCTTATAGATCTCATTATGTTGCAGGAAGATGTGTCGTAATAGATCTCTTCTTTCTTTCTCCCATTAGGTGCAGTGGCCAGTACTGAGGTGAAGATGCGCCTCCAGGAGTTTGTCCTGAATAAAAAGAAGGCTCTGGCTCAGCGGAGCCTCAACCAAGGAGGTCTTCCTAACGACGCTCCCTACTGGTACCGGTGAGGAGAGCTGCTGCTCCACTCATTACACACAGAGAGCACGGTGGAGGTGCACAGCAGAGTGTAGATTAGCATGCCACTTGCAGTTAGCTCGGCTGGTGGCTTATTTTATAATGTCAAGCAGAGACTTGACATCATCACCAGCTTCACATGGATGGAAAATCAATATGACTCCTGTGAAGTTTGCACGACAATACACACTGATAGACAATTAAGACACCACGGCTGCTGTTTTTATGTCCCCGATCCTGTGTAATAGAGCTTAAGAGCAGAATACAGTTCTGCAAACAGCACGTCATTAAAAGTTTGTATGGTAATTCTCTTCCCAAGTGCAGATGAATAATGTATTGGACTGTGTCTTAATCTGTCAGTGAGCTCCCAAACTCTTCACCTGCCACATTGAATGAGGCAGAGTGAGAGACGGATGGAGCGCAGTTATAAAACAAAGATGGAAGTACACATGCACACACACGTACACGTGAGAGCAGGATATTGAAACCTGATGATATGGCTTTTACACTAAAGGCCTTGAAATGTTTATTGTAGCATCTCGGATGCCCTTTGCAGGTGTGTGCACTTTTTTCTTCCTGTTTGTTCACTCTGTAGTGGGCTATTGCATGCATTTAAAAAGTTTCTTCCTGTTAGTAACCATGTACTCAATAAAATGATGGTTATGCAAAACAGAATTTACATGCAAATTTACACATTTGGTTAAAATTGTTCTCTGTGTGAGTCCAGCACCTGCTATTAAAAGGCATGGGTTAAATAAGCACACTGCACAACGCTGTAACACACTGAATGAAAAATCTGAGCCAACTGATACAAAGTCCTGTTTCAGTCCTTCCCACAGTAAATCTAAATATTCTCCTGTTGATGGAACGATCTGCTCACTTTTGGAAGAGAGAAGTGTGTGTACATCGGTTTGTCAGGAACATGCAGCTGGGTGAAAGCCAACTCGGCTTAACTTTGCCTACAACAACCACCTTATTCTGTTGGCAGTGAACAGATGGCAGCACATGTCTGCAGCCTTGCCAAAGGATTTGCATGATGCTTTAATCATAGAGATCTATGACAGCTATAAAGTTAGTTACTTTGTTGAGATTACTTCTTTGGTCACATTTCGGCAGAGTTATCAGTGTTCGGCCATGCTTGGCCTTTAGCTCTTGGTTTGGTGATCTTGGTTGTATCTTTAACAGCTTGTTTGTGTTTCTACAGCAAAACTCAGCACAGCTCCTTGGACCAGAGCTCTCCTCCACAGACTGGCATGTCCACCTACAACCATCCTGTGCTTGGTGTCTACAACCCTCGGGATGACTTCCCACTCCGAAAGACTGGTACATCACACATTGATTTTGCCTTTATGCAAACGTTTGGAGAGGATAAAAAATTCACACACACAGAATTTGAAAGTGTAACATCCCATGGCTGCTCTCCTCACTCACGTCCATCATGATTTAGTTGGCTTCAAAGCCATGCGCCATTAATCACATCCATATTAGGCCGCCAGGGTCCCCCAGCAGCTCTCACAAGTCTTACAGGGAAGGTAGGTGGTTCAAGAGTTCAACAAACTCAGCTCCAGTGAGTGAGACAGCATATTATAACCTTTTTAGCACCTGACATTTTATTACGTTTTAATAGTTCCTTATCCTCGAGGGGGAGGGGGTTAAATCAGCAGGTCCTTAATAGCAACAGTTCATATTATTAATACAGTTTATATTCACGCTTTGGAGAGTGATTACTGTAAGCTCAAATTGTTTTTGAGGTGTCGGAAATTACCATAGCCTATGATTATTTCTTTCTAAAGCTAATTGCCTCCGACAGGTCTAGTATCATATAGAGAACGCTTCTCTAGAGGGAGCATATCATTGAGCTACAAAACAATTACTTTTGGGGCTCTCCAGTGATCCATAGTTAGCCCTTTATTGTTTTCTATCTGCATAATACTTCTGGGTCAAGCAAATCACTGCAGTAATATTGCAGTATTTATTTGGATTTTTTGGCTAGTGGCTTTATCTAAATGAACAAAGTATAGAATGATTTAGGGCGGTTGTTGTGGAAATTAAATTATGGATTTTTTGCTGTAATGTAAAAAAATGTATGTAAGACAATATTTTGAAGTTAGGATATTGGAGTTACAGAATCTATAAGTGGAAAAGGTCCACAATCATATGGTCATCTCAAGCATAAACAGAATGCTTTTCAGAGTAAAACCTGCTGTTTACAGGGCACATTTGTAAGGTGCATGCAGCTTTGTATGTGTGTGATGTATGTGGTGTGTGCAGTGGTGCAGTCATGAAGCAGCGGTCGTCGTACAGTGCAATTATTCACTTAGTACGGCGGCAGGCGGCTACAGCCAGAGCTCCAGGCCTGTTGACTCTGGGCCTTCACTTTGCTGGCTACGACAGCATAAAGACCACAGTTGACACTGGCCCTCGCAGCCGCATTCCACACTAAAGAGCAGCAGCAGCAAGAAAAGAAAGAAAGAACAGATTACAGAATGAATTTGAGCAAAAACTTGTTGAATAGCAATGACAGTGGGCAGTAGTGGAGGTTTTGGTTTGTTCTATTGACTATTTAAGAAGATCCCAAGACACTTAATTTATGTTTGGAAAACTACTTGAGGTCAAGGCAGGAGGGAGTATGTTTTTTTTGTTTTGTTTTCTTTTATCTAAAGCAGAGCAAAATATGTGTCTACGGTGTTAGGACAGAAGCACAATGAGAAATGAGACACTATTTCTGCATTTCTTAAAAAGAAACTGGAGTAAAACGATGGTCTCTGTGGTGTCCCGTTGGTCACATATTTCCTATAAGGCTAAGGACTGTGTCGTACCGCTGGGGGGAGAGAACCTATGCCACCCTGTGATATTTGCCCACAGTGATGACGTGCTTTGCGGGGTTTACTTATGGTAATGCCAGCTAGGGAGAGGTTAGAGGCTCTTTTATATCGCCACTTGGCCATAAACTACGGGACTGGCACCCAGGGCTCCCAGCAACGGTCAAAGGACAACAGCAGGTTTTTGTTCATCTCACCTCACTCCTTTTATATGCACATCTAATACATTTACAAATACAGGAGGAGCAGCTAAAAACTTTTATTCTATTTATTTAAATTGCAAGCATTGGACAGAGGAGGAGAACTGGCAAAAGAGAGTTGTGTAACAAAAGGTTGAGGATAAAGCAGCATCACATGAACAAGTTTAGGTCTTGCACTCACATACTATAAACATACTGTAGCAGAGAAAGAAATACAGGGTGGGAATTTTGGAACCTCCTGACTCACTTTGTCAATAGCCGAGCAATGTGTGTCTTTTTACTTGTTCCGAAGCCTATCACCACCATCTTTCACATGGGCACAGTAGCACATAACAAGTCCATACCGCACAGACATGAGCACAAAACCAGCAGAGGTTGTCAGACTCTAAACATACAGCGTGTTACCTCAGCTTTGAAGGCCCGTTTCAACAACGCTCTGTTTGTGTGTTGAGATCATGTGTGATCGTATGGAGCTTGTAACAATGCCCTTCAAGCACAGGTCACATCATTTTAAGCTTTACTGAACTCTATTTATCTAGGACCACAACTTTATTAGAAAGCATGTAGAAAATTATGGTTTAGTCAAATCTGCTTTACTGTTCTCAGTGACATCTATTTCTTTACTTGTTGAACAGAAAAATTTGCATTCTCTCTGATATTTTAATAACCATTAGAAGTCTAATTGCTATGATTCAGCAGTGCTATGCCAATGCGGCGCGCAAAATGTATTTTGCAAACAATATTTTGCAAACCATATTTGTAATGGTTTAGTTAATGGTTTAGTTAATGGTTTAGTTAAAAAAATCAGCCCTAAACACATTTATTCTCATTCAAGAAACTATTTATAGGTCCAGTCCACTTTTTTGCCTAAATGTGTTTTTTTTTCTCAGAATACTAATTTTGGCCTTATATACTCATATGCTTATGGTCTAGTAAATAAGTGCGCACTAGGACACATAATGATCAGAAATTTTAAGCTAGACTCATTTCATCCTCTATATTAAAACTCATTCTATATTGAGAACTCATTCATTCTCATATTAAGACTCCTTTGGCCTTATCAGTCAGTTTTGACCTAAATTTCAGGGCCCCCTTTTGCATATTATTTCAAGTCAAATGTGTTATGTCCAGAGACAGGAATTCTCAATCCTTATCGGATTTTTTTTTTTTTTTTGCAAATTGGCTTTTCATCTTGGACTGGTGTGACTCCCATCTGGAGCGACGTCTTCCTCCCACTTTGTGCCACCGTATCTTCACACTTCATTCTTTACACTTCTCTGCTTCCCCACACGTTTATTTATACCTGACACTGTAAATGGGAGCGAAACAGTTCATTTTAGTTAAATGCTGCCTTGGAGGAATTGCCAGGAAAAGTGCACTTAGTTCGACGGCACAACGTTGTGGATGTAATGAGGGCAAGTGATTTACCACATTCAGATGTAGCCCTCCTGTGATGATTAAAAGTGGATAATGAATAGTAAAATTATCTGAGGCTTCTGATTGGCAGGGGCAAAGTAAACAGAGCATTAGCCTTTACAGCTACAGGGAAGGTGACATCCTGTTCCCGTGCATGTTTTACAAAAGCCCTTTTAGCAATTAGACACAACGCCCAAATTGGAACTAATTGCTTTTTAGCCACTATGTTTCTGTGAATTAAAGGATCACAATGTGGCTCATTCAAAACGCCTCCATGTGAGAATGTACCGAAGATGATTTGTAACTTGTTTGTAAGACTAGATTTTAGAACAGAGCGGCTTTTTGGAAGGTGTTCCGTGACCAAATCGATGTGCGCTGCTCACAGTTTAAGCCAAAAGCCGGTGAGACTGTAGCTCAGGTAACTCTCCCAGCCTTTGGATTGATTTGTTCAAACTGTTATCTGTTTAACATCAAGGAGGCTAGACAGCAGAAGTCTAAGGATTTGGCACAAAAAAACAAGAAGAAAACACACCCAGGGAAAGTTGAAAAAGTGATCAAGCATTTTAACTTTAATGGATTAAAGTGCTGCTCAATAAAATAAACCTCCAAATGTCAAGAAGCTATATTCATTAACATAAAGTGAAATAAAGGATGTGTTTTGTGATAAGTAGATGCAGGTGTGACTCCAAATTAACAAGCATTAAAAGAAATTGTGGTATAATCAAAAACAAATCAACTGTAATTATAAAGAAAGAACTAAAATGCACACATTTCAATTCAAAAACCCATCAATAATACAAAGTGACACTTGCCAAGAGCAACATTTAGTTTTTTTCTATTTGTGTTCAACTGCAATCCCCAACAGTATTTTTTGACTCAACACTTTAAGTATTAAAAGACAATGGATGAGTCATAACATAGTATTTTCTTTCTGCGTTCTTCAGCCTCGGAGCCAAACCTGAAGCTCCGCTCAAGGCTCAAGCAGAAGGTGACGGAGCGGAGGAGCAGTCCGCTGCTACGTCGGCGTGACAGTCCCATCACCACCGCCAAGAAGCGTTCCCTCGACATGGCAGGTAATGACCTCTCATGCACATATTCACATACTTAACCTCTCCGCTGACTTTGCCGCGTAATTCATCTGCGTTTTCTCTGTGCATCAGACTCTGCGTGTAGCAGCGCCCCTGGCTCAGGCCCAAGCTCCCCCAATAACAGCTCCAACAACATCCCCAACGAGAACGGCATCACTGTGTCTGTGTCCAACAACACCGAGGTAACACGCACATTTACGGAAGACAACACATACAGTCAGATTTAAACGTATTGCATGCTTTTTATGTTCACATCTTGTCTTCTGTCAGTCAAAATATAAAATGTCCTAAATTATTGACAGCAATTATTCTGCCTAAATACACCGCTTTAATCTTTAGAGTAGTTCATCAAGGCACGGAAGTACACCAACTAGAATTATGAACAAATTATGCATCTGTTTCCTATTAGTTGCTGTTTATGTGGGTGTTGGTCTGTAGGTGCTTGCTGTTTCCACAGTCTCTTGCATACACAAAGACTGAGGGATCTTCAGATGGTGGTCGGCACAAGAGGAGGAGGAGGAAGGCTCGAAAGCTGGCACGCTGCTATTTGTGGCAGCCATTAGGGCCACTCAAGCAGTCTGTAGGAGGAGAGGAGGAGGCTTGTGGCTTGTGACGATTTTCATGCCACTCGTTCTGCTCTTCTCCTTGATGTGCCGTTGTGTATCGCCACAGTTTTACACTTAAATTATTGAAACGTGTTCTTCAGGCATCTCTGGCGCAGAGGCTTTGCGGTGGGGAGCGTGGATCCATTAGCCAACTGTCTCTCTACACTTCACCATCTCTACCCAACATCACTCTTGGGCTACCGGCTACTGCGACAGCCACCGCCGCCTCCAACGTAAGAAAATAAAACACCAGCATTGAATTCTTGTATTCAAGGCTTGTGACTACTTTGTCTCTCCGGTGTCCTTGATTCCCAGGTGACTTCGGCTCAGCAGGACGTGGGTTTGCAGCCGGCGCTCTCCCTCAGTCCTCCTTTCCTCACAGGTGGCCACTTGAACCCATACCTGGCCGAAGCTGGTCCTGGCACAGGCGCACACGGCGGGCACAGTCCTCTGCTCCAACACATGGTGCTTATGGAGCAGAGCCCGGCACAGAGCCCCCTGGTGACAGGTGGGATGGGTACTCAAGGATTTGGTATTTCATTGCTGTTAATAGACAAGTCATTTGAGATGTGGACGCTATACTAATAAATGTTTCCAAAACCACAATTTACACTCAACAATTTAAATCCACTTTTGTGCCTTTGGCTGGAGATGTATGTTCACGGTACACAGTGTGCCTCCGTCACACTGACAGACGTCCATTCATTAGCTCAAACTAATGAGCTCCTTTCATATGTCACTGTATGCTACGAGACAGTGACATGGTCTCATTGTGCGCCCTTTTCCCATCAACTCATTCACTGACTGCCCCATTGGTGCTATTTTCAGCGGGGCATTGGCAATGAATGGCCCAATGACGCAGACGTATGAAAGTGTATCTGCGCAGAGGACGTACAGTAACCCACAAGGGCAAGTTCTCACCCACGCACAGGACAAGAGACACATTTTAAAGTCCAATAAATTACTCTCAAGTGCAAAGTCACCCGCCTCATTTACTGTAATATTCTAGAAAGCATCATTGTCTATAATTTTTTGGCTCCTTTCAATGTTGAGTTTTTTTTTTTTTTCTTTTTTACTTTTCTTCCTGTTCCATACCCCGACTGGACTTCACCCTCCACAGCTTGAATCATAGAGTAGTAAATCTGCAGTCTGGTTGCACAGATGGTAGTTTGTATTTGGTTCACAAATACATCTGCTTACTAATCTTAGGTCCAACACCAGCACAAAACCAGATTAGAGAGCCATGTGTGAATGTGTGTGCCTTTTGAAATATACACTCACATTAGACACTAGAGAGAAGTCCAGCTCATTTGAAGTTAAGTAACAAGTCAACACGAGGATGAGCTACTGTGTAAGCTTATGTTGAAACTAACTCAAATTGAAACTAATGTTGAAACTAACTCAAATTGCACACGAAGATTCTGGTGAGGATGTTTGCAATTAAAGGAGTCTTTGTTATTATGTGTCTCTCCTGACACAGCCCAGTATCTAGTTTGGATCATATTTCTAGTGCATATAGTGCAGAGCAGGCTCGGATACTGAAAGCTTTTAAGACTTAATTGAATGTACAATAAGAAGCATACAGCTCATGTTATTGTGAGACAATGCCTTCTCTGTTCCTGTTTTCTTGAGAAATGAGCACTCTCCGACTGAAAGGAAAGCCCTCCACAGAGACATGATTATTCCACTCATGGTATTGGGTTTCAATTTGTTCTGCTAACCTTTTCCCCTTCTTTTCCTCTCGCTAGGTGTGAGTGGCCTGTCCATGTCGTCGGCCTCCCCCATGGCCAAGTTGCAGCGGCAGCACCGACCCCTCGCGCGCACCCAGTCGGCTCCCCTGCCACAAGGCACTGCTGCACAGGCCCACGCTCAGGCCTTAGCGCTGCAGCAGCTGGTGGTCCAGCAGCAGCACCAGCAGTTCCTCGAGAAGCACAAGCAGCAGTTCCAGCAGCAACAGCTCCACATCAACAAGGTCAGTAGCAGGGATCAAAAACAACTTTTTAACATTTTAAGAGGACATTGATACTCCCTTCCCATTGAGTCCTCCAAACACTACGCTGTGAGGGTTTAAAGGTTCATTTTTCTAAATTAAATGATCTACATGTTTACTGCTTTTGTTCCCAATGAGGACTTTCTTTCAGTTGCTTTCCAAAACACTCAGACTTTTATTGTCCAAAGCTGTCTTTATTTCACACAGCCTCTGCACTAATCTTTTTACTTGTAGCTTGGTTACATAATACCACAAACTAATTGGTACCTGCAAAGATAAGCCAACATCTCTGTCTTATGTGAGGTTAAATTATTGTTTTTGCCTTCTGGCTCGGCAGGTGGGCCACAAAGCTTTTGTTTTTACTAAACAGTCTTACTCTCAAGAATCCCATAGAACCTAAAAACACCTTATGACCTTATAAAATAATTGCATAAAACTATAAAATGAACTAGAAACAATCAGGTTTCCTCTAAATGTGTAGCTGTTCAAAGTGTTAAAAGAAAGTGGTTTAATTGGTAAATATTTAGTTAAAAAACACATGAAGCCATTTGGTCTAATTTGACATATGATCTTCAGAACACAGTCCCAGATTGGCACATTGCTTTTCTGTGCAGTAGATCGTCTGTGTCATTATTATTAGAGGCTGTTTGTTCGCTAGAGTGTAAACGCAGCTGGTAGCAGAGTGCACATGTGACATTACATCAGATAAACTAATAGGTAATTAGGGCTAGAAGCCACACTGGGCCAACACGGGTCCTGTAGTGGAGCTGTTTGTGGAGGCGGCAGCCACTAACACAGCTAATAGCGTGTTTGCCGTGAGTGTAAAGTCCTTGATTAGTTTCTCTGTCGTATATATTTGATGTGGAGTAGGCGGAGGCAGGTGCTGGTTAACATCTACAGCGTATGCGATGTTTGCGACCACGTCTCTGTGACTGCCCCGAGACAGTTGCCACAGGCAGCGAGGCAACTGCCACGCTGCCATGGCAACACGGCGGAAGTCAGCACTTTACATGGTCAGGGAGGAAGCGAGCAACCGACACTGGCTGGGTTTACCTATTGCAGCCGCCGAGCGCTCGCTGGAGGAAAGGTGGGTGGATGAAACAAGGGATTTCCTCTCCTCCTCCTCCGCCTCCTCTGCCTCCTCCGCTCTCACTCCCTCCATATGCCACACAGCTCTCAAGTGGCAGCTTTTCACACAAACATCTCTATAACAGCCCCTGGTCTGCCAAGGACACAATCTGCAGGAGTTTGTGCCCATTTTCTGCTTGACACAGAAGTTTAATAGCTCATTAAACAATGGCCAAATAACTTCATGTAGTAAGCATTAATCTGTGAATTTGTGAAACACTTTAAATCTAAAGTTTGAAGACACAGGCAACACTTATAAATAAGCTCAATGTTGCAGTTTCCGTTCAAGGCCTTTTTTATGCTCTTTTTTTATAATATTTTTGAGGATTTTTCTCATCTTTATCTTGTCTCTGTCAACCTGATATATGCAACTGTTTCATAAAACATCTAACCGTTTTAATGTGACGAAATACACACCACAAAAGCTCATGTCACAATAAAAGTAAAAAGAAAATAAAACTGAGACACATGACTAATTTGATTAAACACAAATGCTGTGAATGTGTACAGTGTTTGTCATCTTTATCAAGAAGTTGAAAATATGTTTTATATGAGCACCTCATATCCGTTTTAATCTCAGTATAACATCAACATTATTACTCAATAATGCTGCCTAGCTCACTATGTACAGACTGAAACAGCTTGTACTGCTCTACAGATCTTATTCAAAAGCATATTCAGATATTATTGCACTCAACTATTATACGTCTAGTGTTACTGATGTATTTAGTAGTATTTCTGAGAGAGTCTTCCTCTTTTAAGGTTTAAGATTTAATCACGTTATTCTCAAACAAAGAGGAGTAGTTCAAAGTGGAGCAAAGGGGATAGAGTGAAGTTTGCTTTGAAAGAGACGAGAACAGTGAAGGGAGGGGGAGGGGCCACTGAATGAGAGTTGCTGAATGCTCTGACGTCAATGCTGTCCCCTGGCTCCCAACCAAGAGACCCTGAGGCTTAGAGCTCTGGGAAACACACACATGTTATGCACACAAACATACACACACACACCTGTAGCTCCAGCCCTCTCCTGAGACTTCCCGCTTGTCTTTCTTGTTGTTTGCCATTGTTTTGTTTTTATTCCTCAGACGAGCCCAGCCTTTAATGCTGTGTTTGCTCGAAAGTAAATCAAAACACAACACAGCTCGGCAACAGCGGGTCACTGAAAAGCTCTCGCGGCGGGAAGCGAGGAATGTCTCTGTTCAATGACACACATTCTGTCCGGTGTACAGTCAGCGGAGCGGCCACTCACTTTCAATTAGAACGCAATCGGTTTGAAACGAGCGAGACACCAATCTGACTGAGTAATCCAAATTAAGCTTGTTAAAAGAAGAATGCTCCAGAGAAAAGGCGCGATTTGCCAGAAATGAGATTCAGAGCAAATGGTGCTTGTGTGTCGGCTTCACACTCATCCAGAGGATTTGTCATATCCTGCTGTTTCCGATTGTAAAGTGCATAACTGTGTGTTTTTTAACTTACTCCAAATCACAGACCACAAATTAAATGTTTCACCACCCAAAGTGATCCTTATGGTCCTAGAGGCAAGCTTAGAGTCACTTTTAATATGTAGAGCTACTGTGTGTAACTTTTATTTTATCTCCTTTAATGATGAATGTACATTACAGAAGCCCCATATAAGTCAATGTATTCAACCCCTTTATCTGCTGCAGATAATGTCTAAGCCCAGCGAGTCTCCCGTCGGCCGTCAGCACCAGAGCCACCCCGAGGAGACCGAGGAGGAGCTGAGGGAGCACCAGGACGCCCTGCCTCCGGGGGTCACCATCAAACAGGAGCCGCCCGACCTGCAGGAGTTTCAAGAAGAGGCTCTACAACAGCACAGGGAGCGAGAGCGCGAGAGACAGGCCGAGCAGGAGCTGATCTTCAGACAGGTATACCAAAAAAAAAAAAAGCTGTGACACTTAAGTGGGTGCTTATGTATTGTTGGTGTTTTTGTCCTTGTGATTAAACACATACAGAATCTCATTTGTTTTGGCTGCCACCTCTTGGTCATAACTTGTACCTGCAATTAAAGGTCCCTTTTCTACTCCTGAGTGCATTAACGTTCATCTTACTTGTGTTTGTGCGAGCAGCAGGCACTGTTGTTGGAGCAGCAGCGCATTCACCAGCTGAGGAACTATCAAGCGTCCATGGAGGCTGCGGGCTTGTCCATTTCTTTCCCCGGACACAGGCCCCTATCCAGGGCCCAGTCTTCTCCTGCATCGGCTTCGTCCTTCCCCATCAGCGTCCCGGCCCCTGACCCTCCTGTCCAGCCCCGCTTCACTACAGGTCAGCCATTTGTCTACGAAATTTATGACCACAGTGGTTTTTATGGCTCTTTCTTGTGAGTAAAAATGACTTTTCCATCCACAATTTAGCCAAAAAAAGTCACCATCTGTTCACAACACTAATCTCTCCCACTCCTACTTCCTCTCAGACATCTGATTGTTTGAACAAAGATGAGAATATCGAGAAGAAATCATCCTTGGAAAAGAATCACTCCCACCAGTTAAAGTGTTGATAACAGTTATCACCACTACAGTACCAGCACAGTTTGGAGTTTCTTCCATCCACTCACTACAGTTTGGCCCACTTGACTCCCACACATTTCCAAAACCGCACAGACAAGTTGTCAGACTTACATCAGAATAACAAAAACAGGCGGTTGTACTTTCTGCGTGCCTGCTGCTCTTACACAATTGTGAGAGTGTGTAGGACAAAAGTATAGTAAACCGGAAAAACATTGAAACCTAAAGAGTTTCCAGTTAGAAAATATTAAAAACGTCAGAATTAATGCATATTGCTTATATTTTGGAGCTCATTTTGTTTGAAGCTAGCTTTGGATAAATGATGCAACATTAGTTCACTGCTCTTCTAGAAACACAATAGCATTGTTTGAGTTTTGACCCTCTGAGGCTGCTGTAGTTTTTGGAGTGATGTTTAAAACTTTTTTATAAATTATATGACACTTTTATGTCAGTCATCTGGATTTTGGCAGATCTTCCTGGCACATCTAATGATCTGTCACTCTCTAAACTTATCAGCGGTAACATTTGACCTGTTGCTGTCTGTGTTTATCAGGCCTGGTGTATGACTCCCTGATGCAGAAGCACCAGTGCATGTGCGGTAACACTAACAGCCACCCGGAGCACGCGGGGCGCATCCAGAGCATCTGGTCCCGTCTACAGGAGACCGGACTCAGAGCGCAGTGCGAGGTATGCTCCTTCTTTATCCATTCTATCTCCAGACTATAGAAATGGAAACTGAAAATGTATCTGTTGGTGTAGTGCATCCGTGGAAGAAAGGCCACTCTGGAAGAGCTGCAGACGGTTCACTCTGAAGCCCACGTCCTGCTCTACGGCACCAACCCTCTTCGACAGAAGCTTGATTGTAAGCTCAAACAAAACCTCCAAAATTTGACTTGTGTTTGTAACCGGCATTAACTTTTGTTATTTCCATCAGGTACAATCACTCCGATGTTTGTACGACTACCATGTGGAGGAGTCGGGGTAAGTAATCATTTTACTTCATACCCCAGCAAAATTCAAGATGAAAATTAGAAAATACATTTTAATAGGGTTTTAACATTTCATTTAATTTTGTTTTTTAGGTGGACAGTGACACTATTTGGAATGAGGTGCATTCATCCAGTGCAGCTCGTCTCGCGGTTGGCTCTGTGGTGGAGCTGGTCTTTAAAGTAGCCACTGGAGAGCTCAAGGTAAATACTCTTGTACGATGGTAATGAAATGTGAACGAATTCTTTGTGGTGTTCTCTCAAAAAGCCTTAAAATTCAGTTATAATTGGTCCTGCTGATATTTTCACAACTGACACTGGTTCATTGTTAACATTGCTGTGTCTTTTCAGAACGGTTTTGCTGTGGTCCGCCCTCCTGGTCACCACGCCGAGGAAAGCACTCCCATGTAAGGCCACAGCCGCCACCACCACCACACTGAGCGGGAGACACTTAATCTATGAACACACACATACCAGGGTTGGAATGGGCTTGTCTGGGATACAAGAGTTTATTTGCACACAAAGCACTGAGGACTTTTATCCTGCCAGCTGTCTCAAGGACTGCTCTATTTATTTTCCTTGCAAGTGTTTCAATTACAGTTGGAAAACATAAAAAAGGCACAAGGAAGTGCTTCAGCTGAATTGAATGCAGACCACTGAGCTCTCCTTCTGTCTCGTTCCTCTAACAGGGGCTTCTGCTACTTCAACTCTGTGGCCATTGCTGCCAAACTGCTGCAGCAGAGGCTCAATGTAAACAAGATCCTCATCGTCGACTGGGTTAGTCTATAATATTTCATATTTTAGCTCACTTTTCCTTTTTTTAAATTTTCATCCATACAATCTCTATAACATAATGTGACCTCGATTCAGGATGTTCACCACGGCAACGGCACCCAGCAAGCGTTCTATGACGACCCTAATGTGCTTTACATGTCCATTCATCGCTATGACGATGGCAACTTCTTTCCTGGGAGTGGAGCCCCTGATGAGGTGAGTCATTACTGCGAATACTACCACTCTGCTTTGGCGCATTCATTTCAATTTCAGTCTAAATCCTTTCTGTGTGCTGTTGTCGCCCTCTACAGGTGGGCAGTGGTCCTGGAGTTGGATTTAATGTCAACGTTGCCTTCACCGGCGGACTTGACCCACCCATGGGAGACACAGAGTATCTGGCTGCCTTTAGGTATCACGTCAGTTGAAATTATTGTTACATTATTAGTATATGTACATATATTTAAGCCCTCTCTTTGCTCTGTATTCTCACAGGACAGTGGTGATGCCCATAGCCAATGAGTTCGCTCCAGACATAGTGCTGGTGTCGTCTGGTTTTGACGCAGTGGAGGGACACCCTCCTCCACTGGGCGGCTACACTCTGACGTCCAAATGTAAGCAGAACATTATGTCAAGGTGCCCCATAGAAAAGAAACATATTCCGACGTGGTTTCTGACTCTGCTTGTGTCTGTGCGCAGGTTTTGGCTATCTGACCCGGCAGCTGATGACTCTGGCTGGAGGGCGTGTGGTCCTGGCTCTGGAGGGGGGTCACGACCTCACCGCCATCTGCGACGCGTCTGAGGCCTGCGTGGCTGCTCTGCTCGGACAAGAGGTAGGAAACATTTCAGACTGTAGACATGTGCTCTGTCTTTAGTTATAAGTGTCCCCTGTGGAAACACTTAAAATGCAGCTTATTGCGCAATTATTGTTGACATTACTTCCTTGTGTTGTTCTCATTGCAGCTGGACCCTGTGCCAAAGGCCGTGTTGGAGCAGAGGCCTAACCTCAATGCTGTTCGCTCTCTAGAGAAAGTTGTCGAGACTCACAGTGAGTCCACTCACTAAAACAACCATATATCAGTTTAATGATTAAAGACGAAAAGAAGTGTGTAGACTTTAATAGAAGATTTGTGTGAAATGGGTCTGGAATCCCTTTCTTTTCACAGATATTTCCACTGTAGACATCCCATCCCAGTAGTCATAACCATTTATCCATCCAGTTATGTTCAAAGGCAGTTTATTCAACATCCTATAATACCAGTCTACAGAAACCTGACTCATTATTTGTATAGAATAGTAAACAAATGAGATAACAAGACATACTGTATATAATAATACAATATTGGAATTCCTGTTTGTTTCAGGTAAGTACTGGCGCTCTGTGCATCGCTACTCACCACGACTTGGCCTGTCTCTGCTGGAAGCCAAACGAGGCGACTCTGAGGAGGCCGAGGCAGTCAGTGCTATGGCCTCTTTGTCTGTGGCCAACACCAACACCATGGATCACAGGTACGGATCCCAACTGTAGGAGCTGTTGTACCAATAGGGCCTAAGTCCATACATGTCAGGAGGTTATCTGCACGTAGCGAAGATGTGATGTGTGCCTTTTGTTCACTAGGCCTGAGGAGGAGCCCATGGAAGAGGAGGAACCACTGTAACAGAGGGAACCACGAGGGTGTCACACTGTTACCATTGACCTCTCCGCAGAATGCTTCTTTGAGCTGCGAAGAGTCTCGTCTGATCCCTTCATTTACTTCCCCCCCCAAACCCCGCTCACCACGTCAGTCACCTTGATTGGCGGCCCCTCGGTTTTAACCAAAACGAGGGAGAGGGGAGGTGGGCTCAGCCTCAGAGTAGGGAGCCAATCAGGAAACAGAGGACTGAACTGGGGAAAAAACACATTAAACCAAAAGCGTTGCTTAGTGGCATTCGCTTTTTAGAGACATTTTCTGTCAGTGTTCACACCCCGACATTAGCCCATGGCGGTTGACCATGTGACCACGTCTGACAGCAGCAAGCAAGTGGATTTGTGAGTCGGGTCTCGTCATAGAGAGGCGTGTTAACACAGAAACATACGGTGCTTTACACGCTGCCCGCTGACCAAATACGGACACCAGGGACAGCTCCTTCTCTTTTCTCTCTTTATCCCTAAACAATAAGGACATCACAGAAGACTAAGAGCATATTTTACAAGATTCATTCACTGTGGACTGCGACTTTGGTCAGACGAAGCTGAAGTAGGCCTTTACAAAGACTTGACCGTGGGGTGAGACTGTCACCTCACTGGACCAGCCTGACATTGCAGAGGGTTGTTGACGAATGCGAGGAGTGCCTTGGCGAAGGTCCGCTGGATTTCAGGATTGTTCAGGAAAAGATTGCCTTAAGATAAAAGATTTCCTTTGAGATCTTTAGCAAGGAAGGGAGACAGTTAGTTTCCAGTCTCAGAATGACAAACATTAAGCAAACAATCTTTGAGCATGTTTACTTGGAATGTGACGATGACAACATTTCTGTCTCTCACAGCCTCTCTTGAAGAGTTACTTTACTTTTGGATGGATCTATTTTTCTGTAAAAAATTAATAAAAATAGACAGCGCTTTGTAAAGGTAGTTGCCAGCTTCAGTAGATAAAAGGTACAAACACGGAAAACTTCAAAACGGAAATTAGACTGAAAGCAGCCTTTTATGTAGCCTCCCTTTAACAGAAGTCACCACTTTGTAAAACACATGAAGCATGCATTTGAGCAGAGAGCAGACTTCTAACGCAGGATTATTGAATGTCATTCAAAAGAGAGAAAAGCCAAAGCATGAGTTTGCATTTACAGTAATACTTTTTCTCTGGTAAGCTGGCAAGTTGATGGACATTTCTTATTAGCCCTGGAGGAAAAGGCTCCCAATAATCAGTTTAATGTTTACTAGTTAATTCTTGAGCATTTCTTTACAGCCCCCATGCTTTGTTGGTTGGCAACTACCTTGGTTACTAGTGTGAGCTCAACATCAGTCATGTATATTGAATTGAATATATTTTGAAAAGGTGGTCAGTACTGCCTGTTTGTAACTACATAGTATGATTTCCACATCACTTTGTCATTTTACAATATCAACTGTGTTTGGTAACCGTGTCCACTTTTTATTTTTATCGTACAAGATTATTTTTCTAAATGTTTTTTCATCCATAGATCAGTTCTGTGTTTTTATCCGTTTTCTGGATAGTAATAGGGCTGCCATTCTTACACTTAGTCACGTGAAGACTCTCTTTCTTTCTTGTATTTATCGAAAAACTAAACACTTTCTTTCTACGGCTCTCAGCCTTTTCTGCATTTTCATCACTTGTGTATTTATAACATGTACTGTTTATAGGAGATTTGTATATGGAAAATTTATAAATGTACTCTAACTCTTGACAGCTATGATATTGTGAGCGGAACAACAGTATGGTGTGCGATAATACTCCGTGAAAAAAAAAAAAAAGCTGCATATTTAACTCGTCATCAACTGCGCTGTTTCAAGCCGCCCTCGGTGAATTGTTCATGGCGCTGCAATTGACTTTTTTCACTAAACGATCGATCACTTTGTTGCCTAATTGATCATTTACTCTCAGTGCATGAGTGATATGCACTCACCTTTAGACTGTGACCACATCAAGCATTCGATACAAAAAGAGGTTTTTCCAAGGCCATTTTAATGTAGCTAGCTGGGCTTTTCCCTACCTGGAATTTCTTTAAGCAAAGGAAGGGGCACGGGACACGGGATGGCAGTTGGTTAATCATGTAAAGCCTCTATTTGAGCATGTGTTGCACTATACCTTTCCAAGACATTCTTTTCCCGCCAAATTTGGTTCTAAAATTCACCAGTTGCCATGATGGAATTCCATTTGCCATGTTGATTGATGACTACCATGTTTCTTTTTACATTTTTATATCTTAAACATTTGAGTTGTACTTTTTCATGTCTTAACAAAACATTCCACTTGTTAATTGTTTAATTTGGCTTTTTATTTTATTTTATATATAGACGAATTTCAGGTTTCACATTTTTGTAGAAACTTCAGTACTACTCCAATGTTCTTATTTTGCTGTCTGCTCGCGCCAACTTTAACTCTTTGCATGGTTTGTGAGTCAGCATGCCTGCTTGTCTATGTAACAGAAAATGTATTTGCACAATAGAAGAAGAACACTGGAGGACGTAGAAAACCTCCCATGGCAACTCACAACGTCACCAGGCGGGATGGGTTTTTCTGCCTTTCTGGTGTGTGAACAATTCAACAGACTTTGTCCAAATGACTCCACAGAGAAACATTTGATATTGTTCTTACTGAATATTGTTTCCAATTAAGTGATTTTAACATGATTCAGCACTTATCACATGTAATGGACTGTGTTGAAGAGAAATGTGCTCTGCCAAACCTCTGCTATATTCACACCTTTAACAGACTCCCAAAGAATGTTCTTTTTCAAAGATTTTTAAACGGGCACTACTAACGGAGTCAAGGTTTGAAAAAAGGGCATCGTTTGATTGTCATACCCACCCTGGCCAGTTCTATATATAACCACTGTGTCTCAAGAGCAATTCTTGGTTTACATGTAAATGGAAAAAAGTTATTTTTTGTTGTTTGTCTCTATTGATGAAAAATGTTATCTTTCTTTGGGACCTACACTTTGGACATTTCATCTCTGACATCATCTATAAAATATATTTCTGAAAAATACACTACTCCCTGGTGGTGTGTGTCTGTGTTTTGATTGTTTACTCTACTCACTAAATCGACAGGTTATTTAGACAACATCAACATGGCAGATCACAGCTGAGAATTTTGTCCACAGTACCATTTAAAAATTAAAGGACTGAGAGAACAGCATCTTTTATTAGCCATAGCCATTAACTCAAGTCTGAATGAACACTAAGTCTCAATAATCAATATGAAACAATCTTTTGCTTGAGTTTTTTCTCTCTTGGAATTTCTAAGCCAATTATCCATTCAGCACATGACAGCAATGAGGTTCAAAATTGTGTCGCTGAGGTGAACACTAGGAGTCCTGGGACATCCGAGGAGCATGAAGTCTCTCTCAGCTGACTCCCCTTTGGAGTAGAAAATCTAATTAGCCGATCCAACATCACCAGTGTGTGCCTTCTGGATTTTCTCAAAGTCCGAGCAGCACACATCAGCTGACCCTGTTCCCCCTCCAGAAGTAACGAGGAGGAACCCTTAAATAGACTTTTTAATTAACACACTGCAAGGATCTGGTACTTAAATCAATTATCCCACTAATGTGACTTATTTGTATCCCCTGATTGTCCCAGAGCATAAATGAATAAGAAGAACGAGAATCAAGTGTTTTTATAACTAAATGATAAAACATGCTTTGAATATATATTTTATATTGTGTGTTTATAATAAATATAGGCTAATAAATAAAAGCAATGCTTTCACTTGTGTGTATATATATATATATATATATATATATATATATATATAGTTTTCAAATTTAGAATAATCAATAAATTAGAAAGACATGAACTACTTTAGGCTGGTGTACTATGACCTGAATAAAAGAAGTGTAAGAAGTGTTTCATATCAGCCTATCAGCCTCATGTACTACAGCGTCATATATATTTATTTAAAAATGGTCGTGGAGTGGAGTACTGTCCGAAAAAAGGGGAGGGCCCTTCCTTTTTTTTACCACGCACTCACTCAGCACATATTTCCTCTCTGTCGTCGGGTCACAGCGCTGCACACTGCAATGCCAAAGCTTCAACTTTAACACGCACATTTCTCATTTTTCTATCCTTCAGTGAGGGAACGTCTCGTCGCCCTTCTACTCCTTTCTTTCTTTTCTCGGTCAGGTCGCACTGTTCGACATTTGGACATGCCTAACATCGTGCTTTTTAGCGGGAGCTCTCATCATGACCTGTCCCAGAAAGTAGCTGATCGACTCGGACTGGACCTTGGGAAAGTCATAACCAAGAAATTTAGCAACCAGGAAACATGGCGAGTACAGCCGTTTCTTGTCCTACGTGCTTATTGTGACGTTTCTTGTGCTGGTTAGCTGTAGCAGCACAGTCTAGGTTATACCATGTGGGTAAGTTAGCTCAATGCTAACAATAGTTGACTCTTGAGCGGGATGAGCGCTACAGTCTACACGTGACAAGCTAGCTACATGTAAACACAGCAAGCTAACGAGCTAAAGTCAGGGCCCCGATTTTCACAAAGTAATAATATACTTAACATTTCCTTTGGGTTTAAATAAATAAGTGTTGGCAGCACATTCACGTTGGAAACGGTGTAACCTAGCTGTATTTGGGCACGGCGCAGGCTTACTAGGTGCTTTTTTTAGGTGTCATGGAGGATGCGATTCAGTTTCAGAGTGGCTTCCGTAAATGGATGTTTTATTGACAAAAATGGCGGTGTTTCGTTATTATTGCCCAAAGCTATAAAATTGTGACGGTGTACAGAATTGCGCATTACACTATGTAAAAAATTGGCAGCCTTTTTTTACAAGTTACAATATAGTCTGTAGCTTATACCTATTCTTACTTTTACTAAACTTGGCTGTGCAGCATAATGTACAATACAGTGGAATGCAGCATACATATTTTAACCTGCCCTACAGCACATATTAGGTAGCCTACACAAGTGCCTGTCAACAATATAAGTGAGTTATGTCCCTATTTAATCACATGTACCTAATTTGTGGTAATTTTCCCCAGTAGATAACTTTCCCATTAGTTTAATATATTCCTTTAATATACTACTGGCTGTCCAACGTGAGCATTACAAATGCTTTTTCGTGCCTCAGTATCTGCCTTTCCTTTTTAACTAGGTTCCCATAGGTCACATAGTTTTTGTTGGAACCTTTGTGCTTGCTGACCTGTTGGCCTCAGGCTCTCCTGTTTGTTGACCAGTACCTAATAATACATTTTTTTTTTTTTTTTTCCATAGTGGTTTTCCAATTCATCAATAATCTGACTTTTACTTTTTAAAGCACCTCCTATTAAGTGTATTTCCTTAAGTAATACAAATTATGCAATATACCACAGTAAAGTGATTTTTGTGGTTCACTGAGGACTGGTGTTATCACAGCAGCAGGCCTTTTTTTATGGGGCTACTTTTAGTACTAACACTACCAGTTCTACAATGCACTCTTGGTTTAAAAAAAATAAATAAAAAAAGCACCACCAACCAGTTTATACTGTATTTATGTTACTGCTGTCTGTTTTCTTCATGTTTCCATTTTTGCTTTTTTAACGTTACCACCCGCTGCTCTATAATCCAGGGAAAACTCTTGCTTATCAGACTTGTCTCTCAAGGGAACACAGCTGTTTGGGTGACACAAAAAACAAAATAGATTATTTTCTCATCCACACACACCAGCAGGGATGTGTTTAATTACAGCTTTTCCCACCAGACCAGTGCAGGTGGATTGTTGGCTATTGTCAGGAATAAACTGTAAATATAAAAAGGCTTGCAAAGTAGTTTGTGTTATCAAAATTGATTTAACGGCTTTGGGAGCATAGACATTTAGTCACTGTCCTTTTAGACCTAAATAAAGTGGACAAATGGGAAGACTTGACTTCAAACTTCTAAAAACTTCTTGTTTGT
This sequence comes from Neodontobutis hainanensis, assembly GCA_024349245.1. Lineage (NCBI taxonomy): Eukaryota > Metazoa > Chordata > Actinopteri > Gobiiformes > Odontobutidae > Neodontobutis > Neodontobutis hainanensis. The sequence goes on along the minus strand of JALDNG010000001.1, from coordinate 934,876 downwards.
TCCTGTGTTGTGCCACTATCTCTGGCAGAGAAGTGTTATTTGGATGTGACTAAATACAGCTATTATTGAGCTTCAGACTCTAACCTTTCACACAGTGCACTTTTTTTAATATGTGTTACTTCTATCCCTTAACTACTAAATACATCAGCTGATCACATGACCCAAGAACAGGAATGTTTCACACATGTGTTGCCTGCTTTTGGCACCAGTGTCTTTAAAATGCTGGAAACTGGGATAGTATTTAAACTTCTATCCTAAAATTGTGTCTTTTTTTTTTTCCTCCAAAAGTGTGGAGATCGGCGAGAGCGTGCGCGGGGAGGATGTGTACATCGTGCAGAGCGGTTGTGGCGAAATAAACGACAACCTCATGGAGCTGCTGATCATGATCAATGCCTGCAAGATTGCCTCGTCGTCCCGCGTCACCGCTGTCATCCCCTGTTTCCCCTACGCTCGGCAGGACAAGAAAGATAAGGTAGAGCCACATAGTAACAAAAAATTTACCTTACAGTCGAGCATTAAAGCCAACCCACGTTTTGCAATTTGAGCTGCACACTCTTTCAGAAATTGACTTGACATTCCAGCAGCTGGTTCATGCAGCCTCTTATCTTGTAAATGATTACTTGAGTTACTTGTGTTGGAGGTAACAGCAATCATAGCTGTATAAATCAGATTAGCACCTCTGGAGATTTTTCTGCCGCTTGTTTAAAAAAAGCTGGAGTGTTCCTTCTCTTTTTCTGTGCTCATGTTGGGTTGGAAATACATCAGGGTCATAGCTCGGCAAACACTCCATCCAAACACTGACCTCAAGGTGACCCAGAGATAAAAATGTCATTTTGTAAAGAGTGTAGTGTGTGTCTTTGTTTGACATCCGCTTCCGACAGTGGAATTCAATTAAAACTCAATCACTGTTTAATATAAATATTGTAATCAAATGCATTTTTAAATTTTGACAAAGTGGCTGCAGTTTGTCTCTTGTCAGCTTTTACTGAGAAGATTTAGCATTTTCTCAGAGCTCCCCATGTTTTGTCAACATATCCGAAAAACAAGGGCTGATGTGTGTACCGACTTTCACTTTAGAGAAAAGACTGACTTTGACTTTGTAGCAGCTTGCATTATACACCCAGTTTGAACAAAAGTAAACTCCTTTATAGCCTCACAGTACAAGACATAACTTTTTATTTAAATGAAAAACTTCTCATTGACTGATCTCAAGCATCTATGTTTTGATGCTTGTCTCAGAGTCGGGCACCCATTTCGGCCAAGCTGGTGGCTAACATGCTGTCTGTGGCCGGTGCCGACCACATCATCACCATGGATCTCCACGCCTCCCAAATCCAGGTTGGTACACTGGGACTTTTCTTTTAAGTTAAGTCTGGGGGTAAAAGAGGAAAAAAAGTTAACACCTGGTTTTCTAAAGTACTTCACGACAAATATTGGGTTAAAAGTAAATATGAGTAATATGTAGATATGTCTTAGGGTAAAGTAAATGTAACATCTTAACATTGAAATGTTAAGAAATCTTTTGGAAAAAGCCTACATTAAGGCTAAGCTGAAAATTCTATTGTTGCTTTTGTACAGTTTTAACTTTGAATAGAATGTGGTAGAGTAGAATTAAGGCAATACTTCTCTGTCTGAAATATTCTGTGTATTTTAATTTTTTTATTTTTGTTCTGCTGTTGTAACTCTTATGTTTTTCTTTGAAAGGGCTTTTTTGATATAGCTGTCGACAACCTGTATGCAGAACCTGCTGTTCTGCAGTGGATAAAGGAGAATATTCCAGAATGGAAGAATTGTACAATTGTGTCCCCAGATGCTGGAGGAGCCAAACGGTATTATACAAATATTTTATCTAAATGGTGTCTCAGTTTTCTTGTTTAACTCTGGCTCCTCTTCATTTTCTCAGTGTAACTTCCATTGCTGACCGCCTTAATGTGGACTTTGCTCTTATCCACAAAGAGAGGAAAAAGGCTAATGAGGTGGACCGCATGGTTCTTGTGGGTGATGTGAAGGATCGTGTGGCCATTTTGGTGGACGACATGGCTGACACCTGTGGCACCATCTGCCATGCTGCAGACAAGTCAGTATCCCTTGTTAAGAACTTCCTTTAGGAATTTACAGTTGTCAGTTACTGCACTGGGACTTGCATGACACTGAGCTGCTTTGTGTTCCTCTTCAGGCTTATTGATGCTGGAGCTGTAAAGGTCTACGCCATCCTTACACATGGAATTTTCTCAGGTCCCGCCATTTCCCGCATTAACAATGCTCCTTTTGAGGCTGTGGTCGTAACCAACACGATACCCCAAGAGGAGAAGATGAAGGCATGCCCCAAAATCCAGGTAATATAACAAATTACATTGTTTGATGATCTTGATAATGATGAATTATTATTTAGACTGTGAAGCAAAACAATCCATCCTTTTTCAAAACTTGGCCAACTGAGACTTGAAATACAGACATTTGATTGAGACAAAGATTTGAAATGCAGCAGATGCATCACACCTCAGTCATTTAATTTTCTGTCTATCAAATCTAACAAAGCCTTCACTTGTGTCTTGTAGGTAATTGACATTTCCATGATTCTGGCCGAAGCCATCAGGAGAACCCACAACGGGGAGTCTGTGTCCTACCTCTTCAGCCACGTTCCATTGTAAAGGAACAGAAAGGGTACAAGCAGGCAGGCCTCTAGCTCTCTTTTCTGTCAGGCAGCTGGCATTCTGAAGGCCACTCATCTTCCACAAACACTCAAACAGCCAGATGCATTAGGGTAAAACATGTGACCGCTTAAAAGGTCACACCAATGTTTCGTCTTTGACATGTTCACCCCAGAGACTGAGCAAAATATCACCTCCTTCTGATAACCAACTTTTGTATTTATAAGTTTCTCTTTATTCTTTCCATAATTTTTCTCTTGTTTAGCATTGTTGCTGATTGGCCTTTACTTTAAGCAGAGGCTCCATTTAGATTCTGCTTATTTGTACACCATACATGTTAATTTTAATTAAAATGGTAAATTGTGTACCTTTTCCCCCTAAGGTCTGCTTAGTGGCTGCTAAAAGTATAAAAGCACTAGAGTTGTATACTAATTAGCAAGAGCTTTTTTTTTTCAAATGCTTAAGCCTTGCTCTATTATTTGTTCCCAGATGTCACATTAAAGCCACAACTCAGGTGAGCACAGACACGCTGCAGTAAAATTAGAACAAACCCATTTCCTCACTGTAATGAGCCTGAATATGCTGACACATAGACATTATGTCTCGTACTGACAAGAGCCTGTCCAATAGTGATGTTTTTGTCTCGAGTTTGTGTTCTGACCGTCTCACTTTCAAATGGATCTACTCTGGCTGTACTTTAAAACCCATGGACACGTTAGTTGATTGTTGAATTTGAGGTTGTAGTGGGTGCTGTAACCACATTCCAAAAGGTCATTAAAAAAACATTTAGCCTGAAGTTTGGCTTCAAATGTTAAAATATTCACTTGGGATTTCAGATGAAGTCTTACAGGTGTTGTAATTGTCACTGCCCTTAAATGGGTCTTAATTGACTGATTGCCTGTAGGTGAATAAAATATTGTAGAATATCATATTTTTTATATGTAACATTTAAAAGCCGTTTTCTTGACAATAAAGCTTTGACAATTGCTTACATGGTCAATGTTTCTTCACTTTCTCTTTTTTTATATAAGCTTGTGTTTCATGGTTTATTTAGAAACATCAGAATAAAGTATCTTAAAGATGCTAGACTAGAGGTTTTGCATTTAATGGTAAATGTTTTAGCAACTATTAAACACTTCTGCTTTGCATAAATGGAATGTGGTTACTTCCACTTTCAGATTTTCTGTACTGTTTCATTGCAAAAAATCTAAGTTTTGATATAGACCTCAAATTAAAAAAACGCTTGTATACAACAAAATTATGTTGTCAAACTGATTTATTTAATTTACTGCTGGTGGACTGTAATTACCAGTTTCAAATTAGGAACCCTTACGACCAACAACTTGTAATAACTTTCTCCCTTTCGTGATGTAATGAAATGTTAGATCATTATCTTTGGTTTAAGGACTTATCTTATCAATATAATACTTGTATTTGCCAACATTTAAAATGTCTACTGTGAAAAATGGAGGTCTCACTCGCGGCCACTAGGAGGAGCTCTTCGTTTAGGAATATGTAGCTAAAGCAAAGTCAAGCTAGCGAGGAAACGCTGGACTTCTATTAGCAGTTCAACGAGTTTAGCTAATTAGCTCTGTTAAATGCAGAAGCTGACGTTTTACAATAGTGTATAAACATGCAAATATTGGTAATAAAGACATGTGGCGAGGCATTTTGTATTAAACTAATAAAAAAGCCCAGACTCCAGACTTTAGCGTTGTGCCGCTAAGTAAAAAACGAAAGAAGTCTGAACGCAGTGTACGTGCGTCTCCAGCAGGGGGAGCTAAGAGGGCGGCTGGTGATGTCACACGTCATTAGCATATTTCTGGCTATATCTAATGCGCGCTGTTGGACGCGCCACAACTGCTGCAACGCACTGACCAGAGACATTCCCAGCCACCAGACAACACTCTGGTAAGCCATCCTCGCTAAATAACCTCTTTGTTCATCTATATGTCCATCCAGGAGTTAGCATGTAAACGTAAACACAAGTCAATTTACGACATTTTGCATCAAACAAACAAAGTCTTGTTTAATTTCCTTTTGTGGAGGACGTTTGGTTGTATTTTGAGGACTGATAGACGGGTGTGATGTGGCAAGAAGTGCTGGCTTTGTCCCAGCGCACACACATGTTCATTTGCCCGTTTCCTTTGTTGCCGTGGAGCTGGTCCCGTTATATTCTAATGACGAGTTAATGCCCCCGCTGTGCTTTGTGCATGAGGCTTGCACGTTGCGTGGATATGTAGGCTATTTTCTGTGGTAATTTCACCGTTGAACTTGGATTTTAAGACAGTCTTGAATTGATGAATGGGTAAAATTTGGGCGGTGGTTCCTTCACACTGCGCCCCAAGGGGAAATGTACGTGACAAGTGAAATTTGCGGATGTTATTTACATGTGCGTGTGACGAACAGTGGACGCTTCCCTATATGATCAAGACTATATATATTACGCATACATGAAGATATTTCACGTAAAAAGCCACTCTCTTCCCCATTTTTTTGTGTGGCATGTTTTTTTTTTTAAGCACGGGAGCTCCTATTGTTATGTAAATGCGTGCATTGAACTAGCTTTATTGTCTGTGTGGTGTGTCTCCAGTGTGCAGCCTCCCGGGCTATATGTGTTGCAAGGATGGCAGGCAAAGAGGCTGAGTAGTGCTGCGGGCGAACAAAAGGCATGAGAGGAAAAAGTGTTGCGCATGTAGGAGAAGTAGAAGTGGGACCATCGTGATTTGAGACAACGCCCCAACCCACCATTGTGCAAGATTAGCCTCCATAAATGCTCATTATGTAATCACTGTTTATATAATAACCCCTGGTTATTGTCTTTTAGCACTTGGATTCACTGTTTGGTGCTGTTTTTAATTTTACAGACTATCCGCAACCATGAGCGATAAGCCCGATATCTCTGAGGTGACCAGCTTCGACAAGTCCAAGCTGAAGAAGACAGAGACGCAGGAGAAGAATCCCCTGCCTTCAAAAGAAAGTGAGGCTCAGAGTCCTGCAGGCGGGGAGGGGCTTGAATTTAACATCACATTCCTTACACCTTTTCCCTTTCTCTCTCCACAGCCATTGAGCAGGAGAAGTCGGCGGGAACGTCGTGAAGCCTGTACCCCTCCCTTCATGCACTGTACACCCCCTTCCTCCCGCATTGCCTTGTTTTCAGTCACTTCTTTTAGCTGTATAACTTTGTAACCGAAATTATGAAACAACAACAATAACCGAGCTGCACACAGTGTGCGGACGGATGGTGCCTCCGTTTTGGGCAGTTGGCATGTGCCCCTCGAAGACATCAACACCCGGCAAGGATGATCCGTCTGAAGCGGGGGAGGGAAATGGCTAAAGATGGTCCTAAAGGTGTGTGAGTGTGTGTCTCCCATTTCACGCACCGCAGAGAGAACCCTGAGTGACGAGGCGTGGCCTGCGTCCCAGAAAGCACATCATCGTCTCACCCCCACAAACACCCCAACTTCCTGTGTAGCTGCTTTCGCGACAAACTCGCCAAGCTTCTTATTGTTTTTTGTCTTCTAATTTTCGGAAAATGCACAACTTTGTATGTACGCTGGCCAAAATGTAATTGCCCCCCCAAAAAGTTCTGTGTCACTGTTTGTTTTGTTTTTTATTTTTTACACAAGGATAAAAATAATTGTGACAAATTCCATCTAGATCTGAGAGATACTCAAGTGGACCTTAACAGTTAAATAGTATTGGCCCTGCTTCTGAACAGTTTGGAATAGCTTTTATGTTAAGCAATCTGCCTCTGAATTGTCTCAAATGTGGAAAACAAAAGCACCGGCAGTTGAATCCATGTGTTTGCTTGATTTCAACTGTAGATCAAAATCTTTTCGAGTTTTGTAAATTCCCAGCAGTCATGTTACTCTGCCACAAACCATTACCAGAAATGGAACACCGTGAAATGTTGTAATAAAAAAAGAATTTGTTACTAAAAAACTTGTAAATGTTTTTTTTTTTCTGGTAAATTGCATCACACACACAATAACTCTGCTCTTTGTAGCTAGCCCTCTCTACAACCATCCAATAGTGTTAGTTGTTTTTTTTTTTTTTTTTTTGTGCTAGTGCCAGGAAAAAGGAAAATAAAGCAGCTTGTTAGACCACCTGTCATGAGGGTCTTAAGGAGTAGTGAACAGTTCTGTTAGTAAAGTCCAGAGACTGCTTCACAGTTTGTCATAACGTATAGGTAAACCTGCAATGCATAAAGTGTGATTTTTAAACACTCACACATAAAACACTCACTCACACAAATAATATGTAGCAACACATTCATCAAATCATTTCCTCTGCCAGTTTGATGCATGGGTGAGCAGTGGCTTATGGGACAGTGTGCAGTGACCTAGAGAACAAGGTGTTGCCTCAGCAGGAGATTTATGCAGTCCTGAAGTGCCTTCGCCCTAAATTAGCCTCCAGCCTACAGATACTTAATGGCAAGACATAGCTAACAAAGCCTGCAATATGGAAGACCCAATGTTGACATGACCATTCTGATTTAAATTTAACACATCTTTGCCATATTTTCGGAAAGTTTCAAAGCTACGATTAAGGGCATGAATGACCCAAGCACTTCTTGTTCTTTATGAAACCTGTCAGAAAAGGCAACATAGATTAAAGTGTGGACAAATATTTGAGCATAAGCTTGGGATTGGTTTGAAGTTGTGTTTCCTTTGGTGCAGCTTGCTCACTCATATAACAGTCCTTAAGACGTCCATGTTGGTGTAAGTGGATTGCTGAGTGATTAGTCAGTTGCTCTTAATAAGGCATTAATCTGCAGTAAGGAGGAGGAGGGGTAGAATTGGAGGTTAGTTGGCTAGCTAGCACTTGGCAACGCACACAAAGCCCATGGACCACATCCTCTTGCCGATGGGATTAAGGCCTATGGTGTCCTGCTCCCCCTGTGCTAATGCTGATGCATCCTGGGAAAGTGATAGGGTGGAGTTACTAGCAGCAACTGCTGTAAACATATTCGGGAGAGCAAGAGGAGGAGGGGGTCACATGTGTCAGCAGCACCTAAGTCTGATGGGATCCTACGGGCTGTCCTGCCTGGTATCCCATAGCAACAGCTGCTGCTGAGTCACTGAGTCCTGAGGATGGGTGGGCAGAGGCTGTCTCCTTTATTATCAATGCTGTTGTCTGCAGGTTTTCAGCTACTAAACTCCAAATCCACTCCAAATCCTGTCTATATTTATACCAATTTGTATATATTTGGCTTTTGGTATTCCTCTGCAAACATGTGTGTCTTTAAAAGTGATCAGTTTAAACAAGCATATAATAGATTAATGCTAACCATGGTGCATTGCTCAGGTTAAAGCTCCATTATCTTTAAAGCACTAGCCTAACGTAATCATTACTAATATAGACTTGAGTGTCCTGGTTTTCATTAATATCTGTTTTTCTACATGTTGATATCTATATGTCTGATTGATACATAATTAATTATTATGACTTTTTGGAATACATGGATCCCCAGGCCTCTTTGTTCTTTTGTGAATTGTCATTTCATGTGAACATACTGTTTGCTTAGAGCTGACTGTCTAAGTGAATTATCTTTCCCCAACTGCTGTGGATTTCCATGGCAACCACCCACCCAGGGGCTCCTACAGTGTCACTTGTGCCCTGGCCATTATCTGTTATATCCACTGAAATGTCCACTTGGCCACACAGACTCACTATTGGGACTAAACAGGAAGTTGTGTCATATTTCAGCTTATTGTCTGTGCTCTTATTGTTGACAGCTGCTTTTGAGTACATTATAAGTTAGCACATTTGTTCCCACATGTGGTCACCAGGCACAAATGTTCCCATGTGGTGTTTTCCCAGCGACATATGGCATGGTATGGGTGGACATATTTTTATTTTAGGCCGTGTGTTTGACTCCAGAGTGTAATACAATACAGTTATCAAAGCCTTTGGGGACTACTATATCATCATGTGAAGAAATATGAAGCTAAAGCCAATTCTTTGAGCTTCAGAGGATGAAAATTATTGAGCAGCAAGGCATCCATACATACATGTGTCCATATAAGTCTTGCATAATTGAGTTTAATAAGAGATGGCTTTTCTGTCTGCTGCACTAGCATTATAAAAATAGTTTGCACATTTCCTCTTCCTTACCCCACTTTTGCTATGTATTGTAACCATCTTCTCTTTAAACTAATTACGGTGGAAAGGTTATCACCAGTGCAGAAAAAATGACATATGCATTGTCTATTGTATTACTTCCAGGACTCAGCATTGTAATAATTCATCAGCATGAGAATGGCATTGGCCCTGGTCCATCACTGCAGCCTGAACTGATATCTGGAGATTAACTTAAAAATGTAGAAACATATTTTGTCTGGCACATGGAAAACTGGAAACTGTTCAGAGCCTTAACTTGTGCAAGCAGCCAACTTTACAGCTGTGTCAATGTAAAATCTTATGATGAACTGATTTGCTTAAACACAGCCATGTTTTGTTTCAGTAGCACCTTATAAATGTTACCATTCTTAAGCCAAATTTGTTTTCCTGTTAGAGTTGGTATGTGTGATCTAGGCTTGGGAAAGCAAGAAAGAACCTTTTATACTTGTTCAAACACAAGACATAATCTCAAAAAAGAGCAAAATGTACCAGCTCCTGTAGGTTGGTATGTTAAACAGCTGTATACCATCAAAGTAAAGCATAAACCCATAGGTGACTTGTTAAACTCAGTGGGACAGAGAAGGGTGTGGTCAGACTGTGTTTTTCAGCAGCAGAAATGGCTCCATCTATAAAATCGGGTTGATTATCCCAGACATGCTCTGTAGTAGACTGTCCCCAGGTGGGTCCTCGATCAATGCAGTCTAAACGACGCTCCCCATCGCTTGTGAATGCATCAGCACACAATCAATACGAACGCACAGACAGAACACCGGTCTGTCACATCGTCTGTCTCTGTGACTTGATGAGCTGTTGGTGGAGACATGAAGTGTGAGTGGGGCTACAAAGGACACATGTGCAGAGCCATGTGCAACTTCATGTGTGCGTGAGTCACCTTGGTGCATCAGGGAGGTAAACACAGCCTCTCAGGGGCCGCTCTCTTGAGGGCTTATACACAGCGACAGCTCTGACATTTTCCCCCGAGCAGAGAGGCCGTGGGTGCTTTGCCTTAGACAGGGCGCTTCCTCCATCACTTCAAGGAAATTCCTTATAACATCACCTGCTGAAGATGCTCTAGTTAGACCAGACACACACAAACCCCCATTGGTTTCACAACATACAGTGAGGTTCCTTTTACGGACACTAAATACTTTCGACAGCTGCTAATGTGACCTTGCAAGTAGAGTTTGTCTAAAGGCTCTCCTATCATTTCTATCTGTAACTATTGACATTGGAACAACATTTTATTAAAATTTTACACCTCACCAAATGTCGCTGTTTTGGTTTATATTTGGACTGACTAAAATTTTTGTTTTAAATAATCAATCTTTTAACCAAGAACACCTTTATGCTAAAAGTTATAAACACTTACTGCTTTAGCTGCTCCTTGCAACTCTCAGACAAATTTCAGTTAAATCTATACTGGTATAATATTTCTGTCATGGGCTATGTGCCACTTCTTTGATCCAACACTAACAATGGCTGATTTAACTAAACTACAGTGGCCTTGAAGGCTCAACAAAATATAGCCAGCTAACCTGCCATTAAAGTGGAGTATCCATTTAGTTTTATTGGTTAGGTTTCTAGGTTTGAGTTTATATTTATGTTGTATCAAGACCTTTGTATTTTACTGAACCTTCTGGGTTATCGTAGGAAACAATTTATACTTATTTTACATCAATTTTAAAAGACAGCAGGCCTTTACTTTGACACCGATACCCTCTGGGGCTAAGCTGCTGGCTAAAATAATGTTGATTAAGAGCGTTAATTGCCCTGGCAGTCCCAAGAGTGATTTGCTTAATTACAGTCCCCAGTTAATAACGTGCTTTGTCATATCATGCCCCTGCTAGAGACTGATTAATTAATGTGAAACTAGTAGAGGACCCCAAAACTACCCCTTTGGTTTTGTGCCACAGACAAATAATAAAAAACGTGATATAATGATGGATAAAATGTCTGCTTTGTATCAAGACGGGGAGTATAAATCTGCTGAATGAGTGGATGCTTTTGATAAAATTCCTCCAGTTTCAGTGAGTACAGCATGTGCAGTTCTGCATATTCAGTTGAAATGCCCAAGACACGCTTTTAATCCAGACTTTGTGATTGATGAGGATTTTAGAGTGTCCTGACTTGCTCTGCAGACTGTTGCAACAGTGAGGCAATTAATAGGTTCATGTTTGTATTCATGAGATGTTTTAAATCTTCTATACATTATTCCAGTTCCAGTGTTTACATTATTTAAAAAGTAATACATTTATTTAAAAAATAGTTAAGTTTGTTCTTACATTAGGAAGATTCTAGATTCTAATTTTTCAGCATAAAGCTAAATCATGCTAACAGCTAGGTAGCCATCTATGTTGTCAGTATCTAGTTTGGGGTATTTTGGTTGTTTAAATCTGTAGTCAAGCTAATGTTAGCATGCTAGCTCAGCCTATTAAAACACAAAAGTTATTATTAGTGGTAGCCTAATTGTTAGCAAATTTAGTTAGCCACATCTTTATTTTAGTTAGCTACAGTTTACTACAAAGTTGTCTCTTTACAATTTCTTAAGAATAATGTTTACTTGTGTCATCCCATTTTTGATAGAAGATCTTTTTATCTGCTTCTCTGCAGTATTAGTGCCTGCATGTCACTGTTAGCTCTTGTGCCAACATGACCTGAAGAAACCCTACTTTAGTTAATCACTAGCATCGGGCAATGTAATATTTTCTCTTCACTGTTTATCACTTCATTGTTTGTGTTTTGGGCACAGAGATTAATAGCTGCTCTATCGTGCTGCGACTTGTCGCCTGTTTATCTTGGGACCATCATTAAAGACTGCTATTGCTGTTACATCATATGGAGGATGTGACATGAGACATGGAGAGTTGCTCAAAGCATTGTTGCTCAAAGGCCTCATTGTGCAACACCACAGTAAGATCCCAATACACTCAGAACAAACACTACTACGGCCATAGGCTTTAATAAGTCATGTGTTAAACGGTATGAGTCGCAAAAGGTCGCGCAGACAAAACACTGGGGAAATTAATGTGCGTGATTAAAAAGTTGTTTTTACTCGACGTTCATGGCTTTGATTTGATCTTGAGAGTCCAAGTCTACACCACGCCCAATACAATTCACCTCCTACACCAGATATTGCTGTTTGACACTGTGTTTATTTTTTTATTTCCCTGTAGGCAAGGTCGGGCGAGTGGCGATAACGACTCCTGGCATGATGTGAGTCACACTGGGCCAAGGTTGAAGCACAAGTATGTCAACAACAACAGCACCGCAGCAAGTTTACGTGCAAGGTGAGAAAAACAAGAAAGAGGGATTCCAGCCATTCAGATTTAGATGTAAACATAGGTCCTTGCAAAAAAAACTATTTTTTTTTAAATCTGCAATTTTGAATCTTCCTCGTATAGGTAGCTCTTAATATTACAGGAATGTTGGCACATTACATCAACTTCTTTTTAAAACTTAACACTACATTTTCCAATGAACCAATGGCAACTCAAAGATGGCTCCAGTGGCTCACTTGATAGATCACGTACCACATAAGCTACACTTTCAAATACTGTATCTACTACAAGGTTAAAGGTCAGGAAGTTTAACTTATGACATAACATACTTACAATCTAAATTTTAATTTTCTATCGTTAATTTTCTATTCTTTCTCTATCGTTCCAGTCTTAAGTTGTGTTCACACTTATCATAAAACAACCTTTTTTGTGGTCTCTTTGTTAGTTTTGTTCAAGGGTAAATGCAGTCATACAAACTTCAAAGTCCCCTCAAAAAGGTGTGTCAATGTCAGAATAAGCACTCTGCACATGCTTCACTGCAAGAGCTGCACCTAAATGCACCAACTGAATAGTTTGATTACTTTCCATGCATGTGAACTCGGACACTGACAGCAGTCCAATTAAACGACCTAACAGAGCAATGTGCAATGCCAGACTAAGCTGTAAATGTGTGCACACAAAGCAAACCAGGACTTTTGACAAGCTGACCAAACTAAATGGATAATAAGTTTGGGTCTGAATTAAATCAAGGAATCCAGGAATGCGAAAGCACCTTTAATAGAATGTTTGTCTTCTTCTGACTAAAAATACAGTATGTTACGTAAGCTTGTTTCTGTTTTGGTCTGTCATTATTAGCTATGACAAATAGTCAACTTAAACTGGTAAGCTTTAAGCTTATTTATCATGTCAATCTATCACCTAACTCTTGGCAAATATTAGTCTCTCTTTACTCATCACTATTTTTGTCTGCTGTTATTAATTGACCTACTAGTCTAGTGCAGTACACACACATACTGTGTATACACACTTATGCTGTGTATACACACTCTTTGATGAACACCAGAGGGGTTTTAAAAAGCAAACATTGGCACATTTTCTTCCTCTTTGGGGAAAGTAACCCTCATGGTGAGATTTATAGAAGCTTTTATACCGAGTGAAGGTGTGAGCATGGATTTGGGATGATGTCATTGATCTCATGGCTCTCAGGTGCTGTTTGTAGGGAACCTCTTTCAGTTAAACCATCATCAGTATTGTTCAACAAAATACTTCAAAAGCCTCATGTTTCCTTTATTTACTTTGACAGTCTACTCAAAGATTAGTCGACTCTGAATTCTGGCACACGTGTTCGAGGTCAGTTCATCGTTTGTGCAAGTCAAGGGCGCCAAACTCACCAGCGTACCATCTCTAGGCATTTGTAGAATTCTCCGCCACATGTTGTTTTGTCTCAGGGAAGTGAAACACTAATATTATTGTAGCGCAATACAAAAGTGACACAAAATATTTCCCTCTGGCACAGCTTTATAAATGGGAGTGACAAAGTGTAAACAGCTCATAAAAAGTTAACTTTAACAGCCCCATGGTTCTCATGATCCCGTGTAACAGAGAACTAACTAAACAACTAGAGATAACGGCTAGATAACCAGAGATCAACAAAGCTGGCCTGGATCATACAACTCTCTTTAACAGACTAATGATCAGATAGACCTGAACAAATATGACTGGAACTATATCCGGAAAGACTTTATATTTTGCACTGGTGTCATGGAAGAAGGCCTAAACAGTCACTACATTTATTTAATTATTTTGCTATGGTTGGTTGAAAATGCTTAACTTAAGCTAAAAGTTCTGATTTGTTTTGTTTTTTTGTCCAGGAAGCCCCAATAATTTGTAAAATTGGCTTCAGCCAACAGAGAAGTTAAGAACACTGTTGCTGTTGACTTGTGTTGAAAAACTTAAGACTAATTCTTAATGGACTTGGCCTTGTCTTTTACTCATTCTTGGATAGATTTTTACTTGAGCTTGTCTTAGTCTTGAACTTAAAGGTCTGGGGATTTTAAAATCTGGATTTACAGTATTTGTTTTCATCATTCTTGTAATTGAATGAAAAACACCCTTAGCGTTGACATAAAGTAATGTTGCGTACAACCAAAATTAGGCAGGACTTTCCCCCCAAAACCAAGGACTGTATTTTTAATTGTATGGTTTTTATGTGTCACTTACTCTGGTGGTATACTCTTTGCTTTATAATATTAGAAGCTATGTAAAAAGCTAACCCACTAATGTTGTTGACCTTATAGAGAAAGCCAACCATGACTAATTTAGTTAGGGTTGATGTTTTCCATGTAACCTATCCCACATTGGATCTAGATAAACATGTGGTCTTTGTCCAGCTGAACCCTGCCGAAGGTCAAGAGAACAAACCCCAAACCCACAACAAATTCTTGAGCTGTTCCAAGATGCTCATAGGCTTTTACACCACGTGTGGGAATGAGCGCTGATCGTTCCAAAATCTGCTGGGCTTCCTATGCCTAGTCACTCTCGCAGCAGGCTTTTTAAAAAATGAATTAGGCCTTTTGTGTGTGTCCAAAAAGAGAAGTCTGGACACTTCCTCTCACCCTATTGCTGTAAATACTGTTTCTTGCTGCTTTTGGCCATTTCAGATAGAGCTAGCCTTGTGTTTTACTGATTCAAATGTCAAAGGCATTAACAGTAATTTGGTAATTAGTGGCTTTTGATGCTGAAGCAGATGTGCAAAATACAAGGGACTTTTTGTCACTGATAGAGGAAGTTAAGTTATGTTACTTGTGGGCATAGGTAAAATGAATGTCTTTTGTTATATAAACTAAATGAAATCTTACTAGTAATAATTCACACTACTTATATAGTGGTTTTCAAGATACCCAAAGACAGTTTACATTTCCATTATTCATTCACTCCACAGTCCACATCTGTACCTACAGATGTAGGTAAGAACTTACATCTGTAGCCCCTGGGGCAGACTGACAGAGCAATGGCAGCCATTTTGCTCCATGAGCCATTGCGCCCAATGTATTAGGCTACATGGGGACTTAACTCTCTTGAAAGTAGTAAAAGTAATTGAAGAAAACAGTTAGAACCTGTTTTAACTAGACCCAAGCTGAAGTAGTTTTGCATATGAAGTGGAAAAGTGGACTCAGAAGAATGCATGTAAGAAGATGGATTATAATGCTAGGTCTAAATGTGGTTACAATCGTACTTCTGACATGGCCGAGCGCAAAGAAATGAGTTGGGTTTTTTGTACGTCCATTAAAACCATGTCAGGTGCTGTCTCCTGCTAGCCAGATTAATAATTTTGCACTGAAGGTTTTGTTGCACTTACTAGATGACTGGTTTTGCTTCTACTCATTTTATTCTAAAGTACCAGTTCTTGAATGAAAAGAGAATGAAGTGGCACCTTGACTCCATTGTTCTGAAATGATATCTGATATGGAACGGATGTAATATGCAAAAACAGACCAAGTTAACATAAACAAAATGTTTTAGCACTCATATAGCCAACTGTGACTGTCCCTTTGTATTATTCCATTTAGGAGAACGGTGCTGTCTCCATGGCAATAGACATGCTTGCCGTGTGTATGTGGCTGAAATGTTGACAGCCGGTGTCGCACAATAACTGCACCTTACACTTAATGGGTTTATCCAAAGAGAGTTAATGCTGTCTGTTTGGGGTCAGCGGTGTGTCACATAAACCAGGAAGGTCTTCAACAAAGTAGTCCGGTCAGATGTTTATCGATTCACAGAAAGGATGACCACACTGTTACATGGTACGTTTATTGTACACATGAAGCATAAAAGTCAAGCCAGACAGTGAGACAGTGAGAATTTTTTAACAATCTAGGTCAACACCCAATCAGTGAAGATAAGAAGCCCTGATTTACTTAGACTGTACATTGTAATCTTAATTATAAAAGTACAGTCAGTCATTGTCAGTTATCTCAAATGGCATTTACCGTATGTCTGTTTAAAAACGGTTCTAATTTTGGAAGTTCCCAGTCTGCAGATTCTGGACTGCCATTGGTATTGCAGAAGGAAGTGGCAGAGATGATTGCTCTTCCTGTTTTTGAGCCTTTGAGCTCAGCTGCAATCCTTTCTGCCAGGTTTCCTCAGCACGGGGATCAAAGGTGAACCAGCAATACTATGAGGTCCAATTTAATAAATGAAATAGTTATGAAGTACGCAAGAGCAAACAAAAACAGACCAAGCAACCACTACAAAGACTAATACTTAAGTGTTTGTAGTTAAAACTAGATAAAACAAATACTGAATATGTTTTATATTGCATTGTTTCATCCAATAAGTATGAGTTTCAGCCACATGGGATTTCATTATAACATGCCTTAAAGGTGTTTTATAAGGTTTTTGTTGCATCTGGTGGTGAAACTGATAAAATGCTTACCACAAACCCCTCCTTTCTACAGCCTGTGAGCACCTACGGAAGCCCAGATGGGACACGTTTTGTCTATGAACAGTCCTTCTGGAAAACAATGTTCTTAGTTGATTTATGTTCTAAGCTCTCATGCATGACTGTGTGAAAAATGGTTATCTAACAGTAGTTTGTCTACTATGGGCACCTGTATGAACAGAAAGTTAAGGAACTAGGAATGTTTTTCAATACCACAACAATAGATGGAGAATGTTTGTTTACAGCAGAAGTGTGAAGAGGAAGAAGGAATGTGAAATGATACTGTGTGAACAGATTCTCATGTCTGAAAAGGCCTGTATGGTAAAACAGCACTTCCCGCTCCCTGTGATAATTCTCCAGTAGTTCACTTTATAAAGCTTGTTGCCGGGTGATTACAATCCCTGATGTCTGAGTGACTTTCACGGAGCCAGACAGCTTGTCCCTGTGTCTTTTTGTCCGTTGAGGACCCCTCCACACAAAAAAGCTTTGGTCAGACGTGTGCCTCATTCCCTCCGCCTCCACTGTCCCAATTTGACTGCTGCCCGCTTCAGTGCCAGCTTACGCTCTTTGTCTGAAGAACTGGCACATGACCCACTCTGGCAACCGACGTTACTCTGGCCATTTTCCAAAACGCCACCCTCGGACTATTGTTCCATCTTTGGCCTGGATGGCCCCTGAAAAACTCCCTGTCCCCAAGTGTAGAAACAACGCCAAGACGGACACAGCAACAATTATAGTGTCGTAAACACATAGGTAACAGCTTCATTGCAGAGATGAAGTGGAAAGACTTGGCACAGTTCATTTGTTTGTCTGGACTGTCTCAGCATGCATTAATTAGGACAAAATTAGGGCCAGTATTTCAAAGCTTTATTCACTACTACGTAGACATACGTAGATATATATATATATTTATATATATATATATATATATATATAGAGAGAGAGAGAGAGAGAGTTGTGAAGGTTATCAGATTTAGTTCTGAGACATCACATTTGTGTTTATGTAAGGAAATGTACCTGTGTGTTTTTGACTTCAAGTTGTAAAATAAAAAGAGTCATTCTAGAAGCAAATTACAAATTTTTTTGCTGTGAATTTTTGCTGTGTTGTGCGTGGAACATAAATGGCAACGCTAACCGACTCAAAATATTTGGTTTCACGAAGATGGTTTGACGGAAAGAGGCAAAAAGAAGCTATAGAATGTGCATTGCTTAAAAAATAGTAATAA
Source organism: Neodontobutis hainanensis (assembly GCA_024349245.1). Classification (NCBI taxonomy): domain Eukaryota; kingdom Metazoa; phylum Chordata; class Actinopteri; order Gobiiformes; family Odontobutidae; genus Neodontobutis; species Neodontobutis hainanensis. Next base: position 917,154 of record JALDNG010000001.1, on the reverse strand, counting down.
TGATTAACAAACACACATTATTCTACTCAAGCTAGTAATGCTAATAGCTGGTATGTCGAACATAATCTGAAAAGTAAGGCATCTTTTCAAAATGTAAAAAATTATCAGTAATTATCCTGATTTTTCCTTTTCTGGATAGGCACCAAAATATTTCACTGGTGTAAACATAAATCAGTTAAAAGCAGTTAATCACATTTCAGAAGAAGAAGAACCCACACTCAGGCCTCCCCTTTTCAAAGTGCTCTCAATATAATGTAAATGTTTATATTGGCTCGAATGGAAAACTGAGGATTTGGTCCATTTGTTTCCCAATGGATTCTGTTGTAGTCTGTACGATTCTGGACAGAGGCAGAAATACAACTGAAGTAAGAATACAGGGAATGTCAACTCTGTCAGCTGAACCAAGCACCCATGGAACAATGCATTCACAAAATAACAACAGTCTGATTTCTCCACACTGTGATTAAAAAGAGGATGTTTGGGTGGGTTTGTGTAGGAGTGGTTTGAAGAATCCCCTTCTACGTTAACTCTCCCCTCTCTTCTTTCTCAGAGGTCAGTGAACGGTTACTTCCCAGAAACAAGCCCACCCTCGAGCTTACTGTCTTACCATAACAAATCTCTCCAAACACAAGAGCACCCACAGAGCTAAAAACTCAAAAGAAAGCAATATTGCAGCTCTGAGATCATGAACGTACTGTATATTTATCTGCATCTATATATCTTGTGCAACTGGCATTGTTTTGTCAGATTTCAGACTGTGGGATTTCAGACTTATTTATTTATTCATTATTTAATTAGTTAATCCAGAGCACCCGGAGGAAAACTATACAAATGGGATGAACATGCAAACTCAACACAGAAAGGCCCTGCCCTGGATGGGAATCAAACTCAGGACCTTATGCTGTGAGGCAGGATTGCTATCGCCACCGTGCTGCCCAAGTTTGTTGCACAAGTTTGTTTGCTAAGTGTAATGTGTATGTGTAACAATTGGCCTATAGATTTATATCTATTGTCATGCTTTCATATATAATCATATCAAGATAAGCAGAACATAATAAATAGTGAGTTACAGGAAACTTGTGCAGCTCTGAAAATTTAAGGTTTAGTTAAAAAAGCTGTGAAGAAACTGTAAACTGTATTTTTTCCTCTATTGCCGGCTCTGTACAGTTTTTGCAGCCAAAATATTTATAAAGATGAAGCTAAGTTAGTGGATCTTACTTAATTTCCTTCCTGTTTTCATTGTAAGTTGTGAAAGCAGTACCTCCAGCCTGTTCCAATGCTACTCACAAGGCTCTGCTTGATTCTTTACTCTAGATAATGCCACGACTCTTACAACAATTACAGAATCAAAACACCCTTTTAGCTTGAGTAAAATAACCTGCCCTCTATAGCAAGTGTTGACATTGTGACTGTAAGTAATGGGTCATCAAATAAGTTTTAATTGGCCTCAAGCTGAATTAAACAGCTAAATGGACTCTGAAAACAATATACAACCTTTTAACAAAGTTACGTTCCACTTGAGATTAGATTGTAGCCACGTCATGGGCATAGACCACAAGTTCTATTACAATGCACAATGCATCTATCAGTGTGAGTGTCTGATATGGAAACAATAAGGTAATGTTAGCCTCTCACATTCTTGTAGCCATCAGATGGACAAGCCATTATCATTCGAAGTAAATCAATTTGCACAGTGACGGGAACAGCCCTGCTAAATGGACTGCCTATTTTTCACGTCTGTGTTACAACAGGGCTCGGCCGTGGCAGCTCCCGGTCGCCAAAGGGGTAAAAATGCTTTAGTTGGATGGAGTTGCAAGCAGATAAATGGGACAACGGGTGCTTCTAGCTACAGTAAAGCTGCATGTCGGAAAGCTCTGTGCACTATGACAGCTGAATTATTTTCTTTCAATAGTGAGCACATGCTGAAGGCTTTAACAACAGTGACAGCTTAGGATGCCTTTATGCCTAAGAAGATTTAATATGTTTGCTCCAGATCACATCCCCAAACACATTTAATCAGAGTTTAACAGTGCTAAGTCATAGATTAAACTATTATTGCCTAAAAAAGGTTAAGACAAAGGCATCTGAACTTAGTTATTCTTGCCTTGACATAACTAAACATCAACAATGAAAGTTCTACACTACTAAATATACACAACACAAATACATCTGAATTAGGCAACGTATGCTATATGCTCTATTTTATCCTTTTAAAAGATTGACGCCCTGTAACTCGTCTTGAAGTAACATGTTTGGGGCCTGAGGCTGTGATTTGGAACTGCTAATCAGAAGTCAGAATCGTCTCCCTATGCATCCACCCGGCAGAAAACACACCGGCTGGCACACACGCTAATCCACCCTGACAAGATGCTGATCAGACAAGGCCAGTGGCGGCAGATTCTTCACAGAGACTACAGGTCGGGTCAGGCTCACAGTGTCGATGTGTGTACGTGAGTCCTATTGCAGCCTCTTATGTAACTCCTGACAGATAAGAATTTGAGGTTCCCTGAGGTTATACTATCCAGCTTTTATGATTCCTGCCGCTGTCAGTGCTAAAGCCATGACATATATTACCTAGATTTAAAAAATTTATTTGACAGTGTCAGAAAAAATTCTGAGCTGGCAGACAGGTGCACAGCAAGCGCACAAAAAACACAGAGAAACTATTGTCTTTGTGTATGGGTTTAGTCTTACTCTACCAAATGTGGGGATCTACCTCCTGTTGCTGTGCATTAAAACCTGAAAAATAAAATACTTACATGTTTGGCAAATTTTGGGGCTTTGTAAAAATCACTAGTGACTTGAAGACTATCCATAGGACACAATGTACCTTTTGTACATTGCTACTTTGTTATTCTAGTGAATGAGCTTAGCTTGATTTAAATTTAGCTTTAACTTTCAAAAAAAATATTTGGTGGTGTTGCAACATGGGACTGCCCTAATAGAATATGTCTGGCAAAATTGGTGTTAATTTATTTTTTTATGTCAATTAACATGTTTAATCTTGAATGTTTTAACCATTCAGTCAAGTTTTGCATACTGCACCTTTAATAAGGCAAATACATAATTATTTTTTTTGTGAAGGATCTATTGAGCTTAGAGTAAATCTTAATTTGCCTCTTAAATGGTAAAATTATACACATTTGAATATTATCATACCATTTCGGCTAGAGTCATTTTAGCAAGTTGATAAAAATTATACTGATGCTGTTAGCATTATTGTTAGCTGTGTGGTCAGTCCAATTGAGAAATTTAGGTGATAAATCCAGAAACCAATCCAGTTATTAACATGTCTTTGCAAAAAAACATTTGTAATTACCAAGATAAAAAACTGCAATGCTGTAGAAATGATAGAAACCATTTTTTAAAACTTGTTTCTAGTATAAAAAGCTTAAAAACATGACCCAAAAAAATATAATTTTGTAATCTTGAATGCAAGAATGACATAAAAAGGGTACTTAGTGGCCCTACAGGTATCTAGTGCTTAGGTGCCCCAAATTCTTTAGGAACGCCCCTGTTAACAAGGGTGCAGTGGCTCAGTGGTAAAGCAGTCGTCCTATAACCGGAAGGTTGACGGTTCTGCCCTGTTCATACTGTCGTCATGTGTCCTTGGGCAAGACACCTTGCCTCCAGTATCCGTAGCACTGGTGTATGACTGTACGTGACTGTAGAGGTGTGTTTGGTGGTGGTAGGAGAAGGTTGAGTGCTGTTTGTGTGGCAGCCCCCCCCCGGTCTGCCCCAGGAGTGAATGTGTGTGAATGGGTTGAGTGGAAGCACAATGTAAAGTGCTTTGGGTGCCCAAGAAGGGTGCAAAAAAGCGCTACATAAATGCATGCAATTTACCATTTAAAATAAGTGACAGTTCTATACACCAATATTATCTGCTTATTTAATCTGAAACAGGAGACAAACAGACAAAAACAAACAGACTAGAGAGACTGGTTTTTCTGACTAGTGTGTAGGGAAAGCAATGAAGCTTAAAATTGTACTGTGACTTACAAACGAGAGTCTGCAGTTTCTGTAATCTGTAAATAAAACACTAGTGTAATAAGGGGGAGTGAACCAAAGGAATTGAAAACTTGTGGTTTGGACATAAGAGAAAAGGTTAGTGGAAAGAGGATCTCTATTCAGACAAAGGATGAGAAACCTATTTTCATGGGAACTGGAGTGGTCTTTGGAAGTTTTTGCTGTACACTTATATGAAAATGACAGCGCTAGGTAATACTAGATTTGTTAATGCTCGTGTATTTTAGCAGTTGTTTACGTCTGTTGTCTAAGTCATTTTAATAAACAAATAGGTAGGAGTGCAAAACTTCCCCAGGAACAGATTGCAGAGATAAATAAAACTCCATTTATCAAGTCATCGTCGTCATGGTGATGGTGGTCAGAGCCAGAAGTGAGCAGATGGCTTGAGAAATCAATGACTATAGCTCTGACTATAGCTGAGCCACTGATTTGCCTCAAACCTTAGGGAAGAGTGTTTGGACCTGCTCTTAGGTTCCACTGTTGTGTGTTTGTGGATTCATAAGGTAAGACAGTGGACAGACATGCACAGGCCTGAAACTGCTTAAGAGCTGGTTTTGTAAAGCTCTCTTGTAAAGACAGGTTAGAATTTCTAAAGCCTGTTGGTGCTTGAGAGGTGTTTAAATTACATATTTTCATTCTAAAAACAGAAGTTCCACCGCAGGCCTAGGCAATCTATTTTCATAGAGGTCTGTAATAAAACTTGATTTTGTTGAATTGGGCAACATTGGGCAATGGTAGGGCACTAATTCTGCAATATTATTAGGCATATAAAAGGTTTATAGTCCCCGGAACTGGGGATGAGTGGAATGCAAAAAAAGGCCTTGTTCTGCCTTTAAAGTTCCAGGATTCACTTGAGGCTGTATCTCTGAAATCTTTAAACATACTCTTTTCCTAAACATACGCTTTACATTTGACATGACAGAGTGAATATACACGAGGAGGTTAATGATGGAAACATGTTAGCTTCAATCTTTTTTCCGCTAACTCTTGTAAAAAATGCCTGTGGACTGAAAGAAAGACTCACAAATAAATAGTAAAAGGAATTACACAAAACATTTTTATTATTTTAGTCGCTCATTTGATTTCTTCTCACAGGCCAGATGGAGACACCAGGTGGACCACATGTGGCCTCTGGGCTATACCTTGCTCTAAACCAAACTTGTTCATTGTCCTTGCTTTTTAATATCTGTTATGCAACCTTATATAATGCCAAATGTCCATATCTAAACCTAATTGTTTTCTTGTACAATCTGTTTATTATTTGAAACAGTGAGTGATTTTATAAAATGTCTGCACAAATAAAGATTAGACTTGCCTCTGTTTATCCACCAACTATTTGTATCATTGGGACAGACAGACTGACTGAAAAAGCAGTCTGCCCTTATTGCCCTTAACAGTCTGCCCTTATTTCAATATTACCCATAATCCATTGCAATGCAGCTGTACAGACAGACGACAAGCAAACTTGTTACGTAATATCCATATAGTACAGTGAAGTACGATAAATAGCACCTTAAAACAATAGCACAATCGATTTGCAATCATGGGTCCTTCATAGTATTATTCCTTTTATGCACATGCCTCAATGCACACACGTCTAACCAGAGCAGCCGTAATTGTGAACATTCCTGCTCCCCAAGCCGCCGTCTCCCGTTGTGCATTCCTTGAACATTAGAGCAGGCCGCAGCGGCAGATGGGAATTACTGTAGTGCCTCTGGTCCACTTATGTCATCGCACACATTGGAAGTGAATTAGTGACGTATGAATCTCTGGCTGTTGTAAATGATGATTGTGCCGGTGCTCGTGGTCGGCATGTGCACATTGTTACACTTCTTTTTTTTATTGTACAGCAGGAGGATTATGGAATAAAATAGTTTCTGGGTTTTTATGAGACCAAATTTCCCATCTTCATATATGTTTAAGCATTTTTCTTTGCTTATTGTCAACATTTTCATTGGAATTATAACCTGTTGTAACCTGTATAACATGTTATCTTCATTTTAATTACCAGAGCTTAACATGACGCAAGGTCTATCTGTTGTTATCTGTTGTTAAACCCAAGCTAGTATATTGTAGACGGCTGCCTGACCACAGTCACAATATAGGTTTTTGATACAGTCACTGTTTTGCTTGAAAAATAACCTTTGAAAGTATCTCTTTGAAGCCAGCTATGTCTTTGACAGGTAATCACTTGACGTCATTTACACTTTATTATCCAAGATTTCAAAAAGGAAGTAAGCTACCAAAATACAGAGTAAAAGGTCAATGCCAGCATTGGAATCCAGACAAAAAGAAAATGAAAAGGTTAGTAAATATTGGCATTCATGAAATGTTTAATGAGGTGGAAATAATTGTAGGTTTGCATCCAGTCTAAAGCTAAACTCAGAAGTTAATGGTAAGCTTGGTGTAATGTTGTGGTTTTTTTTTTTTTTTTTTTTTTTTTGAGAAATTGGTCCAGTTTTAACTTTTTAAATGCTTTTATTACTTAACTACTGCTGTAGTCCTGGTTGACAATGAAGCACTTTACCATTACATTGAGTATTATTATGTAGAAACCTTACTGTAACTGAACTATATGGTTAAATAATGAACCATATCTTTAGTTATTTTCTCTGGAAGCTTGTTTGGTGATTCACTGTGCCCTCTGAACCCTCGCTCCTCTCCCACCGCCTCTTGTGTGCCCACTGTTCATTTTTCTGCCTCTCCCTGTACAGCATTAACACATCGGTGGCGGGAAAAGCCCAGCGTGCCATTGTCTGATTGGGGGGGCACCGTTGGCTGCGGACAACAGCCGACCAATGAGAGGACTTCCTGCTGCGACAGCTGCCGTGCTGTTCCACTGATCTGTGGGAATTCCTGCTCATTAGCAGCCTTTGTAGCGCGTGTGTGTGTGTGTGGAACATAACATGCTGATGAATCGACCGTGGCAGGTAAAGTTAGAGCGAGAAAATGAATATGGATGAGATGTCAAAATATGTGTGTGGCCATCTTTGTTTGTGAAAAGAAGCTGCGTTTTTGTGCGCAGCAGGTGCAATGAGCCAAAGTGGACATGCACGCCAACTCAAACCCCGCTCTTATTTTTTATCCAGCCTGCCACTTTTGGTCGAAAATGCTGGACAGACTAGGAAATTATATGTTGTATTATATATTATAGTATTTTTTTTGAGAAATTGGTCCAGTTTTAACTTTTTAATAAAATAAAATAACATAAAATATAACTGGCTCCTTTGCCTTTAATATGACTCGCATGTGGCTCTTTATCAGTTCAAGTTTGACATGACTGCAGTAGAGTTTTTGGGTTGTGTGGGTGTCAAAATTGACCTCCTTCCTTTTCCAACAGAGAAATGCTAGCTCAGATATGTCACTCTTACCTCACTGCTCTCGTGTTGCCAAGTGCCAGCTTTTATCCATATTAGGACAAACAGCCAAGTTCCAGTTTTCCAAGTTGGACTTTTTTTACTCAGCACTTATCTTTAGTAAATAATCCTTTGATAACGGAAACCTGTGTACGTCTGTCTTGGTGTAACACAGAAACTAGGTCCAGACTAAGATTAGTAATGAGTCACTGCTCTTCAAATGTTAGCTAAGTAACAAATGGATGCAGATCATTAGAAAAAGTTGTGTTTTTCCACTACTAAAATGAGCATACAAACTCTGTTTTATAGAGCAGGCCTAATGGTTTGAAGCGTGAGGTCATGCCTAAAGAATGTGGGCTGTGCCTTCCTCTTGTTTTACTGAAACCAGCCACTTAACCTGCTACAAGGACAAACATGCGCCGTGTCCAGAAGGACTTTTCCCCCTCCGCTGTTCACTTCGGAGCTGAAAGCAACTGTTTTTGGTGCAGAGAGGAGGCATTGTTGAGAGGAATGTGGGAGGGATGTTGATGAAGGATTGCGGACTCATGCTCCAACTTGTATGCAGAATTCTTTTTTCCCCCACTTTGCAAGCTGTTTGTAATAGTTTTGCACCATTTATGGATGTTTTTAATTCATCCCAATTGTTAGCATTAGAAGTATTAAGCCAGAAAATGTTTTCTCAAAGCATCAACCCAACATGCTGCAAAACTCAGAATTACACTAATGGCTTTTTAATAGGCCTTGTGACAAAGGAACTTCCTGTTTCTGCTGCTGGCTTGAGGTCAACTGTGGCTGTAGCAGCTCTCCACTCCACCTAGTGGTACAAAGTAATATAACAAGTCTGGAACACATTTGTAACACTATAACAAGTGACCAGTAACTAATTGCACTGTTAATCCTACCGTAACATATGTCACCTTTATTTATGGACTGATAGTGTTGAACAGGATATATGTTTTGATTCTGTACAGGTTTATTATATATTATATATTTATTATATACAAATTTGTTTTTGTTGCATTTTCAAAAGTGTCCCGTTCATCTGAGGACTATAAACATTAGAGGAAGAACACGATGGAGAACTGAGAGTAACCTTTACACTTCCCCATTTCTCATTGCCAAGAAGGAAGTGGGAGCACTTACATCCTGCTACGAGGACCATGTTCTAAGAGGCTTCACATACTGTCTGCACCCAGAATCCTTTGCTGGAATCGAAGCTGCAGAAAGACAGGAAGTGTGTGACCCCGGCTTGATAACGGCGGGGGTTGTTATTTCTGGCATGTGTGAGTGCTTCGTAGACAAGGGGGTGTCTGTTGGGTTTCCTGTTGGTTGTTTTGTCAGATGTGAGCAGCTCAATGTGTCTTTATGTGATCAAATGATCTGTTTGTGCTGGAGGCCCGCCGCAAGAAGTTAGTGGTACACAAAGACGGCCATTGCGTTATAGTTTCTGCCTCTTGTGTGTCATTTTGCTCAGATTTATTCCCTCTTGGCCTGGTTGCAAAAAGTAGGAAAATAATTTTTTTTTGTTATTTTCTGTGTTGCTGACTAAGTACTAGCTGTTGCACAGTTCAGCTAGTACTAGTGTGAAGACTTACAATAGGCCAAAGTGCTCCATGATATTATATTTGCTTTCATATAAATAATTGGGTACATACAGTACGTTGCTTTCACTTCCTGTTTCTGTTTCAACAACTGCCCAGAGTCAACATCATCATCAGACCTATTCCACTAGGTCTGCTCATAGACAACATGTCCCTACAGGGCTACCGTAGGTGCTCAATGTCTCTAGAAAAACTGGTGTTTGAAGTGTGCCTTACAATCTGGTGCAATTTTGTCACAGGTGCTGCTTTTTACATTCACATTCCAACATTAACTATGTTTTTGTTTCTAATGTTATATGTCATGTTTAGTAATGACTAAAAACAATCACTTATGATGAATAGAAAAACAAGAGAAAAACCCTGATCATCACTATATGAATGCGGTTGACTTTGTTTATTGTATTGATCTTTTGTTATAAATTGACGACATCAGTCTTTGATAAAAACCTCATGTGGAATTTGGGCCTTGGATACACCTTTCTTTGTTTTTTTTGCCCTGAGTTGCTAAATAAGGCGTGTTTGCCACCAAATTCCTGCAGCTAAATGTCTATTTTGTAAAATTAGACTGTTAGTGTGTGTGACCAGGTTATCTGTTTCCCGTTCCTACTATACTCTGACATCATCTGCTTTTCCCTCTCACTCATTTTGTTCTGTTCTATTCATTTTCCTTCCTCATGTTCACTGTTATGTAACTGAGGCCATGCAGCCAGAGTGATTGTGAACCCTTACCACAGCTGCAGTGGATCAGCAACTGACAATATCACAGTTAACCCTAAAATAGTCAGCAGCTGATGTGAGGGCTTAAATTTATAAGAGGCATTTTGAATTTTTGCATATCTTTTAAAGGTAACTAGACTATGTTCATGAAGTAGTAAATGTGGTTGAGCTATATTTACAGTCGAGCGAACAGTTTTGGCAACACTAATGCAATGGTCTTAATAGGGACTTAAATTTTTACTTTTAACATATGTAGCGCCTTCACTTTCTTGTTTTAGGGGGGATTTCCTGATTAAATAACTGGCAACATACTAACTTTTCCTTAACTAGCATGATTTGCGTAAATAAAAAACATCAGTCACCAATGATTGCAAATGAATTAGATGATTTTAGATAAATGGCAACTGCCTACACACTACATGTATGTGCTGTCAGTGAGTGGGTAGATAAGCATAAACACAAGCAAGTGGCTGCTGTAAATATACAAGTATTGAGGCTACACCATTTAAAGGCTACTAGCTAAAATTCACAGGATTTATAGGCCTAAGTTATGATGGACTTCAACATTTATTTTACCATTTTCAAAGCCCTTTAGATTGACAAGATTAGCATACAGATTGCTAAACCTACATAAAGATAAAACGGGCAAAAATATCAGTGTAGACACAGACATGATACTAAAGGCATTCTTTGGGAACCACACATCAGCTTAAGGGCTAGCCAAACATACATTAAGGCTACAGCTTATTAGCTTTCTTACTGCATATGCTAATGGTAAACAACACAGAGACCAACATACTTACTAAAGTCTATAGTAAAATAATAGCTCTGTTAAACTTTTTTGCTACCTCTAAATGTTCTAGTTTAGTGTCTTTAACTTGTGTGCTTATTAAAATAATTGGGAAACACATCTGCTTTTGTTGGATATGGTGGCCCAGAAGGATCATTGAAATACTAACGCCACAAAACATTCATCAAGTTCAAAAACAGTTCAAAAACAGTTAAAAAGTAAATACAATGCTTTTACAAATGAATCTCTCATTATAGTGTTTGCATATTAATCACAAAAATCAACTCCTATCTGCAGATCTGGAAGACTAAACCAGGTTTTATTTTTTACATTATACATAACACTACATCTGCCTTCCTCCTTCCTGTTTTTTGCTACTTCCTCTAAACTGTGAGCCAGCACAATAACTAAACATGTGTGTTTTTAACACTAAACTTCTCTTTTAATGCATTAGTCAAGTGCTACACGTCGCTTAAATACACAGAAGTGAGATAAGCAATGAAAATAGCATGCTAGCCTATCACCCTAACCTCATTGTGGCATAAGCTCTCATCTTAATTAATCTTAATTAATTAATGTAACTCAAATTCAGACACCTCCACTTTGAATCACTGCAGATTCCTTAGTAACAAATGTTCTGAAGCTTAAAGGTTAATCGTTAGCAGTAACAGGACGGATGGATTCAACAGGCAGCTGCAGACCGACCACTCATCATATGTGTGTGATGTCCGCTCGAGCCGCTCCTGGGTGTGTGCTCATACCAGACATGTTTGGAGGAGTTTGTTTGACCGCTAACATGCAGTCTGCACTCCTATAATTTTCCTGAAACCTCTTATTCATGTCTCTGGAGACACCACTGATATATAGATCAGGGCAGTTAAAACCAGAGCTACCAAGGAACCAGATTTTAAGATAACCCTTTCTGTGATTTTGTGTGTACCACAGACTTTGTGTTACTATTGTAATTGGTTGTCAGTCAGTGTATTCATAAAACACTGGCACACAGCTCAATGAAAATAATCTGCGTGCGCTAGAATATGCTCAACTGTTGAGAAGATTAGAGTATGTCTTCCAGGCCAATCCTAGTTCTGATAAACTCTAAACCTCAGTATGGGTTTATACATGAATTACTAACAATATATTATCAGGACACCTGTTTTCACACTCTTTGCAGCTGGATTATGCTCGGGCTTCCCCTTTGACATCTCTAAAAAATGGCTGTCTTGGTGATAACTGCTAAATAACTGATACCTATAATTTGAGGAAACAAAAGTGTTGCACGTAACTTCTTAATGTTCACTATTCTCGCCTAAAAGCCTAACAAGTCCTTAAGCACACTGTTTACACTTCACATAATGTTAACAATGTCTCAGGTCAAAATAAAAGAGCAAATGTTTGTTTAGTGAGTCAGCAGAGAAGATGGGAGTTTTTTTTTTTTTTTTCTAATGAGATGCCAAGACCTTATTTTGTTTTTTATCCTGTTTTGTGCAAATAAATCCGACTGTAAGTGTGATCTCACCCTCTCTGACACCTAATCTTTTCACAGCGTCTCTCGTCTCAAGGCTTGGGTAAACAGTGCATGGTTCTGTGAGGAAAATAGATGGAGTTTTATTGCTGGTTTTCTTGGCAATGTGTAAATATGACAATGACTCCATGCACATTCCTATGGCACGTGTCCAGGAATTGTCCATAAGCCTCAAGTTTGCTCACACTTCTGTCATCAAAACGCGGCTAAGTAATTTTCATTACCCCCAGTCACTAATCGTGCATCAGCCAGCTGAAGTGGGGGACTGGCTTCTCAGAAGGAGAAATGTAGGATGTCAAAAACAGAGGTTAGAATGTGTCAAAGAAAGGAAAGAGGAATAGATTGCAAGGAGCAGGACATTTTAAATTAAAGATAGGAAGGTTAAAGGTTAAAGAAGGTGAAGGGCTGTCCACACTCGTTGCAGCCTCATGAATCTTAACGGTGGGATATCTGAAATCCAGCCTCAATCTCTCAAACGGAAATTACTCGAGGGGGAGGGGGACGGGGGTAAAAATATAGAAAAGACAGTACATGCTGCCCCTGACTTGTCGCATTATGGAGAAATTCCTCATCAGAAAAAAGCACTTCAAAATGCACCAACAGTTTTGCAGAGTTGTACCTTACATAGACAATAATACTACTAATAATACTATTATAGTAGTATCTTTATTTGGCTTTGTTTAACACAGTTATCCTTGCTGTAGTGTTTTAAAACAACTAATAGGCCTATCATGTTTTCATCCCCAATGGTCATTTACACACTGGGTACTGCCCTGGCAAACAAAAGCTCTTTCAGCCTTTATCTTGATGTACTTGAACACACCTGTTTAAACGCTGCCATACACGTCGATGTTTAACTTAGGCTGCATTAAAGATATAGGCTTCTGGTTAATGAGAGATGGTAATATAGTTACAAGAAAACTGGTTTAGCCTAGATTCTTCAGCTCTAATCAAAGCCACAGTAGTCATATTTTAGAGCACAGAATCGTAGAACATTGCTACATACCACAACATTACAGCCCATTGTGTAATGCCCAAGGTCCATTAACTGTTATTGTTAGTGGGATTATGCCAGAAAACCTCATCAAAGAAATGAATAATTATTGTCAAATATACACTAGAGACATTAGAATTAAAAACATAAAGGCAGAGAAAACAAGGCAAAGCAAGTGAGAAATGTCCTTAATAAGAATGTCCCATGAGTAAAGCTACATGTTTTGAAAGCTAATTTGTGGCTAATCTATTCTTATCCGAAGTACATCAAATGTTACCATAGCTTGGAATGTTTTGATTGTGTTTAGTCAAATGCTTTAAAATAGTTTGCAAGATATTAGCAAACGTATGTATACTTCTTTTATATCTCGGAAGACAACAAAAAATACAGTTAAAGAGGTTAGAGGCTCATTTCCAGGAAGGGGTTGATAAGAGATGTACAAACACACGTTTTGGACAACACAGCCACACTAGGAAACTAAAAACTGACTAAAAGAAATACTCTGTTGTTGATAAACCTAATAATTCTCAATATGGAAAGGTTTACATAATTATACAAAACAATATTTGACTAAGGCTAAAGCTAAGGGAGGCTACATTCACTAGCATTCTAGCAATGTGATTTTACAGTAATTGTCTGTGTGTTCAATAATGCAAAATGTTCAACAGTATTCATAGCATTGTTTTCATAAAGATGATGACCATGACCGCTGACAATCCTGTTACCCATAACCCTTAGATTTTCTAAATATTTGAATGATTTTAACAATAATCCAGGCCTGACACCTGTGCACATTTTGCAGCTCTCCATTGTGATCACGTTACATTGCAAGTGAGCCACAACTGCAAGCCCTGTGGGAGGTCATTTGGCAGTGGATTTCCCATAAGGCCGAGCATGTGTCCGACCAGTGAGTATCTCTGGGTGGGAAAACAAATGCGACGAACATATGGTTGTGATGATAGCAGAGGTTTGAAACCTTTTAGTGGGAAGTTGTGTGGGCTACATTTAAAAATCCATACTTTGTTTTAGGTTTTAGGTCACTGCCTTTTTAATAGGCTAACAGTGCTGCTTAGTACAACATTTAAACAACTCAAAAAAAGTTTTGCAAAGATAACAGTGATGCATTTGGCTTGTGAAGAAGCCACTGTAGTCAAATATTTGCATTTGAATATCCTCATTTCGCATGAATAAGCTTGCAAATGAAAGGATAAAAATAGTTTATGCCATTTCAAAGAGTGGGAGTCAAAACTATAAAAATGGCAGCTATCCTAAGCAATATTGTTTGTAAAATCTTTCTTTATGTCAATCTGTTATCCCAAAGCATTTAGTCTGCCCAGTGAGCCCGAAACTATGTTGTGGTTTGTGATAATTTCCTGCCTGAGGCCTCTGTAAATAACTATCAAAATATAACTGCTACATTTTAGTCTACTTTGTAAACCCCTTCCTTCAAAGTAAAAGCATTTACAGATATTTACAAAAGTAAATAAAAAACTAGACATCACACTCAAACCACAGCTTTAATTGAATGCAATGTGGCATAATCAAACCCCTCAGCTGGCTAATGGCAGTAGTGAATAAAGTGCACCAAGGAACAGAAGAAGAAGCATGCAGCAATGGTTGGACAGAATATTGTATTGTTTTCACGCACTTTCATCTGAGGAATAAGAGGCTGTCATGAATGTCTGCCCAAGAAGATGCTGATCATTTTAACAAGCCCCCTCCCTCTCTACAAGATTTCTCAAGACCAAGGCGGGGTGGTGCTGTCTGAGTGTGCTCACGCTTGTGCACCATCACAGGATGGCGTGGTCTGCTCAAAGAGGAGTGGCCAAAACAAATGCAGGATGTGATACAGCAAATGAATGGAAGTGACTACCAAAGCCGAGGGCGCCACCACATGGTCATTAGGTATCAAAGCCGAGGGGTGCTGGTAAAATTCCACTCAGATAAGAGGAAAGAGGAGAGAGCCACAAGAGACTGCAACAGCTTTATTGCAGGAATTAGTTGATAAGATCCAGGAATTCTTGGTAATGTCAGTCTCTTGAATTAGACATAAACAAAAGCAAGAAAACAGAACGTGCTATGTGGAATGTAAAAGGTTTTGTCTTGTGTGGTTCTAAAGCAAAGGCAGACCCCACCCATCTCACACGGTTTGGAGTGAGGGACCCTCCTGTGGAGAAAAGGTTACATGGTGCAGGCCCAGGCACCAAAACAAAAGGCAGGGTAGACATGCGGAATCTTGAATGCTGCAAGGAACATTGTCAAAAGTCTCCAAATCCATTTGAGATTTTAAAAGCTTGAGAACCAGATGTTATCATGTGAAGAGACTCTTTAGCACTTTTCCCAGAGGACTCTCACAGGCACTGGCCCCCGCTCCATCAATCCAAAAAGCTCATTTTAATGTAACATTAGACGGGTGGGGTTTTACCATTGATTACATAATCACCCTAATCTGTTTTATTTATGAGCCTTACTAGGACTTATTCATGGAGGGTGTCTTGCATTACTTGTTTGTATTGAATTGTGAGTCTGTCATTAAATGGTTGTTAAATGGTTAAGCTATTTTTTGAAGGTGCAGTAATGTAGAGCCTCAAAGAGAAATATGTTGGTTACCATTTGCCTTTTTGAAAACAGTTGATTTTTTTTTCAACATGGGGAATATAACTGAACTACATGAAACACAACAGTTTGGAAACAGAAATGGCTCCTTTTTTGTTCCTTTATTGTTTACTTCCTGTTCCTACAATGTGGATAAAATGAGCAAATTCATGATGTGGGACATAAAAACATTTTCTTTTAAGTAAAACCATCATCACACCTTGCGCTCAGACAGAAGCATGTCCTGCAGGAGGAAAAGAAAGGAGTGCACGATGTGGGATTGAGGTTTACAGAAATGTCCAAATCATCCACACCCCTCTTAAGCAATACTTTTATACAAATTTTCCATATTTTCAAGTAACCACGACAAAAGTAGGTGTGCAATGTCTAACTTTTAACTGAGTAGGCTATATAGATTAGTTTACTGCAGGTATTCTTATACAGACAATTTTTCTTCTACATATCCAATCTTTATCTGTCTCTGAGGTATTTAATTAAAGGCCTGACAGACTTGTCTTGTCTTGTAGTGATAAAACAACCCCCTCTCATTCTTACTCTTGCATGTGTACACCATTTCTGCCTGTTTCTGCACGCTGTCTCCAAACACCCTCCACAAATCTCTGCTCAAAAAGAAAAAAAGGTAACACAATAAATCAGATTCATCCATCACATTCTTACCATTTTTTTTTACTAAAGTCTTTATAATCATTTTGGCATAAAATGTAGTGACAAACTCAGTGATTGTTTGGCATTTGAATAACTGTCAGCTCAAGTCAGTAGGCCATTGTCATATATATTTATATATATTTTTTTAGTGAACAAAACGCATATGCAGGTCTAGGCATGACGTCATCCTAAAGCGCATCATTACTCATTTTAAGAAAGTCATGCAGGTTTATGGTCACTGAGTGGGTTAACTGAACATACAGCATCATCTAGTGGCGACTCTAAGTAGAGCATTCTACTTTATTTTTGGGACATTCAACATGGCCGCCTCCTTCATGACGGTTTGCTTGTTTGTGTGAAAAAATAAAAGATGGATTTCAGGTATTACACATTGTATACAGACTCTAATACACTTCATCAAAGGGTCTTGATATGATATTGTATGCATAATGTAGATACTTACGTTTTAGGTGAATACTTTACAGTTGCAATGCTTATGTATTACTATTTACACCATGAATCTTTTCTCTTGCAGCTGCCATGAATGCCAAGCAGATTCTCCACTGTGTGCTGCAAATAGAGAAACTAATTGCAGAAAGGACCTATAGCGACGTGCTGGTGCTTCTGAGTGACTTGGACAAGCTGGACATCACAGCAGAGCAACTGGAGACTGTGGACATTGTCAAAGTTTTATACCGAGTCCTTAAATCCTGTAAAGATGACAATGTGAAGAAGACAGTGAGGGGCCTATTGTCAAAATGGAAGAGACAGTATATTAAGAAAAGAGGGGATGTTTTTGAGGAGGGTGGCTCTTCTCAGACAAGACTTCATGAGAAGACGGATGTAGTTTGTAAATGTGAAACAGAATCGTCTTTGGAGGAAAATGATCAAGTTAACAAGGCAGAAAACTCACCTGGGTCTTCTAGTTTTTCATCAGTGAGATCCAAATGTGTCCAGCTTCTTCTCTCCGCCCTCTGTCTTTCACTCTCTGATCAGGACAAGGCTTCAAATCTAGCCGCAGAGATTGAAAGGCACATCTATGAGCTCCACAAACCCAACCAAGTCAAATACAAAACCTGTGTGCGAAGCAAAATAGCAAACTTGAAGAATACCAAAAGCAGCCACCTCAAAGAGGGACTTTTGAACGGATCGCTGTCCCCCGAAGTCTTTGCCCGGATGTTGGCAGAGGACATGGCCAGTGCCGACCTGCGCCGCCTGAGAGAGGAGTACTCATCTCGGAGTGTCAACGAGAGACAGCTTCCTCAGAACATAGATGGGACGCCCACGCAGAAGATCCGCTGCAAACGCTGTGAGGGGACAGACTGCAGGGTGACACAGGTGTCCCGGGGCACACTCTTCCTCCCGGCTTGGGTGAGGCAGGGCGGCCCGGACGATGACTCCATGACCTTTGTGACCTGCGGCGGGTGTGGGCAGCAGTGGTACCACAACAACTGGGTCTGCCTCTGAATGCTAACTAAATAAATGTAATTAAATTTTTAAATTGTGGAATGGCCCTCTTTAAAATGTAGTCATGTCTCAGGAGGATAATGTGTTTTGTTTTCTTAGATTGATAGCTTGCAATGCTTTTTGAAATTATGAAAATATGGTCACAAAGTGTAACACAGATTGCTGAAAGAACACAAATCTTCCTAGATATGAATCTGTAACGATGATCACACTCAGCAGTGGTCATGTGCTTGATGCTGTGAGCCGCTTTAAGAATTCTAAACAGGAGGGATGTAAGATAAGACTCACATTTCTAGGATTGTGAGTCTCCTATGTAAATGGTAAATGGCATGCATTTATATAGCGCTTTCCTGCACCCTTCTCAGGCACCCAAAGCACTTTACATCGTGCACTCACCCCATTCACACACATTCACTCCTGGGCTGCCACACAAACAGCGCTCAACCTTCTCCTACCACCACCAAACACACCTCCACAGTCACACACATTCATACACCAGTGCTATGAACACTGGAGGAAAGGTGGGTTAAGTGTCTTGCCCAAGGACACAACAACATCAATAACTAAGTGTACTGATTGATATAATGATCTGATTCGTCCACCATCTTTTTAAAAAGTGGCCTGGTCATTTCCGGTACTCTCTGTAATTGCTCTGTAAGTGCTTTTCCCAGCTGTATGTGTGTGTTCAGAGAAGTAGCACAAAGCCATTCTATCCTTATAGTAACTCTGTCAAGCTGTTTAATAAGTCATTTGGTGCTACATGGACTCTACATTCTCTCTTACAAAGAAAAAAAAATGGAGCCATTCTTATGGGGCAGAGTGGAGGCTGACATGTGACTGGAGCAAACGGTGAGCATGTGAGTAAGTAATCGGCCACAGGGCTGGGTATCCCATGGTCATGCTCTCAATAAGTTGATGTGGCACACAGACTTGCATTAAACATCACAACGGGATGTAAAAATTATGAAATTTTGGAGTATTGTAAATATAATAATACTATATAGAGGTATATAGTGAGATGGCTTTGATTTTCTATTCAGATATATAGAGCAATAAAATCATTTGGTTTTCAATCATGATTTATGCTTTTATTTTTTTAACAAAGTCTGCTCAGAATCTCAGAAAGGAGATAAACTTCTTCTATGTCAAATTAGGCAGTGGTATCTTGTGTCTCCTTTTAGATACAACTATTTTAAAGTGATTTGTGAAATGGCAGATTTGACCCTTTCAGTCACAGTGGCTTGTCACATCACTGTGCTGCTCTTCATCATCTGTCACATCAAGATGTCCGCCAAGGCTATCAGTCAATCCTCTGGTTTATTTATCTGACTTTGGACAACGTCTTCAAGCAAAAAATCTTAAAATAGTCCTGAAACATCATCATTAGTCGACAAATTAGCTGCCCAAGAGGAACGTAGCTTTTCTTATGGGAATCTATCTCAAATGTGCTCATGTTTAAAATGATGTTCAATGTTCAATCCCGGTGTTAGGCCGTTTTGCTGAGGGCAGCATGAGACTAGGGTGCACGGAGCGCATGATGGAGTAGGCGTGACGCGCGGAAGTCACATGAGCGTCATCAGCTGCGCGGCGGCTACAGGGCAACAGCAGGACTAGAGCCGAGCGTCATGTCACCGGTCAACAGCAGCTATTAACCGGGTCTGAGCACCGCCCTAGTACCAGGTAAGCCTATAAATGTGAATTAGGGTGAATACCTACGTGCTTAATGTAGTTATTAGTGCACAATAACTAACCCTCAGAGTTACGCAGACATTTTTACACGCTCTTAACACTCTTAACGGCTAAGTTCTGATGTATTTTTAGCTTGTCTAATGTTTAATAAATGTTGACGAAGCTGCTTTCACTTCCCGTTTTATCAAAGCATACTTCTTTAACTACTTTCGCACCCGAATTGTTGTTTTACCCTGGACTAACCTCTCTTGAAATATAAACCTGCCAAATATGTTAAAATAGCAACTTAAACCTGAAAATGAAACATCAGTGTCGCTTTGCTTGCGTGTACCGTTATTGAAAGTGTTATCTATAGTGTTGAAATCTGAGCAGAAGCTATGGAGGTGTGATACAGGTATGACAAAACAGGTAAATGATTACCCTGCTCATTTAGCAGGTTTGTGTGTTTGGAGATATAGAGTTAACATTATAATATAATGCTTTGTCATTCATTTTCCTTTCACCTAACTTGTCCATGTGCACGTGTAACTATTCATGCAACCATGCAAGCATTTTAGTTCTCCCAAAGACTTCACTTTTTACACTTATACATTAGCTATATTACTAGGCATATGTTGAGAGAGCTGCTTTTCACTATCAGAGATTGATGTTGTATTTCTTCTGCTTATCTGTACTAGTATGCAAAGTACTCAAACCGGATGGAAAAGTCACCTGGAGCCGTTAGTAACATTGGCATGTGTGTGGCGCTAAAGTGTTCTCTTTTTATCTCTTTTTCAGATCAGGGTGAAATGAGTTGTGTCCTGTAACGGTAAGCTACAAATCTGTTCTTTTTTTCAAATGTATTTGTGTTGCAACACCCAGCAACAGCCCTCTGGTTCTGTCATCACTGTCCATTTCATGCACATTCGACGTAGAGAAGCCATACTGGAAGTTCCTCAGTAGCAGATGGTAATAAGTAGACCGTGGCTGTTGAATAAAATTGTCCCTCATTTGACTCTTTTGAAAAGTGAGTATTAACGCCGCCAAGTGCTGAGGTGTAACTCAGGTTCTTATCTTTCCAATGATTTTATCGGTAAACAAGTGATCAAAGGGCAGGAAAAACATTGCTCAACTTGATGGTCGAGGAAATATATTTATATATATTTGTTTTTACAGAATACAAGTTTAAACAGGTGAACGTAGTGATAAAAGTACATAACAAACCCATTGTATAAGCTTATATGAATCTGTTCTATCTCCTGTCTTTTCACTCAGGTGCTTTTTCACCTGTTCATGCTGTGGATTTCACCACAAACGTCAACATAATCTCACCTTCTCGCCACAGTCAGGATGTCCAAGTCCGCTCTCATAAAAGTCATCCTTTTGGGTGACGGCGGTGTGGGCAAGTCATCGCTCATGAATCGTTACGTGACCAACAAGTTCGACTCGCACCTCTTCCACACCATCGGAGTGGAGTTCCTCAACAAGGAGCTGGAGGTGGACGGCCGGCGTGTAACCCTGCAGATCTGGGACACAGCAGGACAGGAGCGTTTCCGCAGCCTGCGCACACCTTTCTACCGAGGATCCGACTGCTGCCTGCTCACCTTCAGCGTGGACGACGGCCAGAGCTTTCTTAACCTGGCCAACTGGAAGAAAGAGTTCATTTACTACGCTGATGTGAAGGACCCAGACAACTTTCCCTTTGTGGTTTTGGGTAACAAATTGGACGTGCCAGAACGGCAAGTGTCCGGGGAGGAAGTACGCAAGTGGTGTCGCGAGAATGGTGGACACCCGTATTTTGAGACGAGTGCTAAGGATGCTACTAATGTGTCATCTGCCTTTGAGGAGGCAGTACGCCGCATTTTAGCGTTAGATGACAAAGCTGAGCCCCTCATCAACACAAACACAGTGGACTTACAGAGGAAGAGTCACACTGAGCAGCAATGTTGTTGACTGCATTATTAAAAGGCCACTGACACTCTTGATGGGGCCCTGGACATACCTTATGGCAGATGTCATTTTGTTCATTTTACTAAAGCATAGGAGGATTAAGTTTTGGGCCCCCCAGACCCAGAGACCCAGCACAACTGTACTGGTTTCCCCCTCTGTCAGTCCCCCTGACTGCATACACACACAGCACAAAAAGAGGAACTATTGTTTGATATATTTGTAGAAAAAAAATAAAATAAAAATAGAACATGTATATACTTTTTATCACATGTAGTTTGTGTTGCCCAATCTGAATAACAAAACGATATATACAAAACTGACTTTTCACAATTAAACATTACATAATTCTTCACTGAGCTTATTGTTAATTTATATAATATTTTATAAAAATATATTTATACCTGTCCATTCAGAAGTAAAATTACTATATTGACTTAAACCTCAGACTGTTACTATGAGGTGCGCATTACACTGCAATACTTATGACAACCAATGAGAGACAGTATTGCACCAATGGGGATCGTCTGCCTGCGGAGTAACGAAGGAGAAGAAGACGCTACATCTTTTGCGCGTGCGCGATACAGGTTCGCCACGGACTGAGATGAAGTACTAATCGCGGCAAATTTAAAAAAAATAAATGAAAAATAAAACGCTTGTTTCAGTCACTGTAATGTTGTAATGTAATATGATAACATATCAAAGATGGAAACAGCGTACAGTGCGTGGAAAAGCTAGGGTGGCTAAAGCTAACGATGAACTGTGCCTGCTTCGTAAACATTTGTTACCAAATAAAATCTCACAGGGAACTACCAGCAGTTTAAATAAGATACTTAGATACTAGTTAAATACTTTTACGTGCAAATCTTTGTCACATTGGGCCGTTTGTAATATATGACACTATCTCGGATATTATTTATTTATATGATTATGTCCGATATATGAAGCATTTGTCAATTAATGTCTGCGTTTTCAGGAGATTGTGAACATGTACAGCTCAGTCATAACAATGTATTTGTACAAAACTTAAATAGAAATATAAAAATAAGCACACTTTTAGTATAAGAAATAAGTGTGTCTGTCACACTGTAGATGTTGACAATTAGAACTGCAGCGGTCCAGACGAATATCATCTGAGGAGCATCTGTGTGGAAGGTAATGCCTTTTTCTTTTTCATAAAATATTTATGAAGTATGATTTCTTTTTATCTTGTCGGATTAGTAGTACATTTTTTGCCACAAACAGTCTAAATTATTTTCATTTGCACAAAGCCCAATAAGATAGTGTCTTATCTGATATACAATTTAATGCTGGTGAAAGAAAAAAATAAAATTGACTCAAGAAAGAGGCAAAAGACACCAATTCCACGATAATAAAAAATATCGGTTTTACTAGAGAAGGTTACAAAAATCACTATACAGGAGTCATTGAACTATTTCCAACTTAAAAAATAAAACCATAATTAAACACCTACAGGGACTACAATGCCATCAAAGTACAATGGAATTTTCTTTAGAAAAAAAAGTTGGAAGTGGAGAGGAGGGGGGTGAGTAGAGGAGGGGGCAAACACCGCCTACCATAGTTGTCAGTACAATTGACTACACATCACCTGAAAAACTGCAAAGACACAGTCATGTCTCCTTCATGCAAGTAACAAGGAAACAACAACACCCTGACACGCATCGTCTTATCGGAAATTGAATGGCAAAAGCACGTATATGCAAAACATAACACACATGGCAATATAGTCCTTTTTTATACAGAGTAGACAGCTGCACACGTGGACAATACTGACATGCTTCTTCTCATCAAAGATTAAAAATGTGTTTTCATTAGTCTTCAGAGTGTTAATGAACCAATGATATATAATATAGTTTGAGTATTAAACAAATCTGATTTATAAAATTAATGTATGAAAATTCCTGACTTATTTTGTTCAAAGTGTAAACATCCAAAACAGTCTCTGTGGTTCAAATGAGAGGCATGACAAAATGGAGAAAAATGGTCACTCATTTGGCTGGCTATTGAAAGAAGAAATTAACAAACATTTCCAAAAATCATTACTGAATCACAAGAAGAACCCAGCTGCTTAAAACCAATAACAATTTCCCCTTTTTTTCCCACTTTTTTTGAATGCATACGTCACAAGCACTTCAGTCCATCATATGACTTCACTGTATCCCTCTCACAACATATCATTGAAGATGTTACGTTACAGTTAGTATACCAAATGCAGAACTAGTATTTGAGTGCTAAACACAGAAATCTCAAAGGGTACATTTACATTTTTGTGGTAAACAATAGAAGAGCATGGAAAAAAACATTGTGTACTTGTTGGGGAAAGGAATAGGTTGAGATTTTTTCGAGTTATTTGGCTATTTACATGTGAACTCTGCTGGCAGAAGGAGCTGTTTTAAGAAAATGACAGGTTTCAACGGTATTCAAACGGGTAAGTGTTGCAATCCAGTGTTAGAAAAAAAGAAAAACTGGATAAATCTGGTTTGGTTCGATACCTGAGGTGTGTGTCTTTGTGATGTTAAAGACCGGGGCTTTTGCTGCTGTTAGTGAGGAGTGTAACAACATACAGGTGCTGACATCTTGGGAAATTGTGACACCGTGTTTTGTCATTGAGATGAATATGAAGCTACAGCTCAGCGTACTTTCCAAAATGCCACTGTATGAAAGATGTGCTACAGCTCTAATTTGTTGGAAAAACGTCTATCATGTAAATGCACAGTAATCCTTGAGTTCCAATGAGAGGGGCCAATGGTGCTCTGTATTTTAGAGGGTTTTCAGTTTCCCTTATTTTTTTTCTTAAATAGTGCAATAATGTATCAAGCATAGCAATAAAAAGTTAAAGACCGGAGAAGAAAGAAAAGGAGAGCAAAACAAAGATTATAATAGAACCTGGCATACGTTTCAGAGTAATAAAAAACAACAACATTCATACACATTCGCACAATATATTCATATTCATATATTTATATATATATGCATATAAAACACCAAAAAAACAGAGGATGTAGCTCTCTGCCTGGCTTCCCTGTAGCTGAAGCAGACAGTGAACAATGTTTTTTATTACAAGCTGACAGCAGGCTGTGCTGGCTCAGGACGCAGGGCCATCACAGCCGGGCCACGTTCACGAGCTGCCGCCCAACAGCACAGGGACGAGACGCTTCTGAACCCATGGGTGCTGTGATAATACCACACTGATACTGTACAGATACCCTAATGATAGCACAGAGATATCATACAAGTACCATAGTACAGGTACCATATGAATACGGTACAGATATCTCAGCGAAACCAGAGCTTAGCTCATGTTCCGAAGCATTTGGACCTGCCGTAACTCATGATCCTCAACCCTCTTCCCTTCTGCTGCGCGTCGAGCGTGGAAGGGAAAAGGATGGAGAATCACGAGGTTGGGGGCCTGCCAAACATGGCTGACGTGGTATGTTTTACGGAAGGGCAGGAGTGGCGCCGGGTGTGGAGGGAGGGGGTGCGGTGTGGGGAGGAAATGAGTTTTGGCTGGAGAGACGGCCTGCTCCTTATGAGTAGGAGGAGGAGTTCTGGCCCTCCTTGGACCGCGCCTCGGCCTCCAGATCTTGATCGTCCTTGGTCTTTATGTCCTGGTACTCATGTGTGGACACAGCGCTCTTTAGGTAAGCCCAGTTAGCTGCCAGAATCATCAGGTAATGGATCTAAAAGACAGACAGAGGGCTTCATAAGCTGTGATGCATCTGAGGAAAACCTCCATTACATAAAGTGTCCACCAGAGAGCACTATCAGACATCGCTGACATTCAGCACAGGTCATCTGTAACTAATCTAAAAAAGTCTCTTGAATTGGACAGTAAAAGTAAAATTCAAACAATTCTTTAACTGTCCTGACAATACAGAAAATCTGCTCTATGACCGTCAAATCTCACACTAAAACAAGCAGAAAACCAGTCTGCTACATAGTGTGCTTTTTAAGAATCTCTCAAAACCAACTCCCTCCTCCACAGCAGAGTAAACCTGACCCTGTCTCCTCACTCCCACTGCCATCCGCAGAATGACACACTGACGAGTGTGAGAGGCAGGGTTGCTATGGTGACAGATAAGCCCACCATGGCAACGTGCATATTTTGAGCAGCACATTATTGGTGGGATCATGAGGAGCTCACCAAAGAAATGACGGTGGCACCGGCTCCGGCCAACGCCACAATGTAGAGGTGGTAGGACAGGTAGAACTGGGAACAAAAGGGAAATGTGGAGTTAGACTTAAAAGACAAGCAAATATCAGCCGGGAAAAAGGTCAGGTCAGTGTCCGCTCACCTCGTTGGTGTTACAGATCTCTCCCAGTGTGGCTCCGCAGGCTTTCCCCGGTGTAGCATTCATCGGAATAAAACCTGCAGGATCAGAGAGATGAAACGTCCCATCACTGACAAGAAGCTTTCAAAGCCCCCTGAGACTACGACTGAAGGTATTATGTTAGAGATAAAAGAAAACAGGCCTGAGGGAACAAATTACTTTGCTTGACTTTTTTCACTTTCACCCACGGGACCCTGGGGACTTGTGTTGTTTCCATCTTTGTTTTGAACTGAAATATGCAGGACGTCCCAGCCAATTAAACACTTGAAGAAAAGCAAATGGAGGGGCTCTTTTGTGTATTATTGCAAGTAGTTATGATAAAATAAAGTCCTGTAGCTCAACAAAATGTGCTCTATTAATACATTACATTTTTTTATTTTTAGGACTGTATGAGTAACATTAGCTCTGCTTGTTCCTTAACTGCTGATCATAAACATTTGTCTGCCAGTAATTGGGGTTAATATTTCATTCTTTCATTCCATGTCGTTGTGTGTGACTGCCAATGAAGCATATGTGATCCTCATCCCACTTTGTGAGCGGGCCAGCTGTCCTTCAAATGTGGGTCACTTACTGTCCACGAGGCGGTCTGACAGATATGCAATCATAGAGGAGTGTCACTGTGCAGGATTTATCACAGATCCAATCACCCACTCTATAATCTAAGTGTCTGACCTCTTCAGTATATGGAATATGACTTTTATTTCAGAATTGTGACAATATTTATCCTAAAGCTCCAACAGTAGTTTGTGTTTTATGGATGAAGATGAAAGTGGTTACTGCTGTTTGAACACAGTTACCTTGATCAGGGAAACCCTTTTGTGAGCTTCAAACTCAAATCAAACAGAATAAAGGGAGATTGCTTCAATTGTTTTTTGCAGAATGAGTCAAGGTTTGATCTTCACAATCAGAGAGACTCAAGTGTTCATATCATAGAGACACATTTATGATAAAATGTAATTTTTAATAATAAAGACAAATAACCTAAATACATCAAATAGCTTTTTATTAGAGTAATAAGCACAGATTTGATTGGCTCAGAAGCATTAAGTGAATGGGGCTTGCCTTTGGTTCTGCAGCTAAACCAGTAAAGGATAGAAAAGCTGGAGGTTTAAAATAGAAATTCTCATTTAAAATTAAATAATCCTCAATAATTCAGTGGAGGCTCAGTTCAAATATAGCTATTCATTATAGTGCACTCAGAGAAAGCTGCATTAGACTGAGCACAATCCATAAACCAGACCTTTTCCATTTATTCTAATTTTTTAAGCTTTAGTAAACATTTATCATCCAAATCAAATGGAAAATTATCCATTTATTTGCTTTGATTTTAGGCTTTAGAAAGTCCATACAATAATTTGAACTTAGTATTTACCATCAATAATGGTCTAAATGTAAAGTTGCTTGTCAGGTCAAACTAACACGTCTTTTCTTGTAATGGCTTTGTTAACTGTATTGCGTTTGTTGTCTCCAGCTCAAGTGTTGATGGTGAAGAAACTGCCCAGGAGTCTCCAGCGAGTGTGTCCACCACACTCTTTGCACTCACCGTACTGCCTGACGTCCACGCAGATGTCGTCCGGGTTTGTAATGTCGTCGGGGTTCTTCAAGGCGGCGCAGGTGTTCCACATGTTGAAGAAAAGATAAACGGGGATCGCCGTGAAACCAAAGATAGCGAGGAAGGCCAGGAAGAGGATGTAGGTCAGGAACATGAACTGCAGAAGGCAAAGGGCAGAGAAGTGAGCTGCCTTTTTCCAAACAGAATGAAATATTCATAAGTGTAAACACTCAGTTTGTGTTTGAACTAATCTTACTGGACGTCTGCCGTAATTAGGCCAGAGTTAGCCTTCAGGGTGTCAGACAGATCTTTAATGTTAGTCAGTCTTAAAGCAGCAGCAACAGTATTTATAAAGGGTAATGAATCGGTTTTATGTTAATATTAATGTTCCCCGCCTGTAAATAGCTCGAGTAATTGTTATTTGAGTCAACATGGGCCAGTGGGTGTGCTGATTCGCAGCAGTTACTCAGCGTGTGTTGACGTACAAAGGCGGTGATGCAGCGTCCGCAGACAGTGGTCTTAAAGTCACTCTGCAGCTCCTTCTTAATGGCGCTGGTGGTGTAAAAGCCCTCAGCCAGCAGGATGATGGCGTAGACGAAGAAGAAGGAGGCAATGCCGTAGATGACGTACTGAAAGATCTGGATTCTGAACGCAGCAGAAAAACAAATCAGAAATGCACTGAATGAAAAACTCCACACAACAATTTAACTCTACTGTGAAAGCCCAAGTCTGGTGTTGAAACATACACGACGGCGAGGGTCTCGTGGTTGCTGGACACTCTTGAAAAGTGGGTCTCTAGCATGGTCAGGGTGCCGGTCAGCGCCACGTGGCTACAGCCGCAGAACAGAGCCACTCCCGAGAAGCAGAGGATGGTGGCCACCAGCGAGGCGTACGGCACACCGCCCAGACACTTGATGCAGCACTCAAAACAGCCTGCAGGGGGAGGGAAGAGAGAATTCTGTTAATTCTGGTTCAGTTATATTTCACCTCTCAAGTTAAAAATGTACCTGTAGGCTTGATATCTTTTAATCGTCATCCTCTACTGGTATTTTAAAAAATACATATAGTTCCTGCAATACTAGTTTGTAAAATTTTGTTATACATAACACTTTGGAGCAAGATTAGGCTCAAGTACAAGTGTTCTGTTTCTTTCATTTGAGCAGATAAACTATTGTGTATAGTGTATTTTTGCTGTAGAATGTTTTCTAAATTACTACACTGATATTGTCTTGTATTAACCATATAAGGCCTTTAGATGAAAAGATCTCAGATATCTTTCCTAAAAGCATAGAGAGACTGCCACAAAGTGCTGCACGCTGCTGATGACACTCAGTGCAATGCTCCCCAGCCTTTGGTCTTTTGATGTGTTGCACTAAAACCTGTGTTGGTCCTGTTCATTCAGTGCTAACACAGACACGTATGTGAGTCTGACTGTACATGAGTAGAACAAGCTTCTCCCCGAACAGCCATGTCGAGAGCCTAATCATAGCAGTTTTCACGGAGCAGCTGCCGGAGCTCAGCTGGGAGTGCTGAATATTACATGCACAAGAGCCACCGCCGCTTTCAAACACTGCATCTCTCTCATGACTTTAAAAGGAACATCAAGTTTGTTACATTCTCTCGATCCTGTCGCATGAATAACTCATAACTTATACTGAATAAATAAAATACCATTATTTTAAGTTCCACCACACTGCCAATTTGTTTTTACTGGTAATGACCAATGATAAAACAGTCTCTAAAGATGGACCGTATAAATATATCTTCTGTCTATACAGCGATAAATTATACAAATGGCAAATTTATTAGCGCTGAGAATAAAGAGGAACAAAAAGAATGAAAATCAGACATTGTATCGAGCACAAGAGTTGCATCTTATATAACGACTTGTTAAAAATAGCTCCTTCAAGCAAAGCAGGAAGTTACTCTGCAAAAAAAAATATATATAAAATAAAATCTCGTGTGCCACTTTGCTGTTTCCATGACAACCGTCTCCAATTGGCATCTCGAGAGCATCGTTCCTGTAGGTTTTGGGAGT
Organism: Neodontobutis hainanensis; assembly: GCA_024349245.1. Lineage (NCBI taxonomy): Eukaryota > Metazoa > Chordata > Actinopteri > Gobiiformes > Odontobutidae > Neodontobutis > Neodontobutis hainanensis. The sequence continues at coordinate 887,860 of JALDNG010000001.1, read as the reverse complement.
TTGCTCCATTTGAACGCCGGTTGTCTTTTTGAAGCGGTGCTGGTGTGTGTGTGATATGATGCGCATTGACATGCGGCGCATCTGAAGTGATACGCGGGCGTTACTAAATAACACACACTTAGTGCCAGTCACGGTGCTGCGAGACAGAGTGCATGACAGGTGCACTTTAACGCCCGAACACACGGCAGCTTAGACCCTCTGACAGGTGACATTAGGCTCACTGTCCTTCCACTGACTGACAGCCTTATGCTTCCATGTAATCAAACCCACGTCCATTAAACAAGGCTCCAGAAATGTCAAAAATAAAAGAGGACACTTCTCATGTTTTCTTCACTGTTCACTGTTCAGAGCAGGTCCTGTTACCCACAATGGACGCTCAGTATTGATATCTTTAAAAGGCCAGATTGATTCCATTGTCCTGAGGGAAACGTCAATAGCATCACTGCCTGTAGGAGTGCTGCAGTTTACCGCCAATTAAATGGATTTCAATGCGCTTCATGCGAGGCTTTTAAAAATTCAGTAAAAAGCAACACTCTCTTTACAGTTGACACACTTGAGAACGCCACTCCAGACTTGAAGATGATTTTTTTTTTGCCGCTAATGAAGACTGTGTTGTGTAACCAAGCGGGGGATTGTTGCATAATGGATTCAAATCCTATTAATGTTAATAAAGACAGTGGGCTGATGGAGAGGTAGGGCAGATGAGACTGATGGGCCTCTGAAACAGGGCGGGGCTCGAAGGCAAGCATTAAGGTCACAGGTCAATTACGACATGACGACAGGAAGAGGTTTGTCAACACTCAACAGGTCATCATTAAAAAGACTGATAAGAGATTTATGGTCCTCTATTTACAGAACTATCCATTAAAATCCAACACTCTTCTAGTACAAGTTTCTGATTGTGCTTTAAAACAGGTGGGGCAAGTCTGTTGATAACAAGGACAGCATAGATGAGTTTGGAGAGCTCCAACATATTTGTTTCTATAGGATTTCTGCATCAATGAGGAACTAATATCAAGGAAACACAATTTGGATTCAGAAAGTGAGTCATATGTTTCTGAGAAAAATATTTGGAGCGACGGGGCCATTTAAATAATTTTTACTGAAAGTGGACAGTGCACGTGCAAAAACCATGTTGTGTATATTGTTAACTGCAAGCTTTTTATATTCTGCGGATTTAGGCTAATTCCTGCTGGTCCTGGAGTCATGTCTCACTCTCGTGTCAGGCTCCATGCAGCTTCATAGACTCAACGGTTTAAACTCCGCGAGGGCCTCACATCCTGTGCCTCTGGCCGTTTGTCAAGCTCAGTTTTAAAGTGCGATAATGTGAAACAGACGGGCTGAGCGGTCAGCTCCAGCCGGCCTTAATGGAAATCAATGGACTATTCATTAGAGGGGAATTTAGGTGACACACCGAGGCCGACCCATCGCTCTGTGGCTTTACACTTCGCTGCTTCGGGCTACCTCTGCCTCGCTTGTCTTCTTCTATTGCGCTCTTTATGAAATATGCGAGTAGTTACAACTGGAGGAAATCACTTAGACAATGTGCTACACTGCAGACTATCGTAGTTCATTGCAAAATTCCACACAAGGACAAGCTTTTCTTCTACCCTAAATGCTTTATAAAAAGATTCTTCATTTACAAACGGCAATTATGTAAAAGCAATTAAGGATTAGCATTCCTCTCAGAGAAATGATTGGCCACTATTGCTAATAATAAAAAATGTAATGAAAGAAAGATTCAATTTGGGAGGAAAATTCTTAGACATGTCTTTTTGCTTTAAATGGGAAATGCAGAAATGTGAAGGAGTCAGAGCGAGTGATCGATCAATGGAAAGTGAGCAAAGGAACAAAGCAACGATGAAAAAGCACAGAAGAAGGTGCAGAGGAGTGAGCAGGAAAAGAGGACGAGCGGGAGACAAAGTGTAAGAGCAAAGCAGCTCTTGGCCCCGGGGCGGCAAATAGCAGTTGCCTTAGCAACGCGTTACCCACGACCCAGTTCAGCGGCAGAGTAGTCTTTTACTCTAATCACACACACAGACACTAAATTTGACTTAAAACAAAAATGGTCCAATAGTGAGACCTTGGGGTTCACCTACATTATATCTAATCTATTGGAGAGCTAGTAAAAAATAAATTGATTAATTTCATTTTGTAATTTGTAATTATAGACAGTATATCTGTCATATATGTCTGTTCAATGACACATTATCATAAATGTATAACAGACGTATGCAAATTAGTGCATACATACATAATGCTAGTTCAGTCCTTACACAAGGCCACCAGTCAAATCCTCAGTCCTGATAAACTTACACTCAATAAATCCCAAACACCTTGTTCAAAACCAGGCACGGGACAGAGCGTTGAGCAAAACAAAATAAGCAGGAAGAACAACCCTGTCATTTTCTCATTTTGCCATGTCCTTAGAGCTCAAACAAGAACTGAGAGAACAGCAACTCTCCAAAAAAGCTAATGAGTCCCCATAAACAGTACAAGTCAGTGGCCCAGTCCCATTATCACCAACTGTTAGTGCGCACAGTGCATCTGCCAGGAATAACAGCATTAATAAAGCTTTGTGAATATTTCAGTGGACGGTCTGCTCCTTGCTCGCGGCTCTGGTCCAATTTAGAAGCGCTGCATTCAGTGTGGGGCAATTTCCACGCAGTGCATTATGGGTAGCTTCCCACTTGAGTTAGAAAGAAAAAGAAAAGATGGAGGTGTGTGCAGCAGAAGGGGTGGCTAGATGCGTCTCTTCAGGACCAGATGAAAAGCAAGCCACATATGTCTGACAACAACACAGGACACAAACCTCAAACCTCAGCTCTCGTTTCCTTTTCACACTTAAAGAACCTTGGGGGTTTTGTGGCTGTGAAAACCAAGACTATAAAAAGTGTTGAACATTTAAAAATATTGTTTAAATGTTTATTTGTAGCTTGAACATTTCTACTGACAATAAAAATTGTGAGGTCAAGCTATTTGGCTCTAAAATTAAGTTTTAGGATTCAGTAATAATCGGTTTATTAAAGACAATATGCTGTGTATCAGGTGAGCCAACATTCCCACAGAGATGATTTTTTCCCCCCTCACAAAACTGACCCTAATCTCGTGCGAAACTCTCGTACGCATTACAGAGGCCACGAGGTCAGCATCTGGCCCGGGCGTAACCCAGTGTGCGCTTTAATCCCACTGCATAATCGATACTTTTATCCCACTCATCTGCACCAGCGGGGTTTATGTTGCGTTTTCTGGTCTCACAACGATGCCTTCCAATGACGCAACACATCACCATTCTCTGCAATTTAAAATAAAAATGTTTAAAGAAAGAATTATTAGGTCTGTTTAACACATTTTTGAAATTAAGCGGAATTAAACAATGTCCGATAAAGCGTAGACGGTCTTAGTTTGGTCCCTTCTTTAGCACACACGACTGCAACTTACCCATGCTCTATAAAACTCAAAATGGAGTCTATTTATAGCAAGCTGCAATTTTTTTGGGCGTATTTTATTTTTTTCAGATAGCATTTAAACAGGAAATGTGGAGAGTGTGATCAAGGGACAACATGGAAGAAATGGACTACCTGGTTGATTCTATTTATTACCACAAATATTATGTCCCATCCCTGATTCAAAGCTTTAGGTCACAAAAATAGGTATAACATCATGCTAGATAATAATTTAAATCTTACTATCACATTGTTTCTAATTGGTTGTTTTGTATTACAGCCTAATAAAAGAAAGGTAAACAGGACAACATTCTAGAGTTTCTAAAATTGCTGCAAAGGGGGAGAAGAGGGTTAATGGAAAAGCCGCTCACTGCCTGCACAGTGTGAAAACAACACTCGCCTCTAATTCAATTCACAAGTGCGCCGCCATGGGCCCGAGTCCACACTGGGTGGCTTTAACATACCAAAATGTAAAATGGCCCCTGTGGCCACGAGTGTGACGCCTGACTTTTGGACTCGGTGGCTCAGCTGTTACGCAACCGGCGTGCCTAATGTGACTTTCCCTGAGATGTCAAGGAGTCAGTGGCCTTCCCCTGGCCCCCTCCAGGTCCCGCTGATATGGTTATGTAGAGTCACTTCCCAGCGGCCCCCAGGCACTCTGTCCACACAGTGAGTGTGGTTGGCCTCACTGAGCGTAAACACTCCGATATGAATTACTACGCACTTTCATGGCGTAGCAAGTGTATTCTCTTTTTAACTACATTGAACCAGTACGTCAAAGGAGCGAAGTCATTTTATCAATGTCAGCGATGGCTAATGATGACGCGGGCTAATCTACAGCGGGCTCTCTGCGGGATGGGTCTGAGAGCAGCAGATTGGGCAGCAGTGGGTGATGGAGGGAGGCCAGAGGAGGTTGGCAGTGCTCAGGAACAAGACATGCTGCGCCAACCTGCCACTCACTGCTATTCATGTATCCACCGCAGACTGCCCTTCGGAGGGTGCGTTTCTAAATTCAAAACAATCTGTTGCTTATTTCAAGTCAGCAAACCGAGATCCAACCAAGTGCTATTTTAATTTAGCTATATGTTGCTCAAGAAAAGCTTCATGTTAGGGGTTTCCTCCCACTGCATCTATGTGGGAAGCATATTTATATGGAACATAAAACAGGTACAGTGTGTGTCACACCTTTCCAAACTTGTACAACACAACTAGCAGTTTTTGGTTAGCTCAAAGAATGGTGAGATAAAGGTAAAGCTGATGTGTTTCAGATGTATCTAGTTTTTCTGGGGGCTTTCCCTTCACTGTTCTTGTAAAATCCGTCTTATTTGAATAAAAAAACGTAACCGCAGTGAAGGAGCATAAAGGCTGAAAATATGAACGTACACGATCCCGAACATGCACACACATAAAAATGGCTTTTCTTCTTTACAAGCAAAGTGCCGACACATTTCCCTGAACCACTCCTGGTCATTGACACGTAAACAAATACAACATGCACACACATCCGTCGCGTACGCACACACATCTCCAGATGGCGGCTGACAGCAGGCTTTGGGGCGAATGGCTTTAAATGAGGAACACATGAGCCTTTCTCTGTGTGATGGCTTTCACATGCTCCCGCAACCTCCGCACCTCCGGGCCGACTCAAGGAGTGTGCTGGGTGTGACAGATAAGTCAAGGAGGCAGCACAAGATGGAGAGAGGAATCCATCAAGTGTAAGAGGCAGTTAAAACAACTGTGTTCAATGGAGAACTTATGCTGAATCTATGCACCTGTGGATTTGTCAGGTTTCAGTTTTTAAGATAATCAAGTGATGCATCTGGAAGAACACAGAATCAATATTTTATGCCGGGTATCAACCAAGTTCAACAATTTTTTTTTCCATCTAAATGGTCAGGCTTGGACCTAAGACGTGATTAAGTGAAAGAATATGTGCAGTTACAAGTTCATGTGTGGGAGGACATTTCTTCAATAAAAATGTTGGTTTGGCCCAGGAATTGTCTTTAATATCTCCTTTAAGCTGACGTGTTACAGAAAAAACAAATGCTTAAGTTATTAAAATGACATTAACAACAAAATATCTAGTCACAGCAGGGCCATGTTTGACCTTTATCAACTTCATGCGAGTTGGATTTAAAAAAATTTGATAACCTAAATCAGACTGTGACATAGATTACAATTTAAAGCAGCCAAAATAAAAACATCACTGATAACACTGTATTTGTAAAAGTGTGCTTTTGATATGAGCAGCATGAAAGCAAGCTTCTTAGGATTTATGTATGTAGCTGCAGAGCTGTAAAGTGGATTACAGACGAGCAGCAGTCAACACTAGCCATTTTTTTCTTTTATCTTATCTTCTGTAGCTGCTGCCTTGAGACACAATAAGTGGTTAAAGAGGATTTCAATTTCTCATCATCATGTCCTACAACAAAAATGGCCCATAAAGATTATACAGGCTAATGTGTGTCCTGGAAATAAAAGTATGCTGTCCTTGAAGTGAGAAAGCATCCATCCAAACATCTTCTACCGCTTATCTGGAAGCGAGAAAGCAGAGAAACACAAACCAAACAAAAGCAGTTCTGTGCTTTGCAGTGACATTTTAGGTTTTGGAGTAATAGCAATAGTTCTCCTTCTGTAATGAGTGCTGGCTAACTGTATAGAGAGTGGACAATGCATTATTTCAAAGTGAGGTAGCCATGTGGACAAATGGGACTGTATCCTAGCGTACCCCCTCAACCAGCCATGGAATGATAAGTCTCCGGTCCAGTTGTAGCTTAGAGGGCAATGTTTAACTTAATACTGGCTGCCCTTTGAAACTAAAGTATGCCAACACTGTCTCACGAGTGCTGCCAAGAGCTGACGGTTCACATCTAGAACTAAGAAACACTAACTCAGCGACCAACAAACAGATGTCCTTTAATGATCAAAGTCCATTTCAGGTGCTCAAAATTCCCGCCAATATCTATTTCAGACATCAGAGGGCCACTAAAGATTTATATCCTTGTAAAGCCAGCATTTAAGGAGACTTCAGCTCCTACATATCCACCATAGTCAAGTACAAAATGTGGCGTACCAATAGGGCATTCAGTGACCTGATGAGCAGCAGCACTTTGGGCTTTTCCGCTTTTCTGCTTTGCCCTTTCATGCGGACAACTCAACAAAACCCTGCACCCCTCCAGACGATGATGTAATCTCTAACGACTCTGATCTGAACACCACAAGCAAGGAAAGCCAGCCAGCTATGGGGTTATGTAAGAGTGGGCGACATAGACACTAGAGGGAAGGAAAGGTGTGTGAACGAGCCAATCAGGCACAGACAACTGAAGAGTTCACTTAGAGCCACTGGACGAAAACGTAACACAGAAAGTGAGCTGTATACCTTCTCCCGCTAGAAATCTGCTGTGACTGAACGTTATCAGACTAGAGTGGACTCGCATCCTAGAGATTATAGAAAGTAATCAAGCAAAAAGATCAATTCATACCAACATGCAAACACCAGCATCGGGATTATGATCCGTGTCTGTGTTTGGTGTTCATTTTCCTGTTTGTAATTACTCTGGGCTCGGTGTCATGCAGAGATCCCACTGTGATATGGTAGTAGTTTAATCAAAGCCATGGATGCTGTTGCCGTAATTAACATGGGCGCTAATCAACACCCTCTTTCTAGCAACCAAACAGAAACATGTGCCTGTGAGCTGTAAAAGAAAACGAGATTGCCAGGCTTTTAAGCATATGTTTTGGTTAATGCAGTTGTTATTATTTGTTTGGCACACACCGACGCAAGCTTCTTACACGACAGCTCTCTCCTTCTTGCCCCCCACTGTAAATCTTCAGCTTCTTAACCGATGCTATAAAGCTTATGGTTACATTCCAGATGTCGAAACGATTACGCCAACAAATAGGCCATCCTCCAATCTAAGTCTATTTTCGGTTTCCACTGGTGTGTGGGTGGACGCGGTTGCGCAACATCACACCTGGAGCACTCCGGCCTGGGGCCTCGAGGAGATGGAGCGAGGGGGAAGGGAGGGATCATGTCACAGATTTTACACAGCTATGAGATGAAGAGGGCTAATTACTATACTATAAATATAACTGCTTTGTCAATACAAGCCAAATGCAAATTGTTCTTATGATATAGCACTGTGCCCCAGGAGGGTGATGTAATGGCTTTTGAATACATGGCTGTTGAGGGACGTCCAGGGAAGTAACTCTACCCTAACGTCACAGCTGTTGAAAAAGTGTGACCAAGGAATAAAGCATCATCAAATGTGGCTTGGATTGTTAACATTACATTCTTCTCATGTTGAAATGTTTAAGAATAACCTTAAATGTCTTATGAATTGAACTACTAACGTTAGAACTATAATGTGCCCGCAGTATCCTACCCTGTAATTGGCAAAAATTCATTACAGTTTTGTGTTGTTCTCATTGACAAGACCTGACTTCCAAAATGGCAGTCAGTTTTTACCACATAGACCAGTTGAAAAGTCCCTCCCTGCAGTGTAGCACCTGGAAACTCATTGGTCAAACCCTCGAGAGGCAGCAGCAGATGAAAGACAACTTGGGCAGAAACTAACCCAGAACCTGCAAATGTTTAGCCTCAATGAGCCACTTTTTTTTTCACTGAAACTAAGCAGCAGCCATCTTTAAATCGGAATTATTCCACCATCTCAGCTGCCCTACCCACGTTCATTTGTTTATGAAAAGGAGCACTGCTGTGCTTTTTTCCACAAGGTTTACACTCAGCCTCCTCACTGCGCTGCCCATGATCTCAAAGATGCAATTTGAGCATGAATACAAATCTATCAGTAAATAACGCACAAAAAAACACGCCTCTGTCATTCCAACACACAGCTGCCTTTCATTTGAACCTAAGAATAATAATCCCATTAAACCGCCATTTGACAGTAAACTAATGTATATTACATACATATTGTATGCCTCTGACACTTGGCACGCACGGCACATCGCGTGTTCTAATCTGCGACCAAAAGTATCCAAAAGCACGTGATTGCTGCTTTGTTTTATGCATAAGATAATAAATACGCGCTCGTGATTGATGGGCACACCAATCCCTATGCGCCAAGTGCGTCCCATTGTATCCAGCTCACACATCACGTCGCGCATTTACAAGAGCGCCGTCGACAAAAAATAAATAAAAAATAAAAAGCATGAGGGAGACAGCCTCAGTGGGAGGGAGGGGGCGCACCTGAAGGGGAAAAAAAACAATGCAGACGCTACCTTCATCAAACGCTCATTACGCGCAGGGACGCTCGTAATGGCGCAGCAGTGCAAACGGGCATTAATACACGGTCCGTGAAGCAAAAACCCGTGCATGTTAAGTCGACGTTCATTGCGCACGCCCACTCGAAAAATGTGGGGGACAATCCTCCACAGAAACACAGACAATTTGGTGACAGGCCACGGAATATAAGCTAGACGCTATTGTGTCGCCATTGCAAAACGGCTGACGCAAAAAAAAAAACGGTTGTAGCAAAGCCGCGAAAATGTCTACCTTTGCTCTCCTGCCCTTCGTCCTGGTTCTCCTCAGCGTTGGACTCCATTACTGGCTTTGTCCCGTCCATTGTTTTCAGAGATGTATAGGTTCCTGTGTCGCTCGGACCGTACAGCGTGTGTGGATGCTGCTGGCTTCAGTGCTGCTGTGACTGACTGCCCCCTCCCTCTCTCGTTCCGTCTGTATCTCGTACACACCCTCCCTCACGGTTCTCCTCTCTCTCTCTTCTTCACGTTCAATCTCTGACTCTCTCTTTAGATGTGGACAATCCACATTTGGAAGTGAATTTGTTACAGATTTCTCGCTGTGTTTTGTTCCACTGTGGTTTGTGCATTCATTCTTAGTCCATCATATTTAATTTGACCTAATATACAATTAGCATTTGACTTTTAAAAATCCATTTCAGGATGTTATAAATTTTGTAGGGGTGTCCAACTCTCTAGATCACAAACTATAAATATGAAATAATCAAACATGTGACTGCAACATGCCGGTTTGTTGGTTTTCACAGTACCTTTTCCTTTATTACTACACTTGACTAAACTAAACTTCGGTTAAAACTTGAGGTAAAAAATAAAAATAAAAGACTTGTTTACTAGAATTAAGAACAAAATGTGCTGGAAACGTAAATATGCAGACTCCATGTAGTGTCCTACACATGTTAATCACCCCCTCTCCATCTGGTGGCATGAGGAAGAAAAAGAAAGCAAGAGAAAAGGTACAGTGGGGAGATGTGTCGGGTGCGTGAGATGAAAAGACGGAATTGTGGTTTTCCCGCCCACATCCTCCATTTGAACCTAGCCATCATCACGGTTAGAGTTTTAAGAAGATGAATAATGCCCACCCAAAGAAAAAATAGAATTGCTGTCCTTATTTTTGTTTTACAACTGATTTCCTGGAACAACTAAATTTAGGAAGCCTTCCGATTGGTTTAAGGCACAATACTATAATCCAGTGACAAATCAAAAATGTGGTACTCCAATTCTTAGTCTTTAGTGAAACAATGGTGGGTTCTTACTGGTGCCATCATTCACCTCATTCTCTAATAATAAACACATCCAAAAACAATGGCTGCCATCTGTTGCGAATCCTCTTAAATAAGCCTTTAATTCTGACCCACGTGGTACTGTTTGAGACAAAGCTCAGCCCACACACACAAATGTCTAGGAACCCCCTCCTAAAGCTAAAGACAATGGTGACCCCCTGCACCTCCTGACATCAGACACCGCGGTGTGACACGGTGGGACGTTTAGCGGGGCCGTCTCCCCTCGGGGCTGTAATTAACACTGGACGTGCACCATATGCCGTACCGGGGGTCAGCCATCACGTCGACTCTTTGACGTGTCAGTGCCTCTGATGCTGAAGAAACCCAAGCGTGGGGCATGAATGGGAGGTTGAGATAAAAGCCTGGAGTTTAGACTTGAGGGACAGAAGACAGAATAAGTCCCCCAAGGTAATGTTAAGATTCACCAACTGCTACTTTTCTAATGTTTGCTGAAAAGTGGTAAAGTATGTTAAGGAAATGGAAGACAGCATAAATGAGTGAAGGCAATGGACTGCACTGATTATAAAGGACAGGAGTAGTTGAGCCATAAGAGAGGGGAACAGATCTATGCAAAAATCCACCCAAACAAAATATTTTCACAGATCAAATATAACCCTTAACCCTACAATCAAACAAAACCTTTTTCTGTTACAAGATTTTATAACATGGCGGAACTGTGCACTATTAAATATATTTTCACAGGGCAATCTTCTCAACTGTCAGGCTTGAAGGGTGTATTTCAAGTCCCATTTTCTTCCCCAGAACCCCCATAATCCCTTGCTGGGTCACACAGATTAAAGGACTTGTCCAGAAGATGAGATACAGTGCTCTCTGGCAGTCTATAACATCGGCCCTGTCACACACATTTCTTTTTTGGACCGTGGCCCAAAGTCTTAAATGGTGCGTTCAGAGACGCCCAGAACCTTACAGTTACTAGGTAATAGACTGCAGTAGAAGATAGATGAGTCCAAAGAGTAAAATACTGGATGTAAACGGATTTGAAATCAGTAAATTTCAGTGCTACACCCGGTTACTCTGCTGAAACATGAAACAAAATGGACCATTTGAAGAGACAGCTGGGCTTCAGACAGACCCCAATAAGGACTCTGCTCATCCTTTCATTCAGAAATTGTATCTGTGTGTATAACTCTTGACGTCCATTGAAAGCAAAGCAGCCCGTCCAATGGCTATCTTGTCTCATTACAGTAAGACACAGAAGAGAAAGTGGAGCCAAAACGGGGTCGGCCCACATTAATGAGGACAACGCTGATTCTTCTTCTTCATGTCATCAAATGTGGGATTAATTCTGGAGGAGGTGGAGATAAAAAGGAGGATGCAGCAGTCTTAGACCCTTGTACCGAAAGACATAATTGTCTTCAAATTGATTTCTTCTTGAGTTTCGCTACAAGCTCATGGTCACACACTCTGATCAAAGCAGGCAGCCTTTTACAGCCTCTCCTGTTGCCATGGAGACATGTCACACACCGCCGGTAGGGGCTGCACTGATTCAGATCTTCAGCGATGCTATCAGTTCCTAGAAAACTTCTGACACTGGCTCATAACTGTGTGAATGTGGTGGCGGCCAGAGACCCAAACTCAGTCAACCAGAGAGGAATGAAGAGAGACTGACAGAACCACATCAGGCTCATCGTTCTCCTCGAGCGGCTGCTGACACGGAGCTAGAGCTAGAGCTTTGCACGTGCACAAAAGATCAGCATGTTAACAGATTTAAGTGGTTATTGACAACTTCCTTGACAGTTTGCTCATGTTTCCTTTTTGAGAGTGGCTGATAGCAAGATCATGAGCTGCAGACACATAACAAAAACTGATCTGTTGCATGTTTAAATATTTTCTTCCTTTTTGACACTTTTATTTATTTTTTTCTATATAGCGCTTTTCCACCTAGTAGGCACTCAAAGCGCTATACCAGTGTTAAAGTTGACACCACTGGAGGCAAGGTGGGTTAAGTGTCTTGCCCAAGGACACAACAACAGTATATGGGGGAGAGCGGGATGTTGGGATGTTTTGGGATGTTTTGAGCGGGGATCAAACCATCCACCCTTCGGTCGAATGACGGCCACTCTACCACTGCGCTAATGCCGCCACTTCTAAATATAAACAATTTCAATGGTCTCATCACAGACAACCTTTTGTCCTGTAGAATTGTAATAGTTTCATGCCCTAGTATCTTTCCCAATGTACATGACACACTGGTCCTGGTCTTGATTTGATCTCACTTTGCCATGGACTTGATCTTGAACTTCTTGAATGGCTAAGTCTTGGTTGCTTGCTATACTCTGGTTCATGACTTGGTCTCAGTGAATGTGGTCTTGAGTTTTTGAATGGGCAAGTAAATGTACCGCTTATCATTTATCAGGTGTTGATGTCATTGTGAATAACAGCGCCATGGTCACACAACATTATAAAGTACTTACAGTAGAGCTTTGTTACGCCTCTATCTCCAGTATAATCTCCAGTCCACTACAGGCATCACATTGACCTCCTAACTGCCTCGCTGACACTTTGCTCCAGCACATTATGTGTCTCTTTCATCTTGCGCCGCCACCGACTATCAGGCTTTGAGCTCTGGTGGCCAAGGCTGACCTCACAGTGACCTACGGTATCTGCTGCCCCTGCCTTGGGAAAACGCAACATTTTATAATGGTTTACAGCTGCTTTTCATTTTGTTGATTTTATTAATTTTTATTATGTAATGGCATCAACAGGCTGTCACGTGAACAAACATATTCACAGAGGGAACAACTAGTCAGAGTTTGAGTGCAGCTTTACGTTTCTCCTGATGCTCTTTTAGTCTAATCCTTGCTGTGCTCTTTTTAATGGGCTTCTGACTTCCACTAAAGAGTCAAACTAAACCTCTTCATCATCTTCCATCTTGTCTCTCACCTGAACCCTAAATTTCTCTGTTACTTTTCTTTGTGAGACTGAGTGTGATTTTCACTGCGCTGAGATTCCAGGCCCTTAATCTGTGGCGGTGATGATGACCCAGTTTTGCTGCCCCCTCTCCCCGCCCTCAGTTGTCAGTTGTCAAGGAGACGCTTCTCCGCTCTCATCCATCCCTGAACTGAACCATCAGATGCGGACAAAGGTTAATCTGTGTCCAGTGCACACACAGACGCCAAGTGTTCCCACCAAACACTTCAGCAGCTCATTACAGCTCCACCTTAGCCACGCATTGTCACGTACAGCTTTTCCTTCTTTCCTTTTCTAACTATACCTACTATTCCTACTTCCTTCCTGCTGTATGACTGTTTTGAATTCACTTCTAACGTTGCCTTTCTGCACCTTAAATCTTGGCACATGCAAACAACTCCGATGCAAATTCATGCAAAGATTTCCTGCATTTTCATTGTCCTCTCTTCCTGACACACCATTACTAGTTTGTGTGTTCTACTGTGAATTTTATTCATCGTTTTAAGCAACAATGTAGCGATACAAAGGCAGTGACGCAAAAAAAATGCAAAAAAAAAATCCACTCCCACAAATCACCCAAAACTACAATGTAACAGATTAAATTAAAGAGAGTGTGCATCTCTGACATAAAACTCGCCTTATTTACAATATGTCAGAAGAGAACACACACACTCCCGCCACACTGCGATTTATCCAACGAGCCGCTAATCCCGCTGGCCCAGATTTGATCCACAGTCTGCTCTTCATGATGTTAACATCTGAACAACTGCGCGCACACTCACACACACACACAAACACACACACACACACACACACACACACAAACACACACACACACACACACACACACACACACACACACACACACACACACACACACACCTCCCCTCGGCCCGTGCTCATCATGTGAACACTGTGAGTCATGTGACAGAGCACTTGTGACCTACTGTACAGTGAGTCAGTGTGTGTGTGTGTGTGTGGGGGGGGGGGGGTCGTCAACATTAAATCAGAGATGGGCGCGTGGATGTGGGGTGAGGGGAAATGCTAGCTCACTTTAGTCCGGGGTCAAGTGCGTAGATGCTGTTGTTCTATTTCCATCGTGTGTGGGATGAGTCGTTGGCGGAGCGCGAAGCGTGTGCAGCAACGCCCGCCTCTGAGCAGCTTTGTGCGCTGCATCGTTGTTTCCACAGCAACAGGTCCTCTCGACAGAGACTGATTTCGACACCTCAGTAGTAGCCGTCGGGCTGCGCGTTACACACTGACATGCAGCACAAAAAGGAAAAGACAAACCAAGAGGAGGAGGAGAATGAGCGAAGTGGAAGTGGGTGGGGAGTAGGCACAGGTGCACACTGGAAAGATCGGGTTTGTAGTGAGTTCTATGCCTCCTCTAGCAATAAACACAGAGTGAGCATTACACACAGCAATAAACACAGAGTGAGCATTACACACAGCAATAAACACAGAGTGAGCATTACACACAGTCATATTCATGGGTCTAGAATTGCAAAGAAGTAATGCTTGGGATTGTACCTGGAGAAAACCATTTCACCAACAGTGTTCACCACCCCCGCAATCATTTGTAAAGGTGAGATTTATCTAAACGACCAACATCTAGTGAGAGGCTTTCAAGTAGATTAATCAATTATTAAACAGATAGTGAAGAGCGTGTAAATGCATGAGGACCTGGTGGACTAACAAAGACAAGTGACCATAAACTTGTTTTAAAGTTCCAGTTTAAAACTGATAATAACACAAAGAAAATCTGAAGCGGACAAAGCTAAAAGTATGCCACAGGAAATGTAATAAAACCTCTTCTCTCAGCACATGGCATGTTTCAGAACCAGAGTAATCGATTAATCCACATCACAGCCACAATCATCTACCTTCAATATGCCGTCAGGAAATTATTTCTTCAGACTTATGTATTTTATTGACCTTTTGTATTGGTCTGAGCTTCAGATTTGAAGTAGAAACTTTCAAAACTCTGTCCAATTGCATTTCCTCAGCCTGTTTATATAATGCAACAACCCAAAAAACATTTATCAAGTGTTATTTGCATTCACTACACCTTTTTTTTAATCCAGCCTGCTCTTTTACCGTTCCACTGAGTATCCCTCGAGCAGATGAGCACCGGGGTTGAGCCACAGGAGAGGATGCAAGAGGATACAGGCTGATCCCACTGAGACTGTGGCTGAGAGCATAAAAGGCTGGACTGAAGAGGAGGAGCGCGTGGGGGAATGGAAAGAGTAATGATGATGAAGAGTAGGACGCGTGGGGAGACAACGAGCGCAGCAGATGTGAAGTTCAGATGAAAGACGACAGCGTCTGTGATCAGCCCAAAGTGGCAGTTAGTTGGAGGGCACAACTCAAGAAATGAAAACTTTACAGCGGCCTCCTGCTGAAAATGGACCCAGTCCCCCTTCAGAGTAAATCATGTCATTGGCTACATCCTGCCTGTTCTCAACCTCTTACCGGCCCGCGGGCAATAAAAAGCCACAGCGGCCTTATTGGAAACAGATGTTGTGAACGGACAGACAAAGAAAGAAAGAGCAAGAGACTGCAGAGTGAAACATATGCATTATAAAAGGATCAGTGGCCACTTGAAATTTAGGGAACGCTACTGTTTTTAAGTCACAGAGACAATGATGAGCTTTGTGCAAGAACTAAACAAATGACAGATGATACAGTTCAGAAATTGACTAAGATTGTAAAGATGCATGTCGGGTAAGCAAAAAGCCTTCTGTCGCTTTTACATAACACATTTTGGCTCATCATAATCTGGAGTGAGGTGGCAGATCACTTCCTCTAATCCCATAAACTCTCACATGAGGGGGTATACATGGGTAACAATCAATTTACCTCACTTTTTTAAACTGCAGCCAAATGTAGAAGGAATAACTGGCATGCACAACTAAGCTAATTTGTGAATCTCTATTAAATATTTTGAAGAAATCTTGTGAATTCTTCATGCATGTCAGACCCTCCCCTGAGCTTTTAGAGCTTTCAGCACAGTCCTGCTCATGTCCACGCACATAAATAAGTCATACTAAAAAGCTATGTTTGTTTCATACTGAACCTCAAAATAAATTCAGCCTTTAAAGGCATTATTTGGGCTAGAGATGTAATAAACTTAAAGTAATGCAGTGAAAGTTGAGACACGGTGGAGGTTCCAGTCAGTTAAACCTTTAAAGTGATTAGCCGGCGTGCACATTAGAGCGAAACGATGACGTTCAACCGACCACACAGAGTCCACACCAACAGCAGCCTCCACACAAAGAAAACCACTCCAAAATGTGTTTATGCGTTTTATATATATATATATATATATATATATATATATATATATAGACAAATCAAATGCATTCAGTTATTTGCAAAAAAGACACTTACCCATTTTGAAGTGTGGGTGAAGGTTTAAGCTCTGAGACAAGACGTGAATGCAAACCTCCTCCGTGCTGTCCACAAGTTCCTTTGAAGAGGGGGGGCAGGAGGCACACAACTGGAGTGGACGTCCCGTTTGGGAATCACAAGGAGGGGAGGGGTGGCTTCACGGCCTTGGACTAGAAATGGATCACACTTCATTAATCCAGGCCTTCAACAAGAGCTCTTAATACTAAAATAAGAAAGCATAAAAGACATTTCAAAATAAAGCGGACATATATTTTTGGTATCCACCTATCAAACTTTTATTAGGAAAAGGGTTCACATTAAAATCTACAATACACAGCTGTGAAAATGTTGCACCTCGGTGTAAACACAGAATAGTTAACATATCCCAGAAAATACACAAAACAGCTTTGATCTTAATTAAATGTCAGAATTACAGAGTGGGGTTAAAAGTCTTTTCAGAACTTTCCAAAAGTAAACTATCATGTGCAGTCATGCAGTAGCCTGTCTTCATTTCTGCAGAGGAGCGGAGAGAGTGTTTTCTATGGTTAAACAAAGTTGACAGGCCTAAGAAGAGCCACCCCAGCGTAAGACATCTGTGAGCTGGAGGGTAAACTAAATAGATTAAGTGGAAAGACAGAGACACATGTTGTTTAAACCATTTACATCATCAAAGGTGATTAAATGTTTTACTGTTTATTTCCATCCCCAGCCACTTTTATTTGGTGCTTTGGAAGGTCAATACTATTTCAAAATCAATATAGTTTTCTCTGGTTTATGGGAAAGAGCAAAACACTATTATACCCCATAGTCCATGCAACAACCAAAATTATGTCTTTTAGTCCTCATCTGGAGCATCTGACACTGCCATGACTGACTGAGCAGACGCTTAGCTAATTGTAGCATATTTTGGGCTCAAAATATCTTGTAAACAATAGAGAACCCAATCATTACTTCTGTTTCAGGAGCTTGGGCAGTCACATTGAAGGAGGTGACAAAGCAGCTGCAGCAATTATAGTTTCAGTGGGATCACAGGCCAGAACTTTGGCTGCTTCAGGTCACAGTTTCTGTCGAATGTGAGCTGCATGGCTGCCTCCATGGCCATGATCTTGGGTGCATCTTTGCCGTACAGTTTCTTCATCTCAGCTGCACGTCTCTCACCAGGACGCTCTGTGGGAGGAGCCACAGTGCTTCGCCAGGAGGCGCTGTGCAAGTCCTGGTCAGCAGGCACATAGGTGTCCTGCTCCGCTTCCATCTGCTGCTGCTTCTCTGTAAACACAGGAAATCACCATTACTCTAACAGCAGGCTGCACAGTCTCCTGACACACCTCTAAATGAGACAATGTGTGAAAGCTTTTGCCATTACATTGTGTTGTCTTAACATACTACACTGTATGGATCTTGCTCAGTGGGATTTTTGTACAACACTTTTGTATATGACGTATTACTACATGGCTTCTTACTAAGCTCCTCTCTGTGTTTATCTGTCTGGGCGAAGTACTGCCGCAGCTCCTCGCTGATTTCCATGTTACTGACATCACACTCTATTTCGCTGTCCGAGGTGCTCTCTTCATCCACCTCCTCTTCCTCATGGCTCTTTCCTGACTGCCAGCCAGCGTAGCGGCCCTGGCCAGTGTGATACTGTTGCTGGTAGTAGCCAGGGCCGTAGGCAGCCTCTAAGGCTTTTTGGTAGGCACGCCTGTGTCTCTGGTGCCAGGCCATAGCCTGCTGGTAGTGCTCCCAGTAGCGGCTGTACACAGGGCTGGAGAACCAGGACTTCACAGTGTTTATGTCCTCCTGTAACAGAAATTAATGAACTGCAATTCAGTGCATCTAGGCACATTGCAACAATTTGCCAAAAACAAAAATCAACATATAAAATATGTTAAAAAGATATATTAAAAAAGACTTGATTAACCAAAAATAATGCAAAAAAGTTTTAAATACCTTACCATATCTGTAATATGAGGTCAGGTAGACTCAGATAACTTGATTATATATCATGTCTTCAGACTGTGAACAGAATTTGACTAATGTTTACTCGCAATCATAGATAGTAAATAAAAATCAAGATACAGTGTATCATAAAGACAGAGGACAATCATAGATAGTAAATAAAAATAAAGAAACAGTGTATCATAAAGACAGAGGGCAACACGCACTTATTTATTCTGTTCTACTACTTATTCAGTTAAAGTAGGCTACTACTTACCTTAGTGTCGTCGCCGTTACATGAGTTTATTAAAAACACTTCCTGAGTAAAAATTTCCCAGCAGCCTTTGTGCCTACGTAAACTCATGTTAAAATGGCGCCACACCGTGGCTACTGTGCGAAAATGATTTGCATTTTGTATACATATTTTGATATCTTTTATTTTAAGGCTACACAGAAACAAAGGTAGGCTATAACGACACTTACGTTAACTGAATTTAATAAAAATCAGCTGTATCGTTAAGCTTTCTATTTACTTAAGCCAATAATTGCCAAAAGTATAGGGTGACCAGACGACACGTCTGAGCCGGGACCGTCCTGTTTCCAAGCCACCTGTCCCGTGTCTGTGTGGAGATATCTGCAAAACATTTTCCCAGTTTTCCCCTCTTTACTGCCGTCAATGCCATAAAGCCAAAGCAGCGCACTTTGTGTGTCACTTTGTGTGTCAATCATGGTTACGGCAATATTCTCCAAAAGATCAGCAGTGTTTCACATGTTTGATCAACCTACAAAAGAAAGAAAGCACATGTAGCAAGCCTACAAAGTGCTAGTCGTGGAAGAAGCAGCATGTTTGGTTTAAATTGTTACCTTTTAGCCTGGTAGCCATATGTGATCCCAGTGTGCACCGATGTCTTTCTAAATGTGGTCACACTTTTAGTCTGTAAGATCAGCACCAGGAGGAACAGTGGCTACAAGTGTCATCTATTAAAGATATTGACCATGACTGTGACCCCAGGTATAAACTAGTGAAAGAAAACGCCCACATTTACTTAAATCTGAGCAGCTTAACTCAAGCGGTCAGTGGGGAATACAAGTGTGAATGCTCACTTTTGGATGTCGACCTAAATCTTCATGTGGAAGGTAACGTGATCCTTTGTAGTGTCCCTGTAAACTATTACTTTTTAACATTTTTTGTTGATTCTAGGAGAAAAGGCCACCACATTGCCTGGTTTAACCTACACTATTCATCACACTGGTTGCTGGTGCTGCTTGCAGTCTTTGTATAGTTGGAGTATTCCTTGGAATTGCCCTGAAAAGAAAATAAGGTAAAGACTACTTACATGAACAATGACAATTTCAGAAGTACAATACTGTTCAGCTAATTGTTAACACTTTCTCAAAGGATCAAACCATCTACAAACCCAGCCAACTTATAATCATTTCCAAAACTAATGGAACAGTGTGGCTTCTTATTGTTGCTTTGTGGAGTATAATATGGAAATGTGATGTTTTGTTTTGTTGGTTCTTGTAGGATAATGACACCTACACTACCCTTCAACTACCTGAAACACCCCTTTACGAAACTATCACAATCAATCACTAGTACAAAAATGAAATATTTATGAACACAATTTTCAAGAGCTCTTTGGGTACAATGAGTATTGACACTCATACAATAAAAAGAAAATAGTTTGGATAGACACCTCTGTAATATACTCTCCATGGGCTTCACACTCAACTGAGGCTTGTAAGCTTTCAGAGAAATGTTACATTTACCGCAGATATGTGGTCGTGCATTTCCTTTAAAGATGATTTCACAAACGGTTTTACCTGAGAACTGTTTGTGAAGACATCACACTTTCAGAAATGTGTGACTTTGTCATCAGTGTTGGTCTTCTTTTACAATTACTACAGATAGCAGCAAATGTACTAACCACTTTTCTTAGTTTTTTTTGTGTGTGTGGGTTTAATTAAAATATTTGAGAGATATTATTTTTATGCAGTTCTCTAGTGTTTTTGATTTATGTATTTTATGATATAATTTTCAAAATTGAGCCTAATCTGAAAGCAACAGTCTGATTAATAATGTGGATTTATTATGGTGTTTGATTTTAAAACTCAAGCTCAAGAGCAGGACAATACTGGTGATGGAGAGTTTACATTATCTTACAAATAATAATGTGCTTATCTATGCATAACTTTGGAATCATATTTCAAGAAACTTTATATATATATATATATATATATATATATATATATACTGTAGATATAATACAGAAGATGCTAGATAATACACATACAGTAGTAGAGGGAGTGCTTTGGCTTCTCATGCATGATGACTACCTGCTACTAAGTCACAATCTTATAAATAAGAAAAAAAGAAGAAGAAAGAAGAAGAAGAAAATAATATAAATGTAATGGTCAGCTTAGACTCACTTCCACAAGCATACTTCATTTATAACCCGCCTGCCTTAAACAGCAGATACAGTGTGACATCACAGACATAACAAGTGATGTAGTATAGGTATTGTATGTTTCCCTGTATATTTTAACCTGTGCAAAGTTATTTCCTACAGAGTCAACTCTCACTTCAGTCCAGTTTCTGTTCTCTTTGTGCCTGCATCACTCTTGGAGCAGAATGAACAGGTTGTGCAGGAGGACACTATGTTTCTTTCTACTTCTTCCATTAACTGTGTGTTTTACCAAAAAAGGTACAGCAAGGATTTGTTTTTTTAATAATTCTATTGATACTACATTATATTAATCATTTTCCAATGTGTTGCAGTGACTTTAGAGAAACGTATTGGGGCAGAAGCAGACATGACTCCAGTCTGTAACAACGACACAGAGGATATCATCACTGCCATAGTTTGTAAGATCCAAACAGAGCAGAACAAAAACGAGTCATGTCTACTTTATTCTTACGAGGAGGGCTTTAAGAACGAATGTGGCTCAAAAATCAGACTGATGTCACAAAACCAGACTGTGTTCCTCCACCTGATGGATGTAACACCAGAGGACAGTGGGATGTATCACTGCGAGTGTTCAAGAATGAATGCCAGGTTTATTCTTGATCTCAACGTCACTGTGGAAGGTACAAGAGTAGAAACCTCATGCTTTGTTACCAATAATTACAAAAACTGTACTGTTTATTATATTTTTTCATATTTATTGTTTGCTTTAATTTCAGAGAGTGTAAATAATTTAAATTCTTCACAAATGTCAAATGAGGCGGTTGTTATAATAGGTTTAACTGCATCCCTCGTTCCAACTTCACTAATATTTGGATTAATCATTAGAAGGGTGCGTCACAGGTAAGACTTATCCTTTTACTTCATCATAAGTCTTTAATGCACAACAAAACAAATCTTTGAAATATAAGTTATTGTCAGTTTGGGGTTGATACTCTGCGTACATCAAGTCCAACATGTCTCATTTCCTGTTTTAACAATAGACTGTGTAGTTTAAATGTGACAAATGTGGCTCCAGGATCAGACTAATGACACAAAACCACACTGTGTTCCTCCTCCTGATGTAACACCAGAGGACAGTGGGATGTACCACTGCCAGTGTATAAGACTAGATGGCAGGTTTATACTTTGTCTCAGATTTAATGTGAAAGGTAAGAGGCCAGTACAATACATCGAAAACTAATTTACATGACCAATATCTTAAACCAAAAAAATAAACTAAAAGTTAGTTCTCTTTAGAGTGCTGAAGATTGTGATTTTTAATGTTTAACTAATTAAGGATTAAGATGGTGATTCATTTAGTGTGGGACCAAATTAAAGAGTCACTGGTCACTATAGTTTATATCAACAATGTGATATTCAACAAAGATGCCATATTATTTTCTCAATTTAGACACAATAACAGTACAACAACATTTACGATCAATAATATTAGACCAGAGTGACCTTTAACTCTTTCAGAGGAACACCAAAAACACTGCAGTTTTCATCGATTGTATTAATATTTTTATACTTTGTTATTTGCTTATCTTTGTCATCACGCTTTTCTGAGACTTATTTTTACAGAAGAATACATCACAGGTAGGACTATATGATGGATAATGTTATCAGTGAATCCTAATGTAGTTTATCTTTTTTTACAGACAACAATCAGAAGCAGCAGGTCATCAGCTCCAGAAGGTATGTTATTACTATTTAACCATTTATACAATGCTCCGTTATCTTCTGAAGTATTGTTGTGTATTTGTTGAAGGATGGAGAAGAAAAGGACACATACGCCACTCTTCAGGAGCCGACAAGTGATCTGTACCAAACAGTCTCTGCTGTGGATTCAGCTGGAGTTTCAGACTCACAAACGCTATGAATATATTCTTTATTAAAACATTTCTGGATGTAATTCATTACATGTTATTGACTCTATGAGAAAGTGTCTTTTTGACTAGGCTTAAATAAAGTGTAAGATTGTCACAAAGGTTCAACCTGCTGATTGTGTTCTTTATTGTGGGTTTAGAGTTAAAGTGAAAAAGAGTCCAAAATGTGCTGTGAAGGCTTTGTGAACAAAAAGACGGTGTGTGACTAAACCACAAGGTTAAAAACAAGAATAAATGAAAGTGTGTAAATGTGCACTGCATTATTTTCCACTCAGACTCACTACCACAGCCATACTTACATATTTAGTTTTGTTATTTATTCTCACCTTGCATTTAATACCCTGAGTAAATCCACTTTCTAAACAGAGTCAACTCTCACTTCAGTCGAGTTTCTGTTCTCTTTGTGCCTGCATCACTCTTGGAGCAGAATGAACAGGTTGTGCAGGAGGACACTATGTTTCTTTCTGATTCTTCCATTAACTGTGTGTTTTACCAACAAAGGTACAGCAAGGATTTATTTTTTTATTAATTCTAATTTCATACTACATTATATTAATCATTTTCCAATGTGTTGCAGTGACTTTAGAGAAACGTATTGGGGCAGAAGCAGACATGACTCCAGTCTGTAACAACGACACAGAGGATAACATCACTGTTATAGCTTGTAAGATCCAAACAGAGCCAAACAGAAACAAGACATGTTTACTTTATTCTTACGAGGAGGGCTTTAAGAACGAATGTGGATCAAAAATCAGACTGATGACACAAAACCAGACTGTGTTCCTCCACCTGATGGATGTAACACCAGAGGACAGTGGGATGTATAACTGCGAGTGTTCAAGAATGATTGGCAGGTTTATACTTGAGCTCAACGTCACTGTGGAAGGTATGAGGCCAGTACAATACATCAAAAAATGAGTTTAAATGACCAATGTAAACCAAGAGCCTGCCTGCTGGGAAAACAATATATTAATGGTGTTGAAAATGCTGAACAATGTGATTTTTCAGGCCTAAATAATGGAGGATTAAGTTAGAGCCCTATTAAGACTATTTTCCAAATCATTTCATCAGTGTGATATTTAACAAAGATTCATTTACAACAACATTTACAACAATATGAGACCAGAATGACCTTTGACTTCCTTCTGTTTCAGAGGAGGAAACCCACAGAACTACTGTTGAGAACCCAGCTCACATCAATCTTATGACCATTATTATTTTTATCATTTGTTCTTTGCTTCTCTTTGTCATCTTCTTTGGAACAATTCTGGGACTGATTTACAGAAGTATACTTTACAGGTGAGACTTAATGATGGATGAGAGGACTACAGCATGTTTACAGTCGACTCCTAATGTGAAAATATTATCACTGAATCCTAATGTAGTTTTTTTTCTTTTTTTTACAGACAACAATCAGAACCACAAGGGCATCAGTTTGAGAAGGTATTGTAATATTTATCAATGTATAAAATGTTCTGAAGTAGACACAGAAAAATAAACCCTACAGAATAATACAGAACACCAGACCAATATTGCTGTGTATTTGTTGAAGGATGGAGAGGAAATGGACACATACGACACTCTTCAGGAGCCGACAAGTGATCTGTACCAAACAGTCTCTGCAGTGGATTCAGCTGGAGTTTCAGACTCCGCCCATTTGGACTGTCCATATGAGACTCTATGAGAGGAAAAGAGAAGGGGTCACAAAAATCTATGAAAATATAAAACATGATTAAATGCAGTTCATTACATGTTATTATCTGTGCTGTGTTTGTGTCTTTTTGGTTCTGTTTAAATAAAGTGTAACATTGTCCATCTTGTTTACTGTGTTCTTTATTGTGGGTTTTGTGTTCTATTTAAGAAGTGGCCAAAATGTGACAAGATGACAGCAGCTAAACCACAAGCATAAAAGTAAGAACATAAATGTGCACAGCCTAATCTTCGCCTCAGACTCACTACCACAAGCATACTTCATATTTGCTTAATGTCATGTATTTAACCTGAGTGATGCCACTTCCCACAGAGTCAACTCTCACTTCAGTCGAGTTTCTGTTCTCTTTGTGCCTGCATCACTCTTGGAGCAGAATGAACAGGTTGTGCAGGAGGACACTATGTTTCTTTCTGATTCTTCCATTAACTGTGTGTTTTACCAAAAAAGGTACAGCATGGATTAGTTTTTTTTAATAATTCTAATTTGATACTACATTATATTTATCCATTTTCCAATGTGTTGCAGTGACTTTAGAGAAACGTATTGGGGCAGAAGCAGACATGACTCAACTCTGCAGCAACGACACAGAGGATAACATCACTGTCATAGCTTGTAAGATCCAAACAGAGC
Organism: Neodontobutis hainanensis; assembly: GCA_024349245.1. Taxonomy (NCBI): domain Eukaryota; kingdom Metazoa; phylum Chordata; class Actinopteri; order Gobiiformes; family Odontobutidae; genus Neodontobutis; species Neodontobutis hainanensis. The sequence goes on along the minus strand of JALDNG010000001.1, from coordinate 862,921 downwards.
CGAACAGAAACAAGACATGTCTACTTTATTCTTACGAGGAGGGCTTATTGAACGAATGTGGCTCAAAAATCAGACTGATGACACAAAACCACACTGTGTTCCTCCACCTGATGGATGTAACACCAGAGGACAGTGGGATGTATCACTGCGAGTGTTCAAGAATGCTTGGCAGGTTTATACTTGATCTCAACGTCACTGTGGAAGGTACAAGAGTAGAAACTTCATGCTTTGTTACCAATAATTACAAAAACTGTACTGTTTATTATATTTTTTTCATATTTATTGTTTGCTTTAATTTCAGAGAGTGTAAATAATTTAAATTCTTCACAAATGTCAAATGAGGCGGTTGTTATAATAGGTTTAACTGCATCCCTCGTTCCAACTTCACTAATATTTGGATTAATCATTAGAAGGGTGCGTCACAGGTAAGACTTATCCTTTTACTTCATCATAAGTCATTAATGCACAACAATACAAATCTTTGAAATATAAGTTATTGTCAGTTAAGGGCCTATACTCTGCGTACATCAAGTCCAACATGTCTCATTTCCTGTTTTAACAATAGACTGTGTAGTTCAAGGATCTCAGGAGGGCTTTAAATGTGACAAATGTGGCTCCAGGATCAGACTAATGACACAAAACCACACTGTGTTCCTCCTCCTGATGTAACACCAGAGGACAGTGGGATGTACTACTGTCAGTGTATAAGACTAGATGGCAGGTTTATACTTTGTCTCAGATTTAATGTGAAAGGTAAGAGGCCAGTACAATACATCGAAAACTAATTTACATGACCAATATCTTAAACCAAAAAAATAAACTAAAAGTTAGTTCTCTTTAGAGTGCTGAAGATTGTGATTTTTAATGTTTAACTAATTAAGGATTAAGATGGTGATTCATTTAGTGTGGGACCAAATCAAAGAGTCACTGGTCACTATAGTTTATATCAACAATGTGATATTCAACAAAGATGCCATATTATTTTCTCAATTTAGACACAATAACAGTACAACAACATTTACGATCAATAATATTAGACCAGAGTGACCTTTAACTCTTTCAGAGGAACACCAAAAACACTGCAGTTTTCATCGATTGTATTAATATTTTTATACTTTGTTATTTGTCATCACACTTTTCTGAGACTTATTTTTACAGAAGAATACATCACAGGTAGGACTATATGATGGATAATGTTATCAGTGAATCCTAATGTAGTTTATCTTTTTTTACAGACAACAATCAGAAGCAGCAGGTCATCAGCTCCAGAAGGTATGTTATTACTATTTAACCATTTATACAATGCTCCGTTATCTTCTGAAGTATTGTTGTGTATTTGTTGAAGGATGGAGAAGAAAAGGACACATACGCCACTCTTCAGGAGCCGACAAGTGATCTGTACCAAACAGTCTCTGCTGTGGATTCAGCTGGAGTTTCAGACTCACAAACGCTATGAATATATTCTTTATTAAAACATTTCTGGATGTAATTCATTACACGTTATTGACTCTATGAGAAAGTGTCTTTTTGACTTTGCTTAAATAAAGTGTAAGATTGTCACAAAGGTTCAACCTGCTGATTGTGTTCTTTATTGTGGGTTTAGAGTTAAAGTGAAAAAGAGTCCAAAATGTGCTGTGAAGGCTTTGTGAACAAAAAGACGGTGTGTGACTAAACCACAAGGTTAAAAACAAGAATAAATGAAAGTGTGTAAATGTGCACTGCATTATTTTCCTCTCAGACTCACTACCACAGCCATACTTACATATTTAGTTTTGTTATTTATTCTCACCTTGCATCTAATACCCTGAGTAAATCCACTTTCTAAACAGAGTCAACTCTCACTTCAGTCGAGTTTCTGTTCTCTTTGTGCCTGCATCACTCTTGGAGCAGAATGAACAGGTTGTGCAGGAGGACACTATGTTTCTTTCTGATTCTTCCATTAACTGTGTGTTTTACCAACAAAGGTACAGCAAGGATTTATTTTTTTATTAATTCTAATTTCATACTACATTATATTAATCATTTTCCAATGTGTTGCAGTGACTTTAGAGAAACGTATTGGGGCAGAAGCAGACATGACTCCAGTCTGTAACAACGACACAGAGGATAACATCACTGTTATAGCTTGTAAGATCCAAACAGAGCCAAACAGAAACAAGACATGTCTACTTTATTCTTACGAAGAGGGCTTTATGAACGAATGTGGCTCAAAAATCAGACTGATGACACAAAACCACACTGTGTTCCTCCACCTGATGGATGTAACACCAGAGGACAGTGGGATGTACCACTGCGAGTGTTCAAGAATGATTGGCAGGTTTATATTTGATCTCAACGTCACTGTGGAAGGTATGAGGCCAGTACAATGCATCGAAAAACAAGTTTACACGACCAATGTAAACCAAGAGCCTGCCTGCTGGGAAAAAAATATTTTAGTGGTGTTGAAAATGCTGAACAATGTGATACTTTTTATGCCTAAATAATGGAGGATAAAGTTAGAGCCCTATTAAGACTATTTTCCAAATCGTTTCATCAGAGTAATATTTAACAAAGATTCATTTACAACAACATTTACAACAATATGAGACCAGAATGACCTTTAACTTCCTTCTGTTTCAGAGGAGGAAACCCACAGAACTACTGTTGAGAACCCAGCTCACATCAATCTTATGACCATTATTATTTTTATCATTTGTTCTTTGCTTCTCTTTGTCATCTTCTTTGGAACATTTCTGGGACTGATTTACAGAAGTATACTTTACAGGTGAGACTTAATGATGGATGAGAGGACTACAGCATGTTTACAGTCGACTCCTAATGTGAAAATATTATCACTGAATCCTAATGTAGTTTTTTTTTCTTTTTTTTACAGACAACAATCAGAACCACAAGGGCATCAGTTTGAGAAGGTATTGTAATATTTATCAATTTATAAAATGTTCAGAAGTAGACACAAAAATAAACCCTACAGAATAATACAAAACACCAGACCAATATTGCTGTGTATTTTTTGAAGGATGGAGAGGAAATGGACACATACGACACTCTTCAGGAGCCGACAAGTGATCTTTACCAAACAGTCTCTGCAGTGGATTCAGCTGGAGTTTCAGACTCCGCCCATTTGGACTGTCCATATGAGACTCTATGAGAGGAAAAGAGAAGGGGTCACAAAAATCTATGAAAATATAAAACATGATTAAATGCAGTTCATTACATGTTATTATCTGTGCTGTGTTTGAGTCTTTTTGGTCCTGTTTAAATAAAGTGTATCATTGTTGAGCTTGTTTACTGTGTTCTTTATTGTGGGTTTTGTGTTCAAATTAAGAAGTGGCCAAAATGTGTCAAGATGACAGCAGCTAAACCTCAAGCATAAAAGTAAGAACATAAATGTGCACTGCCTAGTCTTCGCCTCAGACTCACGACCACAAGCATACTTCATATTTGCTTAATGTCATGTATTTAACCTGAGTGATGCCACTTCCCACAGAGTCAACTCTCACTTCAGTCGAGTTTCTGTTCTCTTTGTGCCTGCATCACTCTAGGAGCAGAATGAACAGGTTGTGCAGGAGGACACTATGTTTCTTTCTGATTCTTCCATTAACTGTGTGTTTTACCAAAAAAGGTACAGCATGGATTAGTTTTTTTTAATAATTCTAATTTGATACTACATTATATTTATCCATTTTCCAATGTGTTGCAGTGACTTTAGAGAAACGTATTGGGGCAGAAGCAGACATGACTCAACTCTGCAGCAACGACACAGAGGATAACATCACTGTCATAGCTTGTAAGATCCAAACAGAGCCGAACAGAAACAAGACATGTTTACTTTATTCTTACGAGGAGGGCTTATTGAACGAATGTGGCTCAAAAATCAGACTGATGACACAAAACCAGACTGTGTTCCTCCACCTGATGGATGTAACACCAGAGGACAGTGGGATGTACCACTGCGAGTGTTCAAGAATGCTTGGCAGGTTTATACTTGATCTCAACGTCACTGTGGAAGGTACAAGAGTAGAAACTTCATGCTTTGTTACCAATTATTACAAAAACTGTACTGTTTATTATATTTTTTTCATATTTATTGTTTGCTTTAATTTCAGAGAGTGTAAATAATTTAAATTCTTCACAAATGTCAAATGAGGCGGTTGTTATAATAGGTTTAACTGCATCCCTCGTTCCAACTTCACTAATATTTGGATTAATCATTAGAAGGGTGCGTCACAGGTAAGACTTATCCTTTTACTTCATCATAAGTCATTAATGCACAGCAATACAAATCTTTGAAATATAACTTATTGTCAGGGGCCGATACTCTGCGTACATCAAGTCCAACATGTCTCATTTCCTGTTTTAACAATAGACTGTGTAGTTCACGGATCTCAGGCAGACGTCATTCAGGGGCCGTCAGTGCTGGGCCAGTCACGGTACTGCCCCAAAAGCATTCATTTTGTACAAACTGTAAAGCCGTTTTTAACTGTGCACTGTTTCAGGAGGAGCCACAGGAGATGATCGAGGCCTACAGTACCTTCATGCAAACGCAGGGGGGGCTTTATTCAACCCTGAAAATCAACCTATAACTTCTGTGAACTGTAATAATCACCTCGGTCAGATGAGGGCACTGTTTATTTGATTAAATACTTCAATAAGAAGAAAGTGTCATGTTGATGAGATGATGTTAATAATAAATAAATGATATTGTGTGAACGAATATTATTTTGATCTATTACCGTTCTTGTAGTTGAAACATTAATAATGGTTATGTAGTTGTTTGACACAAAACAGAGTTGAGCTGAAACTAAACTAAAAGGAAATTTGACAGTGATTTCTCCAGGTGAGATCTCCTGCTCGTGACTAACACCAATACAACACGTGAGCAGTATTATAATCTCATTTACAAAAATCAGTAACAGAGGCATTTTTAGGGTTTGTGTCCAGCACAAGAGCCTCTGTAGAGTTTTAGATGCACTGAGCCTCATGATGTTACCAGGCACACATCACCAAATCAAATAACAAAGGTTTGCAGACATTCTTAGACAGAAAGTCAGAGGGTCTTTGCAGCGTGTGTCCTCCCACAGGATATTATAAATAAATAAATAAATAAATATATATATATATATATATATATATATATATATATAAATTGTATTATGTTGCATTTTATATGACTTCATGGATGTTTTAGCTGCTATAGGGTTCTTTCTTCTTTAATAACTGCCTCTGAACCCAGGGCTGTAGATAATGATGAGTTACAGTTCATGACCATGACTCTTTAATATCCTTTATATTTACCCTCTTGTTGTGAATGATTGATTTCTGTTCTTAAATGTATCTAATAGCCTACTTTTAAAATTACAAAACAATGTCTAAAACATTTAAAAGAAATGAATAGACCAGCATTATGATCAAGACTTATTTAAAGAAGCCTTCTGAAAGTGTGTCCTGCTCCAGGAGCAGAGCCCAACACTAAAGCCCACATTACAGAGACATACTTAAATTATTTCTGATTTATTAAAAATTACATCTGAAAAGTTAGATTTATGCCGTTTATGTGCGACTCTAAAGTACAGTCTGGTCACTGACTCAATCTAATTTAGTGTTAACCTGCTGTGTATCAGCTGCTGTTGAGAGGAAGCAGTCTCTGTGAATTCAGACAAAGTTGTGCAGCTCTAATTATTATTATTATGCTGCGTCCTTTTCTGCCAAAATAAAGTGGTTTAACTGCTCTCAAATGATATAGCTTTCATTTAATTTTGAGAGGATCACAGGAAATGTAGAATTGCGGCACACAGTAGGCTACATTATCATCAGTAATGATCTGCAGCTTCACTGTCAGCACGTTTGAGTTCCCCGTCAGTTTTAATCCAGGGCTGCGCTCATTGAGGGCTTAAGTGAGGGAAAAACAGCCAGATACCTGTGTTTATATATCAAGTCTGTAGCTATATAGCGTTATGACAAATCCGTTTACGTTTTTTATTAATAGTGACAATGTCCGCGGGATTTCCGTGAGCCGCGGGATTCCCCAAAAAGATTAGCCTCTGACCATTGCCTCTGATTTACAGGCTGAATCCAAAACCAGTTATAAACTTAGAAATGATCCAACTCCTTTGGACTGACCCGGATGTATTTCATGGTCGCTTAATAACAGCTGTCTAAATTAAGAAAGGAGGTCCAGAAAGAGCTTCAATGCTTCCTTCATACCTCCTTTAGCAAAGGCACATAGCCACAGCGTCGTATATCTGACTTTTATGGTTCACTGTTGAAGCTGCTGCTGTAAAACACCGCTTTGCGCACTTTTGTTTACAATTGTTTACAATTGTGAAAAACGAAACTAAAGCACCGCGGCATTCACCTTGTGTCAAATGACCCAGGGCGAATAAATGAAAAGGACGTGGCTTTGGTGGATTATTTTGCCATACCAGAACCAGAACCAGGACCAGACCAGGATCAGGACCAGGACCAGAACCAGAACCAGAACCAGGACCAGGATTATGGGTGGATTAGGCTACAGCTGTTGGAACTGTTGCGGTAGTTTTTTTCTGTTTTCAATAGGTCACATACACACTCTGTGCTGTTGTGTGGCGTTCACTGTGTGTGGTAAATCATTTAATATTGAACTTTAATGTTGTACAGCGCTCTTTATTTGCTCAGATTATTTTCTAAATTGTCCTGTTTCGTCGTTAAACGCAGCTTTATGGAAACACCACTGATTCTTTCCTTTGTCAATAAGGAACCTTTGTTGACCTCATGACGGAGCTCACAAACAGGAATCAGGAGCTATCAATTTCGGAATCAGTCAGAGAGACTGTTTTATCTGACTTTACTGGCCCCTGTCAGATCTGGTCCAGGGCTCCGATAGAAACATCCGGGACAGGAAAACCGGCTCCTGATCGACGATATGAAGATGACTAACTTTTTCTCAGAATTACATTTCTGATGGCTTCTGTTACATCCCATGACTTGTCTTCAGTTGTATTTTGATGTTGATGTGACACTCCCATCAGATATTGTTTTACCTGGAAGTGCAACAAAACATTGCCGTTTTATTACATTTTACATGTTACTACCAGTTTAATAAAGTTAGTATAAAGTATATAGTATAAAGTATATAGTATAAAGTATAAATTAAATATTTATAATTTTGTGAATTTTAATTTGATGGTTTAAAGCTGAGTTTACTCCAGAAAGGTTTTAAGAATTTAAAGTTTCCTGAAAGCCACAGTGATTAGCCATTGGCATCATCTGACTTGGTGTTAGGTAAGCATTACTATAGATTACAGGTATAACAGGTACTTTCCACACATGCTAGGGAATTACCATGTATACAAAACACCATCAGTTACTTATTCCACTTACTTATTAGTCCTTAACTAGTAAAGCTGGAGGTGGGAGAACACAGAGAGAAGGTTTAGGGGAAGTATTCCCTCAGCATCCAGAAGGACAAACAGGTAATGTTGTTATAAAGACTGCATTTTAGCTTTTTGTGTTCAAATGATGCCATTATAACAAACTAATGGGCTATGTATATATAAACGGTGTTGTAAATTATAAAATGTAAAAAAAAACATATATATATATATATATATAGGTCCCAGTCCCAATTTAGACTGAGATGAGTTCCTCCACAATAAAGCACTGCTTGTGATTTATTTTTTTGTTTTGTGAACAAAACTGCACAGGAGATTTATGGGTGTTGCAACAAAATAAACATCTTGTGATAAAATGATGATGTGTTGGTTTAGACATCAGTTGACTGTTATTGTTTTTTGTAATTCTCAGTCAGTAATGTAGTGCCATAACTATGTGAGAATAAGTCTGTAAAGGTTCACAATGTGATAAGAAACGCAGACCAGTTTAATGTGAAGTGACTGTAGTGATTGTATAAAGTGACAGTAAATAATAGTAAAATTTAGGGTATGTACAGTTTCATTATTACATATAAATAATAATGTTGATTAGATTGTTTGAGTTCCTGTTAAAATGCTTTGGTAAAGAGAAATCCCCTGTACTTCCACTTTCATTTCTGTCTCATACAAAACCTGGCTCCAGCCTGCTTCAAACATTAACTGGCTGTACGTGAAGAAGGATGTGGCTCCTTTTCAGCTGCTTGTTGTTTAAAGGTAAGTCACATGACGCTACTCACCTTTACATACACTTACATACAGTACATTATTACTATATATAATAGACACACCTTATTGTGTTTTTGTTCATTTTCATGTATTTGTTATTTGTAATTAAATGTTATGTTGTATGTAGTATCTTTAGTAGGCCTACTTGGTGGTGACAAACAGATGTTTTATCTCTAGCCTCGGCTTCACAGATAAGTGGGTCAGAAGATACTACAGCAGAATATGGCGAGGAAGCACACTTTAAATGCAAGCTGAATGATCCTACAGGTAAGAGTCAGTTTGGATTCTGGATTTTAGTTTTAGTACATATATAACATCCCTTTATCATGTCTCTATAGGTGTCGAGCAGGTCACATGGCAGAGGTTCTTTAAAGGTGACTCCAAAGAGAACTTGGCGACGTACAGCAAGCGTTTTGGCCAACTGGTAAATGAACCCTATCAGGGAAAAATCACCTTTACCGAGGCCTCCCTCCAGTCCACGTCTATAACTGTTCGGAATCTAACGTGGGACGATGAGCGCTGTTACATATGTTTGTTTAATGCTTATCCCGACGGCTCCAAAAGGCATCAGACTTGTCTCACTGTACAAGGTACAAGATGGCTGCTGACATAAACAGATGTGGATTTCTGATTTTGAGACAAAACAAACTTCTTGGTCTGTATTCGCAGGAGTGTCTGAGGTGAGGACAGAGGTGTACGTCCCGACTCTAGAACCTGAGGATGAGGACATTCAAGTAGTATTTAGCTGCTGTGCCACTGGTAAACCAGCTCCAGACATAAAGTGGGAATACTCACCTGATGCGACGGTTGTGGACGAAACGTCTTCCCTTTTGACCAACGATGACAGCACTTTCACCAGCTTCAAAAACATCACACTGCGTCTGACTCCCGGCTGGGACGGCCACGTGGACTGTCTGGTCAACCATGGAATGAAAGGACAAAAGAGGGAGTCCATTACATTCAAACGCAAAGAGAAGACAACAGTGAAAGGTATGTGTATATGTCTGACTGTCAAAACACAGGAAGGTAGAGACGTGTCAAAGTAAAGTGCACTAGAGGACAGTGCACTCTCATCAGCTGAGACACCTTTCAGTTTCATTTTAGCTCCATGTTTAGGTTTTGACTTCAGTCATTGTGCTCAGGCTGACATTACCCTGAATGAGACCAACATGACCGGAGGAATAGGGAAGTCAGGTCTCAGAAAAAGTCCCAGCTCTTTTGGTAAATGGTATTATTTTTGTTCTGAACCAGACTAACTTATAATGTGTTTTCTCTACTGCAGATGGAACAACACCTTCTTCTGACGTAGCCGTTATTACTGTCATCCTTATTGTTATTTTACTTTTGACTGCTGTCGCTGTTTTTTTTGTGTTAAAAAGGTAAGTATTTGTTCACTGGTAATTGTTTCATGGGATGATTCTATTTTAATAAAGCCTTTTTCTCTCATTAGGTTTAAACGCTCCTCAAGAAATGACTGTGTATTATGACACCATGACACTAACACTTCAGAGAACTTCTAGCACTTTATTCGCTTTATTTATTTTCTTCCGCTTAGGGGTCACGAGTGACTGGAGCAACTTTGGGCCTTAGGAGGGGTACACTCTAGACAATGGCCAGATAGTCGCAGGGCTGACCCGTAGCCATAGACAGACAGACAACCATTCACTTTCACATTTATTCACTAGAGACACTTTTAGATTTCCCAGCGGACCTACACATGCATGTGTTTGGACGGTGGGAGGACGGACCTGGAGAGAACCTACTTTAACACTGGGAGGACATGCAGACTCCTGACAGAAAGGAGTGGGTCGAAAGTGCTTGAGTCGCCCAGGGGTCAATTGGCAAATGGATACTTTGTATTTTTGAGCCATAAAAATATTTTTGCCTTGATGAGGTTTTTAACAAAAGTAGGAAGAAGCTTGTACTGGAAGTGACTGAGATAAAATGATTCATATGAGAGCGATGTAAAGAATTTTAAATTGTATTAAGTAGGAAGTTAATGCACTGGTTTATTTTTAGCAGGTGAAGCCTAAGAAGCAGATAAAAGTCAGGAAAGTATAAAAATCTAGTGTAGATTTAAGAATTTCATCCAATGTCCATCTTTGTCTATTCAGGGTTGAATCCACTGTTGTTTTTGTCTTGTACATGTTTATTGCACTTTAATACAGTTCAATCTGTTTATTTAATGGTTAATTATCTTCTTTATTATATTTATTTAATTTTATGCCATCTACACAAAACAGCATTAACAACATTTGAAATATGAATAAAGCATATGACTGTTACAGTGTGTGTCATTTTCTTTTCAACATAAAATTAACATATTCTGCAAACAATTTGACAAATGCAGTCGAAGGTCCGTAATAAAGCTACTCGGGCCCCTCCAGTCTTCATCTTTCTGAGTCTGACAGTTCAGGTCAGTCTCACGTGCACGCGCCCGCTGAGCCCCGCCCTCGGGTCGTTCCCTCTGTCGCTGCTCGGGTTCTGCCCACTTTTCCAGCATTGTTCAAATATTATCAGTGTGTGGAGTAGGCCTCTGACCAGGTCTTAGTTACACTTTAAGGAGGAAGGCTGCTGCATGGTAAATTGTATCGTGGGTTGATGTTACTTACCGCGGTAAAGTAAGATTGACGTTGGACGTAGGATATTTGGCTCCACACTTTCACCGGGAGGTTCAGATGTCTGTGTCCGACTACTGTGTCATGGTTTCGGCGAACTCACTCTGAAGCTCCGGCCTCAGCACAGTAACACAATAAACATCAATAAATGACGATCCCTGGAAATGAAGTAAATAAATAAATTTAATAGCTTCAAGATAAACAAATGTTTTTTTTCCAAACCCATTTAAAATAATAGATCTAATCTAGTGGCACCATGTACATCTCTTTTTTTTTCAACTTTTTGTTTCAACCTTTTTTTTTACATTTTATATATATTTTGTATGTAAAAGAAATGTGGATTTTTTCAATAGCTTTTAGGTCATGGGATCTAGTCACTTCAACCCACTTTATATTTATGTTACTAGCCTCGTAGTAGCCTACCATGCACACCTCTTTTCCCCCCAATTTTTTCTTTAAAAATCAAGGATTTTTTTCAATAGCTTTTTGGGAACACATGCACAGAAAATTAACTTAGGAAGGCAGAAATTTGGGAAGACCAATAAATCGGCACAATGATATAGTATGTGTGTGATTACGTTAGACAAAAGTAATTCGTGGATTTGCCCAGTCCACATACAGTATGCTTTGTGGATCTGGAGAAGGCATTTGACTGTGTGCTCTGGATACTCCCAGGGGCCCTTTGCTAAGGGCTGTCCGGTCCCTGTATAACCGGAGCAGGAGCTTGGTTTGCATTGCCGGCAGTAAGTCAGACCTGTTCCCAGTGCATGTTGGACTTCGGCAGGGCTGCCCTTTGTCACCGGTCCTGTTCATTATCTTTATGGACAGGATTTTTAAGCACAGCCAGGGTCCAGAGGGAGTCTGGTTTGGGGACCACAGGATCTTGTCTCTGCTTTTTGCAGATGATGTTGTCCTGTTGGCTCCATCAAGCCAGAACCTTCAGTGTGCACTGGGACGGTTTGCAGCCGAGTGTGAAGCGGCTGGGATGAAGATCAGCACCTCCAAGTCCGAGACCATGGTTCTCAGACTTGAAGGTGCTGAACCTCATCCTCATCGGTAAAAAGGCAGCTTGCCCCCTTCAGGTCGGTGGAGAGCTCCTGTCTCAAGTGGAGGAGTTTAAGTATCTCGGGGTCTTGTTCACGAGTGAGGGAAGGAGGGAGCGTGAGATTGACAGACGGATCGGTGCAGCTTCAGCAGTGATGGGGTCAATGTACTGGTCTGTCTTGGTGAAGTAGGAGGTGAGCTGCAAGGTGAAGCTCTCGATTTACCGGTCGATCTATGTTCCTCCTCTCACCTATGGTCATGAGCTTTGGGTCAAGATCCCGGATTGGATACAGGTGGCTGCAATGAGCTTTCTCCGCAGGATGGCGGGGCGTTCCCTTAGAGATAATGTGAGAAGCTCGGTCACTCGGGAGGAGCTAAAAGTAGAGCCGCTGCTCCTCCACATCGAGAGGAGCCAGCTGAGGTGGCTTAGGCCTCTGTTTTGGATGCCTCCTGGACGCCTCATTAGGGAAGACACCCCGGGGAAGACCTAGGACACGCTGGAGGGACTGTGTCTCTCAGCTGGTCTGGGAACGCCTCGGTATCCCCCTGAGGTGCTGGAGGAAGTGTTTTGTTTTTGTATTTTCATAAATAAAATTCATGTATAATCAGAAAAGAGAAAAAACACAATAAAAACAGGTGTGCGTGATTCCGACTAGTATTACAGGAATCAAGTTAATTTAGGGGAGTGGATAACATGCCATTGAAGCTAATGAAAAAAATCATTGAGATTTTGTACATAAAAATTCATATAAAATTTTAAAAAAGACAAAAGTGGAAAAAAGAGCTGTGCATGGTACTGCTAGGCTAGTACTATGAAATAAAAGTGGATTGAAGTGGCTAGTTCACATGACCTGAAAGCTATTGAAAAGAATTCATATTTTTGTACATACAAATTTATATAAAATTCAAAAAAAGAGAAAATTGGAAAAAAAAGGTGTGCATTGTGCCTTTAGATTAGATCTATTATTTTAAAGGGGTTTGGAGAAAATACATTTGTTTATCTTGAAGCTATTGAATTTATTTATTTATTTAATTCATTTCCAGTGATCGTCGTTTGCTGAGGGCGGGGCTTCCAGAGTGAGCTCGGCTCAATGAAGGGCCACACAGGTGTGTCACGTGCGGAGCCGAGAATCCAGCGTCCAACGTCATTCTGACTTCTGTTACTTTCACTTTTAATATGGCTCGTACCATTACAGCTCCTGGGGAAAATCTTTTATTACAATTTAATTTATTTATTTATTATACTATCAGTAATATATAGAATTATTATATACTTAAAGCCTACTCTAAGTGACACACCTCGTTTTTGTATTTGTCAGACTTGTAGGCTTCTAGCTCCAGGGACCGGTTTTAAATTCTAAATTGTCGTGACACCTGGCTCTATGGTCCATCCCTTTGTGGTCAATGATCACCTCCAAGTTTGAATTATGGCGCGTGAAGATGGCTTTGCTCGTTCACAGTGCAGTTTTACTTCTCTTTTTCTCACCTGTTGCTCTTTCTAAAGGTAAAGTATGACTTATTAACATTACACCATAGAATAACCTGATGGGGAAGGGGGCCTATTGTATATTCTATATTAAATAATAACTTTTAGTGAGTTATAATAAGTTAAGGACATAAGTGCTCAGACTATGTAATTGCCTTGTGCGTTTACAAGAAAATAAAATCACTGGCAGAATCTTTTTAGGGATAAAACTCACAAATAATTTAGGGCAAAAAAGACTTTTGAAATATTTTCAACAGAAAATGCCACAGCCCTTGTAATGATGTGTATATGTTTGAATAGGTCATCTTTCTATTATTATGTTAGTGTCATGTAAGCTAATATGTGCTGGGACTGTATGTATGAGACTTAAATAAAATAAAATATTAATTAATTGATTTATGTCAACACTACACATTCCACATTTGTGCTAATTTGAGAACTGACAATACAAAACTTACAATACAACAATACTTAACAGAATAGAAATTTTACAAATTTTAAAAACTCTTGATTTCTTAATTTGTTCTAATTAAAGTTTAAATAAAATGTCTTGCTTCCAGGTTTGAAGAGCAAGACTGAAGCACAACAGACTTTAGCAGTAAAAATTGGAGATGAGGCCTGTCTCAAGTGTCCGCTCACACGGTCCAAAGATGTCCTCCAGGTCATGTGGCAGAAGATTCTACCTGAAGAGGAGGTGACTGTCGCCTCTTGTCAGTCTGGCCGTCACGCACTCAACCCGGGTTACTCTGGTAAAATTGAACTTAGAGAACCTGGGCTGCGGGATTGCTCCATAGTGGTCAGGAATGTGACGAGGCAGGACGAAGGCTGTTACCTCTGTCTGCTCATCAGCTCATCTGAAGTTGCAGTCAAGTTCAAAACCTGCCTTCAGGTGTATGGTAAGGACCAGCCAGGATCAGAATGCATGACATGTGTTTATTTTAGAGTCAGTGATTGTCTTTGAATGAGTCTGTGTCTTGTATAGGCTCTAGTAATGTTTGTTCTTTGCAGAGCTGCATGGACCTTTCCTAAATGTCACTGAATCCAACTCCAGTGGGGACCTGGTTGTGTCCTGCTCAGCCACAGGACGTCCTACTCCCAATGTTACATTAGATACCCAACAAATCATCTGGACACATAATGAGACTGTTATTGTGACGAACAGTAACGGCTCTGTGACTGTCAACACTTCTGCTGTTCTGGCTGCTTCTCACAGGAACGAGACTAACGTGAGGTGTTCTGTCAGGTCACTGTTTGTCTCTGAGCAACAAGTGTTTAAAACCATTTCAGGTGAGATGCATTTTATGAATAAAACTATATTTAGAGAGCACAAAATCTGACAAAAATCTGAATGTATTTAAAAAGAGCTCCTTAAAGAAGGAATAAGCGGCATTTATTTCATGTTTGGTTTGTTTGTACAGGTTTTGTTTTGGAATCTGAACCAAACGCTACGGATTACAGTAAGTTTAGCCCTGTTAAGTATGACACTGTTACTCTCAATTATTTGTTATATAGATACATTTTTCTCTTAGGCTTGATCATCATGGCTTTGTTTATTGTCCTGGTCTTTGGTTGTGTTATTGTCACAACAGTCCTGGTTGCCCGGAAAAAACAAAAGAACAGGTATTTTACCCTGAATATATTTTCTAGTGGTACTTCTGCTGCCATGTTAACTATTGTTATATTCCATAGAGATATTGAAGAGAACGACAGGAAGACAAAAGAAGTCACTTTTGAGTAAGACACTATACATTTTAATCAAACATAAATGTAATCCTGTTTTTATAGTTCATTCTCAGCTGTTTAGTTATAGACTGTACTGTCTTATTGTATTTGTAAATCATGGGCTCAATGGCTTTTCTGTCTCTAGAACACCTTCGAGAGGACCTCTGATCAAGGAAAATGTACAAGTGCAGAGCCCAGGGACAGACCTAAAAAAGAGATCAAATCGGCAACGAGGGTCTCCACGTTCAACACCGAGATGTCTTTTTAGTGATGAAGTAAAATGACATTCAGACTGTGCCAGCTTTAGGACAATGCACAACAATTCATGACTCAATTGTCTTTTCTCTGTTTTGTATTGAATCATTGTATCGCTGGATGGTAAAAAAAAAGTTGGATTGTAATAAAGGTTCAAAGGTTCAACAGTGTTTATTGTCATGTGCACAGACAGAAAACATGTTTACCTGCACAATAAAATTCTTACTTTTCTTTCCACATTAAAATGATGTATAGTAAAAAGTAAAAATAGTAGCCCTGTTGGGCCGGTAGGCATACTGCAGGGGTCAATAGTGTCTACTCTGAATATGATCCAGCACCACTCTCTCGAAACACTTCATGATGATTGGACTGAGTGCCACTGGCTTGTAGGCGTTCAGGCAGGTTGGTGGGTTCTTCTTAGGCGGGCGGGATGACGGTTGTGGTCAAAAAGCAAGAAGGAACGATGCACTGGCTGAGGGAGAGGTTGAAGATGGAGGTGAGAACATCCGTAAGCTCAGTGGCACATGCAGTGCTCCTCAACTGTCTGTAAATCTCCACACTACGAGTCTTTGACACACACACACACACACACACGCGCACGCACGCACACACACACACACACACACACACACGCACACGCGCACACGCACACACACACACACACACACACACACACACACACACACACACACACACACACACACACCTCCCCCTTTAGCCTCACCGGACGCTGCAGTTCGGTCACGTCGGTGAACAGAGAGTGTCTGTAGCTGAATGACGTCCTCTGGGACTTTGTCTGAGAGCCAGGTCTTTTTATTTACTATCTATGGTGATAATCAGAGCTCAGCACTCTTTCATTTCCGGTTGAGGAGCAAACACGTCTGCCTCGGGGGCGCCATTTTTATAAAGTTGTGTAAACGTAAGGAGGCTATTATTTGGATGTCCCTTTGATATCCATTATACAGTGAATTTTTTTAAATACATTTTGTGGGAGTTCTGTAATTTTTTCTTATTTTCTAGTGTAGGTGCTAATTAGTTATTTAGCAAAGTCCGTTTGCAACTGGTTCACGGTTTGCTGTCACCATCTTGTGGTTAAATACTAAACTGCAGCCCATTATGATTGCCTTTTAATGTTTTTACACATTTTTGTGTCGTTTGATGACTAATTAGATTTATAGGCTATGCTACTGGTTGACACAAAACCATAATAATCCAAACCAGTAATTAGACGAAATTTAGATAAAAAGACACAAACATTGCAAAGATAGTTAGCCAGTGATGACATTTTACTAAATGTGACAAAACTGTCAAATTGCAAAGTGAGTGGACTTTACAGTGACAGCCAGTGAAGTCTGGCCCGATAACTTTGGTACATTCTGGTTTGACAAAAGGAGGGCAGTGCAATGGGGTCAGGGAATATTACATTAACAATGGATCTTTACATTTCTGTTCATTAAAACTAAAAATGTAACCATATGCATTTTAGATATCTGGTGGAGAGTACAGTGAAAACAAGGACAATACAGAGTTTAAAATATTACCCGGCTGTGCATCTTTTTGGTCTGGGCTCAACTTGAGGCATTTATTCACATGTGTTTGTTAAAAGTAGACTGTGATTGATAATTGTGTTTTTACATTTACAGTGGCCATTTAAGGTATGTTTACATTCTTAGTGCAGGGGAGTGATAGTAATGGTTATGTTACTACAATAACAAAAAGTGAATAATCATCTTTACAGTCTGGTATTAAATTAACTCAATGAAGTAAACTCAAATGACAGATGGTGACTGAAATAGAAAAACCTACAATGCAATAATACCTATGTATTAAATTTTATATATGTAAAATACACAAGTTGCCAAATTAAACCTGGTGGATGTTAAAAAACTGTTTCCTGTTGATGGATTATTAGTTTTAGCTTTATGTACTTTAATGATGCTATTTTAAGAAATGACCTTTAACCTACAGAAGAAACAGAAGCTGAAGCTCAGTTTTTATCCATAACAATTTTCAGTCTGTTTTGCATATTTTAATATACAATTTACTCTCAATCAATAATAATCAATAAACTTTAGAAAACACCCGGGTTATGACCACTTTCAGTCACATTCCACACATAATAGTTTAAAGTAGGCCAATTCAAAAGATAAATAATGTTGGCATTTCAACTGCCCCAGTAGAAAAAGCCTTCACGTTTCACACAATATATAATTTAGTTACATTCAATTCACGTCACTGCCACATAATTAGAAAATGTGTTTTTGTTGTTTTTGATGAAAATACCATAAGAACAATACCAAAGCTTTAATGTGGACTCCAAAATCAGCTGTTCTCTGTAAAACTCCACAAAGTTTAAAAGTCACCTCAGATGCTGCTCATGTCTATTTTTCTTTTTATCAAATTCAGTAACAATAAGAGGCCAAGATGAGACGATGTGGAACAGCAAAAGCACAACTGAAGCTCACAGTTCCAGAGGGTCCTCCAGACATGAATACATCAGTCTTTGCAATTCTGAAGCTGAAAAGCAGATCAAAGGCAGTGGTTGCTTCTTCATCTTCTGTGTACTTATAGTCTTGTTCTGGTACGGCTAAACCTAAAACCTCATCATAGAGTTCCAAAGGCAGTGCGGGTCCTCATTCTTGACTTGCACAGGTGAAACATTGTAATACTATGTAGGAACAAAAAATGGTGCAAAAGAAGAAAAGCGGGGAGCAATAGTGTACCCATAATAAATTAAACACAACACTGCAAAGTGAGTCTGTACTGTAGATTCCAGTGTCCGCCTTCACGACAGAAGGGCTGGTTATCAGTACTTTTTATTCTAGCCCGAAAGTGCTGGTTTCTTCTACCGCTGTCAGCATCTTCTCATAGAGCATCGAGAAGGAGGGGTATGGTGGAAGGTCTAACCGATTGAAACAAGTGTGAGCTCTGGAGGAGGAATCAAAACAGACATGAATTCTCTTGAACAGAAGCTTTCATTCACAACCATACAATTGACTGCCATCAGAAAAAAACTCATTTTTTACAGAGGAGTATTTGGGTTTGAGTATTGTGCTGTCACCTGGGCAATGCTGTGACTTTGCCCCACTTCTCCACACAGAATCTGCGAGGTCCATTGCTTCCTCGAAGAGCTGCAAAGCCTTCATATGGAATACTGGAAGTGCCTGTCACAAACTGAAGCACAAAAATTTAAAACAAAGATGCCACAAAATTACTGAAAAGAAATGACCAAAAACAAAGCCTACCTGCAGCAGTCGAAGTCTCTGTTCATTGTTGAACCTCTCCACAGCTGCCCAGAACCACCTGATCACAATGTGGTGGTCATGGTAACCTAGAGATAACACACTCTCTTGTAACCATGGTAATGAATTCAAAAGCTTCCAGAAATGAGAACTTTTATCTCTCCACAGCATTTTGTCACATTTCCTTGAGAAAAGCAACATGGTTGACAGTGCATTTGCATAATGACAAAGGTTATCAAGGATTCTGTGAACATTCGACAGTAAATCCTTTGTTCTTTCCTGTCCTACCTCCTCTGTACTCTGTGCTGTTCCTCCAGTCTGACAGGTCAATCTCAGCCGTGCCAGCAATCACCAGCTCTAGTTCTCGAGCGTCAAACACTGACACCAGCCTTGCATCCACCACCTCAAATAAAACATCACAGTGAAGAACTATTGTACAAAAACAAACAGTGAAGTAATGATTTGTTTGGAGAAACTTTGTCATACCTCACAGAAGCCCCGGACCAAGCTTTCCGTCTGCTGGACCACTCCTCTCTCTATCCTCCATTTTACCATGCGCTCGATGTACTCTTTCTTGTTCTTTTCTGTAACAGGGATGTTGGCTCCTCCAGGCTTCAGCTCCCTCTCAGTAATCTAAACCAACACACAACAAAGTCAAATTAATTCCTACCTTCACAAGCCTTTTATCGTTGAAATCTGGTAGCTGCTTTGTATATTGTTGAATCATAGAAACCCATGTAAATATAAATATAAACTTGCATTAGTCTTTAAATACAATATATCTACAAAACCTATCTACAATCCTGCTCAAGTCAATTTCGTTTTGAGCGGACCTGTCCAAAGACTTCTTCATTGACGGTAAACGTGAGGTCCAGCATGTCTTCTATGTCGTTGTCCTTCATCCACTGGAGAGACTGGTGGAACTCTTCATCCAGATACTCCAGATCACTCAGTTCACATGAACTAAAGAAAAAACAACCGAGTCAGTATGTATTCTCTGCATGAAGATGATGTAATAATTGTATTGGACCTACATGCGCAGTAGGCCTTTATAGAAGGGTCTGGTGAAGAAGGCATCAAGTAGATACTGATGAATTAAAGCCAAGCCGAGGATACGACCGCTAAAACGGAACCTGAACAAAACAAATGTACATTTCCTATTTTATCAACTGTCCCATATCTCTCGGTTAAGCGGTATGTGTCTAGTAAGAACATACCATTCGTGATGATTGTCAACAAAGGCGGACATGGGGCTGATCTGAACAGTGTAGGTGTCATTGGCTGAATACTCAAACAGACCATAGTAGGGGTTGAAAAGCTCTCTGGACACCAGGAAGAAGAACTCTCTGGAAGGTCCACTGTAATCCAACCTATAAAAGACACATTTTAATCACTTATCTTTCCTTCTCATGTTACTGATTATAACACATTTATATGATCTTTTTCTACTGATCAAATACATTGAGAGCTTTTTATCCTGAGTCAACCACTGTTAGACTCACCCCTCTTCCCCAACAAAGCTGACATAGAGCTTGCTGCGCTGCAGGTCTTTACGGGAATAGCACATGATCTGATTGAAGGCGTCTTCCAGCAGATGGTCTCGACGAATGATAAGTCTGAGAGTAAATAGGCTGGTTTATTGACAGACCAATCACACACATAAAAACAACTTAAGTGTATGGCTGCATATACTTTAGTGCACATACTTTAGCTTCCCCGGTCCTTGGCCATAGCCTTTTGTTTCAAGCTTCCTGTAGAAGTTGCGTAATTTGGCCTCGAAATCTCTCTTGTACGGAGCTGGGGCTCTGGCGTTCGCTCTCTGGGTACCTAGATGGCGGAAAAGAAGTGTCAGTGTTGTATGCCACAGTTTCAGTTTCTGGAAATGTTATTTTTTCTACAGTTGTAAGAAAAGTAACATTTTTGGATGCTAAATGTTATCACAAACATTCAAACTTAAAGAAAGCCTGCTGGTGTGAATACATAGCTCCTAGTGTTTGTGGAGGAGTTACCAGGAGAGTTCTGTGGGGAGGAGACCGGGGATCCCCGAGGAGACTGGCAGTAGCTGGGATGCAATAAGGCGTGAGGAGGCACATAAGACATAACTTCATCTTCGAAAAGACTGCAAAATGAATCAAGAAAGCAAACGGAACAATGAGGATGGAGGAAGGAAGGAAGGATGCAAGCATTATGAAGAGGAAGCCAGAAGGATGATCTCACCTCAGAAGTATGACAAGGTCGGCATCTCCTGACAGCCTGGCCAGTCCTGACACTCCATCTGTGCGGATCAGCTGCACCTTCTCCCTGTTGTCATAGTAACTTTTAACTACAAACTGGAGCGATTCACGCCTCTATGTTTTTGAGAGCTTCAAAGTGTCTGTGGTTTACAGGAACC
Source organism: Neodontobutis hainanensis (assembly GCA_024349245.1). NCBI lineage: Eukaryota > Metazoa > Chordata > Actinopteri > Gobiiformes > Odontobutidae > Neodontobutis > Neodontobutis hainanensis. Next base: position 842,027 of record JALDNG010000001.1, on the reverse strand, counting down.
ACAAAGACTTTTGCCATATTAAGGCATTTCTTTGTTGTTTTTCCAAATGATCTCTGTCTTAGTAGTTTATAAATGTTGTCTTTCTAATGTCCTTTGAGTCCAAGCTGTTTTGATCTATAAGGGGTACTGTTATGTGATTGGTTGAATTGTGTACCTGAGTGAATGGTTGCGGCTTAGGTCGGGCTGTCTCTCTTGTAAAATCTCAAAGATGTTGGGTTGTCGTAGAAACGCCACAATCTTGTCATTATAAGCTGAAAAAAAAAAAAACGTCACACAAAGTCTGTTTTATTATGTTTTTTTTAGGAGGATTATTTAAAAGCTTGTTCATGTTTACTGACCCACTGGCACGACGTCCTGGCACTGAGCTCTGCTGGACGAGGTGAAGGTGCTCGAGGGCCGAGGCAGGACAGGCGGTCCGCCGTGACGAGGGTCCTCACCCGCCTAACAAAGAGTATAAATTAGGACTGCACAATATATTGCAAATGTATTGGAATCGTGACATTATCAGTCTCAATATTTGTATCGCAAAGAATGACCTGTATTACGATAACGTTATACACTTCCATTTTATAGACAATATTTTCTGTAAAAAACCTCCAAAATTGTCTAAACAAAGGTCTAAATCAAACTGGGCTGCATACAGATTAATAAGTCCTGGTTTAGACCTGGTTCATTCCTACATTTAGCCCCAGTTTAGACCCGTTTAATCCTGGCTTAGTCCTAGTATATCTTTGTTTCTGAATTCGCTCTTGCTTTGACGAGTGGAAGTTAGTCTAGTCCAGTCTATTTGAATGCTCTTTTTCTTACGTAAAAGAGCATTCAAATATCACAGTGAATATTGTTATCGTGATATTTACAGTAGTTATTGTATATATATCACACTTTTCCAATATTGTGCAGCTCTAGTATAAATAAAGTCATGTTATATCAGAATTGCTGTTCAATCATTTCAGCAGCATCGGCCAAAGTGGTCATTGAATAGCTTTAAAGGAGAATTGTGTTGGGTCAGTTTTATACCACAATATTTGACACAGTGCACCTTTAATTCTACAAAACAATGTGCGTGAATACGATGTACTCCTAGAACCTTAGCACTTAAGTCTCACCTACCATAATAAGACAAAAGTGGCAAAACTTCAATCCCAGTGCGTGTCTCACCATTCGTCGTGGGCTGACCTCTCCTGCACTGTGGCTGCGTTGGCGTGTCAGGTGATGTCTGTGAGCCAGGAGGCTTGGGGGCCTCGCGCTCTGGAGGGGCAGCCGGGGGTCGATGAAGGTAGTGGCACGGCAGTTATGATCCACAAAGAAAGGCTGTTAACCAACATACGTACACATAAAATAAAAAGGTTTGTTCTGGTTTGTTCAGCTGTGGGAAATTTGTGAATGTGTGATCTGTACTTTGCCGGTTTGGTCCTGCTTCATCTCCCAGCCTCTGGGCAGCTCCAGCTGTTTGTTCGCGAACATATTCAGAAACGCCACCAGGTCCCTGTTGTGCTGATAGCGCTCAAAGTGGTGAGCATCGCGCCGAACCTTACTGATCATATGCTTCAGACATGTGTTGGTGGTGAACATACGGTAGGCACTCTGAGAGACAGACAGCAGGGGGCAGACGAACAAGATAGAAGAGGAAGAAAGGGAAGTGTTGAAAATAACCAACACAACCAACAGAGAAACGGGAGCTTTGTAGAGTAATTCCAATATTATTATTCTTACTTGATAATCTTGATTGTTACTTGTGAGTGATCTTTTAAGAGGTTCACTCTTGTTGTACTAAAGACCACAAGTCATGACTGAGACAAGACTTTTAGGAACTGAGACTCAAGACCAGTGCCTGATCCATGGGAAGAGATACAAAAGAACAGTTCTAAAAATGAAATAATGAACTATAAGTGCAACCCTAGCCCCACAGTTGCAGTAAAATCCATTTCTTCATGTATGAGACAGAGACATTACTGTTTGCATATACTAATGTATCTTTAAATAATAAGGAGCTACGGTTTGCTCATTCTACAAGCTAAATAGCCTAAATTGGGAAGACCTCAAAAAGAAATGAGTAAGAAGAGACAAGAGAAACGAGACCAAACAAGAGTCCGTACAAGGTTGGAATGCAGCACAGTGAAGAAGTCGGGGCTGGTGAGAAACTTGGCGCTGGGAGACTGAAGAAGGAGGCTGAGACGAGACCTCGAACTAGTCTGAGGCATGCTGTTGTCCCTCCGCAGCTCTATAACACAAGAAAATGCAGATTTATTATCATATTTCACAACTATATGGACTATGGAATATTTGAAGTGCAGGCAGGATTACCTGCAATAGAAGGCTGCATGTCTGTCTCATCTGGGAGAAGCTCATTGGCTGGCTGCTCCTCTGGTCGGCTGTCATTGGTCATCGTCCTGCGAATACTCTGATACCTGGACATTGTGTTGGAACCCTTGTGTTAACGGACAGCAAACTGACAGACCAGCTTTAGTCGGTGAAATGTGAGGTGTTGTGACCTGCGGTTGAGCTGCTCCATCTGCTGTATGGAGTCGGACCTCTGCAGGGTCTGCGGGGCGGGGGGAGCGGTCGGACGCTGCCATGTGGTGGTTCGGTTCACGTGGTCGACATAGAAGATGCGGCCGTGGCTGTCGATACGAGCCTCCCAGTCTGGTGAAGGGAGGGAAAAAAAAAAACACATGAGGACAGGCAGGCAACTAATCTGATCCATCTGTTGGCTTGTGGTGATGTTGGAAATGTGTTAACAGGGTGTTAAAATAAAATGTGAAAGAATAACAAGACTCCCTAGAGCAGAAAACCTGTAGTGTTTAGTACAACTGCACTCCAAAGCATTCTAATATTACAAAATTAGTCCTAGTTTTTCAGTTGCATTTGGGCAATAATATGTCAAGCACTTGCTGGTATTTGGAAAAATGTTGCATTATGGCAATATAACAAGAGGTGTTGGTGCACAACCAGAAGGAATTACCAAACTACCTGTTACTGATGGGATTATTATCAAGACAATAATGCGAAAGATACAGTAAGTCTTTAGAATGGACTTGTATAAAACATAATTACATCGAGCACAGACTCACTTGGCGGCAGTGGCTCATCCACTCGCTGGTATCTGCTGATGTCATGGCGGACAGATGGCAGTGAGCGAACAGACTGGTGCCCATTGACCTGAGCTGTGTCACCTACAAATAGACACATAAATCCACACATGAAAAATGAAAAAACAAAGAATATAGGAGTATTTTATTTTATTTATTTATTGTATTTTATTTATAATCAGAAATTAAGAGTTATTTTGCGGTCAGTTGTCTTCATTTCTTCCTCCCTTCAAAACTGTTGTGTGCGATTATCTAATAGTACTCAGAGGTTAAATAACCACAACTGTTCTCTCTGTAATCCAGCAGCTTTTGGCAGCTGCGGGGCACTTGTTCTGCTGCACAGTTCAAATAAAACTGAGGTCTTTCAAAATCCCTCACTGCTCAATCCTCAGATCTGGAGACAGGCCAGGCAAAATTTGGCACTCAGCACTGTAGGATTTGGCTCATGCATACTAATGAAAATCCACAGAACATGTGTTCCACCTGTGGTTCTCTCTGGTGCTGTCCCGCTCTCAGCCTCTCGGGCTCTGGACCCGTCCTGGTTCTGGGACACACCTCCAGAGGCCTGCAATGAGAGTCTCCTCCTCCACACATCCCCTCCCTCCTCCTCCCCCTCCTGCTCTTCCTGTTCAGGCGTGACACTGGCTCTGGCTCCTGTAAACAGGTGGATGTAAGCATGACTGTGCAGCACCACTTTAGACTGAATTAAACGACCTTTTAAGAAAACATGTACCAGCTTCAGATGGTGCTGCCTGGTTGGCTGTGGTGCTGCTAGTAGCTGCTGCTTCTGCAGGACCGTTTGCCTCACTACTCGAGGACTCCACTCCTTCTTCTTCTGCTTTAGGAGCTACTTCTTTTCCTGTATCCACCTCCTGTAACAAATCAGGGAACACTTGGTATTAATAAATATTGTAAGCAATGCAGACTAAAATACAGATATAGTTGTGTCTTTTGTTTATAAAGTAACTTTTGACAGAAAGGAGTTTATGTTAGATTTGTTATTTTATTCTAAGGAAATAAAAATCTAAGGACATAAACAAAGAACACTTAATTTTATACAGTGTCAGCTCATATAGGTAATACAGCTTATAGACATAGCTGATTTACAGAATTTCTATCTGAAATGTTCTCCGTCAAAGCCAATTCTAAGAACCACAATTAGCACCGTCACTGATGGATCCTAATTGATTTCTATTATCATTCATTATGAATACTAATTACTGTATACTAATGTCTGACAATAAATCATTCCCTAGATGCTGTATGTGGGAACTAATTTAGTACAAGTAGAATTAAGAGTTCATGTATCTATAGTTTCAAACCTCTATGGGTGACAGAAGACCACAGCTCAGAGCAGTGCTGCAGAGTACTTCCTGGTTTGCTGTTGTCCTGCTCTGGTCCTGGCAGGTACACTCCACATCTGAGCCCTCTGTGATGCCTGCAGCTCCTTCCTCTGTACCTGCAGCCTGGGATGAACCAGACACTGTTTCTGCAGCTGCGTCTTCATTTCCTGATGCACTTTCAGCAGCGGTAATAGTCCCATCCTGAGTCTGGTCTCCAGCTGGATCAGCTGAAGCCTCCTCAGGTGCTGCAGATTCAGACTGACCACCTGAAGATGAACCTGCCTCTGTGGTGTCACCAGACAAACCTCCGACCTGTTGCTCTGCTTTTGGAGCCTCATTTCTTTGTTGAGACTGAGCCATTTGGGTTTGGTCTTCTTGTTGCTCTGCTGTCTCCTCGTCCTCATCCGAGTCTATGTGCAACATGGCGTTAAGTCTAGTGTCAGTGGGAAAGCTGGAGCGCAGTTTCGGTAAAGGTCCTGCTAGAGGCCGCTCAACTGGGCACCTCGGAGATTCGATAGCATCCAGATAGTCATTGAGTGATACCTGGCGGTAGGTATGGCTGCCTACTCCCAGATCATCGTCTCTCATTTGTCCAGGTTCAGCCCACATAGAGTCATCATAATAACAGGCACCATTGACCAGCAGGGAGCCCTCTTCAGAGCCAGTGGGAGAAGCTCCACATGTGACACGAGACGAGGAGGAGGCCTGAGGGAGGTCTTCATCATCGGAAGGACTGCCAGGATCCCCATTTACTGCTCCGTCTAACATTGTTCCCACTGCATCAGGAGAGCCTTCTAGGTTCACAGAATATTATTTGCATAAGAAAGTGTGCAAATTTTGATGCTAGTTAGAATGTTTTCCATTACAATTACACACCTTCATGTCCAGTGGAGGTGATGGACACTCTGAAGTGCAGATGGCCACTGACATGGTCCGTAGGGAGGCGACGACACAGGCTGTAGCTCACAGGCTGATCACTGAGGATAGGCACACAGACACATCACTAGACAATATGACTAAATATTGTTTTAAATGTATTATTTGTTTGGTAGATTTATGTGAGGGGGTAAATTAGCTTTACATCGTGGCTCCCTGGTGTTGTCCTGACCTGCAGATCAATAGCTAACCAATGCAGTAACAATGAGATGATTGGGATGCATTGACCGATATTGGCTAAATGTTGCGTCACTGCAGTTAAGTGACAGTCATATATTTAGCTCTCGTCCTCTGGGCTCTTCTCAATCCGTCTTAGAATGTTCTGTTCTGTTTGCTTTTTCCAAACTGTAATTGTTATTGCAGCTAAACAAGCAAGTCACCAATGAACATACTCCGTGGCTGGTCCATCCAGAAGTCGCTGAACTGGAATAATCAGCTGACCCAAGAACCTCTTGATAATTGGCCGGCTCTTGGAGAACTTATCCTTCACTTCGATTTCCAGCACGTCAGTCATTAGAGCCACAAAGGTGTATTTCTGCAGTGAACGCAGACTGATTAAGTGCTGCCTGGACAAACAATGACACTTGATATTGGATAGATTTGTGCTCACCTCTCCGTGCCACGCAGGGTTTGTGGTGTTGGCGATAATTGACGAACGTCTCTCGTGCCCATGGTGTGTGAACTTGGAGAGGCCGCTCCTCTTCCCGGGCTGAATGGACATCTTTAGATATGGGTCGGGATTGAAGAACATGCCCTTCTTTAGGCCGACTGCTGCAATGTCTGATGAGGAAAACAATGAACGAATAAACATAAATAAAATGAAAGTAGACAAATAAACTCTCATCTAAGTCAGCTCTTATTTTGTTGTTTAAAGCCTGTTAAACTTGAGCAGCATAACTTGTAACATGAAATAGTATCCCTTGTTTATTAATAGTAGGTACAATATATTGTAGCAGTGTACAGTATTTAATGGAATCTTAAATGTTTTTATTATACAGCTCATCATTGCTGCAGTGAGAGACACTCTTACCTGATAAAGTGAAGCTGACAAGTTTCCGGCAGTGCTCAGTCCCCGAATGGTCTTCTCTTTGTCCTTCACTGCCCACCTGATAAGAAAATAAAAAGTTATAAAAAAATATCCTCTCTTTATAAAAACTGAGTGCCAAGTTATAATTAAAGCTGACTGCCTCATCTTCCCTTCACACAAAAGTCTCATCTGTCTTACTCTCTGTCGCCAGCAGTCCAATGGCATCCTGAGTCGTTGCTGCTGAATCTGGACGCATCCCTGATCTAAACTCCTCTAGCCACGTTAGCACAGGGACAAAAATATTCCGCTCATTAAAACTGTAAAGCTTTACTAGCCTAGCCTTGAGCAGTAAAAATATGCTAAAATGCCATTACTTTGAGTTTTCTTTTTAAACAACTTGTACCCAACTAGAGACTACTATGTGTGTTTATTTAGACATTGTGTCAGCTGAAGGAGGAGGAGAATCTGGGGTTGATAATCTGATCACCGCCCTCTGGAAACCAATCAGATGGCAGGATTAGAGATGTGGCAGTTTCATATCGGAGTAAATCACACACACACACTCACAGGGGGGAGAAAAAACAAAGGGAAAAACACCACATGGCTGAAAGAAAAGGGGAATATAAACTGAAGAGCAGGCTGTTCATAGGACACTTACTGTTACTCCGGGGTTCTTGACGATGATGCAAGGCGTTGTTGCTCGTAATGCTCCACTTACACCGTGATAGTACTTAAAGCAGATCTTTGTCTCCGCTGTGGAGGGATCATACATGTTTAATCTTTACTTCAATTTGGTGAAATGTACATGATATAAGTAGATTACAACCTGTGGACTGTGTTTAAACAAAACTGAAGGTAGGATAGTAGGGCAGTCTACCGAGTCTATTAAAGATTTTTGTGTGCTCGGAGAAATGGGTTAAGCCCCTCTCCTTCATCCGCTGCTCCGTTCTTATTTTTATCTTGGACATTAAAAATGCATGCATGCACCCAATTAACACAGGGCCAGTGCACAGAGGCCACTCACGCTCCATGAAGTAGGGTCCCGGCTCCAGTCTCCACATGACCTGTCCTCTCTGGGTGCCATTCACACCGCGGTTTTTGGAGTCCCACACGTTGGCCACACATGTCTCATCTGCATAACACACCAAATGCCCTGTTAATTCAGTGATTTACAGTACATCTCACATCTGACATATCCTGGTTCATGGTTACTTAAATACAGACATTGGTACAAAAAGGAGTAGATAATGAGATAACGTAAATAAAGGTAAAGTGCAACCCTAAAGTATCTCCTGTTGATCCAATAAACAATCAATAGGGGTGTTATTGCCAGACGAGCAGCACACAGGAAACACCCAGGGCGGATGCTGCTTCCTGAGGGAAACTCTGCCTCAGGTGATAAATCGTCCTCCCTCTGATGTCTGTGCTACCATCAAACATTTATGTTGCTGTACCTTGTAAAGAATGACAAATGGCCGATGTCCTTATGGGTCAATGCTGATGTCTGTCACACACACTTACTGTATAGGCCTTCCCTTCTGTCACTCCAGGTCACCATTATTAAACCAGGCGCCTTTGTGTCTGACCCATGTGCACCTACCTGCTGCAGTCATACAGCTATCATATATACTGTTTAAACAGAAGACACATCCAGAGACAGGCAAGTGAGGTTATAGAGCTCATGTAGCTTCATGGACCTTGGCTGACAGCCAGGCTGGAAACAGGGCTTGTCCCTGGAGAAAAAAAAAAACAGAAATCTCCCAGAAACCCTCAGCCTGGGTCAATAGGAGTCATGAGCTGCTGCTGAGCGGGCTGGGAAAAGAAGAGATCCCCTTTCACTAAATTTCTCTTGCTTCACTGTCCACATGCACTCACTACATCTCGCAAAGAACCCCCTGTAAATTGAGATGACCTCAGCTTTTGTAATATCTGTAAAAGCTGCTGTTTCACACTTGCAGACAGGGCATCACTCGGTTTAGCACACCCTAAAGGGGAAAAGGATGCACCGTTCATCCAGCCGTCATTCATCAGCAGAGGCACAGTGTAACATGAGACAACACGCTGCTCTTAAATGCTACTGATGTTGAGTCAGCATCACTTTTCATCACAATACGATGCTGCCTTCCTCTCACAAATACTCACACATACACAATCCATTAGTGCTTAATGTAACACGGGGCTGCTGTAATGCTCCATCTTTGAGGGGTAAGTTACATGTTGCAGCCTCCTCTATATCACTATCCTACAGTGATCACTAGGCAGACAGAAAGATGGGGCGTAAACACAGTTGACTGTTGACTGCAGTGATAAGCTGGAAAATATAAAATCTTTTAACCTCAACAAATTTGTTAATTCCTTTCATCATTAATTTTCTATCTGTTAGGGGCCGCTTTGGCTGTGGGACGTGGTACACCCTGAACAATTGCCAGTTAATCACAGAACATCAAAACAAATGTCAATAAAAAAGAATGCAGGTGATTTGGTCGCATAATTGACATAATTTCTGGTATTGCAATGAAAAAAATAAAAATAGCGAATTAGCAGCATTAGTCTAGCAGTGTCTACAAGTTAATGAAGCACAATTGTGTCAAAACCTTGTAAGAACACCATGACAAGGAGTTTAGACCAAACTAAAGTAAACTGTATTGCATGTAAGTAACCGTATAACTGATTCAGAGCCAACCAGTAAAGGTTAAGGCTAGTGATGCTCACCGATGTGATACAGGCCGATCCAGTCAGTTGCATCCACTTCCTCTTTGATATCCCAGAAGATGACCAGGTGGCCCAGGCCCAGGGTTAGCTCATATGTAGATGCTGTCAGCGATGACCGACTTTCTGACGTCACCAGGTCTGTGTCACTATTGGCCCGCTGTAACCCCATCCCTGCACTCTCCGGCTGGACTCCTGATGTCATGGATGAGGAAGAAGAGGATGTGGAGGTGCTGACCACTCCCTGGGCCGACAGGCTGCGCAGGTTTTCCGGTCCGATAGTGTATGGCCGGGAGTGCGGGGTGCGTCGACGCACTGCCAGCAGGTGCTCCCTAGCACTGCCATTGGCCGAAGATGAAGATGTTGCAGAGGATGAAGAGGAGGCAGTGGCGGCTGCGGCCATGGTTAATGCTGAATGAGGGGGAGGGGAGAAGCGGAAGGGGGAGGAGAGCTGGTGGGCGTGATGGTGGTGGTGGTGATGATGATGATGTGGGTGATGGTGAGGGGAGGATGGGGCAGAGGTGGAGGGATGGGGGCGAGGGCGAGGGGGGAGGACCGCCGTTGTCAGGGAGGGCCGAATGGTGGAGGTCAGGTGGGGGGGGTGAGAGAAAGAAAGTAAAGAGGGAAGGGGGACAAAAAGAAGATGATTAATGTAGCGTCAAAGCAGTGTGTGGCTGCGGAGAAGTCAAAGTGACACACAAATGCAGGAGAATGAGTGAAGAGTTATGAGTGTGTGAGTGAGTGCACCATCCAAGGCACCTTTAGTTTAAAAACAGCTTCTCCCAAGGCACTTCAGAGTTCCTCCAGGCTTATCTTCTTTCTTAATGATCAGTCATTCATGTCAAGTTGGTACTCTGAATGTCAAGTGTTCTTGTGCCCCCCTGCTCATCATGTTCACATAGGCCTTGATGTAGAGTTGCAGACCAGAAATTTATAAAATTTCCCTGAAGTCATTGTGAAACAAGGAGAGGACTGAAGAGGGGAAGGGAGGGAAGGGAGTTCTGTTCGAGTGGGAGAGGGTCATGAGAGGGCAATCCTAGGTCCCATGGAGAGGAAGAGGGTGGAGGCAGGTTGACGACCTAAAGGAGACACGGGACAGAAAATAGTCAGGAAACTAATATTGGGAAAGACACAGGACATTTATGGCACCTGTTGGTCTGGCTTTCTGGGAAAACATTTTTTAAAGTATTATTTAAATGTTCCATTACAATTGCAATCCACACAAGCGGACAAGACATTCCCTGGGAGCTAAGGGGAAGAAGGAAATAATTAAGCCTGCCTGGGACCTGGGCAATAACCAGTGTAACAGCATCGGGTTATTCTCAAGGACAGCGCTAACACTGGTAATTAAGGAGCTAGAATTGGAATATTCTCAAATATTCTTTGTTTGGATTCTATTTCTGTCTTTTGTGCCGGAAGAACATGAATGGCTCAGACATTTTTAACTTTCTCTTTCTTCTTCCTCCTGGCATTAATAATAAAATGACCTCATACATCGACATGACTCCTCTCAGTTTCTCATGAGCATGTGTGTTGTAACCATGGCGACAGGCCATTATACACAAGCATGCCTGTTTCCGCAGCAGTTGTGTTAGACCTAATGATGGACTGTCTCATCATGTCCCGTTTCTTTTCTGCCTCCTGCCGGCACACGTTTGCGCACATACACTGTTCCCCCTGGGAGGCTTCAAAATGAGCTCAACATCGTGACGCTCGCTACAGCTCAGAATAAGTTTGTGTGCTTTGGAAAGAGGCACATGAAGATGTTTTAACTAATGAGCTCAAGTTTTTACTCTGTAGTCTAAACAAGTGTTGAAGTACAGGTCCTTGTTAAACACCTGTGTCCGACTTTGATTCTTCATGAGAATGAATGGTTCAACGGGTTAAAGTATTTCCGAAATAGACATTGAGGACTGTCAGCTCAAATATCCTGTAGAGAAACGCCACCCCTGGTAGAATGAAGAAATGTTGATGTGATACTATGCAACTAAATAGCATCTCTTAGTGCCTATGGATTGTACCTCATTTTAAAATGATAAAGTTTTGAAATGCGATCCTAAACATGTGCATCAGTCACTCATATCGTCCCGAGTACTTTAATTTCCCCAATAACAACAAAAGCTAAATTTAAAAATCTTTGTAAAACACTCCAAACTTGCTCAGTTTAGTTACTTATTAAAACATTGCACCAAGAGTGTATGATACAACTCAGCTTTTGTTCAATAATATGAATGTTCTCCTGATTCAACTTTTTCCAGACTAAATATATACTCACTGCAGTGGGTATAGTATTTATATTCAGCATTGGAGGAGATTAAACAAGCACAACATTTAACTTCCAAACTGCAAATACTCATACTATTCATACCATAATATATTATATTATATATCATTTTTTTGTTTGGAATCTGGTTAATCCCAGTAAAATAGTAAATTGATGCACTGCACAATTAAAACAGACTTCTTCACAGTCACAAATCTGTGGCAAAAAAATAGCTTGCTTCTGAGCTAAGTGCCGAGCCGGGGCAGTTTAGAGTCACTTGTGCTTCAGTAACTCACACAAACACTGGCCATATGGAGAGCCATGTGTATTCGCTCCACTGTATCATCTCTACTGATAAATTAAATCACTCTCTTCAATTCTCAGGGCTTTGCAAACACTCCAAAAGCTCACACAAATTAAAATCCAGTGCCATGAACATCCACACACTATCCTGTCCTGGCCTTATTAAACTAATCAGAAATACCCACACACACTCCTGTCGATGAAGCTCTTTGGAGGTAAGTGTCCTTGATCCGGCAGCGGGGATTAAAACACAGAATAGGGGGGATTGGGTGGTGACAGAATGCCTTCTCTAATCCGTGGCATTAGCACACGCTTCGTTCCACAGCTGGAGACCCGGCTGGACTGTCGGCTTCACTTTTAATATTGTACAGTATGTTCAACCAGACAACAACAGAAATGTAGTTCACTGGGAAACAGGGAAATGCTTGTTAACTTACTGCAACTGCAAAAAGGGAGCTAATTATTATATGAGTAGCAATTATGAGTCTTCTTGTTTTTTGTAGTACTTAGGTTTACGGAACTAACATGTGCAAATCAACAGTTTTACATTAACAATATCCCAATACCACTTTTTCTAGAACAAGCATCAGTACTTAAAAGTACTCACCAATACCAATACACTGTGAATGTGAGGTGAAACTCTCCAGAAAACTAGATTAACCTGCTTATGTTTGAAACTGTAGACATTTCACAAAACATGATAGTGTTTTTTTCAACTAAACTTTGACAAGATATTGGCTCTGTATTTACTGCAATACCGCCTTTTTCATTTCTTTCTCACCTGCTCTCAATGAAATAAACCTTGACCTCGGTCAGGACAAGTTCTACAGTCTTGCATTCCAGATTAGCTACGCACCCATAGTACAACCTCAGCACAATATCACCAACTTCTTGGAGCAGCACTTTGAATTCCATTCACTTTTTGGAACACTTTATGTAAACATTATCTCGGGTATATATATCAATATGCCAAAATGAAAAGAAACTGATTTTTCTCTGTGGATCATTGTGCATCGGAAACTGTCCTTCTGTTCCATGTCTTCATGACATAGCACAGAAGACAAATAATCCTAATGCTATTATATGGCAAAAGTCCTCAAATTCAATTACGCTGCGGTTATGATAATGAAGGAAGCATCCACTTTGAGAAGAAAATACAAGGTCATGCCACACGTGTCATAACTCATCATAATCCCCTTTCTCTGCCAAACATTTATTAACAAATGACTGAAAATTACAGTAAAAGAATCTTTCAATTTGAAGAGCTACATGGTGGTGGTCTACTAATCAGCCAAGGTGGATTATAATCAATAAATAAATGCCCAGACATTGAGCAGACAGACTAGAAGTGATGACTCATCGCTGACCTATGACCTCGGCGTCTCTACACGTTTGTGGTTGTCTGTGAAGAATAAATACTGTCCTGCCTGATTTTACCCTTAGGGATATATAATGGAAATCTCTATAGGTGTCTATTTCCAACTTGTCAATAGCCCTATTCAAAGAAGAGTAGATTCATACAAGGATTTAATAAAAAAATTATAATAAAAAAAATAAAATTAAATAAAAAAAAGCTCCATATATCAAAGCCTTATCCACTCTGAGCTGCTGTAGAATAGAGCTAACATCTATATTTTGATAACTTGATAGCATTACCCTATTTACAGTAATTCCAGTTATAGCAATCGCTATACACAGTGCAAGTATAAAAAGAAATACCTGTTTGGCCTAAATGGGTTTTCAAATAATGTAAAAAGGCCATAGTCTATGCCCTGGAGAACACCAAAGTCAGGAACTTATAAACAGAGTTTTGAGAATTGTACTGAAGTAAGAGTAAAAATATTTGGTTAAAAAACTACTCAAGTTCTGAGTAACTGTTTGATCGTAATGTCTGATATTTTGTTTAAGAATGATGTAATCAGACAAAAATATGGTCTGTTCATCCTTTTCACTTTCAACACTAGAGATGGTAGCCTCTGCCTCTTTCCATGTCTTTTCCTTCCCCGTCTGCTAAATGCGCCACAGTTTGTGTGTTGGGTCATGTGACTGCAGGGCTACGTCTGATTGGTGAAACACAGTCATGTGGTCGATCCACTGGTGACAAAAATAAAGCATAGAATGTATATAAATGGTAGTAACTGGTCGAGTGTAGCCCAGTGTAACTGAGTAAGAGCCGCATTACTTCTGCACAAATCTACTCAAGTAACATTAAAAAGTATGGTGCAGTAAAACTACTCTTAGAAGTTACTCAAGTAAATGTAACTGAGTAAATGTAACTCATTACTACCTGCCTCTGCTTATAAGTGTATGCACTAATGGTTAGTTACATTATCGCAGCCATCTTTGAAGGCTTTATCCGTTGTCAAGCTCCTTCTTCAAACTATGATTATGATAAAGACCGATATGAAATTATTGTCTGTGTTTCGAGCAGGATGAGATACAGTATCTTTGCAACAGCTCCAAGTCTGCAGGTTATTTTTAAATGGTGAGACTTTGTGACTAAAAATATACCCAACCCAGGGAAAACAGAGCCAGGCAGAGACATCAATATACTGCTGGTAAATGCACGGGCTGTATGCTGTTTAATCAATCTGCGTGCAGCAAAAAAAAAAAAAATTGTTGCTTTTGCTTGGCTGCTTCTCCTCTTCCAACACAGGAATGAGTGTTTACAGGCACACAGTGTTTCCTATAAAATGTTTGTGGCCATAAACAGGAGGAGCTTTTCTTCCACTGAAATCAAAATGTTCCTTCCTCGAGGTGGGGCAGAATCTGGGGAGTCATGAGTGAGTCAGGCAGAAGGCTACTATACTGAATTATGCAAGTGTCAAAGCATAAAAGCTGCTCTCGGGGAGATTTTAAAATCAAAAGTATGCAAAAGAAGCAACCTAACAGAAAAGAGTGCTGTGACAGGACCATTCAGTGATGTGACACACACTCGTCCTGAAATAGCTGTAGTGTGATTGGAGAACAATGAGGCGGTCCTGTCAGAGGCGACAGCTTCCTGTCCCCAGCACATTCCTCTGGGACAGTTTGTGTGTTTTGAGGTTACAGTGCATTCCTGGATCAGGACGCAGACCAAACGCCCAATAGGATGTGACAGGGATGAGAGCACTGCTGTGGAGGAAAACTTGGATTAGTCCCACAGTGACTCTGGTAATCTGCCAATAAGAAAGAGACAGAAGTCTTTGTACTAAAGATGCACAAAACTGCCTTAGTCAAGGAAATTAAAGAAAAATAAAGTTATTCCCATTGTGGTTTGAGAAATGTGATTGTTTGGTGTATTAAATTACCGATAATATTGGCCATAGTTATAGGAAAGGAGGTGTCATTATTGAGCTACTTTCTAATTGTAACATAGCTAGCCTACTTTTAGCTGCTACACATTAGCAACATTGTATTTCAGTTGATTATTACAGTTAGCTTACGTCTTGTTCAGTCCAACTATGAGTGTTTTCTTTCTATTAGTTAAGTGTTTAAATAATAATAAAAGAGTGGTACTAGTGACAGTTCACGAGGCTAGCATGATTTATTTCTAATTTTAGCATTCAGTAGCTAGGATATCCAGTAGTTATCTCCGTCCACCTACACATTGAGCTGGGGTCAGGGCTTTTACAGAGGAAATAAGATGAGCTGCAGACTGCTGGTATTGTGGGATTGATCTGATTGTGTTTGGGGATATTACATCTCTGATCTCAGTTCATGTTCTGTGACAGCCTTTGTGCAAGCCAAAGATCACAGCTTTGTTGACTTTACTCTTTTTCTTTGTAACCTTTTGATTTAGCATCACTCAAGCTGAAGGACAAAGCAGTTTATTATGAGGTCTAGTTTCTACTTGGCAATAATGGACTGCCACTGTAGCTGCCAGGGAAGCAGAAATGATCACTGTACCGCTCACATTAGCGGGTCATTGGGGCTTGGGAAGATGGGCAGATATAGAAAAGATAATAAACATATTGAGACATCCATTTGTGCAAAAGTGTAACACACAGAGCAGCTACCCTGGCACCAAACAAACCACATTTAGCTGCTGTCAATTCTAAATGAGCCTTACCTCAGCCAGTGTTTTACTTCGTCGTGCAGATCCCTTTTATAAAGCTTCAGAGAAATCGCTCAAAGCAGTGTAATCATGGACGACGAGTCTCCATCGGGCCCGGGCAACATCATCGAGCCTTCATCTGTGTCCAGGCGGCGTGGGGCGCTTCAAAGCCCGGACACGGCGCTGCTGCCTCTCGGTAACACTACCTCCTCAACTCCGTGCAGATACACCGCATTTAAAACCCTTTTTTTACTCCGTCGTTACGTGCCAAAACATTGCTGCCATGTCGCCTTTTACCTCCTGGTGATATTTCAAAGCTGGGTAGACGTTCATCTCTTATTTATTTGCCTCGACCGCATTACATCCGCCTCCTTCTTTCCGCTGCATGTTATTCCCATATTAATCAGACGTGCTCCTGCGAGAGGGAAATACATCTGTGTGGTTGTTTTTGAAGGGGTTGCCATGAAAAGTGCAGGTTAGGAACTTCTTAAAGCGAGCATTGTTGTGAGAGGCTACACTCGGCGACCTCGACATCAAAATAAGTGATGAAACACCCCCACCCCACCCCCTTGTGGCGCAAGGGCGCACAAACTGGAGTCGGAGGGCCTCTGCGGGGAACTGAAAGGGCTCGAGCATGGACGGTTCAAAATCAGTGTCAATTTAAATGTAATATTACTGCTTTTTTGACTACTATGAAATTAAAGCAATTTCTTTTACCATTCATCTCCTTTTTACAAAACCTTTAAAAAGCAGTGAATTAAGTAAACAATCCAATAATAGTAGGCAGTAGATGACTTTTCTACCATGAAATAATTGACTTACCTTCTACTCTTTCCCATTGGAATGCATTCATGACTATCTGCTCTCAATGCTAATAACGGTTTAAATATCATGAAATCCAATTACAGCTGTGGTATATTAATAAGAGTTAAATCCAAAAAGTATGCATTAGTCGTTTCAAAGGAAATATGCTTAAGGTCACGCTGTATCGAGTGAAGTGAAAAGCATGACAAATGAAGGCATTTAGAATAGGATTTATTTTTAGACACAATCTGTCAGACATAATCCCAGCAATAACAAAAAAAAAAGAAAAAGCAGGTCAATTCTTATGTAACATATTTATACAGAAAGAAAAATCACACTGAAATACAGCAAAACAAAACTGTACTTTTATGAACTAATATACTGTACATAATACTGTTTTACAAAACCTTGTCAATACCAGTGACAAAAGCGTCACCTACAGGATTGTCATTAAATATTAAGAAAATTTGCCTCATTAACTTTACATTTTCTACAGATATGCATTGCCAAACACAGTTTTAGGGGAATTAGCTGTTACATATTTAAACAATACAATGTGTTTGGATCAGCTGATGGGCCATCTCCATGTTCCCACTGGCCTGGTAGATATGCGAGAGGTTAAAGGCAATTTCTCTTCGTAGATCCACCTGATCATCATCAATGCCCTTTAAGAGAAAAAGCACAGGGAAACAGCTTAGAGAAGAGATTATCTGTGTTATGAAAAAAATAAGAAAGCTGGTGCAAAATGTAAAGATGTAAAATGAAAAATTAAGGATGTTTGTTGAATTGACCGGTCAGTGTCTAAAGCATGAGGAACAGTCAGTGATCATAAGTTGTACCTCTAGTTTTTCTGGTGGCAGACTAAGTGCTTTCTGGTAGTAGTGAATGGCCAAATGGGTGAGGCCCATCTGATGCAGCGCTCTCCCAAGATTGTACATACTCTCCTGACACTCTCCACGCAACTCTACGTACCGCCACAGGAATGAGAATCCCTGAAAACAAAAAAATAAATAATATTAAGAACAGCCAAGAGAACTAACAAAAAATAAAGAAACACACCGTACCTGCAGCACTAGGGCATGACGCTTGGCCACATACTTCTGCGACGCCATGTGGAAGTAGGTGAGGCCCAGACACAGACTGTATAAGGGGGTCTTTGGATGTGTCTGGAACGCCTGAACATACTGACCTGAGAATATAAACAAATGTGAATACAAAATAAAGAAGAAAAACATGTTGTGGAGAGCGTTATATGTATACTTTTGTACCCAGAGCGTGTTTGAAGCTCCCGGACACCATGGCGTTATGTCCACAGAGGACACACAGGGCGTGGTTGTCGGGATACTTCAGCAGCAGACGCAGACAGAAGCGATGGTGGCGCTGGTGCAAGGACTTTGTAGTCAGCTAAAACAAACAAATATATTTTTAATAAAAATATTATTTTACATACGGTGTTTATTTTATTTTCAGTTACCTGGTTAAAAATATTCCAAAGCTGAGGCAAGTTCACGTTTTCCATTAACATCAACCTATTTAAAAATAAATAAAATTTTAATGTTTTATTCTTCGTCCGTTAGCTGTGACTTATTCTTTCTTACCTGATGTAGTTGTAGGCTTTGTAGTGGTTCTGGTCGAGTATGGTGGCGGACAGGCCGATGAACTCCAACTCCCTCCTCTTTTCCTTGTTGTCATAAAAGGAATAAAACTCCATGGCCGACTCAACCAGCAGGTCGGTTTCTTCGTAGCGATGCACTTCACAGAGAGTGAACAGGCAGCTCATCAGCAGCTGCCACCAGTCTTCTTTGGACAGCACATTGGTCTTACCTGGACACACAAACAAGATGTTTTAACATCATTTGACTGAATGCACAAATGAAATTAAACAATGCAAATAAAAGATATAGCAATCTACTGTATATGCTGTAAAAAAAAGGAAAAAATGATGGAAAAGGATTGGGGAGCTTCTGAAGCGACATAAAAAATGAAGTTTTAATTCCAACTAAATATTCTGCCTGCATGTGAATTTAAATACTTTCCACTGCTGACTCTCGCTTTCCATGTGTATTTTTATCCCATTGCTATACAACAAACATGGCCAACAATGCTTGCCTGGTAGGCAGAAAAACAACCGGAAAACATATGGTACTTTTTGGAAAACTGACAACAATGGTAAAATAAAACCTTGCACTTATTAGGATAAAACATGCCAGGCTTCAAACAGAGGCCCTCTACAATAAACAGCTTTGTTTTCATATTGGGTAACAACTAATAGGTGCTGACAGCAGATATTGTCCTGCCAACATCTTCTGTCAGCTCTGGCCTCTGTGAACCAGTCAAGCTTCCAGGAACTCCCAAGATCAGACAATTGTAACTTATGAAAGCAAGAAAAACACACCAGTGTTGTCAAGATAGGCAGCTTCGTGGTCTGTAATGTCTGGCTGCGTGACTTGGGCCTTCACCAGCCTCAGGTGAGTCTCCCCCGACATGTTGACACAGCGCACAGCCACTTTGGCACGCTGCATTGCCACCTGAAACACAGAAAAAATATGCAGCACAAGTCAATAATAATCAAGCAATTATTTATATGCTTGATAAACCCCAGTCTAATTTAAACAGTAGGAGACATTTGCAAAACGTTCCACATAAAACCTTAAGTGTATATTGTAGAAAGGACATATTGTATGAACAAGGTTTGTGTGTGTGTTTTACTTTTAGCAACATGGAGATCATACTGATCATCGAATCTAGATAGCCCTCTGTTTGTCCCTGAGTCTTCAGCAAAGTAGAACGATGCAGCAACAGCTTCAACTCCTACAAGAGACACAAATAAGTAAAGATTATCCAAACAACACAAAAAAGTGAGTTGTAAGTTGTTTTTACATCATCATAGTTCCCATACTTGCCTTCTGTGCAGCTGAGGAATCCTGCGCCAGTGTCTCACTATCATACATAGGCTCCAGGGCCTTGAGGGCTTCTTTAGGCCGTCCCAGCTGCTGCAGCAAAGTGGCCAGAGAGAGACGGGCCTCCAGGTGTTGTGGCGCCTTCTCCACAACTCGGGAGTAGCTGTCTGCTGCAGCTTCCATGTGCCCCAGCGCCTTTAAACACTCTGGCTCAGAAAAGTCATCATAAATATATTGACATTTAATATTAAAGATTGACTTTAATCTTAAATGTCATACCTGCGTGTCGGAGCCAGACAACAGCCAGGTTGTACTTTTCTGATATGACCAGAGAGGTGAGCAGAGGCAGCGCTGACAAATACTTTCCCTCGTCTAAGTAGGCTTCACTTACATCTAGGTACAAATCCCCTATATCCTCTGGGCTCTGTTCAATCAGCGAAGCCACCAGCCCCTGTGAACGTATACATCTCGCTTAAACAACTTCCAATTTGTGCAATAACCATTATTAAAGTAGTGTTTACCTCCAGAGGCTCATAGACGTGCAGGTGTATGAGGCAGACAATGAGCTTGGCCTTTAGATCCACAGGGACATCGTCTGGTATGTGTACGTCTTGAATTTCACCTACACACACACAGCTTTACAAGACTCACAGTTTTCAGAAATAAGCCAGCAGAGGGCAGAGAACTGAGTGTGAAAACTCACAGAGAAGGTGAGAATAACTGAAGGTGTGAAAAAGACCTTAAGATTAATTTGCAATTGATAAATGTAGACAAATTCTTGATGTAAAGAATTCACAATCAAATCTGTTATCATCCATTAAAAAAGGCCTTGTCACTTTATAAACAGTGGATATGACAGCTATGAAAGGATTAGGAAGTATTTTGTAATGGATTTAATTTATATCTCTCCATACCATATTCCTTTTTAGGCTTTTCCTCCACTTTTTCTGGCTCTCTGCTTTCTGAATCGGTTTTCTCTACTTCCTTAGCCGTATTCTCCATCTCTTTCTCTTTTGCCTTCTGTTCTGCAGCATCAGATTTAGGTTCTGTCTTAACCACCCCTACACTTGAAAACTGCACCAAAACCTGGAAAAAAATATAAATAAATAAAAAAAACAGTATTATAGTACTTATTATAAACTGCTAATTGTTTCCAGTTCATAGCCAGCCTTCGTCACCTCTATAGCTTTGTTGTACTGGCGGTTAGAGATGTACAGCTCAGCAGCCATGTTGATGACATCATCGCTGACAAGATCGGGGTGTCGTGTCAGCGCTTCTTCAATCACACCCAGCGCTGCGGGCAAGTCATTGCTCTCATAATAACTCCTATGAACAATGCAGAAGAATATAGATTATTTTCTTTAAATTTAAATGTTCATTGAAATACATGCTGTGCTGTGCTGTTGTTGTTACTTGGCCATGTCCTTGGAGAGCTGCATGAAGTGCTCTCCTTCCTCCATGGGCAGGAGTGACAGGATCTTGCGGTAGCCATCCATGCACTGCTTGTGTTCACCCAAACGCATGTGCAGGTTGCAGCGCTCCCACAAATAGCGTACATTGGTGGGGTCATACTTAACGGCTGAGAAAAAAAAAGATAATATTGTGAGCTTTGGTTACAGCCTACAAAGGGCTTCTTCCCTTTGATGTTAAGTTGTTTCTTCATTAGTCGGTTCAGAATCATCACCCTGCCTGACCTTTAGAGTAGCACACAATGGCCTGTCGGATGTTGTCCTGCTCCAGTGACATTTCAGCCAGTCTGATCCATTCATCACAGTCGGAGGGGTTTAGATGAGCAGCAATCAGGCCAAACTGCAGCGCTTTCTCCATGTCGTCATTGTCCTCGTAGATCATAGTCAAAGTGGAGAAGGGTTCATAGGCCATAGGCGCTGCAACAGCCATGATAAGTAAACTGTAACTCTGCAAGGGTATAACATGTGATAATGAGGTTTTGACGCCTCATACCTTGTCTGATGATTTCCATACACATCAAGATGGCGTCCTCCTTCTCGCCCCTGGCATAGCGAATATTGGCTTCACCCATTAGGCCTCTCAGTGCACGGGGTAGCTTGCTACGATTACGTCGCTCCTAAAGCAACACACAAACACTCTAAGTAAAATCTTACAATATATCTGCCATACTCCCAACAACTCCTTACCTTCATCATCTTCTTGTTCTCTCTGTTCAGCTCCATCTCCAGAGCAAATACATCCCCTGCTGTTGGGTTGTCCTCATCATCATCCTCCATCATCCTCTTCCTCCTGTCTCTTTTTCCCCTTCTGGTCCACTTCCTTTTCAACTTAACCTCTTCGGCTATTTCCATGTTCGCCTCCTTCAGCTCCTGCTCTACCTTGTAGTCCTCATCTTTTGTGTCATCCATATAGCTTAAAGTGTCGTCATCGTCCTCCTCTTCTTCATCATTGTCATCATCTTCATCGTCGTCCCCCTCCTCCTCTTCTGAAGATGGCCCTTGTGGGGTTTGTCCCAGAATGGAGGCGAATGCCAGCTGGACTCCTGGGCTGACTCCATCTAAAGAAGAAGCAGTGAAATTTTTTGATATAGTTGCTAAATGTACTCTTTTCAAATCCAGTGCAATTGTTTATGCAATTCTACAAACCTATACAAAAGTTACAAAAGATTAACAAAAAACTTTGATCTGTGTGGTGTGACAAAAGCTAGCTTTAACGGCAAAGACACCTGTCTTACCGGTCTATGACTAGTAATGTAAAAATGTAGATAGAAAGCATAATAGAAAAGACTTTAACAGTCTCTGCACGTTACCAATTTCCACTTTACCCATTTTTCCAAGTTTAGTGGAGGTGGAAGGCGTAGCATCCTCACAAACCTCTTCAGCAGCATCTTCGGTGTCCTAAAACACACGCACTTAACAGGTAAGACACGATATAGCAATTGTTTTCTATCTACTGTGGGTCTGTTAGCCAAGCTTGAATGCTGGGTTTATGGTTTAGCGGGTTTAATTCGTATTTGTACCTGGACTTTCCGCTCATCTCTCCTTCTGTCAAACTCTTCGAAAGTTATTCTCCCTTCTAGATAGTCAATAAGCTCAGCGCTAAATCCCGACATTTTACTGTTTCAACTGTCGGTCTAAATGAAGTTAGCATAAATGC
Source organism: Neodontobutis hainanensis (assembly GCA_024349245.1). NCBI lineage: Eukaryota > Metazoa > Chordata > Actinopteri > Gobiiformes > Odontobutidae > Neodontobutis > Neodontobutis hainanensis. The sequence continues at coordinate 819,491 of JALDNG010000001.1, read as the reverse complement.
TACATAAACGGGGATGGACCATATTCCGCTAGAACTAAAATGTTGGTCTAGATCTAGATGCGCTGTATATAAAGACACATTTAGATTCTAAAGACAAATGTCCACGAGTTAAAAACAAAGCCACATGACCCGAAGGAACTTCTTCCTTTTTAATTCCTCCTTTTGCTAAAACAGTTTAAAAGGCGCATTACCGCCACCTACTGGCAACTAGGATCATGAAGTTGAAAATTTATAGAAAAATCATTAAAAATCTTTTTACCACTAGTTACAATAATGCATTAATTCCTTTGAAATTTAAATTTTAACTTATTCATATTTACTCAAAATATTTAACTATGTATCACTTGTAGTTTTAGATTATAGATAAGTCCACTATTAGAGCAATAGGTCTGTGAAGGTTCTCAGTCATCCAGGACATCTTGAAAAAAGGGTTTAAGGAAAAGCATCTGGATTTAGTTTTAAAGGTGAAGATGTTTCGTCTGGACTGCAGATTCAGGTCCTCCAGGATTGGCTCTTCTGTGCTGATACATCCTCTTGTGAAGCTGTTTAGTTTCACCGGCATAACTGTCACTGTACTCTTCACTGAACTGCATAAACTACAGTACTCTGATTGTGGGAAGGAATCTTGTTTTAAGGATGGACCAGTTTTTGATGCAGCGTGTTCTCTGGTTTAAAGTGGACTGGAATGTTGTGTTTGTAGAAAATCCTTTTAAGTTTTTTCAGATAAACCAGACACATAAGGGATAACTACACCCTTCCCTTTTGTCCCTGGTTCCTGTCTGTTTGGTATCTATGTCTGTTATGTTTTGTATGTTTTTAACCTCCCTTTGAATATTGTTAAAGTTGAGGCTGTTCCAGATTTTTGCTGCATGAAACTTAAACGCTGCTTCACCCTGTTTAGTTCTAACTCTGGGCACGAGCAGAAGGCCTGTCCCAGATGTTCTCAGAGTCCGAGGAGGCTCATAAGCTAGTATTTCAGAAATATATTCTGGTGATAAACCATTAAGAGGCTTTTAAACCAGCAGTGCTGTTTTAAAGTCTATTCTCTGAGCAAAAGGAAGCCAGTGCAGAGATTTTAAAACTGGACTGATGTGGTTGTACTTCCTGCTGTTAGTTAGAACCCAGCAGCCGCGTTGACCCATTGAACAGAAGGAAGAACTTCTCCAAACTCTACATACTTATGACTGGATCAGAATCTATTTACTTGTTGCCCAGTGTGTGTTGTCCTGTGGTGTACTACTTACCCACTTGTCTTGTCTTTTGTCTTGATTTGGGCTTGATTTGGGTTAAGTAAATAGATTGTGATCCAGTCATAAGTTCTTCCCTCTGTTCAATACTTGTCAATGGAGTATCTTGTGCATCACATCCAATCCATTTGACTGATTGTAAAAATGAATATGACACTGTGTTCTTGCACTCTGCATTTTCCCTCCTTTCCTACCTCTATCCCTCCCCTCCCTTCCTCCGCTACATTTCTTTCAAGAGCTGGCTTCCATCAGGTCAGCGTGAGCAGCAGGGTTTACTTAGTCCTGGTTAGGTTTTTTAGTCCTGGTTAACTTCCTTGATATTGCAGATGAAGTTGTTACAAGAGTTTCATTCTGCACAAACCACATTTTTCTACTCAAGAGGTAGATTAAAATGTTTCTTATGTTTCATTGTGTAAAAAGTAAGGCTATAGTAAAAAATATTTTGCATAAAATATAGACAAGTGATGTAAATAGTCCAGTGAACTGTTTAAAACTATACTTTGAAGCATGTTTTGTTTACATTTATAACCAGCCATCTGTTTTTTTTTCTTTAATCAACTAAATAAATTGTTCTACAGCCATATAAAAAATGTTACTGAGGCTTTTACTAAAGATAGGAAAATGAAATACTGGATTGAGTTAACATGCAATAAAGTTTGGTATGAATGGCTTTAAACAGAACAAATCACTGGATTATTCGCAACAGTTGTTTTTGTAACAAGTTGTACTACACATTTTAACTCAAGCCTTACTTTTTACAAAAGGGAACATTTTAATCTACCTCTTGAATAAAAAAAGTTGTTTTCTGCCAAAGCATACTCTTGTAACAACTTCATCTGCAATATCAAGTAAACCTGGACTAATGCAAACCTTGCTGCTCACTGACTCGAGGGAAGCCAGCTCTTGAAAAGAAGTGCAGCAGAAAACTCAGACACTCAGTTGTCAGTTAAATGCATAATAATACTTCTAATATTGACTAACGATTTTAGTCCTGTGTCTGATCTTTAATTTATATTTTTTATCTGGACAGCGACAACAAATTTAGGCGGTTTTGTCAAAAGAACGTTTGGTTTTTTGCGCCATCTTGTGACAAAATTACAGGATTGCAAACACGAGATAAAAAAACTAAGTTGCCAATTATTTAAAAATATAGTATCAAGGAAAACGTATACATTTTTTTACACAAGTTTAAACATTAATTTTGAGGCATTCTAATAAACATTAACACATTTATATGCACACTACATTCATGTATTTATATACAGGAGCACATCTGCCAGTTCAAAGTGTACCTGGAGCGTTCATAATATCCAGTTGTATTTGTTTTGGCAGTGGAGGCTGGACATTTACGTCAATCATATCTATTTTCCATCTGACAAGGACCTGGTTTTGTAACTGCAGCTTTTCATTAACCGGAGTGATGTTTGAGGATAATGTTTATGTATATCTGACGAGAAAGATGGAACAGATGGCTTGGTTTACCTGCTATTCATTGGGCTACTTTTTTCACCTTGGGTTTTTTAGTTTGTTGGATACATTGATGAAAACATATGAAACAAAATGAGCTGACTTTCTTTAACCAGCCTGATAACACCTAAAGTGGACTAGTACAGGTAAGTACCCTTTGTAATCTTTATTTATTTTACAATGGAGACCAAATCTACAACTGGAGAATGTAAAAGACAAAATACTAAATACTGTCAAAAAGAAGAAAATAATTGGTCCTGGTGATGGCAATGCAGTAGAATAACACAGTGGTTATTTCAGTTGAATCACAATCAGATTGTGCAAATAGAGAGGGCTGAATGTGTGCATGTGCTATTGTTTTTTTCACCCCTCAGTTAGTCAACACAAAGGCCACAGAGATTCATAACAAAGACTGACTCAGTTTCTATTTCTGCCACATATTTAAAAATAAACCAGTGCTAACCTGTGACTAAAACTCTAAACATGAGCCAAAGCCATCAGTGACAGGAGTCCTCTTCACCACAGTGGTCATTATGAATGTCACTCCCGGTGCTTGCCTGGATGAGATGCCTCATGCAAACCAACCTCCCTACAAAAGCGTCTACATCGTTTTGGAGCTCATCATCGCCGTGCTGGCCATCGTTGGCAACTTCCTGGTTTGTCTGGCCATCACCCGGAACAAGAAGCTACGGACCGTCACCAACTATTTCCTAGTGAGGCAGCACACATTTGCTACAGTTTGGTGTTAAGTAGACGGAAGGATTTTAAATGTATGTGTTGTATGTGAAGGTGTCTCTGGCTGTGGCGGACATCCTGGTGGGTCTGGTGGCTATTCCCTGTGCCGTACTGACAGGCATGGGTAGACCTCATCACGACCTGCCTCTGTGTCTGATCATGCTCAGCGTCCTCATGGTGCTCACACAGGTACAAAAACCTTTCTCTGTAAAATAAAATAAGTTAGTAAAGATGTAACTTGTGAAAAAAAACACCACAACTTAAATTCTACTTGAATTAATGGTTATATGTATTTAAATGTTAAGGGTTTAATAAGTTATAGGTAATCCACCCATCCCCATTTGTTCAATCAATCTGCTATTCCCAGAATGTCCAGTAGATGGCAACATTAGCCCATTTCTAAAACAACAACTCTCAGGTTTAAAGATACATTGTGTGAAATGTTTTTGTATAGAGTTGGTTGTGTAACATATTGTTTTCAATTAAATAAAAATATAACTGACAAAATAACACTTTGCATTTGCTTAAAAATAGAAATGTAAAGCCTCATATAACCTAGTGGAAATTCCATTATTTCCTGTTCCCATAAAACTGTTTGGAGCAGACAAACTGTACCCAAAGCTGACTGTTACGTTTTTTCACACAAAAAGGGGAGGTGTTCACTGGCTACAAATGTTGTGTGGAACTGCAATAATAAATAACACCAGAGCTACTTACAGCCCCCTTAAACACAATCTTCATAATAACATTTCTAACTTTAAGAGCTGTAACAAAACAATATTTTATAATCTAAAACTTGACTTTGGTCTGGAAGCATGATTACTTGTTAGTATTTATTTCTTCTAACTCACCCATTTCCAACTGAATACATGAAATATCTTAAGTAAAAGCAAATAAAGGAAGCAGTAACTAATCCAACCTAAACATAACTGAGCAAACCTTATGCATAGTAAACATAAACCTAAACAAAAAGGGGAAACCTAAATTATTGTCACCCTACATTTTACTTCCAGAGCTCCATCATGAGCCTGTTAGCGGTGGCTGCTGAGCGCTACATGGCCATCCTGCTACCCTTCCAGTACCAGCGCATAATGAGTCCCAAGAAAGCCCGACTGGCTCTGCTGTTAACATGGGCCCTGTCGGTCATCTCTGGTTGTGCGCCACTCATCGACTGGCAGAAGCAGCCAGTCAACTCTGCGTAAGACAAACAAAATGAAGAAATGTGACAATATACCAAACGTTAGCCAGACTGTAAGCCACTACTTTGTCATTCCAGCTACTGTATCTTTACTTGCATAGTGGACATGAGCTACATGGTCTACTGCAACTTCTTCTGCTTCCTGCTGCTGCCGCTCATTGCCATGTACATCATCTACGCGCGCATCTTCATCATTATCCGGCAGCAGCTCAGACGCATCGCTCAGGCCAGAACACAGACAGTCAGCAGCGGGACAGAGGACACTGGGAGCTCTGACACTGGACAAAACCAGGAGAAAGACAATAAAGCTGTAATTAGACCAGTTATCGATACTGAGAGCACTACAGTGTTCACAGTTTCTTTATCCAGGCCAAGTGATGCCCATTTAGAGGTGTCAAACAAGGCCAAATGGAACTTACGCACTCACCAGGAGATGCAAAAGGCCACGTCCCTCTTCCTTCTCCTGTTCCTCTTCACTGTGTGCTGGATCCCTATTCACGTCATCAACTGTGTGTTGTTCTTCTGTCCAACGTGTGACGTGCCCATATCACTCACACTAGTAGCCATCTTGCTGTCCCACGCCAACTCGGCCCTCAACCCAATCTTGTACGCTTACAGGATGAGATCCTTTAGGCGCGTTCTTTTAGGGATCTGGAGAGCCATTTGGTACTGTCCCACTAAACAGAACTAGACCACTGTCATGTATGTTATAAAATGTGAACGATGACATTTAACTGCTTTGTACTATACAAGTTATTATGAAATATAATGGTATAATATGACAAGCCATATCCCAATTTGTAACATTTTTATGGTCTCAAGCAAAACCTATCATTACTGAAACACAGACTTTTGAGAATATTAAAGGCATAAAATTCAGAGCTCAAAGGGTAATTCTTGTAAAACTTGCCTGTTTTCTATTCTAAGTAGAGCTCATTAGTGGAAAAAAAAGTCATACTCATATTTACGTTGCAATTGACTGAAGCACTGAAGTGTGTTTTATAACAGAAAACAACTTGACATTAGATCTGTTAAAATCTAAACCTGTATATGCCTCAAAAGGAGATACAGGCACTTTTTTTTAAATCAGGTACTCTGTAGCTGTCCCTAATTGAATATTTTCTGTGTTTTCACTATTCTGTTGAACTTTTCTACATTATACAGGGTTATTTTATGGATATCGTTGTAGTACATTGCAGCCATCACCAGAGGGCGTAAGAACCGCACCACCACCGTTAATTGCAACATTAACTTGATTAACTTTTATGTCAACTAACTTTTTCCTTGGAAGGGCCAAAATGGAAATGTATTAGTAAGCTGTGGGCCACGGGCCAAACACTAAAATCCTTTGCATGTGATTGAAAGAAATACTCCTTGTTCCGAGGAGGTAGCGCCTAATTGGAGCCGTTTGAACTTAACCTTTTTGACCCGGCCTTTTCAAAAATCACACTAGTTGTGAACTTATAAAGTGCGGAAATGTGCACACATGCACAAACAAATTCAACTTTCAGGCAAATGCAAATCTCTTAAGAAATGGTCGTACATATTAGCTATGAAGCGGGGTTAGCATTAGCTACATAGCTAATCTTAGCTTAATCCATCCTACACTCTCTTGTAATGAGCTGTGTTGAGTTTATAAGTTATGAATTTTAAGTATGTGTAAAATATGCATATTAAAACTTGAAACAAAGAGCTACAGTTACTTTTCTTGTAATGTAAAATGCGGCACACATTTAACACCTATGACCGAAACCACCCTCTAGTGTAATAATTCAAACTTACATTTTACCGTAGTTTTATCACTTTACACTACATAGCTATATTCAACCAGAAAAACCTAGCTAGTGCCCAGTGTTGCTTACTTTAAGACTATTAGCTAACGTAAGTTAAGCTACATTACACAGGTAGTCTGTTTGAGTGAAGTGTTTATCAGGTCAAGAACGGAAATATGCTTAGCTTTGTTGATAAAATGCAGTTCCAGTCAAGTTTAGCATTAACAAATAAAGGACAGTTTTTTACTCGCTTCACTTTTATCTGTAAATAACACAATGTTTCTGCCAAGTATTTTGCTCATTTGACCTAAAAAAGGAAGAGACGAGTCAAATCAACATAACTGCGTGCTTTATTGATATACAGTAAAGCATTTTATAATACAGTAGTAAGGCATATATTTGGTGGACTCTGATATGTTGTGAAGTATTGACGTGTTATTTAAAAACGTGTGGATGAGAAATCAAATGTTAGAAAATTAAATTCAGTGTCTGGATCAACAACTGGAACAAACAAACAAACAAAAAAAAACCTTTTGGATGCATGCTGCAAAGATTTAACACAAAGACACACCACCTAGACTCAAGAGGATAGCTTCTTTGAGTGGTTTTACATTAAATTAAATATGAAGGACTTTCTTTAGCCACACATGCTAATATCAAACAGCACTAAACAAAAAAACAATCATGACAAAAAGTAACACTAAAATGAATGCATCCTCCACACAAACACTGAGCAGATAAATGACAGTAGTCTAGATAATAATGCAGTGTATGTAGTAACATTCAGGTTTGAGGCTCTGACCTTGTGGTAGAGCTTGGGAGAAATGAACGGCGTGAATGGGGACATCAGCCCGGACTGTGGGAAAACTGGACCATGACGAATTCACACGAGGTAGAGAGCTTGCATTATCTTAACCTGCTCAAAAAGGACCTCAAACTAGCAGCCTTGTAAAACCATAAGGCTGAAACTCGAAATGAAAAGCACATTCTTCCATATTCCTCCTACAGTACTTTTGACTCATTTGATTGAAAACCGTGCACTGTATGTTCACAACAGGACTATCTGAAAGAAATGTCCCAGTGCAATTTGATTTTTTTTCTATTTTTGCAGTCTATAACAGAAAAGGCATTGTAAACCATATTCTGGATTCTTTTCGGATGCTTTAGTGTTAAGTACAAGTTAACAGACTGACTAAACAGGCCTTTCCTTATCACCACTTGTCATTGATAAACGGAGCTGTACACTGTAAGCCATGACTCATCATGTCCTTGACAAGTCTGCAGCTTTCATTGTAGTTGTCAAAACACACAGTACACTGTAGACATCCTGCCTGTTCAAATATAAATTTATATATATAAATATATATAAAAGGGGGTATTTTAATGCAACGTGTTCTCATCTAATAAACGTGCACTGGTTTAATTATTGCCGTTCTGTCCCAGGCTGTGTACAGTGTTGAGTGTTAACGGCGCATACACTACGCTGCGCTGAAAACAAACAGAGTGCTCAAAACGGTTGCCTTAGAGATAAGAGAATACAAAGAGATGGATGGATACATGATTGGACAGATGTATATGTGAATGAATAACTCAGAAATATCCAAAAATAAAAAAGTATGATGTCGTGGAAATTAGGCACCACCACACCTACGCTCACACACCTACACACACACACAAACACACACAAACACGCTTCAACGTACTGCAAAGATCCAGGATGCCTGCATTACCTTGACAGTAGTGTACGCTGTTTTAGAAAGACCTCTTAGAAAGCACCCATATGGTTACAATCATTCTTTTTTTTTGTCTGATACAAATGTCTGAAAAGCTTTAGCAGTTTTCCCCAAATTACAAAGAGATGGCAAGTATCATGTCAAACACACATTTGTATCTGTCTTTGTGCCCCTACCCCGATCGTTTTATACAATTGCATAGAAGTTTAAAAACCAGCCTCTGTTAATAATAAAACAACTCCAGGACGTTTTTAAGAAACTACTGAAATCTACAAGTTATAGCGTTTTTCTTTTTCGTTTTTTTTTCTTTTAACGTTGCTGTAACCGCGATCCTTCACAAAAATAGACCTTATATATATATTCTCTTTGTAAACGGTGTGTTTTCCCAATCCAGTTGTTTTGACTAGAAAAAGCATGCGATGGGTTCAGAACGGGACGGGGGAAAGGGAAAAAGGAGAAGAGAGAGGGGGCGGGGCTCATAGATGAAGGAGGGAAAGGCGGGTCAGAAGCGCAGGGCCTCGTGCTGTTCGGCGCTCTGCTCGTCTGTCATCACGGTGACCAGGGACTCCATGGCACGGCCCAGATCGTCGGCCATGTGGAACAAACTGCCGATGGTGGGACCTGCGTGGACAGATGAGAAACAGGATGAGAAAAACTGTCAACGTAAAGTATTCTAAATAGCGGAACATTCACGTCAAGTGATATTGCAGATCATATTGTGAATGCATGCATATCAATATTCGTGTGGTATTATTGCTAGAATGACTTAGATGAGCATCAAAATACCCCCTCTTTGGAGAAGGTGACACACAAAAGCTTAATGTATACCTTAAAATTGGTTCTATATTATCCCCATTTGCGGCATCTTGCTTTACTATTTTAAGTACTCAAACCCATTCTCGAAAAAAAGTGTAATCAGGGTCTCCCTACTAAACATTATGGCACTACAAGCTTTATCCACAGCCCTGCCAATCTCTCAAGCTGGGTTTCCCCTCGCCCTCTCCACAGCAGGGGTCATGCTGACTCACATCTAGCGTTAGTAAAAACACTGACTCATCCAGTCACACAGTTGGAATTCACATCGTCACTTCAAACATTGAAAGATGTTACTATTACGTTTGTTTCTAGAGGGAGCCGAGTCTTAGACAACACTGTGTACTCAAGTGCGACATGTATACCGAGGCGCACCGTGTAAACACACATCACAGGCTACACAACACAAACACTGCTTCCTACTGCGAGGGGAAGACAACAGCGGAGCGACGCAGGACAGAGAGGGAAAGGAAATTAAAGGCAGAGGGTAGAGGGAGAGATATTTGTTTCTACAGTGCATCTCTGTACTTTTTCCACTTTGCCAAACACCACTCGGCGCAACAACAGATATTTGACTGATATATTTTGCTGGACTTAAAATAATAAAAATGCATTCCATTTATAGCATGCTTTTTTCCCTTTCCCAAGAGACTCAAAGAACTCACATTAATCATAGACGGGTGGGTGGGGCAGACTGACAGAGACATTCATACACCAGTGCCACAGACGGAGGGTTAAGTGTCAAGCCCAAGGATACAATAAACTAGGGAGAGCGGGAATCGAACCTCAACCTTTTCGCGCCCCAAGACTGAATATAAATGTTGGTGGATGAAGTACAGAGACACAATGTATATGGTCTTAGTTGAAGGAAAAGGAGGAAGCAAGAGAGTCACTCACCTTTTCATGGGTGTCCCCTTCTCCCTCCTGGTCCAGGAGAAAGAGGACAAGAGGAAAACAAGGCTCATTAACAGGTAGACAGGAGGGAGATGTCTAAAGGTTTTGACTAGACAGTAGAACAGACAGCAGAAGACGACGTCCATATATTGTCACATATTATACACTATATGCATCTATACACTATATGTACCACATTACTTTTGATCTCCTTTAACATTTGATTATGTTTATGTGGAGAATAATCCTTCTGACTTAAATAATAGAGTTTCCTTCCTCGGAGTGAACAGAGTTGAATGAAATCATTTTAAAGCAGATTTCAAAAACAGGACATTCTGAGCTGGACTTATTTAAACAGAGTCAGGGCCTGTAATTCTTCTCATGCTCTGACCTCGTATCAATTGAGTAATCAAAAATGTAATCTTTTATTGGCCCTTGCTGAGTTTTTAAACATGTCATTATTAAATGGTCTACTATTCTTTAATGCTTTCCTATTTCTGTAATAAATTCTACTGTGCATTTGCTCTTGGGACTAAAATGTTTTTGAAGCAGCTTTGAGTTTCCACTAGTGACTTGCTCAATCTTTAGGCACTGATTATACATAAATTTTTCATTATACTTTTTCCCAGATGATGATATTGTTTAACAACTTACACTTTTAATTAGCTTCTAAAGTTAAATTCTCTAAGGACGCCTTTGGGGATCATTAAAATATTTCCCAATCTTCGAGGAATAACACTCAGTTCCACACCTTGGCTGTGAGGGAAAGAATGGTTGAGCTGCTCCATCACTTCCTCTAGCCCGGCATCTTGGGAAGGACTGGACAGCTCGTCATCACCTGAAAACAGATGTTTAAGACACGCCCCGGATGTAATATCTCGTTTAGAAATGCATCGTGTTATTTTGGTTTTACCCATTGTGTCAGTAGTCTGGCTGGCGGCCACGCGGAGCACGGGCAGGGACGAGTCGGAGCGCTGCGACGAGGTGGAGGGGGAGGACAGGGCCGTGCCGTTCACCTTGGAGTCCGTCTGAGGAGCACAAGCACAAACACACTTCAGATACGAGCTGTTTGGCAGCCAACGCACGTGTCTTAATTAGAGGAGTCTAAAGGGAAGTTAAGTGCGCAGCCACATACCTATTCTCAGACTTGCTTTTAGTGGCAGCAAGACAATGAGGAGGAAGCAGCTTCACTCGGAATTATAATGGTGGAGGAAACTTTGAATCCACTCAATCAGCTCCTTTACTCTTTATTTATGCTTGTGGCGATTTCTGAAGCTGGTCACATTAGTGGGCAATTTTAACAATGTTATAATGCGTTATAGCTCATATCTGTTTAGCTTATCTATGAGGATTTTATATGATTTTTGTAGGGATATTAGATTCTTATTTACTTCAAAATAGGTTAAAAATACTGTATTAGGATAATCATGCACTAAATATATGCTACATCTTGGAGAAAATAATGCATTTTTGGTCTACATCATATGCACCACCAGGTGGCAGTATGTCACCCATTTGTGCAGCTGTGTCCTGTTGTATAATGGCAGTAAAGGTGGAGAAAAGGTGTCACATTCTCATTTGGGATGACTTTGAAAATGCCTGTCTCAGATAAGAGCAAGTGCACCGACGTGGAAGGTGATACATTAGTGAAAAATAATGACAAGGGGGGGAATAAATCCCCAAACTTCTCTTTTATTTTAGTACACATTGACTCTTTTGCTCTTAAAACAATACTAGTATTTTTAAGATTGTACAAAAACATACAGCATCTCCCCTAAACATCAACATATGCTGCAGAACTCTGAACTACAGTTTACCATCAGGCCTACGATTCCTATGTGGCAACACTAGAGGAGTATGATGTGTGTAATGAGCGTTCGAGTGCAGCAGAAAACTGACCCGGCAAAGTCAGAAAAAAGACGACTTATTTAGGGCCAATAATCTCTGGCTAATGCAATATAAACAAACAGCATGTAGCCAATGAAGAGAAAAAAGGGTTTTCAATGTGAATGATACGCCACTGACTGAATTTAGAATAAACCATGTTTCCTTGACTATTTCATTCTTGAAAGTAAAGTGTTGTATCTTGGTGCTGTGTCTGTACTGAAGCACCTGTTCCAGTAGCTGCCTGAGCCGGTGCAGTTGGGACTCCAGCTGTTTGTTGTGATCCTCCAGGATTTGCATGCGCGCCTCCAGCCGGCCCTTGTGCTGCCGCAGGAGCTTGGCTTCGGCGATGAGCTCTGCGTCGCGTGCGCTCTGCGGCGACAATGGGAGCATCTCCGGGGGCGACGGCAGCGGCGACAGGCCCTTCCTGTCGTGGGCCTTCTTCAGACGGTCGTACTCAGACTGGAGTTTCCTGCAGCAAAGCAGGGACAACATTCTTTAATCAACACTAGTGTTATTCAGTTTTTCTCAAGGACAACACGGAGATTGATTATTTAAAAACAGAAAACACAAAAAGCACAGATACACCTTCATCCACCTTGCAGCAAATTCTAGAGGGAAATAAATAAAATTTTTTGTAGACAAGGCATTATCTACTGTTAAAGGGTTAGCATTTCAATGTTTAGAAAAAAAGATACAGGCCACAGCTGTGTTTATTTATAGAAATAATAGTTATTAAAATGAATTCCTATGAATGTGAGGGCCACAGGAGGTTGAGCAGCACTTCTGTGTCTAGTGCTAAACTTCGAGGCATGAATGATTTTTCTGTAAACTACAAATGACAGAAAATCCTCCCACAGACCGACCTGTTCTCCTGCTCCAGGTCATTGAGGACCCTCTCCAGCTCTCCTTTCTCCTCCGTTTCCATGGAGATGAGGATCTGGGCGGGGCTGCGGGGCTGGCTGAGAGGAGAGCCTTGGTTCAGAGACTGGCAGTAGTGCTGGATCAACATGTGCTCGTCATCGCTGCAACGGCACGCACACACACACACACACACACACACACACACACACACACACACACACACACACACACACACACACACACGAACAATCCCACATTCAGTCGCACAAATGCCACACAAGGGAAAAAAATGGAAAAACAGAAAATCAGCAAGGGAATGAGAAACGGCAGCAGTGAGACAAGACGAATTTGAATCTGAGACACAGCAGGGACAGAGAGAGGGACAGCTCCGTCTTTCCCTACAACTGAACTCTATTTGGAATCGCTGCATTCAGAAACGACTCAATTGGCCACGCTCTGTCAGCTCTGACCGATTGCACGCGCCGCCCGGAGTGTTTGGGAGGATTTTAATTAGGCCAGGTATTTAGATGCGGCTGCCTCTACTGCGCCGCTCTCAGCTCGGGCCGTCGCCCATTCAGAATACTAAAAGAGCAGCAGATATGCGCCGTTTGAAAACAACAAATCCCCTTCAACTCCACTGCTGACTTGAAAGTAAAACTCATTATGGGGAGAGCGTCAGGGCTCTCGCGGCTCTGGTTAAAGTGCCCCGAGACGATTTGAAGGCTGCGTTTTCGGTTCATCAGCTCTGAAGTTATGCTGAGCAACTCAACAACTTTTAATTGCACAATGTCAAATACCGTCAGCTGCTATTATTATTGACAAACTTTCATTGGACTGTCCCTGAAGGAGACCAGGATGTACACAGAATAGAATATTGCCATGGATGCTTATGTACAGTTCTACAGCCCTGACAATATCAAATGTTTTTGAAATTGTTAGTTTTTATAAACAGTGTTTTTATTGCTCCAACCTGCTTCTCAAAAAAAATATGAGCTGACAGTTATCTACTGTAGGGAATAAGTTACATATTCTTTATAGACCCCCTTTTACAAAATGCTGGTCTACACCTTTAAAACAATAATAGCCTTAAAAGTGCAGCCTGTTCAACTAATAGTTTACTACGTAACACACACTGCCTTCTCATAACTTACAAAAACCTTTCACATCAACACAACTTTACAACTTATATAAGATATTTATTGAGAGCATTTGTCTCCTTTGTCCAGTGGGTATACACCATATACATCTAATCAACAGGGGAAAGAAATGGAGAAGGGCAATTCAAAACTAGTGTTAGCATCTATAACAATTTCCTGTTCCTCTCTCTGTGCCATGCGTCTTTTACATTTTGTTGTAAACAGTAATTCAAATGTAACTTTCAAAGTGAACATGTATAATAATATGATTGTGGTAATAAATAGCAACTCTGTGCATCATATGGACATCAGAGATTCTTCAGGGCGAGATTTCAAACGTGCATGTCCTCCAACAGAAACAAGAAAGAGCTATACTAGTAGAAGTCACATTTAGCTTGTTCATTTTCTTGGTTATTCAGCAACTTCTAATTTAATAATTCAAATAGTTTGGTCATCTTTAACAGACTCTACATTGGTTAGATAAATCTGTTGATAAATATGACGTCTAGAATCTCCCCATAAAAACAATCTCAGCAAACATCACCCAATGGGATTCTTACATCCCAAGTAACATGACCCAATATACACTGATATTACAAGGTAATACCAGCAATTATTGTACATATTTGAAAATGCATTTGAGTCCAAAATGCAATGTACATATAATTACATTCACCGCACAGCGAGCCAATCAGTGAGTGAGAAGCCTGGCCTGAACAGAACAAGACAAACAAACAAACAAAAAGCGGTCCTCACATGCTTTCATTGGGTGAGATACTGTCATTCAGATAAGAGCCATTACGAGTCTCCATTTCGGCTAACCTGCGGAGGGGGAAGAAACAGAGCAGTCAGTCGCAAAAGCAAACGCTCGAGCAGTTACCACCAGACACTGGAGGGGGAAAAAAAAAATCCACCTTAAACAACTTTTGCTTTGAGAGTCAACGTGCCCTTCTTCAATCATACAAGGTCGAGATAAACATGTTGTCTATGAATATTTACTCTGATGGCAACAAAAGTCAGATACTCTACTCCTGCTCATATTACGCTCCAAGTGTTTACAACTCCGGCTGAAGATCAAACGTGCCCTTTCTATATTTTATAAAAGCTGGCGTCTGTCTCTTTGAAAGCCTGTGTCTGGGAAAAAAAAAAAAAAAGCGGACACCTGACATATGTGCACCACTCATTGCTGTTCAATTTTAGATGAGTACTGGCGCAGCAGCTCCAACACAAGGGCAAGTTGAACGGGGTTTAGTACCTCATTGAGCATTGATTTGGAATTGATTGTCTGTCAGATAACTTTTTAATTAAGCCTTGTTAGGTTAGCTACAGGATGACCTAGCATTATCACTCATACTCTTCAGGTCAACCCTCTTGTCAAAATATGGTTATGATAGGGCTGGAAATTTAATTATAATTAATGTCCAAAATAGGCATTCGTAAAATACTAATTAAAGAAGATATAGAAGCGTTTCTTCTAACCTTGCAATACATGTTGTGCTAATGCTGTCAAATTATGGCTACAATGACACAAGACACTAACTATCACGAGAAAAAAAATATTGTACCCCTGTAAGGCCTTGGCATTGTTAAGTGCAAGGAAACTGATAAACAGCAACAGCATAGAATCCACACAGTGCACTTTGTTGATTTATGCAAATTAGCCATGTGCTCCAGAGCATTTTTTTTTCTTAACAAAATATTATATACATTAAATATATAATAGTTTGTATATGACTATGTGCTAAAAAATGCAGCTGGATCTATGTCATTAGGAGTAAACAAACTGGCTGTGCTTGAGAAGGAAAAAGGATAATGAAAAAAATAGTGTCTTTCCAGCAGCTTTAATGGTCTCAGAGCTCTTGCTGCTACATCAGTTTGCCCATGGCTGGACTATGCACTTCATCTGCGCTAAATAAAAAAGGAATGTGCCAACTCAGAGAATTAAGCAGATGGATGGACTGGCATCTGCCCAGGCCAGTGTGTTTGTACTCATAAGCTGCTGCATGATACAGAAACAAGAGATAACCTGGCGCCCTGGGAGTCATCAGCTCAGTCAAAGCCTAATTATTTTGCTTCTTCACCCTGCCACCTTTCTTTAATCGGCTGGATGCTATCTGGAATCTGCCAAGTGACGGCGAGACGGGGGCTCGAGTGTGACTCAAGCGCGTGTCTGTCGGAGTGTACTGAGCGCGTGTGTTAGCCCCGAGGCTACGACAAGCTGTGTCAAACGGGATCAGACACAGGGCCCGTGGCACAGACCTCACACCGACTCGGCTGATGCGTGCCACCGGTGCCCTACTGACTGGTTAAACGATCCACTGATCATGTGCGTGATTGACCCATTGTTTGATTGATTTGACTGCTTCTTATCCCTCAGCGGTGGGTTTTCTCGAAGCCGTTAGGATTACTGCAAACTGAAGGAGTACAGAAGGGTTTTGGTGAATAAGCTCTGATTGACTGGGTGCAACAATATTGATGTGTTTTTCCTCCCTTTTGAGTCCAGTATTGATGAGGCTTACATGCTGGTGTGCTGAATGCTACAGGCAACATCTCAAAGCATTAACATATGCACAGACTAAATACTGGACTGGGACTGCAGAACGCTTATTCACCAAAAAGTCAACGCTTCACTTTATTATGTACACACATTCAAATTACACCGTAAGCAAAGGGATATCTTGACATTTTAGTTCAGCCGTGCTCCATTTATCATCTTTATTATTGCCTGACAAAACCAGGAAAATCTTTCTAACCTATTCAGCAAAGGTGGTGAATGAGGCTCTTTATGCAAAAGCCTGCAAAAATGTGACGCCTGATAAGAGATAGTGGAAAGTTCACATAAATAAAACATTTTAAAGATTTGATTAAGTGTCAAGGTATCCCTTAGTCGAAAAGACGTGCACTTACTTTCAGAACTCTCGTACACAGCCAGAACCAAAGAAATCCATTAATCCACAATGTAATATAGATGTTCTGATAAAAGGTGTGTGTGGAACATTTAGAACACCCTCATTGTTCGAACTATGCCGCAGTATTAATCATTACGTAAACTACATGGCTGGTTTTGCACATTGTTGTTGCTTAAATGTTTGGGGGCTGTTAGAAGCTTTAGAATGAATAGGATAGACTAGAAAATAAAACGTTGCTCTGTTTACCTGTGCTTTGTATTTTTCAAAAGAAGCTTTATCAGCTTGTTGAGATTGACTGTCAAATTCAATTTTGTCATTTCTTTTGTTTGTTCTTGCGTCCACCATTTTGCAAACTCCACTGTTTTGCATCAGGCTTCTGCCGTTTTGTGCCTGTCTGAGGGCTACACACCCAGAAAAATGCAGCAGTGAAGTACGGACAAAGAACAGTCTTGAGCACATACACTAAATTAAATCAGGAACATAACTGTGGAATAATTATATGCAAGATGTGTAAAAGGCTGAGTTAAGCTCAGTGTCCTATCATAAAAAGTTACAATGTGCAGTCCCCTACCTCATTCTTAAAATCCATCTAACTTTGATAAAATTAAACCACCATCTAAAATGGATTTGTTAATCATCCCATTTTGAGCTTTTTGGAATTAGGAGTGTAAGGTCATTCATTCATTTATTCATTAATTTTCTTCCACTTAGTCTTAGTGGGGTCAGAGGTTACTGGAGCCTATCCCAGCAGTTTTGAGCCTTAGGCAGGGTACGACCTGGACAATGGCCAGTTAGTCACAGGGGCTGATATTTTGAGACAGAGAGGGACAGACAACCATTCACTCTCACAGTTATTCACTAGGGACACTTTAGAGTTGCCGATTAACCTACGGTAGAGAACCCACGGTAACACGTGGAGGACATGCAGACTCCTCACTGTTGTGGTACGGGGTACAAATGACCCTCCATGGTTGCAGGGGGTTAGTGAAAATTGTTAAAGTTATGTTATCGCATAGAAATAAATTTGATACTGTGGCTACTACTTACTTAACTTGTTTAATTGACGTGAACTGCTAATGGAAACTTTATATTGTTAGGAAATTAAATGCCAATCTGAAATCTACAGAGCATACTGAGAATGTCCCACACGCCACCTTTAAACAAACTGTTCTCAAATCCCATGACTGTATACAAGTAATGAAAGTAATTACTATTATGGAATAAAGTGCCAAAATAAACTCACCTGGTTGCCAACAGGAGAGATATTAATATTCTTTAATACCATCTGTCACTGAGTCATTATGTGATCAGACGTATTTTGATGTAAAAATAACTGTGTAGCTTTGAAAGCACCACAAAGAACATTTACAGAGCATTATGGTCAATGTTTTGATTGATCAAATAAAATGAAGATGAAAAAGTGTCGATTGAAACGTCCCTGCAGACTGCGTCAGCACAGAATTAGGACAAAAGATCCCAAGTGAGTTAATGGCTGCGTGAACACAGTAGGGGAAGACAGACATCCCAATGCAGGAAGTGTGGCGTGCTGTAGCTTTTTCCTCCAAATTCATTATTTTAAACCGCATCGATCAAGCCCTTTCTGGCACTCGGCGGAGCTCTCTGGAGGAGCCATTATCTGCTCCACTCCAAGAGCCGGGGACAGTGAAGGCAGCACGGAAAGAAAATTGGAGCGGGTAGGAAGGTGTACTTTCACGTGTCCTGTTCGCAACACGGTGAGTTTAGGCTTCTGATGGTACTGAGGAGTGTGTTACCGGTTGGCATAGTGCTCGATCCGGGTGTGCGTGTCGTCGTGTGACAGCTGTGGGGACGATCCAGGCCTGAGAGAAAAGAGAAAGAAGAAAGAAAAAAAAACACCGGAATGGAGAGAAACAGAGAAAAAAAAACGCTAATGAATGCAACTAGAGACTCATTAATCCCAAAACACACGCACATACACACATGCACTAGCCGAGGAATCCACAGGAGAGCTATGAGAGCGGCGACAGACACAACAGGGCACAGATGTGTGGCGCTATGGAATGAATTGTAAACAAGCTCCTTACAGCTACCTTCACTTCAAAAAAAATTGATTTCTTAGATCTCACACGTTGCAGTAGAAGGGATCAGTGTTTATCATTAAGTAGACGTCTCTAAGGACTGGAACAACCTTCTTTGTTGAAGTGTCCTTGAGAATTTTGGATTAGACTGCTGAATATGTATCCGAACCATTTATCTTATAAAAAAATTATACACTTAGACCCATCCTAACTGTTTATCTAAAACGGAAGGGACTTTACGCACGGTTTATAAAACCATCAAAAATTAAGATCTTAAGATCTTTGTTAAGATAACAGTTAATTTTGAAGCATCTCCGTTATGGTTATTTTATTTTGAAGAATTTCCTAGGCTGTTTTCCAACTACATTGGGTTCATGGGCAATAGACTGATGAAACGTGACCACAGCTACAAACCAAACGGCACAATGAACAACCAATGTGTAAGTGTGAGTGCATGTGTGTAACTGGAGCCATGTGTCGCGTGATGTGTGTGTTGTGTGCATGTGCGAGCAAGGTACTCACGCATGGTCTACGGGCCAGAAGTTGATCAGAGTGACAGGACTGCAAGACAAAAAAACGTGAGATGATGACACAGGAACGTGTGAGAGACGCCGCTATGGCAACAACGAGGTAAAGCAAGATGGGAGCTGTAGTATGAGAAGCGCAAGTGGATGCTGTGGAGCTAACAGGAACAAGAATGTATGGAACATGGGCACTTGCACTCACACAAATATAACAGGTTATTCTACGTCTTTGTTGTCAAAAACACACCCAGCACATAAATAAAAAGGATTCTGTGTTGTGGATTCAAGTAGGACAAAGTATAAGACTTGTGCATCTTTGAGCTCAAGCCTTTTATCCACACAGTGCTTTTTGTTTGTTTAGTTTTATCGCCACGGCTCTCACACGAGTGCAGACGTCTTGTTCTGCCCAAAAACACGGCCGTTAGTTGGCCTTGAAGGAACAGTGCAGAAAATTGAAAATTGTCCTCATTTTTATTACGTGAAATGTCAATGATAATTGACTTAACTAAATTATCCCTCTAATGTATCTTTAATTGTCAACATCGGTAATCCCTAAATACATTTATTGATTTGAAGCAAAGGAAAGCAATAAAACAGTGCTATAAATGGGTATACATATATATATATATATATACATATATATATATATATACATACATATATATATATACATATATATATATATACATATATATATATATATATATATATAGAGATAGTATAAATATTATAATTATAATTAACAGTAATTTACTTACTACTAGGATATAGCAGTTCTGCAATACTTGTATAAGACAAGCCTCAAATATTGGCTCATATTGAAAACACATAACGTAATAATGACTTTAATTTTTTATAAGTTATAACCAAGTTGTAACTGCCTTTGTTTTTAACTTTAAATGTTGACCAACAGGACATTGATCGCCGTCTACCCTAAACTTAATAGGCTTTTTATGATAAATAGATTGAGCCAGCGCAAAAAACTGCTGTATGTGCTGTCCGTCTAATGGTTATGCTAAGTAAGAGCTATGACATCAAATGCAGACTCATACGGAGAGATCAAATAAGCGTGCTGTTCATTACAAAAACAGCGCAGCTCATTTAGAATAACTAACCACAGACTTTCCATGAAGAGGTACATCAGCGTTTAGATGTCACAGTTCTACTGCTGTATCAGATTATCAGTAAAGAAAGACGCAAAACAACATCATTTTTCTAGGACAAAGTGTGTTTGTTTTTTAGCTGAGAATGTCAAGGGAAAAATAAGTTAATCTATAATGTCAATGGCGGTTTTTACTTTAAAAAAGTGCAGTATGTAGTATGGTGATAAAAATCTGACAACATGCCTTACACCCTTTCTTTCAACAGTCTGTGAGAATCTACGGTAGCCCTGCAGGGACATGCTCCAGTCTATGAACAAATCCAGTGGAAAGTCACTTTAGAATAATTTTTTTCTTCAAATGTATAAGATAAAATTCTACACACTGCACCTTAAATTTTGAGTAATTTGAGGATTACTGCCTACACTGCATTGTTAAACATGGCCAACAATAGTGACTCTAAAATCTATTATATCTGTGTAATTCTTTGTTTAGAAGTAAGAAAGCTAAAAAAAAGCTCCTGATGTGAACCTTAATGTCGCCCCAAACGTGTGCCTGATGTGTGCAGCTAAACAAGCATGTGTTGCATCACTGTCCGTTGAAAAGGGCTGACAGTAAAAATGTGTATCCCCAAATACAGGTCACATCCATGGGAGTGTTGACCCAGAGTTGACCTCTGTATATGTGTGCACACTTACGTTTCCATGTTGTCGCCTTCGAGGATGGTCTGGACAGGCAGGTAGCCCATGCGTGGGTGTTTGGCAAAGTAACGCTTGGTCCTGAACTTGTTCTTCAGCACCTTGGCAAAGTCCCTGACATCCTCCCCTGATGTAGTCTAAAGAGGCACAGGGCACAAAGTCAGCTTTGTTCACTCGGCGGGACAAACAATCCCCCCCAACACACACACACACAGCATTTATAGAACGCCGCTCATTTATTTCAAACCCTTTCCACTTTACTCACAAAGCTACAGAGTGAAGTTAATGCCCTCATTGTCAGCACTGAGTGTGCCATTACAGTTACAAGCAAAGGAACGCAGATTTATGACTCGGAGACAGGCTTTCTGCGTCTATATTTTGGCTTGGGGAATGCTTAAGAAATCCCTTTAACACTGTCTACAGTAGATGTTTGAAAAATATTTATACAAGCTAAGGTTTACTGCCACACAGGGAGCAGATAGTGACTGTTGCACAATTTGGCAAATGTATTTCATGCCCTTCCTAAAGTCGCCACTGAGCCTTGCTGTGAAATTCACTGGCTTTTTCATTTTGGCTTTTATATCAGAGTTTACCCAGGGTCTAACATTTTATTTTCTTCTCTTCTGTGGCAGCAGTTTTTGTTGATTGACTGAAGTGGGTTTACAGTAAATTGGACAGGGTAATGAAACTACATCAGGCCTGTTGTGACTCATTTTAACAGCATTATTTAGGTTTAGTTTTGACACGTGGGGCTATATATCTGTAGTCATATTATTATGGCATTGAATGTATGTCAATGTGTGCGATTAATAAGAAAGCTGCTTTACTTTCAAGTCTTTCACTCATTCACTTACTAACTCATGCTCATTGTGGAAAAAGTCCTATGGGGACTTTCCTAAAATAAATACATGAACCTTTGGATATGGAACAGTGCAAAAATATGCATTCATACCGGAGTGCAGTATTCAACCATAGGGTACTGCATCTTGTGTCCCTTGGCGACGCGTCCGGAGAAGAAGCAGCTTTGGCAAATGTCATAGTTGAAATGCTTCAGACTGCGATATCTGTGGAGGAAGAGGGAGACGGACAGAGAGAAAGAAAGTCAGGACAAGAACAAAATGAACGGCAGAGAAGATAGGGGACAAAAAGAGTAATCAGGAGAAACCAGAAGAGGTAAACAATTAAAGACGCAAGGGTAGGCACCAAAGAAGAAGCCTTAATAAAGAGGGAGATTTACAGCTCTGTTTTCTTCAGGGAAGGAGTAGTTAAAATTCTTTCTGCCCAGTCCCTAAATAAGAAATTTATTCTGTGGCCCTGGGACACTTCATTAAAATTTATCACCAGTCTTGTCATGAAGGGGCCACCAACAAAAGACCAGACACACCTCCCTTTACAGGTCTCACTGAGAAGATAGTATAACCACTGTTTTTAAGATTTTACAAATAGAAATGTAATCATATCATCAATCACTCCCAACTGTGTCTGAATTTAATAATGGAGATAAATAGTTTTACATATCATTAAGTGGTGACAAGAAAGTATAAAATGTTTTTATTTAATAAGTAAATTGTATGTGCTGTATAATTTGAGAGATCGATGGACCGACCTGTATAATCAATCAGAATATGGTATTTTCTGATGAGGTCAAAAGTGTCATAGAACAAAATAAGGCTATAAATTTACATTTACATTTAGTCATTTAGCAGACGCTTTTATCCAAAGCGACAAAGTCAGTTAAAAACCTAGCACAGTAATCAAAGCCAAGGATAAGAATTTTTTTTTTTTTTTTAAGAAAAGGAATCGATCGAAAAGAAGTAGAATTCAGTGTTTGTCAGTCAGGTGTTGACAGAAAAGATGTGTTTTCAAGCGACTTTTAAAGATTGCTACAAAATCTGCTGATCTTGTAGCAGCAGGTAGATCATTCCACCAATGTGGAACAGATCCAGAGAAAGTGCGTGAGAGTGATTTTATTCCTTTTTTGGGATGGTACCACCAGACGTGGTTCATTAGCAGAGCGCAGGGATCTGGTAGGAACATAGGTCTGTGTTAGTGAGTGAAGATATGAGGGGGCGGAGCCAGTGGTGGTCTTGTAGGCCAAGAGCATAGCTTTGAACTTGATGCGGGCATCAACCGGGAGCCAGTGTAACCTAATGAGGAGAGGAGTTACGTGCGCTCTCTTCGGTTCTTTAAAGACCACTCTTGCCGCTGCATTCTGGATGAGCTGCAGAGGTTTGGTTGTGCAGGCAGGGAGTCGAGCCAGAAGAGCATTGCAATAATCCAGTTTGGACAAGACAAGAGCCTGGACAAGGATTTGCGTAGAGTGCTCCGATAGGAAAGGTCTAATTTTAAATAAAGCTACTTTGTGCCACATGGTTTGTGTAGATTATTTGGGGCTTCAGTACTGCAACGGGAGGAATAAGGATTTGTGTTTTGTATGGCAGTTGGTGCATTAAATAAATTATTCTACCCAAAACTCTTGTACTCTTAAGATGTCTCAAGTCCTCTTGAACATGGCAGGATAGTAGCTTATACAAGAGCAAAGGGCTACAGTTAAGTCTAGTGTTCATAATACTGACATAACTGTATTAAATATTAGTCATAACAATCAATCAGAATGAATTCAAAAACCTCATCAACAGCAATTGAAATAAAACCGTGAAACACACTTATTGAACTTCTGCTTCCACTGTGGATTTTTCTTCAAGTATAAAGACAGAGAAATTCACTATCTCAGTGGAGCCATCCTGGGAGCGACTCCTCCATCACTCTTTTTAATTTTCGCCAGCGTGTGTGCCAAACATGAAGGGAAATCTGAAAATCCCAGCAGAAGCACCTCTTCTCCTACTGTTTAAATAAAGAAAAACACTATAGGGACGTGAAGGCTCAGCGTGCTTCAAAACTAAATGTCTCCTCTGTGGCACTTCTGCAATAAAATGGCAATTTCTTCCTCCTTAGTTTTTAGAAATGAGACAATGGTGTATTATAAAAATGGGTTTAGGGGCCAGATCCTTCTTCATTATACATATAGACTTGTTAAAACGATGATGGATTAGGTCTTTACTTGCTAGAGCCAGCACGCTAAAGATGTGTTAAATATTAGCATCAAAGTGGAGGTACAGTAGCTTTGTTTCATTTAGGCTTAACTGAAAATGAAATTAATGTTGTGTTTTATCACTCTTTAGGTAATGGGCTGAATAAAATGCCTGCATTTCATTTTTACAGTTCTCCCGAGGATTTTTATTTTTTGCCAGTTTAAAAGGGTATGTGACAATACCTGAAACCTATGATGGGGCACTCCTTGCAGATGTTGCACTTGGCCTGGTGCTTGGCAGTCTCAGCGGCAGCCACACGGTGCAGGACGGGTAACCACACCATGGACTGGGGCTCCAGACGCATCCAGTCCAGGAACATGGCTGCCTCCAGCTCAGGTTTGTTGTTGGCCTAAGAAAAGGGAGACAGTTCAAAGATTTAAGTCGTAGCATATAGATGAACAAAATGGAAACATGAAGCTCCATGACTTCCTTTTTCTGTTTCTTCTGCCCAGACTGGACAATTTAAGCACCACTGGAGCGCTTAGTGTAATGTATAGGGACTACTACCTAAACTAATTGTGTTTCTATATTTTAAAATCACTCTTAACTATTCCAACTATTTTGTTCAATCAAGGTGGGCTACCATAGTTGTCCACATGTTTCAAATAGCCACTAGTCACCAAAACAGGCCAAAAAATACACAACCCACCTTTAACATAAGTTGGCAGACTACTTTTCAATTTAGTTGTGATTTTTTATTATACTCTAGCTCATCTTTTGAGAATAGATTATATAACGTTAGTGTGTTATTATAAGCAGTTTTTCTTTTGCCTCAATAGATCAATGCTAATGCTATCGCTAATTAGCCCTACAGAAAATAAATCTGCTACAATAATTAGCTAAAATAAGTTTAGCTAATCAGTGCAAATGTAAAGAAAAATACTAGCTTACCATCTTTTTACATCAAGAATCTTTTTCTAGCTAACCGTTAAGTTGGCATAACATTAGCAACTAGCTAACTATTACATTTAATGTAATGAGCAAGTTAGTCATCTAAAATCCTTTCCATTGTTCATTTCTGGGCTTAAACTTAAATTTATGTATTTCAATTAATATTTTAAGAGTGCGTTCAAGGTAATAATTAAAATACAGAATGCTAGGAATCCCTTCTGGTTAAAATGTATTCTTATGGTAACTTTTTATAGAACCTGCTTCTGAATACCCTAAATTTTTAATGTACCCTCAAGGATAAACTGAATACTGAATACAATCTACAAATTGACGCAACCTTAGTCATCTCTATATTCATTTTCCAATCACTAGTTTGCAAATGAAAGTCTTCTTGAATGGAAAAAACACTTTGCCATGTCATTGGTACTCTCAAGAATGGGTAAACTTTCCACGGTTTTAAAGTTTTCATGGAGTTGGCTCTCATTTTGTTCATACCTCACATGAAGTATAAGGAAACATCTGAAATAAAAGATAAAGGAATTACCGACCGGATGAGATGAGATGGCCCATCTGGTGAGCAGCTTTATATCCAATTGTAAAGTGCACAAAAGGTGTACAACATGAACATGAAAAGCTCTTTGTTTATGAGGCATAACCAAAATGAGACATAGATAAATCAAATATTGAGGAAAAAATGAATCTGGAGCCGTCTATCTGTGCGCTTATTGAATTATTAGTGAAAGCATTGTGTCTGGAACAAAAAATACACCGTCTCACCTTTTTCCATTCCATCTGTTGTTTGCAAAAAAAAAAAAAACATTTGTGACACTTCAAGGTGCAAACAATCACAGAAAGCAGACTATTACAGCTTCCCCAAACGAAAAACGAGAGAAAACATCACTGCTGGGTTTCATATATCATCAAGACTCAAGATTATCGTCTCTGTCAATCAATAAGATGAGAGGGAAAGCAGAAAGACAATGGGTGAACATATGGTTATATTCTTCATAATATCAAACAGTGAGTGTCTTCAGTGGAGCTGCTTGATTATGGACAAATTGAGAATACCAATTATTCCATCGACTTCCTTTTAAAGTATAATTTAAGATGCTAATAAATGATTTACTTTTACTGTGGCTGCATTGTTTTTTCCCACAAAATACAACTGCTCTCAAACGAGATCAAAGTTGATTCTAAGGATACTCGTTTTATCCCAAAGTTTTTAATGACAACTTGTGTAGAAATTCTGCATAGGTTTTATTTGTAGACCAAACAGCGCCAGCGTCAGGAGGTTCCTAGAGACTTGTATAACTCAGCACGACACAACTTTTGCAGATTTGCCCCGAGTGAAGGACTGAATCAAACTAGTGATGAGCAAGAAAGACTTAAAACTAGCGTATATCAGGACACATCAGAAGTATAAAGAAGCTTTTATCTATTAGCAAAATAATTCCTGCAAAGACTCATTGGACTGTAAGAGATATTTGAAAAGTTGGGTTGATTTGGCAACAGATGAAAAGGTAATATTACCCATGACTCACAGTTACATAGAGAAGTATCTGGTAAACTAGGTATAATATGTCTCAAGGCTTTGTATTTACTGGTGACACTAAACGTGTTTGTGATGTGTAAATGCAGATTCACCTTTACGTTTATCTGGTCCTTCGTTGTGTTGCTTGTATGTTTATCGGGTCTTGATTGTGCCTATGTAACTATTCAATAAAAATCCTTCTCGGAAAAGGGATCCGTCTCAGTTCTTACGGGACACCCTGCAGCGGGTCAGATTCATACAGCAAGCCCTAGTTTTCCACAGCGTAAATTTTTTTTGGTTGGGACAGCCTTATTTTTTGTGTTTTGGAGCTGACTATTGGAAACAGGAGCGACAAAGACCATGTAAGGTCTGAACCCTGCACCCTGCAGTGCTTTTTATACTGTGGCATCATCATGCAGTGGTAGAAGGTATGTTGTTAAAGAGGCTGCTTTGATGAACATTGCGTCACACCGTGCAACACAACAAGCCAAAACTGTAATTCAAATTTGACTAGACCTAATCTTCAGTGCTGCGTTATTTTGAGGCTGAAGCAGTGGGTTTACGTTCCACAGTTGTTTGAAGGGTTACAGACCCAAGCCAAATTTAGTTATTGGCATCCACATAACAGCAGATCATCTTTGGGATTAAGCTATAATCCAGTCAGACTGCAATCACTGTGAATGCTTCAGGGACGATAGTGTTGTGCTGCTAGAACTTTGCTACTGTCTGTCCTACACACGGCTAAAACAAAGGGATTGTGGCTCTGCAGCGCTGTCCATTCCTCTCTCCGTCATCTTAACGCTTTACGGAGGAGGATGTATTCTGTTCATCATCTGCTATTGTTTTTTTGTTTCCTTTCTCCAATCCTGCTCATTGAAATGTGAGTGTTTTCATTCCAGCAGCATCTCTCCACAGCTGTCGGGCATCATTTGTTTGAGCCTACGCAGGCTGTCATTCACTTACACTTAAACACACATTGTGACCCTGTTGACTTGAGTCTGCGGTGTGTTTGTTCTTTTAGCTGCTTATATTATCCTTGGTTTCACTTAAGATTTGCCCTTTGTTTTCAGCAGAGTTTTTAGTGACAATGGGCTGGATTTCTCAAAAAGATAAAAAAAAGAAAAGAAAATGTGGATTTGGCTGGACATGAACCAAGACTTGGACATGCAATGTGGCTTAGGGAATATATCATAACAGAAGAAATAAAGAGCTGAGCTTTTGCAGTGCAGGACCGTTACTGATACTTACGAACTGAAAGCAGCTGCGGACAGAAGGCTCAATGTTGGAGCCGCCGAAGGAAGCGACCTCGCCGAGCTGCCGGGGAATCTGGATGGAGTCGTGGAGCAAGAGACCCAGGCGGCGCTGGTCACAGAAGCCTGTAGCGCTGGCCACCTGACGGAAGAGGACTGCAAGTGGAGCAGAAAATGAATTAGTATGAAACTAAAAAGGACATTTTTAAAAAGGAAACTTTCAAAATAATTAGCCTTACTTCCACGAAAATATTAGAGTTGCTGACCTTGCAAACACCCATTATTCAATTGGGGTTAAATTCAGGTTCTGTATTTTCTTATTCCTTAGGGTTGATGTGTAGTCACCATAAACTATTCTGATTACTCCTCTCTGCTTCTGTTTAAACTCCCCTCACAATCATTTGTGAATAAAATTGTACAGGTCTATATACATTATTTAGAATAAATTGGAAATATCAATGATTGGAAAACTACACCAGCCACCACCAACTGCAGCAATTGATGTCTGTGAAAATTTTACTGAGCGAGACTTTGACTGTTTTTAGCCCAATCCTTACAAATATCTTCATTTGTTCAAACTTTAAAATATGTCAATGTGCAAACCTATAAACAAATGCATATATAAATATGCTGGAAAGTCATATAGTACTCTGCGTGTGACTTACATCTATATTTATCTTCCAGATGAGCTTTGCAGAGTGAGATGACTCCAGTTTTGAACGACAGAGTCCGTATCTTTCCAGTGCGACTCCTGTAAAATAAAAAATAAAAAACACAATCCTTTTAGCACACACCAGACTTAGTTGTAGTGTTTTTTTCAGATTTGCAAATTTCCCCCGAGCGTGTACATACGTGTCGTAGACGTTGAGCAGCCAGTTGAGGCACATATCGACGCACAGCGGGACGTTGACCAGGTGGGAGTGGGTCTGCTCTAACCGCTGGTACAGGCTGGTCAGACAGGTGACCAGCTGGGAGATGTCCAGCAGCTGCTCGTTCTGCTTGAGGCCATGCTGGTCGAACACCTCGCAGGCGACAGGCATGCTCAGCAGGTCCACTGCACGGACACACACAGACATACAGGAAGACGTCAATACACACACACACACACACCTCCGAGGGCTGCCCTTCATCAGCTCCATCTGCGTTCAAAGCGTCCTTCAGTGCAAGGATAGAGGAGAGAAGACGACAACTTCACACCAGAGATCAATAAAGTGTGCCATTATTCATCTTTATCTTTCATTAAGTCGACAAAAGGACAAAGTGAAAGGACAGTGGTGTGTAAACTCTGCTAAAAGGCCAAAACACTCCCAAAGCTGAAATCCAGCCTCAGACATCAGGCATATTTAAGAAAGACAAAAGCAGCAGGCATTTTTATTTACTCAAACTAACTTTAGATGGTTTAATAACCGCAGATTCTACCACACCGCATTATTCTTCCAGGCCGTGTTCTCAGTTTGTGACTCACTATTTTTTATTTGGCACATCTCGCACACAACACAGCAAAACTTTTTTTTTTGCTTGAAATAATAATAGATCCTAGGAAACACTGAGAACGCAGACCCTATTATTGAGCAGATGGCGTATGATTAATGTTGATTAGAGACAGTTGTATTCAGAATTTTAAAACTAAAGTCTAAAAAGAATTATGAATCACGACTCATGACGCAAATTCAAATAAATTGTATGATAAAAAATTCTGAGATTCTGAGAATTTTGGAAAACTATTCCTGTTAACACTACTTTCTTTTACTCGTGTTTTACGGCCAGCTTAACATAAATTTTGCTTCCATCTATTTTGATGTACAGTCATAGAATCATATTCTTAGTTGTAGCAGGAAACTCACTTAGGCTTGACCTTCAGAAGTGTTACTGTTGTGCTTTGCTACTCATTAGCTAATCCAGCAAACACAAACATCACTATGTCACTTAATTATGTCATTCAGCTTTTAGTTTTTTCAAGACATTGAAACGAGGTAGCCTAACTGCACACTTTGATGCAATAATACATTTCAAAATCAATAGCGACTGTGCTAAATTGTTATAGACTTTGGGGCTGTGAAGTGCAAGGACAGAAGAGTAACTTTATAATGATACATGAGCGGCCATGCGGACTTAACCCAGGTTAATGACCAAACCCGTCGGTGTTCTTGTTCTAAAGCCTCTGCAGTATAAACACTGGCTATGTGCTGCATGGCTAACGCCTCGAAGCCTATCACACGCAGAAGCACAGGCCGTGGGCGGCTGGCGCGCTCTGCAGATTCACTGGCGAGAGACGACAAGGATGAGTAAACACACATATGGACGGACACGCTCACACGGCGAGGGGCGTCAAGATGTGAAGGCAGGAGAAAATGAGGAGGAGGCTTGGAGAGGGAATACACAGAGGAGGAAGTGGAGAAAAGAGGAAGAACGATAGAAGCAAATGAGGTGAACAAAGTAGATACAGAAGAGGAACGAACAAAGGAGGAGTGTAGGAGTGCGTCCGGAGCACTGGAACACAATAAGACGAGCACTTCAATTGAGTGGAGTGTGCTTCAAATAAGTGTGAATGACCGTGTATGACACTGAGCAGGTATATGTGTCCAAACCATAGATGAAGCACTTACAGCAGAGAGCCTTCTGCAGCCGCCGGAGCTTCATGGCTGTGCGGTACGCCGAGAAGCGCACGTTGTTCAGGTCAGCTGAAGGAGAGAGGGAGGAAGATTAGAAGAGGCAGAAGGGCACATCTTCAATTTGCAACCCAAATTCTGCCTTATTCCAAAACTAAAACATATTTTTCCTCAGGTTCCATAAAACTGGGACGGGGTTGAAAACACAAATCAATATCACAGTGGGCGAAGGCAGGTCTTTACTGGTTGCTTCTGAGTCTATGTGCGTCACTGGTACTCTATATTTGAGGTTGTCACAATGTTAAAAAGATTCTTTATTATAGCACATCACAACATAACCCATTATGAGGAGTCTAAGATTTTCATGTTGTCAGCCAGTGAAATGGTAAAGATGGCTGATTTTTATTGACAGCGATTGACATAAACAGAAAAGGTCGGAGTTGAGAGCCTGTATAGATAGTGATGCTAACAGCCAGACCTCATAAACTTAAACTATTAGGGTCTCGCTAACAGCAGATGCTAACCACAGTCCCTCGGAAAAAAGCTAAAACTTGACATCTGTTACTTGTGCCCTACGTAGATTAACATTACATTCAATGGGAGTGTTTTTTTTTACCAAATATTTAACTACATTGAGTTCTTACCCAGTGACTGGTAAAGCTCGGCCATCTTGGGATGGTCCCAGCATGTTGTCTGGGTCTGGTGGCTGTAGAGGGAACAGAGAAGAGACACAAAGTTTAGACACAGGTCACTGGAGCTGTCAGGTCAAATTAGAATCAACTTCAGTGATACATTGCTTCAAAAAACTGCTGTGACATTGTGAAAATAAGGTTAAGTTTTTCAAAATATACCAACATTTCAAACTCTTAATCCTTGTCTTTTATTACCATCTGAGGGGATTTGAAAGTTAAACAGTGGCTGAAAAATGGACTCATATTGCACTTTTGAAAATCTAATCTATCAAGTTATTACATTTTAAATACATCAGAAAGGTAAACAGAGTCAATGCCTCTCAGCAGTGTCTCTAAAACCCCAAAAGATCTTTTTGGCAAAGCTCTAAAATGAATCTGACTTCTGGCTTATGAATAAGATCAGCCTCCCAAAATCTGACGCGGTGACATTAATCCTGCTGTTTGTGGATTTCTAGCCTCCATCTCATAATCTCGGCAAAATAGCAAGTCTCTATGGCGTTCCAGTCTCCATCGTTCTCGCGCATCTCAGCGGCGGATGATGGAGGAACAGGGAGGGAGAGGTGCTCGCTGTGTCATTCTCAGCTCACACGCTGGCTCCTCGTGACTGACGCTTGCCACTCACGGAAGGGGAGACTGACAGTGTGATGAAGAAAAACAGATCGAGGAGTGATGATACTATTTGGATACACATTTGTCTTGGAGAAAAATATATAACTCCATTACAAAATATTCCCCTATTTATTTTTCTGTCTTCAATGCGGGCCTGTCTAAAGAGGTTGTCACTAATTAACCAAGTTCACTTCAACGTGACAGCTGAATGTTTGAGAATAACTTTCAGAAATGAAAAGAGCGTAGAGAAAAACAATAAAATAAATGGTCTGCATCTATGTTTAAAGCATGAACACTTGCAGATAAACAAGCCATAGGGCCTCAGGGCAACCATGAGCAACAGGGTCTATAATCAACCCCCATCCTTTATGAACATTGTTTACAGCATTTCTACAGACCTTTTCATTGATTGGACACAACATGAGCTGTGTGTGCGTTTTGACAATAGAAATTAAGTAGATAGCAGTACATTTTCAGGGATGAAAGGCATCAGCCACAAAAAAATCTTCCCGAACAAGATAGTAGCTGGCAACAGAATGACTACAAGTGTGTGCTGTCGGTAAGTGGGTAGAGAACATTATGGAGGGGCTCAGCTGATCTAAGCATTTAGCTAAAGGATTTATGCTACACGCAACAAACACGTACTTAAAAGCTATGTAAAAAATATGAAGATTGTAGCTTCCTAGCTTCTGTTGAGGCTAAGCATTACAGAAACCACCACAATTTTTCAATGCCTCTAAACTCTTGTCAGCTTTTTACAATGCATCTTTAAATGTCTGATTTTGACTGACTTGCAGTGCAAAACCCAAAGACAATCAGCTCAACTTCACAGCCAAAAGAAAATCTAATTTTCCTACTCGGCAAGCCTACTCCAAGGCCCTGCACAATGTCAGCTGATGTTGTGCTCCAGTGGCGCATATTGCCGACCATATTTTCAATTAAATTAGCACAAACCAGTTCACACACTGAGCTTGAAGCTTTCAGGGCCGATTGCTTAATGGGCGGTTGCTAGCTTTGTCCAACGGCAAAGTAACCTTGACCTTGAAGCATTCCAGACGCCGATGTGAGAGACCTATTATGTAAAAATGATCCTTTTCAACATATCACAGTATTTATGCTTCAGTGTTTACTGCAGCAGTTGTAGAGCCAGCCTTTAACACACGTCCTCCTCAAACTTCCTGTTTAATCCCAGACGATAGCTAGGATCTAAGGGTATAATTAGCATTTTATGGCATCTTTAACACCCACTCCGATTCAAAATGCCATCAAGAAAATATTAAAACTCGGCTAATATTAACTGGGACCAAAGCTAATTATGTTACTGTAAAGCAAAGTGCTGATTTTCCTGGCCATTAGTTCTACTTAGGCATCTCAGAGATAATTATTGTACTAACACGATTGAAAATGAAGACAGTTTTTCTTTCTCCAGCATAAATAACAAAACGTATTAGAAGATGTTAAAGCCAGAAATATTCATAAAACGATTGAATTGGTGTCAGACGCTGCTTAAGTGTGATAGTAATGTGCCAGATGTCTGTTTACAAAAAGCTAATGGAAGACTCATGTCGGACTAAGAAGAGAATTAGGTTTCTCTGGGTGGGGATCCAAAATGTGAAAGACTTTCACAGGAAACAACAAATGTAATGCCTTCAACTTCATTTGCAGGGTGTTAACAAATAGATCTTGTTGCATCGTTGGTTTAGGGAAAAAAAAAGAGACAAATGGTTTGGTCGTGAGGTTAAATATAGTTCTTTTCATTTTCACAATAGTTTGGTGGAAAGAGCACAATTTAAGTTTTGGCTGCTAGTTTCTGAGTTTGTGCAAATACCACATTTAGGTATCCACAAAAGCTGAAGCTAACAGTTGCTTCTGCTGCTTTGTCCTAATGTTAATTTGGATACATTAAGTTAAATCAGTGATTCTTCTTGTTATAAAGCTGTGTTTACTGTGCACAATCTGAACTATTTCCACAGGTTTTGTTCATAAACAGCATGTCCCTGCAGAGCTACCATAGCTGTTTACATGCATTGATTGTGATGTGTGGAATTGCAGTCTACAATTTTGCCACCAGATGCCACCAAATAGGCCAAAACCTAACACACCTTTAATGATTCCTACTAAATATTTTTAACAGAAATATTTATTATGAAATTACCATCAACAGTAGCAAAATAACTCCAAATAATAAACATTATTGCTAGCTACATGTGAATGCTAACAGTTCAGAAATAACTAAAACCTTTATATTAAAGCTTGATGAAAACGGGAACTATTGTTTAGATCTGGCTAGGAACAAACTTTTCAGGTTCCAAAATCAAGTTATTTTTATTCTGAACACATCAGGCGATTCATAATAAGGTTCATGAACCAGAACCGGCATGGAGCCTGGTCGGTGTGAAAAGGGTTGGAGGTCAATTGGTAGCTACATAAACCCAACTGTGGTACATAATAACAGTCCAGGAAAGACATTCCATCTCTGTGATACAATAACAGTAACAACATGAGTTTATAAAGTAAAATCCTAGTACCAATAACCTCAAGTTGTGTCAATAAACCTTCTGCCGAGTGCTCTGCCACAATAAAAGCACAGTTTTTCTGATAATTCTGTCCTGAGGCGTGTCACTGTGTACAAATGCAACCATGCTCCACTTGTTAAAAGCACACACACCGAGCTGCGCACCTCCAGTTAACCTTTGCCTGAAAAAAAAAAAACATGCACAAATAATAACCCATCAGCTTCCTCTATTCTTTTCTGCATGGCCTTGTTTTTCGCTCCCCTACCCTTCTCCCACACTCCCACTCGAGATAATGAGGAGAAGGGTCCCGTAGTGAAGAGCTACTTAAAAAACCTCTAAGCTCGACTCAGTGCAAACACTAGCTCAGTCACTCAGCTCAGTCATCGGCGTGGTGCTCCAAGCCACTCGGACAAATGCTTATAATAACTGTGCTGCTGCAAACGCCGCAGCAAAAACACAGCGTTGGCTCGGAAGTCTTCTCAAGTTTAATGATTTGCCGCCCCAAATCAGCTGAGGAAAACGCAGAACTAACTGAAAAGGACGTCCTTGAGCAAGAGGCTGTAGCTCAGAGCTCAGGAGAAGAACAAAAGCTCCATGGTCTTACATAAAACTGAAATGATGCGAGTCTTCTGATTCTTAACCGAAAGGTCGAGAGCCAATCGATGACTTGTCGTACAGTACATCTTCCTGTTCAAGCAGAGGATGTTTTATTGAGTCCTGTGCCCCAATGGACAAGAAAACAATAGATCCTGCACTTGGATGTTATTCTGGTAATGATGGGAATTCCGATACATTCCACAGTTTGTCTTAGAGATACATAGAGCAGTTTGTTCACGTCTCCCAGTTGTATTTCTTGAAAAAATTTAAATACCAAGCTGTTTTGTCCTTATTTGACTAAGGTAAGGAGATTTGCTTCGTAAGAACTGAATTTTATTGTTTGCAGAGGAAAGTTTTGTCCTTCAATACAAGCTAAACCCTGACTTATTCAGCTGCAACGTTAGATTTGTTCATGTCAGGCATTGAAGTCTCTAGTCGCTATCAAGAATCAGATATTTTCACTTCCCTGTTCATAACAGCCTCTGGTTTCATGTTTAAGTTATAATAACATGTATAAACACTGCATTGCACTGTCTTTTCTTGGCAAAAGCCCTGTTTGAGTTGTCCTTGTGCACAATTCGAAAACTCAAGCACCTCGGGAGGTGTTTTCCCATCTCCGGCCGAGCACTGTGTGAAGGGGGTGCTACAAACTACCCTACCATCTCCCACATCTCTCCCACATCTCTCACACACACACACACACACACACACACACACACACACACACACACACACACACACACACACACACACACACACACAGTATCTTACACATGTCTCTGCTGCAGTCAAACATCATTTCTCCAAACTAACCACATGCCCCAATAGGGTTAATGAACAAAAAAAAACACCAGAGCTCAACACTATATCAAAGGAGGCCTGCAGGAATCCAGCATCTCTAGTTTTATACTCTTTGAAAGCCGACACTGCCTCCCTAGAAAACGTATCATGGCCCTAGGACAAGACCGAGTGTTGATAATGTTTCGTAAACTGTCAAAAGATAAACTACTGCACTGAGCAGCTCCACTGTTGCAGTGAGGGACTTGCTGCCTTGCTCGAGGGCAATCCGATTGAAGATGACGAGGGCGGGACGAGCATTCAACATTCATATCCCCCCATCTCTTGTTCACCAAATGGACCGGACATACAGACAATTACCACTAACAAATAGACAAGTCCTTTACTATTGTGGGATGGTTCCATTCCTAGACCAAACCATATTGACTGTTGCATAAATTTTGTAAAGAGTTCTTGATTTTACACCAAATAGAAATCAAAACATCTTTCCTTGAACCGTAACTTTAACCCAAGAGGAGTCCTTCCTTCAGACAATAGCACACCATAATCCGCACATCCACACGTGCAACATACAATGCTACATATCTCAGCCAACAGGCAGTGAAAAGCTTATTGCTCTGGTGACGGATAGGCGTTTTAAATAATGGATCTGCACAAGTGTCACTTTGCGCTGCAGTCAATTATGGCTGTTGGATGAATGATTAAAGGTGGTTTATGTGCTGAGGCGACGTCTTCCTCTGCCTATCATCTGAAATGAGCACACACAGAATGTTTCCTGCACACCAGGCATCTGAATGAGCTCAAACAATGGCCTTCAGGGATGGGAACTGAACAACCGAGGGGGGAAAAAAGCATGAAAGCAATATTCAGCAACTGGAAAATAGTAGAAGATGTTTGTGAAAGAGAATCGAAGAGCACCGACAAAACCTGAGGGATCACACGGAGCTCAAATGATAACTGTAATTATTCTCCTTGTTATAATTGATCATAATGGCATGTTACCGTTTTAGAAACATAATAACATAATGCTACTTGAACATTCTGGGAGTTATTAACAAACGCCACAAAAAAGGAAAGTTATAAGGATCTAGTTCTAAGATGTCAGATCTGCACTATGTTTTTTTTTATGAATTAAGTTGTTCATCCCACACATGCATGGTCAGAGAGTACTAAAAGACTAATGGTGTCATCAATAAAAATCAGCAACTGGGAATCTATAGAATTACTTGGAGGTAATGGAGCCAGACTTGATAAAATATTAAAGTCAGCAAGATGGTTCCTTGCTAGTGATGCTAATCAGGGAACTATCCTTAAAAATATATTTTTAGGTCTAGCTCATAATACTGGAGTCCAGCAATTTGTGACATACTTTGAATGGGAGACGATATAAGCTAAGACTAACAGCCCTCATCCTTTTACAAGTCATCTTTTTTAACAATTGAACCCATGGGCCATTTTTTTTCTATAGTTTCAAAACTGGAAGCTGTACAATTCATGTGAGTAAATGAAGCTGAACTTTTTCATAAAGCATTAATGTAGGATATTGTAGCTCACAGTACTGAACTCTGGATATTTAACATGACCCAGGGTTCTTGGAGCCAACCCTCAATACAAGCTTCCACAACAGCAATTAATCTCACAGCCCCTTTTTTTCCCCTGTGATTTAAGCGTTTAAATTTGTAACCTTTGGCACTTGACACCAACCATATTAAGAGATAACTGAGAAGCTATAGAATCTATACAAGCTACCTCAGCTATGAATACAGTTTAGTTTGTGACCTATGACGGCCTCTTTTTGCTGTAGCAATGAATGTGATCCTGTAAACCTGAGTGAGTAGACACAAATGTTCCCTTGTGAAACAGCTCGCTGGCTTTTACAGCAACCCTTTAAAAATACGCAAACCCTAATCAGTCATTACCATCAATGCAAGAATAATTTCATTAATTTAACACAGCACATCACAACTAATCAATAAAGAATACAACCTGGAGTCTTACATAGAAAATGGCTCCTCATAAAGTCGATTAATACCGTCTAATTACAAGTCTGCACAGAAGCATAAGCCACTTTTATGCATGCAACGCGAGACTTTGCTGGATTAACTTCTTCTGTGAATCTGCGCTAATGTCTCCTCACAGAAAAACAGAAAGAGCTTTCCTCTTGTTCCACACTCATCTTATTTCATATTTTAGACTTTGAGCAGCCACATTTTACTGGGCTAATTATCCCCAGTAGACTGAGGTGGAAACTTAGCTCATTCCCTATCCACATCGGACAGCTGCTGGTCATACATGGAGCAAAAAAGACCTCAGTCTCCTGGCGCTATTCCAGATGTTTGGACTACTTCTTGTGTGTTGGTTTTCTGCAGCGAAACACGATGGTGGCTTTAAGGAAAATCTGGGTTCTGAATGCACAAATTCACTCAGTTAAACCACACTTGATAGCAATCTAGGGTCGAATACAAAGCCACCACACACAGAAGACTCATGCCCGAGCACGTCAGTACCACTATCCAGCAACCCGAGAGTTCAATGTGTTTGAGGAGGCTGTATATTTAGTGCACAAACTCACACCTGCAATCATGTTGTTGCCAAAAATCTGCACCAGCTTGCTCTCATTTGAACGCCAAGAGTGCATGCATTTGTTCTCATAAAACGCACTATTAATTAATCAATGGTGGATGTGACTGCACAACCTAACAAAATGCACTATAAAAGAAGGCCTGGGCGTTATTTCAAAGCTGAAACTAGAGCAAAGATGAGCATCCAAATTGAAGAGGATAGAGACATGGGGCTGCTTCACTGACACCGAGGTGATTGCATTTGCATCCGTTTGTGAGGAACTGTGAAGGAATGCAACACACAGTGAAACAGAGGCGTTCTGGTAGGGACGTCTGTCCTGGGGTGGGGAGTGGGGGGGACAACTCACACACGGATAGACAAACACAGATACCCGTCAAGCTAACTTCAAACAGATACAAGCAAATAAACGAACAGAGCTTGGCTGTTTGTTTTAAAACACTCAGAGCCCCTCTTTTTATTTCAACATGGCAGCACCGGCAAGATTGAAAAGGCACGGTCCGTGGGAACCAGAGGAGAGTGGGCATGAGGGGGGGCGGGGGTTCAGTGGCTGCACAAGTGGCATGTTTCCCGGCGTCAAAAACGTGGAGTGAGCCGCTGTGTAGAGAGGACACTGGTTGGGTTTGATGGCCACCAAATGGAATGGTTCACTACTTGAATTTAGAAATGCATGTCTTTAGAAAATGCATTTGATTTGGCTTCGCTAGTAACATTTTTCGAGGATAACCTCATTATTATTGTTCAAAATGGGTCTGCATAGCAGCACCCAAAGGATGGCAACACAGTGGTCGAAGTCTTTGAAGGTTTTGGTTAAAAGGTACATGTCCGCAGGTCTGAAGTATTCATCTGTGTAATTGTGACATTTAGTCGAACAACTGAAACAGTGTTTTCACGCGATTAGGCTCAACGCCTCTGTGCTCGCCTTGAAAACCACAGCCAACGTGTTGTGTGCGTGTGAACAGCTTCCCCGCATTACGACCAGCACAATTACCATCACCATTATTTATCACCACCATAAACAATCCCAGCCCCGCCACTCACTTCCGAAGCTGCTCCCGCATCGCCCGCCGTTCCCCGCGCTCCGAGTCCGCTGGGAAAAGAAGCGAATCCCCGTCCGAAGCGAGCCGATGTCCTGAAGCCCTTCCGCGGTCCCGTCCACAGCGTCCTCTACCGCGGGACTCAGGAGTCCGAGGTTTGCGTGAGTGTCTGTGCGGCCGTGTGTGTTCCGCTCTGCAAGCGGCAGCAGTGGGCTGCAGGGGCTGACTCTGGCCGCCGACAAACGCAGGTGAAGCTAACGGAGAGCAGCCGCCGATACTTCCGGGAACTTCTTCAAAATAAAGACTTTCTAATCGCACTAGACTGGACCTGTCATTAGATTTTTCTGTGGAGAGTGTACGAGTGAATGTTTGAAGAAACGTAAATGTTTTGTAATGTTATGCGTTTTATATTGTTTATAAGAAAAACCCAAACGGGGACAGAAGTTGAAAATGTGCTATAAGTTTGACT
Organism: Neodontobutis hainanensis; assembly: GCA_024349245.1. Classification (NCBI taxonomy): domain Eukaryota; kingdom Metazoa; phylum Chordata; class Actinopteri; order Gobiiformes; family Odontobutidae; genus Neodontobutis; species Neodontobutis hainanensis. The sequence goes on along the minus strand of JALDNG010000001.1, from coordinate 779,789 downwards.
GCATTGTCCCTGTCAAAAAAAAAATCAATAAATCTATTTTTAACTATTGCTTGTCTGTATGACCAAGCTTGTATTCTATATACAACTAATATCAAAACATTTTTTGGATTTTTGTTTTCCTTTTTGGTCCCTCTTCATAGCCTGTATGATTTTTATAGTACAAACTAAATCCAGTCAAAACATGTTATAATAATAGATAGGAAAAAAAACAGTTTGAAACACTTTTGGTATAGTCCAGTATACAGTAGGAGAGTTTACTGTAGCCTCCACACAGCTTCTCTGTGTGTGCATGGTAGGCTACTATTTACTATACATTAAGTTATTTAAAGTAATTTTTGTGTTTTTAGTGTAGCGGCTCGGGTGGTAAAGCGGTTGTCCGCTGGTTGGCGGTTTGATTCCCACTCTTCCCAGTTCATACTGTTGTTGTGTCCTTGGGCAAGACACCCACCTTGCCTCAGTGTCTGTGGCACTGGTGAACTCCAGCCACAGTCTGGGTAAATGGAGAGGGTTGCGACAAGAAGGGCATCCACAGTAAAAACATGGACAAATCACCAGTGCAGATTAGTCCGCTCTAATTCTGCAAACATACATGTGGCTTTTATTATGAAAATACAGCATTCCCATTTCCTGTGAACTTTTGGTCGCATGTGTGAAACTTAACAGCGCTCAGCAAGACAAGGCGGAGCTGCTCGTCCTCCCTCAACCTCCCTTCCCCCCATCCCGCTGTGTCTGAAAGAAAGCACGGAGCCAACCCCATCCGAGGAGCTTTTTCACCTCCCTGACGAGAGCAGACAGGGGCAGAGGGGAAAGAGGGGAGAGGCTCTGGGCTGTCTTAGTCAGGGCCTGCGAGAGACAGTGGGAAAAACTAGGGACGGGGTGGAAGAAAGACAGAAAAAGAGGGAGAAGAGACAGCCAAGGAGAAGGAGGAGGGGGGTCTCTTTGCTTTGGGAACCAGGCCCTGAGAAATGTAGGCTATGTTGCACCAGCAAAGACGAAACTGCCTGTAATTTGAAGGCAAGTCTTTACTTTGATTTCACCGCCTTCTGCACCTGTGTGTGTGTGTGTGTGTGTGTGTGTGTGTGAGTGAGTGTGTGTGTGTGTGAGTGAGTGAGTGTGTGAGATACATTGAGTACATCCTCTGCACTTGTGTTTGTGTGTGTGTGTGTGTGTGTGTGTGTGTGTGTGTGTTGAGATACATTCAGTACATCCTCTGCACCTGTGTGTGTGTGTGTGTGTGTGTGTGAGTGAGTGTGTGTGTGTGTGAGTGAGTGAGTGTGTGAGATACATTCAGTACATCCTCTGCACCTGTGTGTGTGTGTGTGTGTGTGTGTGTGTGTGTGGTGTGCGCGTGCGGGCGTGTGTGCGCGTGTTTGTGTGTGTGTGTGTGTGTGCACGTGTTTGTGTGTGAGATACATTCAGTACATCCTCTGCACCTGTGTGTGCATGTGTGTGCACGTGTGCGAGATACATTCAGTACATCAAACCATCACTGAGTTCAGATAAGAGGAGAACAACTCGTATCCATTGGACTGAATCTTGATGTTTACAGTCAGTTAGGAGTGGAAGAACTTCACTAGAGTGCACCTATGGGATAAGTGAGCCTGGTCTTGTCTGCATGCATCTTGTTGGACCTCATTAATGCTCAGGTGGCAGAATGTAGCAGAATATGAGAAAGTCCCCGCAGCAAAGTTCCATCATTCTGCAGCACAATATCAATGCTAGATGTTAAGCACTAGTGAATTTTACACACGGTTGTGACTGAGAGGTAGTATTGATCTATGCAACTTTTATTACCTTTAGCTGCCTAAATGTTCACATATTTTGCGTGGTTCAAAAACACTTTTAAAGTGATTTTTATGTGTTCTCCTGAACCTGCCGTAGATTATTTGTCACTCTTTCAATTAAAACCAATGAGATGCACAGCAATTGCTTTCCTTCCTCATTAAAGATCTTGTTTTCCTCTAGACATCCAAGAAGACATCCTGCCAATGAATACAAGTGCTGTAAAGTCTTGCCACACTTTAACACAACCATTAATGTTCAACCTAAATTGCAGTCCACCCAGCAAATTCACATTTTATATACAAGGCTGCCTTACATGTGACCAGGCCACCTCTAAATGTGGCCACAGATCCAATGTCAGGACGCATTAGAGATGCAGTTATCCCACTCAACCCTTGCATTAAAGCTGGCCACATTAGATCTGATCACTCTGTCCAGATTTTATGGCAATGGCTGAAAGGGGCACAGGCTATGTTGTAAAATACAGAATTTAACCCAGATACCCTGAATATTTACCAATGAGCAATATTTAATTGAAAATAAATGGGATCTATCTTTGATTCTGAGGCTGGAGCAAAAGGTACTTGAGATGAAAAAACAAAGAGGATTTGACCATATAACCTGAAAGTTCAAACATAATTTATGCAATGTGTGGTTTTCTGTCACTTACAGGGTCTCGGTCATCTGTCCCGGTTCTGCTCTCTCTTTTCTGCATGTGGACAGAACATGTGTCACTCCACTCCTTCACCATGTCACATTCTCAATGGGTTTTTCTCACACGAGTTAATTCCACCACAAACTATGTGTTACTTAAAAGCTGCCGGGAGCGACGGAGCGCACTGTGCCTGTTACATGGAATCCGACTCGCTCAGTCATTCAGCGTTACCTCAAACACAGCAAGCTGCTAGTCGCTCATTGCCAAGCCACTGCTGTACTTAAGAAGTCAGCGGGAAGTGAGGTTAAACAGATGCAGCAGCATGGGGTTTGGGGATGGGATGGATGGATGGTTAAATATTAAAAATCTATGTATTATCTTTGTATGAACAGATGGGAGTTTAAAAACACATTGACATTACCTAAGGCTACATCTGCAACAGACCCTTCCACAAGTGAAGCCATTAGAAACTGCACACATTTCTAGAAGACAAATTGCGGCGGTGGCAGCTCCTCCCTTTAGTATCTTTTACCCACTCACTAAGAGCGCACAGATCATCTAATGGTTGGTTTCCATCAGCGCTAGTTAACTTACTAAAGTAGGATTCACGATCTTTAATAAATAAACTTGAATGCACATTGACAAACTATCGTGGAACGCCATCAGTGCTTGTCCAGTGTAACATGATCTCAGTGACTTTTAGCATTTAGCCTTTAGCTTATGTAGTGCTAACTGCAGCCTAATGTTCTTTCCTGAGGCAATGACACACACAAAGTCTGTTGATTGTAATTTGTCTAAACCATCTTAAAAAAAATATTATCCTTTTATTCTCCCCATAGGGAATGTCATTGTCATTAGCCGCCACCAGGGGGAGACTAGCATGTTTTGATGTTGGTGGGGGAAACCGGAGTGCCTGGAAGAAATCCAAGCATCTTATGTATGTATAATTTGATAAATCAGCTTAACTTGCAGCACCTACAGTATATATGGGCACTCAGCTTATGTTGTTATAAAACACTAACAGGGTCTGTACGTATTTTATTTTGAAGTGAAACCAATCTGTGTCCCCAGTAGAGGGATTTTAAACTTTACTGATACGTTTTTTTCCAGTGTAAGGAATTCCATACATGTGCCTCAAAGTCTGTCCACAGTTTAACCCTACCATTATTGTTCAACCTGAAATACAACATAATGTTTTCCTAACTTTATGCCTTTATGAGAGTTCCTAAAAGAAAAGAATGGAAGCTGTAGGGAAATGCAACAAAACATGGCAAAATATTACTGTGGATTTAGCCAAAAGCAGACCCGTAATTTCATAAAATATGCTCAATTCTTCTCAACAGCGTATTCACAATGGCACATGTGCATCAACAGTGAAAGGAGAGAGTGTGTATCTTTGGGAAACAATGAAGCACTGCTGTGAACATCCCACCTTCAAAATGTCTGTTATCAGCTGAGTTGTAAACAGACTCTCACTAGAGCGCTGTAGCATAACGGGATAGTCCACAGTGCTGTAGCATGAAATGTAATGTATTCATAATTTGGCATGCTAGAGATGATCCATAATAATGAGAAGCTGTGACAGTTACACTAACCTTCCACTGAAGTCTTAATGAAGAGAAATAGCAGCATTTGACTTAAAACTAACCCATGAGACTGACTCCTGAAATCTGCTACATGATAGTACAAAATATGAAACTGACACCCTTGTTAAACTCTGATACATATTTAATCTGCAGTTAGACACTTGTTAAATAAGAAAATGTTCCACTTTGCAGCCTGGCCCAGAATCATTAAACCCTGAGTCATACTTGAGGTTTAAGAGGTCTTTTCAAACCAGCGTAATTCAGCTTCTCTTTGTTAATATTACACTGTGAAGGAATGGATCAGTATGTGCATGGATGGACGAATATGAGCACAGACGGGTAAATATATATGATACCAATGATAACAATGGAGGCTTGGTGAAAATAATTAGATAAGCATATAATACTATGAAAGCCAGTAGTTTAGGGCTAATCGCACACAATTAATGAGACTTAGAGTGTTAGAAACCTGCAAAACAGATACAGTCTCATCCCGTTAGAACGACAACAAATGTCATGTGTCATGTGAGGCATGTACTGTTATTTGTTATATATATATTTTTTTTTTATGATTTGGAAACATCAGATGCTTGCTTGATAAAGTATGCTATTCATATTTTTAGCCCAAGGACTCTGAATTACAATTAACTAAGCTGTCCTGTCTGTTAAAACAATTCCATCAATACTAAGTCTTCCGGATTAGAAATAAAGAAAAATCATATAAAACCAGTGCATTTCTTTCTCGTGATAATAAAGTACTATTGTTCATTTTTTACTAACTTCTTACTAACTGCAGAGAGTGTATTTGCTGTCCGTTGGAATAATTGTACTTACTTGATGTAGTAGGGAACATTATTCGGGGAGATGCCCTGTTCGAAGGGACTCGCTACAGAACCTGCTGAGACATAAAAACACAGGTCACACCAAATGTCCACGGACTAATAAACCTTCAGCAAAACACCTTCACCAGCTTATAGGTCCAACAACAGCCCATCCATTCAACCACTGTCAGGAAAAAAAAAGTGTGCGCAGCAGTTGCAAAAACAATATATAGTGAAAAGTTTCCTCAAAGTAATATACATGCTAATGAAAAACAACAGAAAAACAAGAAATATTGCTAATTATCCCACTTATTATGCCCACAAGGGTTGGCACAACGAGCACTAAAGCAAACCGTGCTTTCAGGGAATTGTCAGCACAGTCGAAATGCGCCTTTGACCAATCAGACGGCTGGGATCCAAGTACCCGCTGTATAAGCATTATGGTGCCCCGCGGGTGGAATTTGCAGCAGTTAAAAACAGAACGATGCATCACGGGACAACTGCCAGGCATGCACGCTGTTTATATTAACGTAGCATATGAGAAACATCCGCTAATATCATCATCAGAACATCAGTTATTAGAACTCTGTGAGCACCTCGTCTGTCCTGCCGCAGACATTATGGCTCCATAAGCAACGCTCGGGAACGCTCGGTGTGTCAAGTAAAAATTATCTCCGAAGATGCTGTTTTACCGTCAAAGTATATTTAAATTTCCCCCGATGCTGTAATCATCATGTATAGTGTATGTTAATGTGCCAGAAGGGTCCATTCATTTAAAGCAAAGGGAGATGAGTTTACATTTTTGTTCCTGTTTGATGCTGGAATATTTTTGTTCTCTGTGATTTTCCAGGATCCGTTCGTGTTTACATGACTTGCATAAAGATTTACATTTCAGCTAATCATTTACTACATAACAACATGCAAACTGTGGGTAAAGTACTGCACACTGGCACAGTTTGGCAAAGACCATCCCTGAAATGGCTTGTGTTTCCATTGGCAAAGATAGGGGTGTTAGCATGTATACAGCATACAAACAAGCCTATATAAAGCATACAGAATACAAATGCAAAAGCTGTCTTTATATACAAAATAAAACCTTTTAAAAAACATTTAGAATATAGGTTCGTTACCATTTTCATAATCAAAGAAATTTGTAAATTAAGGTGTGCACCATGGTAGAATGGAAGTATAGGTGTATATTGCTGATTAAAACAGTAAACCTTTATTCTTTTTCAAATGCAACTGGAAATGTTTTGCATTTTAGAGACTGGCCGCATAAGCAGGGGCCTAATTGCAACAGCTATGAGAAGAGAATTACCCAAAAAAAGTGTTATTTGCAGACACTCAGACAAATTGTAATCTTAATCTTCGTCATCTTTTCAGAGAGGCACTCTATATTTTAATCAACACATCTAGTATCCTCTCATCCTCAGCGGCCTGTGATAGTGAGGAAAGCCTCAATCACATCTCTTTAATAAGTGCTGAGGTTACATTAGTAGTCAACGATAACGCTAAAGAAATAAACAGATCGATCAGTCAAATGAGCCAGTCTTAACATACTCTCTCGTGCTTATCTGTTATTCAGTTCGCTTAGTGACCTGACAGCCGAGCGCTGTGTCACTTATATTGAGTGAGAAAAAAAAGATGGCGGCAATGTCTTTGCCTCTTGTCTTATCTGCTCAACTACCGGAGTATCTTGTCAACTGTCAGCGCTCTGATGGCGGCGGTTAAATGTTTTTGTTTCTGCGTTTAAGCGCGGGTCAGACTCACCCTGCAAAAACTCTTTGTGAGCGTCTGTCAGCTGCTTCAAATGCTCGCTGATGGAAACCTAAGGAAGAAGGAAGAACAATGTTAATTTAAACTAGAAAACAAAAGAAATGAGCTAAAGAAATGTTGAGTTGCCAGACTGTACCAAATACATGTAAAAAAAAAAAAAACAGCAATGTTTAGCCACACGAATGCTACATAGAATAGTTAGTGTTCAAGGTTAGGTTTTTATGGGTTACACAGGTAATTGCCATTCATCAATTTAATAATTTGAATGTATATATTTTTTAATATTACATTTCTATTATTATAATTGTATTTTTTGCTTTTAGTTATTTTTAAACAGTCTTATTTGATCAACCATGTTACATTCAAAGGAGGAATATATTTTTTTTAACAGTAGTCTGTATTACTTTAAAGTTTTTTACCTTTGATCTCTAAAGACGTTTAGAAAACATTTAAGAGATTAAAGATACATAAATCACAAGTAACACAGTAGTTGAAAAAAAACGTAACACATATGTTAACAAAGTAACACTTGACAATTAGGGTAACATTGTTGTCAAGCAAAGTAACACAGTTGCAAAGAAGTAACACTGTTGACAAGCAGATTTACAAGAATAAGAGAGTTGAGGATCAATTTACTGGATTTATCCCACTATCCTCAGATCTACATCCAAAAGGGAAGTGACATCACATGAGTTTTAACAATGAGGCTATAGAGGCTAAACCTTGCTGATTTTTCGTGTTTTGTAATGTGTTTAGTAGTTGGCAGAGATTTAAGATCCAAGAAATTAGACATCAAATATAGAATCACTCAAGTACAATGTTGCAACACATTGTTTCTATACAATGTTTCGAAATAGTCACATAGTAACTACATTCACATACATATTGTAAAGCTTGAGATTAATAAGACATGACAGTAAATTAACTAGACAGCTAAAAGCTATATAAATAGATTACAGTACAATAAAGAGCTTCTCCATAATTGAATGAAAGTTCTGTGAATGAAATTTAAGCAAAACACAAATACATCGTCAGGAAGCAATTATTTGAAAGCCACAAGAGAACTTTCAACACTAATGCATTCCTGAAGTAATAAAGTAATAAAGTGCTTTACAATGTGATGAGGTGAATACAGTGGGAGGAGGGAGGGCGATTTCTCTGACAGCGCTTGCGTCACTGTGAACTGTGGCACATGGAAAAACAAGATAAAAACGACAAGAATGGGCAGATGGATGCACGGGAAGCGAGGGGTGCACACACACAAAGACAAGCGAGGTGCGGATAATTGAATTTGTAGTGTAGGAATTAGTGAGGATGTGGTCTCCAGTGAGTCTCCTTCAGCTGAGAATGAGCTGTCTGTCGAGATGGAGTTGAGATAATTGTGCCAAATCAGCATGCCTCAGTAGGTACACACACAAGGGGCCGGGGCTAGAGTCCACTGAGAGCGCACTGAGTCCCATCACCACAGAGAACAATTGGATTGTCATTGATCCAAATCTACTGATTGTTTTACAGATACTATAGTTTCAATCATAAAGCAATGTCTAGGGATATTATGAATAGACATTATTGCCTTATGGAATCTAAGCCAATCTCGAGATTCTGTCTGACTACATCCACACTAATGCATTTTCATTTTAAAGTAAAGATGTTGAATGAAAAACATTCTGTCCACTCTGTTAATTGGAAATGTATGTTCATTAAAAAAGCCCAATCTAGTCATTCAGTCTCACTTTTGTCTAAGTGAGGATTTTTTATTGGCAGTGTTTAGCTCCTCCTCCAACATTTCACTGTTGGAACCAAGGCTGTGAGGTTCCCAAAGTGGTAGGGTATAGCACACTTATTGGGGACATTATGTACACCTTTTGACAATGGACACATTTTTTAAAGTGTAAATGTGCATATACACCATCGACTTAAAACATTGTGCATAAGAGAAGTCATTTGATCTATATCATGTAAAATGCTTTGTTTTTTAGGTAGTTAGAAGACATAGATGAGCACATCTGAGGCCCCCTTCCGACCTGGCACTAAAAGCTGATGGAGACCCGATTACCGAGGAGATTGGGGGTAGAGAATGCGTCTGGAGATGGCCTGGGTTGCTGGTTGTATTAAGATTGACGTATGAATTATGTGTATATATTAGTATGTGATCCTCAGTGAAGCATTTTACATCAAAGAGAGAAAAACAAAATACTTTTAAGGTAAAAAAAACAATTGTAAATTCAACACAAGGAAGTGATCACTGCATATTTTAATAATAAGCTCTGATGGGAGACCATAAACACCAGGCTGTTTTTCACTGGTGCAAAAATCAGATACTTTTCAAACAGAAAGAGAAGCAGAGATGTAAAAAGGTGCAAAAGTTATTGCTTGGTTTGGCAGACAAAGTTTATCTGAAGCATTTTGCAAACTACACCAAGCATTCTTTTTTCATATATTAAACACATCACCATTGCTATTCATCACAGCTTTTCTATCTATATACAATTTCAAATTCTTTTATCCAGTGATAAATGCTTTCCTGCAGCGCTGAGGCCATTTATCAAATGCTCCGATTATGGTTTTACTTTTTCTAATCCGGTGCATAATTCACATTAAAAAATGTCCAAAGCTGGCGGGCATGACTCTGGTCTGGTACCAGTCCTTGCCACGATCACTGACGCTTCCTGACACGTTGTTCAATGATCTGATGTACCCAGGCAACAGACGAAAGCTCCGACTGGCATGCACGGCCTTGGCAGACATTGATTAGTGACACATCTCTGCTCCAGGATGTGAAAAAGTGAATCATCGTGTGTGCTCAAAGGCGATTTTCTCTGATAGAAGTCTTAGAGGTTGGTGAGTGAGAAGGGTTATTATCCAGTCTGAGTGGACAGATTGGTTGAATAACCAGCCAAGGTTTATCCCAATGGCCAATGAGAAGGCCATGATTCATGATATGAGGTGAAAAAATGACAGAACAAATAAATGAAAGTAATTGCTGCTCCTTTATTTATTTTTTTTTTTTACCATGAATAGTTGATGTGACATGAAACCGAACAATGGAATTACCTTGGAGTCCGCCTCACCCACTCCGTTCCTGCCCATGTTGTTTTTGCCTGTATCCACGGAAACCTAATTAGAGTTGTACAAATGAGAGGAGTGGGATTGTTGAGGAAGAATTTAGCGCAATTACTCTTGAGTGCACCTCGTTCACCAATCAGCTTTGACCTTTCAGGGACCAGAGAACACAGTGAGCGGACCATAGTGACCTGAGTAACAAGTACCATTTAAACTCACTCACACACACAGACACACAGACACACACACACACACACACACACACAGACACACACACACACAACCAGACACGGACACACACACACACACACACAACCAGACACAGACACACACAACCAGACACAGAGACACACACACACACACACACAGAGACACACACACACACACACACACACACACACACACACACACAACCAGACACAGACACACACACACACACACACACAACCAGACACGGACACACACACACACACAACCAGACACAGACACACACAACCAGACACACACACACACACACACACACACACACACACACACACACACACACAACCAGACACAGACACACACACAACCAGACACAGACACACACACACACACAACCAGACACAGAGACACACACACACACACACACACACACACACACACACACACACACACACACACACACACACACACACACACACACACACAGACACAGACACACACACACACACACACAACCAGACACACACACACACACACACACACACACACACAACCAGACACACAGACACACAGACTGTTGCATTTGTTTGTATTTTCCAAAATTTTGTCTGTAAATTTTCAAAGTAGTCAAATTATACAGTTTTCTAAATATCTTGGGGGATTTCCAGCTTGGCTTCCTTTGACATTATTAGGTAGATAAGGAACACAGTGGGCTTGAGTCAACCATTGTAGACTGGGCTTAGAATAGAACGCAAATTTACAAAAGTGGCCCTTAGAAAGTCTAGACCAGGGGTGCCCAAACTTTTTGTCTCAGGGGCCATATTGACGTAAATGAATTGTCATACGGGCCACCATGAATTTTACATACCACCGATGGGGGGGGGGTTGGTTTTCTGTATTTCCTTTTATTTTGCTTTGTTTTACTATGCTTTCTGCTGCTAGGTAGATCTGATAACTGCCTGACCTGGATAAATGTAGGTTAAAAAAAATAAATTGAATGCAAGTTTTTTTAATTAAATTTGACTCAAGCTCAAAGCTTTATTCAACAGAATCAACAAATAACATGTTTGCAAATTGTGAAGGGTGATTGTGAGATCTTGACTGCAGTAAACTGGGCAGGTCTGGTTAAAAAAACTGTGGTTTTAATGCGCAAAATGTCACACAGGTGGGAGTCGCTAAGTCTTGTTCTCACATGGTTCTTATTCATGTTCATAACTGAGAATGTCTTCTCGGACAAGTATGTCGAGCCAAACAACTTCGGGCCAGTGGAAATATGAATGTGGGGCACATTTGGCCCCCGGGCCGGACTTTGGGCATGTCTAGTCTAGACAATAGTTGAAATCTGGGTCCTAACAAAGTTATCTGTTGCTCTTTTTACAGTAAATTCTCTTTCTGTGCAACATTATGCATTGATCTTTAATACTCCCGAACTCTTTTCTTTAATCTTTTTGTATATATTACCATTCAATCTGTCTGAATGTCCTCACCTTCACAAAGCTAAAGGTGTGTGTATGTGTGTGCAATCCTAGCATCTGTTCAGGTGCTAACTTCAGAGAGCCCAGCCGTCTGGTCCCGTCACCGCGGCGCCCGTCTCCTTCCAGGACGCCGCTGCATTAGCTGTGCTCTCTGGCAGCTGATTGGCTCGAACTGTCAGCCCCGGTAATAATCACTGTCCAACTTCCAGCATGGCTGCTGCTGGCTTTATCGGAAGTGATAGAGGCCCACCCTGCGCTGCCTCTGATCCTGACACCCACATACACACTGCGACTGCGATCGGCTATTTATTTTAAATTGAGGTTTTATTAAGTCACACACACAGGGTAGCACATAGTGACAGCTATTAAGAAAGTGTATGCAAGTATTTAATCATTCAAGGTATAGAAAATCAGGAGACCAATACATTTTGAAGTCACCCAAATAAACTTTGTGACCCCAAAATCAAAGTTACAAATGCCAATTTAAATAAGTAATTCCAATGGTCCACTATCATACATTCCCCATACATGTAAAGTATATCTTGTTTAGGAGTGCATATACCTGCAGCAGCCTCCAGCGCGTGTTCAGCTCCTCGATGTGTTCCAGGTTGCTACGCGACAGCTGGATGTCATGCGGACCGAATGTGGACGCCAACTGGTTCATATGCGTTACATCATTTTCAATGGGCGCGATCTCCTCCTGGAACTCCTGCAGCACAGACACACACACAGAGGCACACACACACACACAGGTCACCGCTGATTGGCCGCGTTACTCACAATGGCGAGGGGGACAGATGGTCCTCGGGCTCGCCGCTCACCTAAACTGTGTTAACAGCCAGAAACAGATGCATCCGTCATGTAAAGCCTGCTTCTTTTGTACTTGTTTAATGCTTGCTGATGTATGAAAAAACCCTGACAAGCTTAAGAAGGATAAATGTAATATGAAAAGCCACTACATAATGCAAAAATATCCTCCAGTGTGCTAATACTGAGGGATTAGGAATAATAAACAAGACTTCTATGCTCTGACCATTCAATATTAGTTACATATTGATATATATTGACATATTTGTTGTTCTAAAGCTAATTTGATAACTGTGGTGAGAGAAGTCATATTTTGTTGGATTGCTATAGATATAAGCACTATACTCAAGACTCCACGCAGAACTTAATTTTATACCGCTGTAATAAAAAAATTAAAAACTATGTCAAAATATCCCCCAAAAGTTAAATTGTTGAATACCTAATGCTTCATTTATTTAAGTCTGTAAACTTTGAAGAGTGAAAAAATTATGGTAGCACTAATAAGTACTGCTATTGTGATTTATTACATTACATCAGTCTTAGTTTTGAGTATCTTAGTTTAGTTAGATAAACCAAGTTGTGACTCCAAACTGTACCCATCCTCAGTCTGACCTTGACCCGTTCGATGTGCTCAGGCAGCGAGTCGATGAGAAGATCTCCCACGGGCTCCCACGCATCTTTGACCATTTCGGCCTGTCTCAGCTGTCCGTCCAGCAGGTCCTCAGCTTCCTGCAGCTCCATGAGTCGATCCAGGGCCAGCTCCAGTCTCTTTTGCCAGTCGGCCGCGTCAGCACTCAGTCGGTCCCACCTGGTTATCACGTCATCGGCCTCCTTACGCAAGATTCTTGCCACGTTCTGGGCACGCTCCTCTGGACTGATATCTACACAAATGTCAGGATAAAAAGCCCCCAAATTATATTTGTGGCACAAGATGAAAAAGCCCTCAAAGAATTGATTAGACTGTATATAAACATAGATTAAATGACTGCTTCTGTATTACAAAGCCAGGAGATTTTTGGATCCGCCATGTAGTTTCTGTGCTTTTAGATGATATTGACACATAAGCTAAATTGTCAACCTATGTCCAAGAGTCTGCACAATGTACAAATATCTTATATATATTATATCTTATAATTATGTCTAGCTGTAGACCTTTGTGTGTTTAAAAAGATTTAGCATTTCAAGGCAAAGTGGCTGCTAATGCAATTCTTTTCTTTTCTCCGTCGACACAGCCATTCTAGCATCATCTTTCCTATGCAATCTTTTTTACAGCCCTTGATCTAAAATGTGTCCACTTTACTTTAAAAGCTTTGGTCTTGGTAAGTAAGTGCAATCATTAGCCGCTGTGACGAGAAGTGATTCTCATTTATATGTCAAACCACTCAAGTTATTTGTGAAGACAGGGGTTCTTTTTATGACTAAAAACATCCAGCTGAATTTAAAACAAGCAAAGCTGCATAACAACTACAAATCCTAAGGTCAATTGCTGTGAAGTAAGTGTAAGATTCCCCTCAGCAGTTATTAGCAACTGGAGCTTTCTTTTCCCTCTGTGTGGTCTGGACAACAGTTCATTTAGTTTAATACAACGCTGTTTAAGTGGAGCTGTGGTAACCGGGCTGCTGCACGTACGCTCTGTGTGCGTGCAGCAGCGTGAGTTAACCTCTGTGTGCCGGCGTTACTGGGCTGTAACTAAGGTTCAGAGTTCACTGTGTGACTCGCAAGACAAGCAACAAGAGAGAAACAAGTGCTTATGTCTGGGCTTTGAGACAGGTCCGGAACACTGATTTCACATTTCCCCCTTTTATGACGACAAGCATTAAGTCTGATCCGGGAGCTGTTCTGCCAGAAAATGTCACTAATTAATGAGGTATTTCATGTATTAATGTTCTATGTTTACATGGCAGGAGCAAGGTATGACAGGGATTTATTTGTTGCATTAAAAACACTAACAAGAGCTTATGCTGCTGACAATACATGCTTCATCTAGCATGTAAAGCATCAAAAGGAAGCACTAAATAGCAAGGACTTATCTATTATTGCCAAATAGAATGTTTTTTTATTGTGCAAAATGAAATGAAAGTAATTATTATTATCTTTATTTATTTTTACAGCCCTGCAGTATATACTTTTACTATTATGGTAATTATTTAAAGTGAGTTATTTAAAATAAACATTAACAACAAGCTGTTGGCTATAAATAGCTTAGTAATAATATTTTTTAACACTACAGAAAAGAACTGATATAATTTTTTTTGCATTTTCAAAGTAAATTTCTTATGTGCTTATGTGGACAACCTCTGGCTGCCCCCTTGCAGCACCTTCACAGCCCACCAGGGGGCCTCGGACCACAGTTTGGGAACCACTAGTCTATATTGTCTAAATTGAAAAAAAGGTTTCAGTTTCTGAATCTGGAATCAGTTTTCAAGGTGACGAAATGTCTTCACCTTCAAACAAGGGTGTGCATGTATAGAAAAGCAAATGAGAATAAATTTATATTTAACATCTCAATTATTACCTTTCTGGTCTGGAGATGGGGTTTCTCTGGGTAGTTCGGACAGAAAAACCCCAACGTCGTCCAGTGCTTTGGTCACAACCGGCTCTTTGGCTCTTAAGTCCCTCTTGAAACCCTGCAAAAAAAAAAGAATGCATTATAAAATGTACAATTTTAAATAGTAGAATAACAAGTACCTTTTATATTAAAATGTGGAGAACTACTCCCACTAAAAGCTTTCCTTAATGCACATCTGCAAGACCCTATCACTTTAATTTTAATACATCAACTGACCAGATCTGTCGGGCCAATCTTTTCTCCTTATTTGCCCTCTTGCATAAAATAGTACACAAAGTGGGTTTTTGATTTAACTTGTACTTCAGACTTTCATTTGCATAATGCTTGTCCGGCGAGTCCGTCATAATGGTAAATGGACATGTTTTCTGAGAAAAAACAAAGCTTTTGTCAGAGAAGTAGGGATGAATGGATTTTTTGTACACTGGAATATTTAATTGAGGAAGTGCTTATTTTTAGACGCAACATTCTGCTAAACAAGTGTGTGTTTGTGCAAGATAGACTGTGCTTTTTGGTTCCTTTCCTTACAGCCTTTTTCTGTTAAGGCCTTGTTCCTTCAGATAGATATGCTTTTATTATTTGATGATGTTTTATGACTCATTACTTTGTATATTAACCTGCAGTAAGTTCTCTATGTTGATGCAATTTTGAATCATGTTGTTTAAGTACACTAGTTAAATGGAAGATTTATAATGCTTTATATATAAGGCCCAATATTCTTTATTGTTTGTTGCAGCCATATTTGGCTATACCTATTCACTCAGCTGTTGAGGGCGCTGTAGTATTCTTCCAGCCCAGTAGGGACACTGTAAACTCATGTTGTCAAAGTGATGGGCCGTGATAGTAAATAAGAATCCTTTCAGGGGCCAAAGATTGTGACACTTGGAAGGTTTTATTTTCATCAGTTTATCTTTAACATTAATTTAGTTTTTTAGTCGGAGCTAAGCAAGTTTTAGTTAAAATTTAACAGGTTTTAGATGGATTTGAACAGGTTTTAGATGGTTTTAAACATCTTTAACTTAAAGATAAATTCAAACCAGTTCAAATTTATCTAAAAATTGTTCAAATTCATCTAAGACTTGTTCAAGTAAATTGTAGTACCAAAAAAATATCACCTACTAAATATATTTGCGGTCCACATAAAACGTCGCAAAGGGCCGTATTTGGCCCCTGGGCCTTGAGTTTGACATGTCTGCGTTACAGTCATTACAATAATTCTGCACTGCTCTGCATCTTTTTCTTATCCTGGGGCTTTCTGGAGTCTTGCTGTGACGCTCTAAAGCACCTGTATGGACTAATAGATGAATTACATTAAATAATGTCTAATCGCAACACAATTTTTTAAAGCACATAGGCGCTAAATTTCACCATTGCTGCTCTACTCTATTATGTAGCCGGGAGCTAATAGCTTTTTAGGATGCTTATCACTGTTTTCAGTAAGGATGCTGTCTTCACAATTTACACCACTGCAGAGAAGGAGCTGCAATAAAATGTTAAAACCTTGCGTTTTTGTAGAAAGCTTTCCTTGAGTAAACAAGCAGGGAAAACGTAACAAAATCTTTCTGTTTTGTTTTGGGCGATAGTTTAGTAGTGAAAACTGTCCCTTTCAATGGTCCTGTCATATTATGGTCCTGTCGGTTCAAGTTTTTCAATGGTCTTGTCATATTATAAAATATCTGGATAACATTTGTGTTTAGAGTTAACACTCTTGTTTTGTACCACTAGATGGAGTCATGTTCTTCAGGTATTCTTCAATAACCGCGGTGGTTTGTAAAATGGCAAATCTACATTGCTATACATTGAAAAAGGTAAAAGAAAACCTACGTGTTACTGCATTTTCTCAAGCACCCTACACACGAGTCATACCACATGGTGTAGGAGTGACATTAAGCATTATACTGTGTGGCTCAGTTATATATCACCCTTGTGTGTAATATTTCACATCTGGCTCAGTTTGTTGGAGACATGTTTATCCATGCTTACATGTATAAAATCCATTTTGCAAAAGGTCCCTAGTATAAAATCCTGCTGAGTTTAGAGTGAAGAGTGCTGAACATAGTCCCGTGTAGAGAAGTGTGAAGAGCAGTGTGCGTTCTTGTACCCTGTGTGTGTCCAACTGCGTCTGCACTGCGGGGACGTCGCCCCCTACAGGCGGCTCCTGCTCCAGCTGTTGACTCTTCATCCGGATCCAGTTGAGGAGCTCCTGCAGCGACATGTGGAGTCTCTTCCACGGCGCCATCTCTGAGTCCAAGTGAGCCCTTCAACCAGATACAAAATCCACATTAGGACCTGAACTCTTACCCATATCTGGTATACTATCGATAAACACTGTGTAACGTCTGGAATAAGCATTTTAATCTTATTTTAAGGCTGCATTTTACATCTTGAGCCCCTACTTTCCAATCTTTTATTATGAGACAAGCTAGAAGTAATGTTGGTGGGAAAAGTATCCCATTCTAATTATACAACAGGGGGCAGTATTACGCTGTCTATCCGTAATAACACTATATATAGTCTTTGATTTGACCTCATGTTGAGCGTCTTGCTGCGGAGGTCGTTCCATCTCTGGCTCATGTTGTTGAGCCGCCTCCGGAGCAGCGCCGAGTCATCGGTGTCACCGAGTGAAGCCAGGATCCTCTGACCGTTCTCATCCAGAGAGTGATACAGCTCTGTGTGGTTGTCAATCTCTGCCTCCAGATCCTGCCAACACACAAGAAGCAAGAGTAGATTTTTTTACTGTCTTGGTAATAGCAGCAGTCATTTAGGATGTTTTTTTGCACCTTGGAGTGCTCAGTAATGGGATCAGAATTTTGGGGAGTGATTTGCTCTAAAAGCAGCCACCACCAGCAGGATGGAGCCATAATGCAGCGCTTAATGCAGTGTGAGTGAAACCTTTTGTCGTGCGAAAATGTCAAAATGTGTTATTTAATCCGCAGAAAACTTAAAGCTGGTGGTCCAACATGTGTAAATTTTTTCTCACGTAGACAATCCATTACTGACACTCTTTGCAAACCATGTCTTGAAATGCAAAAGGAAAGTTTAAAGCCTTACATAGAAAGCATAAATGCCAAACGTTGTAAAAAAAATATTTATTACAAATGGTAATGTCAAACTAATACACATTATCAAACACAATTATCCAAATACAAATGATGAAGAATACAGATTATAGTGTTGATCTGAAAAGGGCAGAGAAAATGGACAAAAAGACGTCACCAATAAAAAACTTACAAAAGACCTGTGGGAGTCTTTATGGAGTTAAAAAGTAACTGTATTTGAAAAAGGGGAATGGTAAGCTAAGTTAGCATTAGGCCGGAGACTTGCTGTTACATGTTTGTGTAATGTGTCTTTACTTGGCAATGTGCAACTGTCTATTTCTCATCCGCTCCTCAAGAGCGCAAAGTACATAGGCTTTCACACAATCACAATTTACAACACCAAAGTACTGCTCCTAGGTCGGTGCTGTCACTCATCTCCAGTGAACTTAGCAATTTACACTGAGATTTGCTTTGTCAATATTGCTGTTGCTTCTTTGTTGCTACCTGTGGAATTGGTTGGTCTCGTCATGTGCTTATGTAAGCGTAAGCTCAAATAGCAAGTTTAATCTCCGGTCTTGCAGTGTTTATTTCTAGCAAAGGTAGCTTGGGAAAGACACAAATGGCAGTACTTGGTTTCCAACAGAGTATAAATAATAGTCTAATAGAACCTACAGGAACGCAAATAATTGTCCAGAAATGCAACAACACCAGAAACATAACTGCAAAATTAGGAGTTTTGTATTGTATATTGAAATTTTTATCTTGGTATTGGTTACCTTAGCTAAAATCCTGAAGATGGACCTCCAGAAAAGTGAAAGCAACTAGACTTAGGAGAAAAGGTTTTTACTTAATATTTAAAATTAGCTAGGAGGCCTCCTTGGAGCCAACCCTCTCTTCTGGATAAGCTACCTGGTAATCCTCTGATCCCTCTTTCTATTAATTACAACCATAAAACATATGCTTGTCTTAGAAGGTATCACCACAAATTGACAACATAAAAAATCAAGTACAGAACAGAAACATTCAAGAATACATCAATACCTACTTATTAATCCCTCATTACATTTAGTAAAGTACATTAAAACAAGAGAGAGTTTCTAACCTGAACATGGTAAACCTTTCTCCACCACATCTTCTGAACTTTATTCCCTAAATTCTCAAAGTTGTATCATCTTCTGCTTCCAGTATTCCCCAGAGCAGGACTGAATACAACTGGATTCTGTATCTATGAATATCTATGACGGAAGGGAGGGACTAGAATGATGTACAGAGGAAGAGTTGGGTATAAAATATTTGGCGAGTAAGAATTGGAAAGTGTGGAGGCGAAGTGAGAGAACTTAAAAGGCTGCATTAAAACGATGACTGTGCTGTTTTTCTAATTAAACCTTATCTTTGTGGCGTATTGTCGCTCCAGTGTGTGTATGTGTGTGTATTACTATCCACAGTTCTAATTGGACACAGAGGACTATCTCAGTTTTGCATACAGTACTGCTCTTGTATTGTGTGTTTCCCTTACAGTGTGGGTGCAGGGTGACAGGCCCGGGGTCACAACATGTTCTCTCCCCAAACAGAGCCTTCCCTTCAACACCCACCATTTCTGCATTTGTCTGCCAAGCGGCGGCAGGCCAATCGAACGTCTTGGTGCTGCCGTGTCAGCATTCCTGTCATACATGCCGGGGCGGCGAGTCGACTAAGGACGACGCGACGCAGAGTTTAGTCTGTGTTCTGACTGCAGTCCCTCAGGGGCCACTGTTATTAAGACAAGACGTGTGTGGGATGGGTTTATACCTCCACTGATGAAGAACAGTTTTATTGCCCTGTAACTAACACTCTTTCCAATGTAGGCTAAAACTTCATGGCAATAATTGGCATCTATTGTATGTGATGCAATGTTTTCAAGTGGGCCAATACATAACGAGAAGAAATAATGGACCAAGGGATAATCTGCTTAGGGTTGGCGCCATTCAACCTAGCTCGCTTTAAAGACAAAATATCATGTCAGTTTAATGCGGCTACAATTCTCTCACAATGTTTGACTTATTAAGTGAACACTTCCACCTCAACTTAGCACTGCAAAGAAAAGAAAACCCCACACACATTTAGGATCAAAATCCAAATACTCAAGTCTTTAAAATTTTTAAAGTATTGCTGTTTCTTCACAGCTGTTGAATTTATCAAACTTTTTTTATGTATGACTATATAAATTATATCACTAATTACTAAAGAAAAAGTGTTTGGCCTTGTTTTGTTTTTTTTCTGTAAAGTGTCTGGTCTGGATAATGGTGCTTATGAATCAATGTCACAGTGATGTTGTAACAGCACAACAAACAAGTTCCCCGCAATCGTCTACTTAAATCATTTTTGACCTCATAATGAATCATTGAAGTGGAGCAGAATTAATAGCACAGGGTTGGAGTGCTGTTATACCTTCCACTGTGCTAACAGGTTTCTTGCTGCCTCGGGCTGAAGTCGCTCCTTGTTGGTTGCATTGACAAGGACGTTGCATGTGGTCTCAGCCTCGGTCAGCCAGTTGAGGAACTTCTCTAAGTCCAGGTAGAAGTGTTGGACCAGCCTGAGAGCAGAGTCTAGAGCTGCCTCTCTGTCCGAAATACTGCAAACACACATTCAAATTTATAAGTGGACCATTTTGAGCAAATTCTTTGTTTGTTTATTGTCGCTGTACCGCTTGGTGATGTGGATCCAAGTGACCATCAGGTTGTCGTTAATCTGGTGGACTTTGTGTGTGTCGTCGCTGGCGTACAATGTGAGCAGTTTGTTCGCCAGGGCGTTGGTTTGGTCCACCGGAACCTGCCATTGCTGCAGCTCCTTTGCCAACATCTAGAAAACATAAGTTACTATCATATAAGCATATACATGTCAATGTCAATAGAACAGTGGATATTTGGTTTCCAGTTTTAGTTGTTTTGTTACTGAAGACAGCAGTGTTGTTGTTTGATTCTTGTAAATTATACATGTGGAGTTAAATACCAGTGTCAATGTCACATTGTCTCTTAGCACCTAGCACCTACACAGTATGATAAACCACATTTACTCCAGCCTGTCCACTCTGAGATAGATGAAATCAGTGACAGACACAGAAGACTTAATGGAGGAGCCAATTTATTGTAAATAGTCACTATTATGTACCTTTAGTTCTGCATTCTGCCTCTTCACATCGTCTACAGTGTACGTAATTCCCTGCCAGGAGTCGAGCCGGTCGCTGGCCAGTTTGATGACCTGGTCCGCCCCCCTCTTGGCGTCCAGCCAATCGGTGGAGTCCTGCAGCATGTTATGGAGCTGCTTGACTCTGTCCGACACTTTGGTTTGCGAGTCCTCCCAGTGAGTCTGAAGCCTGTCGACTGAGGGTAGACAGAAACTCAAAATGTGCCAACTTGGGAAAAGATTTGGTTGTTGAAGTGTCCACAACTTTTTGCATTTCATTTCTTCATCTCATGTAGGTTATGCATATTTTACCTTCCTTAGTAGGCCAGGAGAGAAATCATGCATAAATTACTATGTCATAAGCAAACAACATGCAGATTAGGGACCTGTGTGCCACATTCCTGTTGTGACAGGTAAATTATATTTGTCAGTCTACTCACCACGTGTAGGTGTTCTCAGACACAAATCATATGTTGGATTTTGAATTTGCATACATTTCCTCAAGAGTGAAAAATAATTACATCCAAGAGTTAACAGTAGATGTAACAGATGGGGTTTGTGTCGCTTACTGCGCTCTGTGATGCTGTTGCGAGTGTCCTGGTTGCTGGTTTTGTTTTTTAAGTTCTGGGCCGCGGTGACTTGTTTTTCCAAAAGGGGGCGTCGCTGGTCCAATTCTTGAAGCGAGGCCTGAAAAGCAGCAATGATAATTCGGATAGTAGGCTTGACGTCGTATGTTAAAGTTAATTAAAGTATCATCAACAAAAAGCAGGAGCTGGGGAGAAGGTATTCTATTTGATACCTTTTCACATTAAACAGTAAAATTTTAATTATGCTGGACATTTTGTAGTTTCCAAACAATGGGTCAGGGCCCAAAAGTGGGTCGCAGGATGTTTTATTGGGTCGGCAAAAAAAAAAATAACTTAAATCAACTAAAAATTAAGAAAAATGATTGTAAATGTTCAGTGGGATTTAGTAAAAAATTGCAGCTTTTGTAATTTGGTAATGGTCCACAGTAACGCAATGCTAACATTAGAAATTACTTTATGACAAAAACTATGTAAAAGAAAAACAATGTATTTAACTATTGTAGCTCCAAAAATAGGGAAATACGCTCACAAACGCATATTGGGATCACCTTAAGATTGGCAATATTCTCGTTGATGTCGTCCAGGTCGGCCACCACCACTTTTTTATTCTGCACCATGTTGTCCAGCATGGTCAGCCAATCCGTTAGCTCCGCCCACGACTTGTTAAACTGAGCCAGAGCTGCCGATTCCGCCTGGGCGCTTCCTAAAAGGTTTTCATCTGACACACAAAGACACATGTTTGTACTGTGATGGTCCTTTTGATGAGACTAAAAGAAATAAATGAAGACGTACTGGCTTTTTTGGCAGCGAGGAGGGCCATTCTCTCTTTATGTTGCCGCATCAGCTCCAGTATCACCATCCAGTCTTCTCTTAGCTTGTTGTACTTCACCTGTCGCCCACACATCAAACACAATGAGATCAAATGCAGTCAAAAGGCTTTCATTTTGAAGTAAAAATGACTTTGAAAGTCTATGTTTTTTTTCCTTTGATATTCAATAATTGTAATGTTTTCTGAAATATATCATAAAGTACATAATATAGATTTGAAGAATTGTTTGAAGCAAGATGAAAGTGTGTATGTTTTTTTTCCCCAGAGGAATGCTTTATAATTAGAGTAAATATAAAGTATTCTCGCCTAAACTGTCGAGATGGCTATTGCGTTGGATTGTTTTGTTGTCACCTTGTCTGCTTGGCTGGTAGGAATATCCTTATACAGTCGATCAGCTTTTTCTAAAACAAACTCCACTTCTGGCTGCTTGGCTTGAACCTCCTCAATGAGCTTTAAATGCAAACAGCAAGAAAACACGGAAATAAACCAACTACAGCTTCTACGTAAGAGTCAGTATTAGTGGTCTAGTTTGAGTTTATAGGAAATGCTAATGATACTGGCGTGTTGTGGGAGATTTACCCTTGGGGGTGGCTCCTCAGGGCTCTGCTCCAGTTTGGTTCTTCTGCTGGATGCCCATGCCGACAGGTCGCCCAGCTGAGCTTGCAGCCTCTCCAGGTCTTTCAGCAGACCCTCGATCTCCAACTGGCGTTCTGGCAAAGCCTTGGACACCTAATAGAGTTTTCAAGCCATGTGACTGCCTGCTCATAATTAGGACATGCCGATGCAAACTGGATGTAGTAAAAGGCGGTTTTGTAGTTCTTCTGACCTGCGCCCAGCGGTTGTTGATAATCCTGATATCCTTTTGCTTGTCCACAGGAAGCATTATCTGTTTGTGCCTTGAGTTTATGTCGTCCATCGTTCCCTTTTTAACAGGAAGCTCCTCCACTCGAGCCTTGGCACACACAACAAACAAGCCAAGTCATAACAGTGAAATTTAATAAGGAGTAATCACAGCCTCTAGAAGTAGGACACAAGCTCGTTCCATTAAATTAAATAAGTTCACTCGTGCACACTAACAAGTAATGCACTTTCAGGGTTGAATTTCAGAAAGAAACATTACAGCATCTCATTTGAATCCATAATATCCTCCCGATTAAATTAAAAGAACTAATACAAACACATGAGCACGTCTCATTTCCACTGTGATAGCAGCTCAATTCAATTACATACATTTCCACACTTGCACAAACAAACATAACGGATGGGTATGCTCATTGCACTGACATGTTCTGAATGTGAGCTGGTGGGATTCTACCTGCACTTTGCCCAGAGTATCTCTGATGTGCTGCGGCTCTGCAGGCTCCAGAGGGATGGCCAGCACGCCCTCGGTCTGGTCCAGCCAGCCTAGCATTGAGCTCATGTCCTGCTGCAGGTCAGCAGCTGCTGTCCTGGCTTCTGCCGACCTGCAGCAACAATTTACAGAAAATAATTGGCAGTTCAGAAAGCACTATGAACATATATGAAAGGGATGTTTTTACTATAAAATAAGCATATATACAGCAATCAATTAAGCAATAATGCCTGTAAAAATATCTAATAAATTTACTGGGTTCTCAAGGGACTTTTACCTAAGCCAATCTAAGTTTTAACCTTTATTATTTTTTTACGGAAAGTCCCACTGAGATTACAAATCTCCATAGAACCACTTTGGCCTAAACATGTCTTTAGTGGTAAGGGAAACTGGAGAACCCGGATGTAACCTACGCAGAAACCACTCGGATTGAACCCAGAACCTTCTTGCTGTGAGGCCTGAGTGCTAACCACCATGCTGCCAAACCATTATTGGCCATAGTTCAGTTTATTGTAGGTCTACCTAAATGTTTACATGTAAAAGTTAGTTTAAAAGGCTTGGAGCCACACACACCTCCTCTTGCGCTCGTTGAGCTGCTGGCATACATAAGCCCAGCGACTGTTGAGTAATTTAAGCTGCGTTAGGAGCTTCAAGGCATCGTCTGGTGTGCTCAACTGGCTGATGTCCTCTCCAGCAGAGTTCACTCGGCCCAGCACTGCTTCCTGCAGTGGTATGGCCTCTGTCAAATCCTGGGGAAAAACATATATTCACACAGTGGGTGAATTACTTTGTTGGAGGTGATTTATTAATACAATCTCTGTTTGGTCTTTTTGACTTTATTGTGCAAATACAGTATTGCGAGTAAAAGATCTATGTTAAATTAAGTGTATCAGTACAGCCCATACTGCAGGTTTGAGTGTCTGTTCACTGGGGGATTAGGACTGGGTGCGGTTCAGGTAGCAGCTTGTTATTTGAGGAACCAGATGGTTCCCTGGCTTTGCACAAACAGCCCCTCTTTTTGTATCTCTCTCTTTCGTCTCAAACACACACAGGATGGCCCATGAGTGGCACTTGGACACTGTCTGCGCAGGTGGACACTGAGAGCTGATCACAGCAGCCCAAAGTGGCCTGGACATGTCTGATGATGCACACACACACAAGCACACACACACTAATTCATATGCAAGGTGAAGTGTATCTATCAATTACAGCAAGTCAAATGGAAAGCATTCTGTTCTATGCTAATACTAGGAATTTGTTTTGTTCTAATCCCACAATTTCCTTTTTTGGCTAACGTAGAAATGTCAAATTGGATGACATAATGTTGTTACATAAGGCCTAAAAAAGAAGCTGCACCGAGTCAGACACTCACTGCTCTCTCCTTTTGACAACTGCCATCTGTGTCAGCATGCGAGCGCTGACTAAAGCTACGACCACACCACGAATAGTACAAACAGGATCAGTTGTTGACGAGTGATCTCAAGTAAAAATCTCAAAATATTTTTTCTAGTCTCACCAGTCCTACCCATTTACTGGGTGCAACCTCCACTATGTAGAAATAATTAATTGTAACCACCACTTCTCACTTCTGACTCATGTCAGGATATGTCATACCTATACTCAAATCATTTTTTATGTAACACAGATTATCCTCTAACATATTTGGAGGATATAGAAACACCAGATTGCTGACAGAGGATGTTCTAAAGTTATATACTTTTAGGGCACTTCAGCAGCATGAGTTGACTCTGAAGCTGAAGCGTGAATCATATGGACTATATTTGGGACAAGACTTTTTTTTTTACATTTCTGTTGAAGCCATGTTTTTTAAGCTATAGACAGATCATCCAACCACAACATTAGCCTTACATTATTCACCCACAAGACTTTAGTCCAGCCTATATATTTCTGCAAAAATATATGTCTCTGTTATGTGTGATAGAGTACATTTTGTTTCTCTTTTACCCTGAGGTTCTGTCTGTGTGCTGCTGGGTCGGTCTCGGCCAGTTGCAAAGTGCCCTCAGCGTCATTCAGCCATTCCCCCAGCGCCTTATGTTCCGCCACAAACTTTTGCCACTTGGAGTTACAATCCTGCCAACGCCTGCACACAAAGACAAAGAAAATTATACATAAGTTCACTACGGTAGCCAAGAATTAATGTGAAGAAACTTTACGTTTTGTTAAGTTTCTACTGCATTACTGTAGCATTAGCTTAGGTCTCAATTAGGGGAGTAAGATGTATCTGTAAACCACAATAATGTGTGCTTGTATGTCATTAAAGAAGAAGTAGGCAAAATATTTTTGAAAAAAAAAAACCCAGATAAATAGCTACATATTAAAAAAAAAACATTACAGTTATAGAGTTTTCTGGTCCCTTGGTTTTGCAAAAGAGGGGATATACAGTATTTTCTGGTATCCCAAACCCACTTCAACCAATCAGAAGAGAAAACTTAGCAAGCTAGCAGTTCTGTGGTCAAGTATTTTTAAGCAAAAGCAAGCCAGGCAAAAACTAGCTGGTAGTCAAGATGTTTTGAACTCTACACCCAAATGTTTTTTAACTTGGATTAGCTAAGCTTTATTTATTAGCTTTATTAGTTTATTAGTTACTTGTTTAAGGTAAATGAACAACTACTACAACTCTTTACTGACTTGTTAATGATAAAATGTAATGCAAACTACAAAAACTGCTGGTTTATTGTGTATTTGTGTAGGTCGAATAGCACAGACAAAGTTCACAGTCATAGACATCTTACTTGAGTCTGTCCTGATAAAGCTTGTTGAGTTTGTCCCAGTTGTTGCTTAGGAGGCCGGCAGTTTCATAAATCCTCTGACCTTCCATTGGCCGCGCCCCTTGCATCATCTCTTCCTTCTTGGCCAGCGCTCCCTCGACTGGGCCCTGCAGCTTGTCGATGCTCCCCTTCACCTCCTGCGGATCAAGATTTGGGTTGAGAGCATTAACTCGTAAACAGTCCAGACATGAATCTGTGGCATTAGGATGGAAAGTGTGTGGCTGACCTTAAGGCAGTGCTCTTGCTGAGGCAGGTTATAAAAAGCTGCAGGCCAGTATTCAGGAGAGTTCAGCTTGAAGTCCGTCTCTGACACCAAACGCAGCAGCGCCTGCAGCTCTGTAAGGTACTCCTGCGCACCCACACGTCACATACACAGAGTACACAAGCGTACCCACAGGAAGGCGTAGGCACCAGCAAATACAAGTGGAAGAGAGAAGTGAATTCTTGTGAAACGTACATTTGCATTAGTACTATCAATCTGGGATTTCATTTTGGCTCTTAAAGGGCCCCTGCTTTATTTTGCTCTATCATATTGTTTGTTGTAGATGAATACTTTTTGAAGACTCTAAACTCTTCTGGTTCTTTTTATATGTGCAGTTGATGCCCATTATGTTACTGTATTACTTCACTTTGTAACTGCAACATTGAAAAGCACAATAGGAGCTCTTGAAATTACAAAACGTATGACAAAGTGAATCTTATTTTAGGATTTATGATTTTTGCTAAATTACAGATTCATCATTTTACATTACTAATGAAGTCCCAGGCTGATACATTTTATTCTAAACATTTGATTTGAGGAGTGCAAATGAAGCTGCTTCTAGCATACATACTGCAAAATTAACACCGCTCATTGTACCTCGTTGTTATTCCTGTTTTGCCTCGTGCATAACAAGGTTTTCTCTCGTTAGATGACACTTTTTAATTAAGGCTAAATAAATAGCCCTGTCATACTGGGTTTCAGTAGGTTAAGGAGACCCTCTATAGTCGCACAAATCATGATCCGTGTGGCACATCAATGCCTTGATAAACAGCAACCCAGTATTAGAGAGCTTTAAAGCAGTCATACTCAGTCAGTCATCAGTCCCTCCAGGATTAGTGGAACAATATTTATACTACTACAGTTTTTTGTTTCTGATTTTTGTGCTGGAGCTGACTTCAAGCTGTACTTTAAAGATACAATATGCAAAACATTTACAAAAAGTTAATCTTAACAAGACGGAAATCCTTTTTTTTCAACAACCATGGCAAGTGAAACAATGTAAATGTTTCTGTAAATGCACATTTTGTTGGCTGTAATTTCACATTTTACTCTTTGTTTACATCGAAGGAATGTTTTTGAGTGAGTAGCTTTCAGCCAATCAGAGCTCTACTGCAGTCAAAATCAAAGGTAAATTTGTTGAAGATGTGACTTTTCAGGAGATCAAAAGCGGAGATGTCCAGGTCTGATTGCAAATAGAAACCCTGTTTTGTCTTACTGTATTGTGCCTCTTAAGTGGGACAACCAAGGTACAATTGTAGAACAGACTTGTGTAGGTCTGGACTCAAATATTTTGCTTTGTGTCTCTGACAAAAAGAAACTGGTCCTGGACCCGAACAGCTACAGGAAGTCACCACCAACAACTTTTTTCATATCTGACATATGAATGGACATGCATACATATTAAATACATTTATTTTTAAATGTTCATGGAAAGTGTGCTCAACACTGCATATGGTGCTGACATTTATTGTGTTCAGTCATTTAAATTATTTTTCTAGTCTCTACAAAAAATAATTTTCTAGTATCTGTGGATTCAAGCTTTTCAGAGACATGACCAACAGACAAAAATGAAACTATCTCTTGACACTATTATTTGAACATACAGTTAATAAAAAAAAAAAACAAATCTTTACATAAATTGGTTATAAAGGACTTGTACATTTATCAAAATACTTTCTAATCCGTGAAGGTTATAAGATGCTACGTCAGAGTGGTGATCATCTTTTGCATCATTCTACAGAATAAGTGCAGTTTTGTTTTACTTCTTTATCCTCCACAATAAGATATTTTGTTACCCTTTGTCATGATTAGACATTGTGGTTAACTGTCACTGAACCCTGTCAATTCTGATTCTGGCAATCCCCATTAAGCTATGCATAATCCTGGAGGGACTGACATCTACAGTGAAAGGCTATTAGACCCCCCCAAACACACACACACACACGCTTGACATGATGTTAATGATGTGGTGCTTGTGAACGGTGTATATGACTCCACATCAAGCGGGCCTAGAAGATGAGAGTGAGAACCCAGCCTCGACTCAACACGCGCTCAACATCTGCTAATTAATGTGAGCTGGCAAATTAAAACAACTCCAGCCAGTTCAGCGCGCGGCCATTTCTCTGGAAATAAGATCGAGCCGCGAGGTCAGCCGGTCAGCGCTGACATTCAGTCTCAACTTTGAACGCTTTTGTCAAGACTGACTGTTAATGTAGCCGCTGCCAGGACTTGAGAGCCTTATTATCGTCACATAAATGGAGAAGATGTCAGCGCTTTATAGCAAGGGGTTTATTTTAATAGATTTAACATTTGATTTTGTGGCAGTAATGGAAGCAAAGCAAAAAGGCCTGAAGGCAGTAAAGAACAGGACTTAAAAAAACATTCTCACTCTCATGATCTACCACTTTGAGCTGTGGACAACCTGGACTAAATACACATTTATACTTATCGTTATATGCACATTACATTAATGTATCTTACATCTCAACTGAATTGAATGGCGTTTTCACATTCTTTATGGAAGCCTGCCACTTTTCCTCTAATTAATAACTCTTCAACGGTCCTCGAGCAGAGCGCTGAAGTGTTGGAACACTTGAAAAGCCTGGACACAATCCAGGTTCATGTTAAACCATCGTCCCTGAAGCATGGCCTCTCCACATCAATGAAAATGACACAAATTATGTGCTCATGCGTTCTCTCGATACCCATTAAAAATACATATGCGGAATCTGACAGTTTAGATGTGTATTTAGTCCTCGTTAAATGTACTCTATCCAGTACGTACATCTTTGGTTACAGGAAACTGTCGAGGTTTAATGTGATTGGTCGGGGGAATGCATGTAAGAGAAACACAGCAACCAATGAAGTCGAGAAAAAGTGAAAAAGAGTGCATAACATGTGCAGAACATGGCAATGAAAATGCAGCAAATAAAAACCAAAAAAAGAAACCCTGAATTGTTTTTGTTTTTTTGGGGGGGCGGGGGTTCTCTGTACTATTGTCTTCTACTTCTACTAAAGTTATTAAAACACTGAACCTGTCACAAAGTTCTTTTTTTAGTTTATTGGGCTACTTGAAATAACCTTTTCTTGTCATGATGTGGTCCCAGTGTGTCTCTAACAGTCACTTGTACTGTTTATCCATGATGTGGCGAAGCAGACCAGAGTAAGAAAGTCTGGGCTTAGTGTGTAATATAGAGAACTTTTTTTCAACCCTGAGTCCTTTAAATGGAAGAAGATTAGAGATACTGTGTAAATCAAAACAATAAAAATAGATTATATAAAAAAGATTATATAAAAAAGATAAAGATAAAAAAGTATTTTTTCTTTAATCTCAGAATTCCTCTTTTTTTTTCCTAGCAATCATCCTCAGTACTTTCAAATGTCAGAAAACTGGCATATGGTGAGGAATATGTCATTTTTAGCATGTGGCTCTAGCCTTGCACTTTTTTAGCTCTTACGTACTACCAATTAAATAATTTTTTCATACTAGGACATGCTACTATTAGACAATGTTTAAGTGTAGTTTATGAAAAAAAAAACAGCTGAAAGAGGGGGCCTCAACTTTTTCACCTACCTAAACTGTAATTTTAAACCTTATCTAAAGGGCTACTATTTTTGTGTGTAAAGTGCTTTTATTGGAAGTTAGAAAAATATTTGTTTGGACCTGAACAGTCCTTTTTAGGTTAAATCATGCTGCACTCAGTTAGTATACTTTCTGTTAGAACATAAAGAAGTCAGGCCTAATGAAACTCACACAATGTCTTTTGATGGGTATGAACTTGCCCTCCACCTCAACCCAGCGCTTGTTGAGCTTGAGTTGGCAGGGCTCCACTAGATTCGCAGCTCCAGCCTCTGACAGCTGATTGGCTAAGCCCTGCAACTCCTTAAGCTCCTCCTCCTTCGTCTCGAACTCAGAGCCAATTTCCTATTGGATAAAAACCAACCATCATTGACTACTGGCTGCGTTCAACAGGGGTGTGGGGTGGGGGGAGCACAGGGAGCTATGTGGATGTATAACACCAAATAAAAAACACTCAACAGAGACATTTTTATAAATACACTGTCTAATGAAAGCCCAAGCTAATATTGTAGATAAGTCTGTAAAAACTGTGTAATTAGGAGGCACACACTGCCTTCAAACTTTATTTACATTTTTCATTTACAGAGAAAAGTGCTGTGTGTGAAAAAAGAAGCATGGAAAGACAGGAGGACAGATAAATAGGCAGACAGGACTGATAAATTTCAGGTGCAGAATGACAGGTGATTCTGAGGCAAGCGCGTGAGACGTCCGCTTTAGCGAAATGTAATAGTGATGATCTGCAAAAATGAGAAGACACACATATAGTCAGGGGCAGGCAGGACACGGATGGAGGAAAGAGGTCGATGGCTGTAAAAGAAAAAAAAATCCCATTCTTTCAGTGGCAACTTAAGCTATCTTCAGTTTATGTGTATACACTAGCTAACAATATTAGCTAAACCGACGTCTCTGAATTTTAAAGAATTGCATAATTTATGAAACTATCCAAAATGACATTGTTTTCACAGTCTTTGCATGCCCTCTGTTTACATTTGGACCCATTTATAAATCTTCTGTACTGCCCCTTTAACCATACACACTGCACCTTTAAAGTTTTTTTTTTTTTTTTTTTGCAGTGATAGACAGCTCTGGCTGCAGCTCTTTTTGCACAGCGCAGTGATTAAAAGCCTCAGAGGTGCTACATGCATTCAAACAATTTGAAACAGGTCAATAAGTAGCTGTAATGGGAAATAATAATGTAATTACTCTACGGTTTGAAAACTAATTTGCTAATGATTTATTGATGTTAAATGCTACACACAACAAGGCTTAATTAGCTTTTTTCCCCAACACTGGATCCATAGCAGCGAGCAGACAATCCTGGGTAAAAACTGCAATCATCTCCAGGAAACTACCATTGATCAATTCTGAAAAGATTTGAGAAGGGTGAAGCTCTGCAGACAACCTAGAAAAGAGGTGAGTCTTTTGCAATGTTTGGTTTCAAAAGAAAGAATGTGCCAGTGAAGGAGTGATAAATAAGAAGCTGCATGGAACGAGTAAACGACCAAATTGAAAATTATTTATTTGTGGATGACTGGGAGTGGTTTACCTTGACCCGCTCCCCCTCTGGCGGGTCGGGCAGTTGGTCCACGCTGCGTTGGATGTCATCGAGCCAGGCGAGCAGGTCATGTGACTTCCTCCTGTACTGGTACCACTGGGGAGCGATGGCCAACGCCTTCCTGTTTCTGAGCACTCGCAGGTCCTGCAAAAACACGATTGTGTTATAAGAGACATCCAGTATACTGTAATTATAGCTCTTTTTAGCAATGCAACTATCCGGATATTATGAAGAGGAGACTATCTCTATTAATCCTTGACCTTACACCGTGAAAATTCAACAGTTTATTACTCACTGTTAAATGTGTTCAATTAACCAATCGGCCATATAAAAAAGTCAGACACGGCACACATACACATTGTCAAGTCCATTTTACAATCAAATTTAAATGAGGACTGATTAGTTTCAGGACTTTTTGGTGATACCTGTTGGGTGGCAAAAGTGCAGACTGCAATTCTACACCTAACACTATGGCAGCTATGGTAGCCCTGCAGGGACATTTTGTTGTCTGTGAACAAACCCAGTAGTAATAGCGCTAACGGGGATTTCACAAAAAAAAAACTTTCTAATATTGTGCAGCATAGAGTATTCAATGTTATGTTTATTATAATTTTGTTTTTGAAGTCTTTACCTTGACGGTGTTATACTTGTTGTTGAGCGCATTGTGTTTCAGTCGGATTTGCTCTCTCTTGTCCTGATCCGGGGCCCTCTTCTGCAAATTCTCTCCTTTCAACAGTAGCTCCTTCACTGCACCTTCCTCACAGTCCTACACACACACATTCACATATGAGTGCACATAGACCATTAAAACAGCTGTGAATGTTACTGATGTGTTTTTATGAGACCTTATCCTCCTGAAAGTCCTCCTCCTTCAGATTCTCTCCTTGCTTTGCTTCCTCCTCCAGCAGCTCCAGCCAGATCTGAGCTTCGCTGTGGTACTGCTCCAGCTCCTTGGCCGACGCTGCCGTCTGGTGAAAGCCCGCGGCAGAGATGCACCGACAGAACAAAGCAGAGAGATCATTAGCGGCCTGGAGAAAGGGTATCTACTCGAAGCGGTCACAGCAGATGTAGTCCAGAATGAGAGCTTGAAGTCTGTTAAGTGAGCTTTTAAAGTGAGTCACAGAGAGAGGTTGTTTTGGTGAGACTCTGAAGTAAATTCAGACTGGGTGGTAAATTTATCAAGATGATTTCAGATGACTGGTATATTGCACTGGAAGATAAATTGTGCCTGTATACTTTTAAACTGGGGCTTGAGGTTATTTGAACAGAAAACTAGAAGAAAGGCACATTTTATTGGCTGTCCTATAGAAAAACCAAGGAAGAATTGCAGCTTTGAAAATACTGGTAATTTTCTACAGTTTAGGATTTATGTAACAGATTCCCTGATGATTACAAGCCACACTTAAAAAAAAAAAAAAAAACGTTAATGTATAGGTAAATGTATGTTCTTCATAAGCGTACCAGTCCAGTGGAGATGCGGTGAGCCATGGAGTCAAAGCGCTGGTTGAGCTGCTCCACTTTGGGTCCCACCTGCGCCTGGCAGTTCTCCCCCCGAGTGGACATCAGCTCCTGGGCCAGAGCTCTCACCTCTTCCATTTTATCCTTCATCAGCTCCAGCTCTGCACGCAGCACCTTTCGACACAACAGACAGACACTCAGACAGTAAACAGACTGCAATAGTCATTCAGTTCAAAGTTAACAACACAGCATTGGGAAATCTAACAAAAGATAAGTGGGTGTTAATGAGTTATTGCTCTTCCCCACAGCTAATAACAAGACAAGAACATTCAAGTGCTAATTATCTGCGGTCTATTTCTGCAAATTAGACTAACAACACTTAAAGATTTTTTGAAAACCTTTAGCACAGCGTCGTTGGGACCCTGGCTGTCAATCTCAGCCATCTTTTTCTCTGCTCCATCAATCCATGTGTTCACTTCCTCAATCTGTCCATCCAGTTTCCTCATCTGTCGCTGATAGTCCTAAAGACACAGCGAGGGAGAGGAATTCATTCCAGAGCTATTTCAGGTAAGGTGGTCTCATTTTAGACTTTTTGTTACCAGCAGCAGGTTGAGCCATTCTTCCGCTCGCGATGTGACTGCGATCCAGTTGCAGCGCAGGAGGCTGACTTTGTCGTCCACCAGGCCTCCGTGACCCCGCAGCACGGCTTTGAGGGCCTCTGCCAAGTCCACCACGGCCTGGAGCTGGGGCTGACGCCTCTCTGTCTCAGCATGGATCGACTACAAAGTGCAAAGGTAAACAATCGCTTTTAGATTTGATAGATCAAGCCCAAAGACATTGTAAATAACCTGTATGTAACAATGCTAAACGAACTGCAAGGATCATTACCTCTGCCCACTCGACCTCAGCCTCGAGGTCCCTGGGCATGCCATCCACAGCAGAGCGCCTGGTCAGCTCGGCGTCAGTGGCAGCGAGCCACTCCGTCAGCCCGTTCAGCTCCTTACGCAGCTTCCTGGACAGCTTCAGACTCTTTTCCAACTCCAGTTTACTTTCAGTCACCTGGAAACAACCACGACACAATAACAAACTCACTTCAGAAACACACTCTTGGACTGTGTTTTATACCTGTGAGCCGAGCTGGTTGTAGAGCAGCTTGAGAGCGGTCACCCGGTCGTCCAGGTCTTTGGGCTGCTCCGTCTGCTGCTTCTGGACAATCTGTCTCCCTGTTTTAATCACTGTCTCCACTTCTCCTTTTAGTTCACTCAGCACCTTGTACAATTTCTGCAAGGCAAACACAAAACAGGTGAAAACAAGACCAAGCAAGGGAATGTCATTCAAATATAAAATCTTTTATTCTTCTACAGACAGGGTAAGAATTACTTTTCACCTACATCTAACAGAATAACCCACATCTACTGCACTTATTATCCACATAGACTGCTCTATTGTGCTGGGAAAAAACTAAAACCCATCTGTCCTATGTTTGTTGTAAATCTGCATATCAGGTTTGTACCCACCATGCACTGCTCCAACTGCGACTGCACTACATCCTGCTCCACGCTGCGAATGTCCAGCACCCCCACCTGACTTTTAACTCCGGCCAGGGCGCGCTCGCACTCGGCCAGCCGAGTGTCAAAGTTGGACGGCTTTTGGAAGAGCCTAAACTTGGTCCAAACGTCCGTCAGCATTTTCTATTCACACAGATACAAACGTTACAACCTGTTTTGATTTCAGAACTATTATCCTGTGTATTTAAGCTCACTTTTGTTGCATCTATTTGACCAATAATTCTTTCTTTGTCTTTATTCTTCTTCCTCATGTCGTCCAGAGTGGCTTCATGTCCGGTTAGGTCCGTCTGGATTTTCTGTGAACCCACAATAAAAAGTCTAATAAGAGTTCAGTTTAATAAAATGCACCTTCTATTTCACACCACAAGGGGGGAGTAGGCATTAAGGAGAGAGAAGCTTTGACAACTTGTACCACACTTATTCTCCAGTCTCTCCCATTTAAAGTGGCCTGTAATCACTCTAACCACTCTAATCCAATCACTCTTATCTCTGAAATGTCATCCTTAGAGCTGGTGGTCGGCACGTGGTAGTAATCTATTTCCCCCACGCCGACACAAACAGTCTGCTAGTCACGTGTCTGTTATCCATCACAGCAGCGCGTTCATTATCTATTTGTGCTTGCAGAAGAAAAAGTAAAGAGTGATAAACAACAAAAGAAAGAGGATCTGCGTCAGTGCCCCCGCTGTCTGTGTCCAAAGTAGTTTCAGGCTTAATTAGGGCTGCGGAGAGGGAGAGACAGCAATCTCCATTCTCCATTCTCTCCTGGGCTCCTCAGTGTGAAAAGGACACAGAAACATTCACCAAACAGAAGCAACTTCTGTCCCTATTCCTCTCGCTGTCGGATTTGAGCAGTCTGACCCAGCATAATTAAATCCAGATGTACCTCTTTGGGGCTGGAGCTCGAGGTGATTAATGTGAGGTAGAGTCAGGTAAAGTTTGGTTTGTCTTCTGAGTGCCTAGTGGATTCGTAGAAGACCCGACAAAAACAATAAAATCGGAATGAGCTATAGTTTTCTCAGACTGGGGATGACAACATCATATTTCTTGTTGTGAATTGTGTTTGGACAGCTGCGTCACTGAAAATGGACGTAAATATAGATCGGATATTAGTTGAGGGAACTCTGAGCGCTGCTAACTTTGCCCTCCAAAAGGAAGTTGCCCTGCAGCAATTTATCCACAAAAAAGTACCAGATTTTTCATAACATCCATGTCTTGTGAATTGCTCGAAGGCAACAATCTCCCCTTCGCTGATACGAACCTGGGCCTCCTGGGGTATCTGCTGGGCGTCGATGTGGTCGACCAGGTACGCGGTCAGGTGACGGTCGGTGTTGGCCAACGACTCCTGGATGTCCCTCAGAGCTTTGTCGTTCTCCTGGGACCACTGGATGTTCTTTTCCAGCTCCTTTTGCCTGAGCGCCGCCTGAGGACACACACACAAATAAAATTAAATAAAGAAACTTCACGAGAAAGCACAGACTTGCACACATAGTCAGCAGTAAATACAAGCTTCAGGGGTGCTTTCTTATGCTTTTCAATTATTGAGTTACATAAAAGCTGTTTCACAAATAATTGCTGGATTAGCTTTTTCAAGTATGACTATAGTCCAAGTGGGATTCAAATAAGGTGACTATTTAAAAGAATCCTGAATGGGATCTTGTATGCGCATTTATAAATGTAGCTGCTATTGATGTTGTCTAGGCTAACACCTGCTGTTGTTGACTCTGTCGCTGTAATTAGGCCAGTGACAAGCTAAAATTAGACAAATGGCCGAGCCTTTAGTAGCAGTATTCACTTTGGACCTCCCACTCTACCTTACACAATCAGGTTTTTTACAGTTCTATTAGGTAACAGTGATAATAGGTGACATGTTAAAGACAGGGTAGGCATTTTTTGAGTGTGGACTTTAACTTTAAAGTTATAATATGCAAGATTCCCATCTATTCTCACAGAATGTAAATGTCTTTAGTCCCACCTAATGGTGGAGAGATAATGCCCCTTAAACTAACCGGGGTAGACTTTTGCCAGCACATAGCACACATGTTTAAGCTAGCATAATTAGCTAGTAAGCTAACAGTAGATAAAAGGCTTGTATGAGGCTATGTTTTTGGTCATACCACATAAGGGTAAAGATGTAACTCCCTGTTGCTGCAAATAATTTCCCAAATCTGAATCCCAAATTCTTTCTTTTTAGAAAGATTGTGAAAGTGTCTTGACAGCATATAGCACACATATTGAAGTTAGAATTAGCTACAAGGAGGTAATATCTCAAAAGCCGTGGCTTGGAAAAGGTTTAAATTTATTTATTTTTTCTTATAAAATCAACAAGGGTAAAAACTCTGTTTTTTGCTGTAAACCTAAAATATTTTCTCACTCATTATTTTTGGGAACACTGTTAAATAATCTTAACTACTTTTTCGGTCAATATGACACAAGGACAAGTACAGGACGATCCTGCAGACTCACTATTACACACACACTGTTTGTACCCTCTTGAAGGACGGTCTCGGCGGCTTCTCTCTCATTGCTGACCCACCTTATCGATATCACCGCGGTGACCACACATCTCTGTTGTCAGGGCAACTACTTGACTTCTCACCATGCCTACTTCCTTAGTGATAACATTGGAGATTAACTGGGTGAAAGGGGGCGGGTTTAGAGGTTGACACGCACCAATTACATCACAGTCTAAGATCACATGGGACATAGTGAAAGTGTGTGGTTACAGGTAAGCATGTTAATCCAATACAGTGGGATAATGAGTCTAATGTTAGCCCTGAGCCTGTCTAACCCCCATGACCTCCTAATGTTCCCAGGCGTCATGGTGCCTTTTCACTCACGTCTTAGTTTCATATGTATGAAATGAGAACTTGAGCAAGATTAAACATTTACACAAACATTGATAACAACCTTCCCTTTGGCAATGCACTCTGTTTCCCAAGCAATTGTGGGCTCATGAATACATGTTCTCATTAAACACTTGCTTTACCCACTTTTATTACTTACTGCTCCACAGACAGTCTGCGAGCCACGCCGTCGCACTGATTGTGGAACAAGAGATAGCGAGCACATTGCTGTTTGTTTAACTGCCTTGTGCTGGAAACGCCTGTGGCAAAAGCAAGAGCTGCGTTTGGTTTTTAAGATGTTACGAGACGCTCAAAATAAAATGGCAAACACGCCTCTCTGATCAGAAGAATTGCATATGGAGGTGTTTTTCAGAATGCACTGGATAAGCTAGTATTATCTCTGTTTTTAATTTGAAACATTGGTACAGTGAGATTATAGGCAACTGTCTTGGACACTTACACCAGAGCTGGCTCCCTGTGAAGTCAGATAAGTGCTGACATTAAACTATTTGACTCTTGCACCCTCTATATTTTATGTTAGACAAGAAGCGTACTTGGGACTACGTACTAAATAGATTCTTATGCCTAACCTTGATCAAACCTGACAGCTTACTGTAAAACACCAGCTGCATAGCAAATATTTATAACATAAAATATAGACTATGCAGGAAACAGTAAAATTTTTTTTTTCACTGTTTTAACCTAATTATGATACAAGCCTATATTTGCACATTAGGCATAGGGTTGTATTTTGGATACCTGATCTTATTTGGCTCCAGTGCAAGATAATTTTACTTTTATTACCCTACACTCAACCAGAATGACCTGAAAGTGAATGTATTTTTTATATTTCTATGTAAATTCAAATTGGAGAATTTGAGAATTACAGTCATTCCATTCAAAAGACATTTTAGAGCAAAAATTTACAATAAATATATTTATATATTTATTTATAAATAATGTCAGAGCAGGGCTTAATTCGAGGTGGATCCTGCCGGGAACTCTTTTATTTTCACATGGAATGTCCTGAGAAGTGTTTGCTTTGATCCGGGCTTATGTAAAATCTATAACAGTATGTATTGATTAATCTTGTTTGCGTAAACCTCACAACGTTTTTTTTAGTGCCTAAATTTAACAGTCCTATCAAAAGTTATTTTCCACACGTGCATTTGAAAACTCCTGCCGGTGGTAATCAATATAAACATTTCAAATCACACAGATATGACACATCTTTTTCTCTCTACATCCAGATCTGAAAATTATAATCATATTCTACAGATGGATGAAAAGCAGGTAGGCATAATAACAGTATTTATTTATTTGTAGTGACTTATTCATGAGTGTTTTACTGCCTTCGGTAATTAATATGAAAAGTTCAACCTGTCTATTTTAAACGACAATCATTTCTAAGTTTGACATAATGTGTTTGGTAGTTTCTTTGAAGGCATCTCTTGGAGTACACTATCTCTTGTATAAAGCCTTGCATTTTCACTCAGCACATTCTGATGAAAGACTTTCCTCATCGTCCCTCAGGTCACAGAAAGAAAAACATACAGTATTAGGGCCGCATTTCCGCCGCTGTGTGCCTTTGCCTTTGCATGTATCTTCCCGGAGTTACTCACGAACGTCTCCTCTGTCGCCTCCTTGTCTCCTTTATAGATGACAAACAAACACGGAGCCGAGCCGCCAGCTTTCACTTGCCGCATGCTCACCACACACGCACTACACAACAAATATAATCAAAACACAAAGTCTACCACAAAAATATATATTCTGCACACACTGTCTCGGATGGGGATAGACAAACAATGAGAGGCTTATCAGGCCGCAAGGAGGACATTAATCTGGTTTCATTGTAAAGCAGATCAACCCACTGGGCAATGTGTATGTGTGTAATCTGTCACTACGGATCACTACAAAGAGGCTGTGTAGCAATGATGACGGGCTAGGAGCAATGAAAAGGATACAGACAGAGGAGATAGAAGGAGTAACATGAGGCGAAGCGCAGGGTGGGAAATGGAGGTGAGAGGTGAAGAAGGTGAGGAAAGTATGATGGTGTTTGATGAAATTTAAAGGGAAAGTGCTTTGAATTCTGCTCACTTTTCTTTAAAGAGGTTTCAATAACAAATAGCAGGTTTAAAGGAATAGTTTAGGTTTGATGTAGGGTTTTATGAGGTGCGTAT
This sequence comes from Neodontobutis hainanensis, assembly GCA_024349245.1. Classification (NCBI taxonomy): domain Eukaryota; kingdom Metazoa; phylum Chordata; class Actinopteri; order Gobiiformes; family Odontobutidae; genus Neodontobutis; species Neodontobutis hainanensis. The sequence continues at coordinate 739,849 of JALDNG010000001.1, read as the reverse complement.
ACTTTAAGAGAACTTAAGAGATTGATCACTTTTTATCATCAGAGTCTTGTCTTAGGATCTGACACATCTTAACTGGAACACCTTGGTCTGAGGTGATAACTGGATTTTTGTAGACTATCTAGTGCTACAACTGATTTATATCTTGACATCATTTTCTGCGATTAGAAGAGTTTTTTTTTTATCACAACTTTCCTGCCCTCCTGCACCAAGCACTAGCTAACCAGGCCTACACGTTTTTAATTAGTGTGAAATAGGACAAAAGCCCTTTTAAGACCTGAACTGTGTGTTCATACAGACACCAGCCTGAAAGATTCTAGGATTTCCGTTCATAGATCTCAAGAGATTAGTGCTGGGAATGGATAGATTGTGCAGAAGTAGGAAGTGACGTGTACCATGGATAAATCTGTGTTTAAAGTAAGCTGTTGGATGAAGGATGCGAATATCTTTAATAGTTCTATTATGACAGATGCACAAAGGCAATGGACAAGCTGTAGAATATGAAGGCTTCCACGCACTGTGCACTCCACATACAGCATCAGTCACACAGCATAAACACACAACAACATGTCCAATCTTGGCTCTTTTTTAAAATTGTTCATACATGACACCCACCTGGAGGTTATACAAATCCCCCACGACTATATATATATATATATATAAAAAAGAAACGTGACTGAATTGTGTTCATACATTTTGAATAAAGTCTCGATTTTTTATGACCTTTTTGATATGCTGTCAAGACTGTTATTTTAAAAATATAGGTACTTACTGCAAAAGTATAATAAGAACAGAGAAGAGTTGAGTCTGAATCTCACCCTGGCCATGAGTTCATCCCATCTTGTGTTGAAGGCGTCCAGTTTCTGCTGAATGAGTTCATCCAAGACCCCTCCGTCCATCAAAGTCTGAGCCAGTTCTCGGATCTGGTTCCTGTTGTCCTCTGGGTGTTGCAGGAGAACCTCTAGGCTCTGAACAAACAAAACAACATGTTAGACCTCACATGTATTTTTGGTTACACTTTTAATAAATCCTAGTCAGATAAAAATCAGATAAGTTTAATGGACAAAAAACAAATATACTGTAAGTATCAATAATTTAAGTCAATTAGCACATATTGTTATTTTGTGTATCCTCTTAAAATCCACCCCAAAGTTTGTACCTAGTGTCTATAGGCTGTTCTCTGGTGAAAATGCAGCTGAGTGGGACAGGATTTGCATTTGTGCCGCTGTGGGCTAAGTTAAGTGAAAGAATGCATTTGCTTTGTTTAAATTTGAATCACAATTTAAGAACAACTCTGGGCTAAGTTTTTTTCATTTTCTTTATCAAACTGGGCATGATATTCTCAGTTTTTATGCAAGCCCTATCTTATACAAAATTCAGATACCCACATCAGCACATCTTTATTTTTGGCAATTGCCTGCTAGAATTATATCTTCCCATTTCAATTACAGATGAAAACCACCTTCTCAGAAACATTTCATATACCCTTTGAACAATATTTGCTTCTTTTCACTCCTGGATCTTTCTCCATTCCTTGCCATTTATTTCTTAAATGTGGAAGAGGTATTTTATTTCGCTTTCATTTATTTTTGATACAGACCGTAAATTGAATGAGAATTTGCCTCCTCATGCACTTTCTATATGGCCTGAGAAAAACAGGTGAATTAAAGAGCATGGTAGTAATAATAACCATTACAATTCATGGTGTATAATATTTGTGTTGATGTAATAAAACATGCTATTCTAATGGCCATAGTTTGTAATGTAAAATTTGCTTTGTTGTCCGGTAACAAAGCGGGAAAGACCGTGATTGCAGAGCTGCCAATCAATCAGCAGTATTCAAGTGAAGTGTGCAGTTTGATTGACAGCTCCAGCGCTCTGCAGCAACCTACCAACAACAGCTCCGCCCACAATGCAAAGCCGGGAACAGGGAAACACAATTTGTCTTATTTTGAACAAAACATGAAAAAATACAGCTAAAAAGGCTGCTACAACAAAGATTATAAAGACTATTCATTATGGCTCATGGGTAAGCCAGTCTGAGGAGACTCATTTATTTTGAGCTATGTCAGAGGAATTTCTCTATTCCTGCTGTCTGTGGGACATTTGTCGATTAACACAGCATTAGTAAGGTGTCATGAATTGCCTCTTTGTCCCACATAAACAGGCATTTTGTCCCACATTTGGTTTGTTGTGCTCTTGTCACCTTAATCAGGAACGACATATAAGAGAGAAAGAAAAAAGACAAGTGTGTGCACAAGTGCCGTCTGACTGGAGCACAAATGTACATCAATCTAGCGATAATGTAAAGTCACGTCTTATTGTAACTTAGAAGTTTAAACACTTTAATAAAATAGTTTCATTGTCAGTTGTTTTGAGATCAACGGTTTAATAGACTCTGATATTTATTTTAATACAGCATTTAAAACATATACTCCACACTTCTGTTGTGCGTTTATGCTGTTCATTCAGTTTCTGATGCTATTCGTTTCCAGGAGTTTAGTTTAGCCTACTTAGTGTTTTTTCTCACTTTAACTCTCTCCCATATGTCGCTGTGATTGGTGGTTTAGTGCCCACTCCACCTATTTCACACGAACGTGCTTTCACTCACACAAACCCTAATGTTTTATTAGCATATCTATATTGTTTTATGAATAATACAATGAAAAACAATGACAGATAATAATATATCTTTATATATTAACAGATAACCCCTTCTATCCAGTTTTCTTATTCATAAAGCTATGTGCAAGTGTGTCTAGTGGGGAAAAGGTTAGCCCAATGGTATAATGGTGCACGTCTTAAAAGGTCAAGTGTGTTACTGGATTGCATCACTATTTAAATGAAAAAACAACAGAGTTTGCCCATTTCCTACTCACATCCAGTGCTTCCTGCAGCTCCTCAGCCCCTCCCTGGAGGTTGTCAGTCTCATCCAGTTTCTGCTCCAGCTGGTCCAGGAAGGCATTCTCCTGCTCCAGGTACGAGAGCAGCTCACACCAACAGGCCCACACTTCCTGCATTGCAAACATATTAAACATAAAAAGAAAGAGTTTAGAAACATGTGTGATGTGAAAAAAATCTGAATAAATGCAAATCAAAACAAAAAGGAAAAGGTTTGGAAGTAAAGTTAATAAAGTTCTTTCAATTTGGAAAAGGCTTGAAATATTCATAACAACTAAAGATGCCATTGACTTTTTTTTCCCTCATTGTTTTTGGAGAGCACCGTCATTTCCACATCTGTTCACCGCCACAATGTTTAATGAGTTTGTTTCCTTGTGCAAATGAGCAACAGTTGCTTCTGCCTGGCTACAATGATGGAACAGCCTCTCAAAGGGAAGAGTATGAAGCTAAATCTGAGTCATTCCAACCAGAGCTGATAAATTTACCAAGCATGGAAATTAGTTGTGCCTCGCATGTAACAACTTTGCGCGTTATAGTTTCAAGGTAACCCCTAAGGACGTGGACTTTAATGATGATGTTTGGTGATCCGGCCTCACCCCTGCTCATCTATAACATGCACTATACGTCTTTGATAACACACATAACGGCTCAAGGTAGCACTGATGTATGGGCACTGCAGCCTCGGCCTTGACAGATGCTTAGTTGGATAAGATTACCTTTGACATTCTTATAAATACTTTACCTCTGTGTCATTTTGCAACCCCTAAATCAATAAAATTCAGTTTAATAATAATTGCACTGTAGGGCATCTGCAATATAAAAACTGGGGGCTTGTCTGGGATATAAACCTGAACTCGGGGTCTTTTGATGTTAAATGTTTTATGTTTTGGCGTATGAATGTGTGAGAATGTTTGGAGAAGGTCGGAGAGTCCGTAGGTGTAATATGGCTGCCACGTCTCTGTCAGTCTGCCCCAGGGCAGCTGTAGTTACAGTAGCTTATCACCACCAGTGTGTGACTGTGGAGTGAATGAAAAATGGATATTGTGTATTGGGAAAAGCACTATATAAGTACTATGTATTATTTAATTAATTAACTACTGGTAACGCTACTTTGATGTCCAAAAGCTTTTCCAAAGACTATTACATTATGTCTACGATTATATTAATCACATGACAACTGTAGAGCTTATATTATATGCAAGATTTGTCATTTTTGTAAAAAACAGATTATCCTTATGTATGCACATGTACATTTTTTAGACAATTCTGGAGCGGTAAATTGATATGAAATGTTGAACCAATGAGCTATATTTGACTTTACATTAACCATATACATGTTTGTTAGATTAGGTTTCCTATCAATGGTAAGCTATAATGTACATATTGCTCTTTACTATTACCGTACATTGGTTAAAGGTAATATGAAATGCTAACTGCAACAATTCTTGCCAAAATTAGTGACTCACCTGCTTCTCCTTTTACAGTTTAATGATTAAACCCATTGTCCAAAATATATTCATATACAGCTCTGGAAAAAATTAAGAGACCACTGGTGGAGAGCATGCCAAAACGCATGAACTGCAACTGTAGTTATGTTTGATGTTGATGTTTGCTATGTTTGTAAAATTACTTATATCATTTTCTGGAAGATCCCATTTGCACTGATTTGGCTGCATTGGTGTGGTCTGCAACCTTTGTGTGTCTATCTATGTATAAATGTAATATTTTGCAATGTTAAGCATTGTACAATTTTGTTGCAGTGTACTTGTACATGTGTAATAACAATAAAGAATAATCAATCAATCAATAAATCAATCAGCTGTGATTCAAAATTAGGGTTATTCCACCAAATATTGATTTCTGAAAAATGTTGTTAGTAGTTTATAGAATAAAAAACAAAAATGTTAATTTTACCCAAACACATACTTATAAATAGTAAAACCAGAGAAACTGATTATTTTGCAGTGGTAGCTGCATATGTGAAAACACATTTTCACATGTTTTTTTTTAGCTGCTTCTCTCTTAAAGTTCCTCAATCTGAAACTCTGTCGGCTCCAGAGAAATAACTGCATTCTCTGTTATATATGGGTCTGCGATATTTTATCAACAGAAAGCCAACCCAATCTAATTGTAGACACAGAAAATGATTTCTCGGAAGAACATTGCCTGTTGCACCTTTAACTTTTTGGTCAAACTTTCAAAATGGCCTCAAAAGGTTTGGTACATCTATGAATGCACACAACAATGCACATTTTCCATTTGACTCATTTGATCTCCTTTAACAGAATTAAGGAAAACGTTGATCGATCAGATGAGTCATACCTCTAGAGTTTTACATTTCCCGTCCAGGCGGCTGCAAAGACGCTGGTAGTTGGCCGTGAGCACGTCCAGCTCCGAGCGCAGTGCATCGTGGGCCATTGGTGGGGCTTTGGCGATGAAGTTGTTGACGCTGTCTGTGAGCAGCTTGACCTTTATCTCCTTGGAATGGACCTCTTCCTGGGCTCTCTATGGGACACACAAGACAAGAAAAAAAAATCTGAAATACTAAAACAACAATAACAGCAACATATATTAAAAAAAGCCTAGAACAAAAGAAGGAAAAAAGAGAGGAGGCTTAATGGATGGAAGAATGAATGAAGTAACAAGTGAATCAATGTATCTCGTGTTGACAAAGCTGGCGAGTGTGAAAAGAAGTAGAGAAAAGGAAACCGACAAGGAAGCAAACACATCAATGAATGACAACGTGTGGCTAATGCTCGCCCAAGCTGAGAAAAGGAGGATTAGGGGAATAAACGAATGAACGGATTCAAGAAAAGAGTTTCCTTTGAGCTCGGAGCATAACGGGGGAGAAAGAAAGAGACGAAAACAAGCGACTGGGAGACGACGTTGAGGAGATTAGTGAGAATGGAAGTGCTAAATCAATTTTTAATTTTCAACTTTGCTCTTGAGTAAACTTTTTGGGGGTGTGCACTGGGGGTAAAAGAGTGGGTTTATGACACAGCAAAAAAGCCACACATTTTAAAAACAGGTAAGGGTTGAAACAATGTCGAAATCTCCTTGACAACTGAGCATTAAATCTGCAGAGGAAGACGGACAGGCCCAATTTGGCATCCAGTCGTGACCCGCACTGCACAAAGAGACTTTGACAAACAGAACTGCAACACGCAAGTCCAATCCCTGAGCATTAAAATTTTAAAGCCAAAGCAGACACAAAACAAACACGACGGGCTGATTTCCGATGCTAATTAGGGTCCAGGAAAAGGTTTTTCTGCCAAAAAAAGAACACTTGGACAGAAGAGCACTCAGATAAGGCTGCTTCTCTGCCCTCACTCGGTGTCCACAGACCAACTCGGGCACAGAAAACGAATCATGTGCACTACAAAACAGTGAAGCACAATACAGCTCAGAAAATCTGAGCAACCTGCCTTTTTCCATTGTTAGTTGAGAGAGGTAACTATTTGACTAGAGCTTGCCACATGCAATAATGTTGAATATAAAAGTGTTTTTTGCGCAACCCCACTCAATGTGACCGTGCCATGATGATACTGTAACTGTTGCGTCCTCTCTAGGCACAAACAAACGTATAAAACCTCCCACATCCTAATTCTCTATCGTCACTCTCCAGACCCTCCCATGACGCCCTACAGCCACACACCTTGAGCTCATCCACTGCTTTGCGCAGCTCCTCTGGCGTCTTGTAAGTGAAGTCTCTCTCTAGATAGTCTTCCTCAGCCTGGTTGATCCACTCTTGCATCTCCTGCATCTCCTTCCTCAGGGCCATGGTCTTATCCAGGCCACCTTTCAGAGCCGACTTCTTAGCGTAGGCCTTAGGGCGGAGGGAAAAACAAAGTCATGTTAAATAACAGGAGTAAAAAAGCTGTGAGTGGAGGCTGTGAGTGGAGATAGGCACCTGTTTGCACACGTTCTCCCACTGCCCGTTGAGCGAGTCCAGTTCTCTCTGAATGTGGATGGCAAATGGCGGCTCGGCTTCTTTCTTCAGGTACAGACCGACTTCGTTGATGCCGTTGACGCTCGGCTGGATGGTGTGAATGTCGTTCACTAGAGCCTGGCAACACAGAATTGCAAGAAGAATTGAAAAGTAGTCATATGTAATTTAGACTTAATGAGCATTTAAAATGTCTGAAAACATTTTTATTTTATTTTATGAATGTACAGGGTTATAGTACAATATCTCTTTTTTTATCCAAGCCAATTTGAATCATCAGTTGTTTTTTGCTTTGGGCAATTTAAAAAAGGGTCTGTGTTTTTGCCATGCCATCTTTGCTCACCATTCACTGAATGTGTTGTATTTAAGTCTTACAATTTCAAAGGACCTTTAGAATATTGGTTTTAAATTTGTTAGGTTATACTTCTGTACTGTGATACTTGTGTGGTGCTTATCTAACCGTGCATTGCTCCAGCTGCTTCTCCAGAGCATCGGAGTCTCCCAGCGCCGGCCATTCCTCGTTCAAGAAGACGTCCACATCTGCCATCCACTTCTGTAAGGTCTTTACATCATTCTGAGAAAAAAAATGATCAGTGTTCACACAACCACTTATGGCTCATTTATGCTCCATGCTAGAAACGCATTCAGCTATGTCACCCCCTACAGGTTGCTTTGCATAACATCAAAGTTAACATCACCAACGCTTGAAAGGTTTAAACGATAACAACGTTTGTAACGAACGGGAGATGAATGAGCTTTTATATAAAAAGTTACTATAAAGAGTTAGCGTTCTTTACCTCAAACTGCATGAGTTTGGCCATGAGCTCCTGAAGTCTCTGCGCGTTATCTGTCAGTGTGGTGCCCAGTCGTCTCCATCGAGCCATGATGGAGTCCAACTCAGCGCGGTACCTGCAGAACACATATTGTCACCTCAGGCATTTCAGTCTAAATTCCCTCTCTCAGGACAAATGTGGTCAACTCAACGCCTGGTATTTCAATTTGCTCTCCTAAGTCTACATCTGATCACTCGTTATAGTATATATTGTTTCAATAACTTACTTCTGGCAGATTTCAGGTGGTGCTTTCTGGAAAACGGGCTCCACGGCTGAGGTCAGGTAGTCCACTTCTCCTTGGTGCTCCCCCAGCGCAACCTGGAGGGCCTGAGGGTCAGACGAGAGACAGATCTAAAATTTATATGTGCCTCATTTCCATCCTGTCTGTGTGTTGTTTACTCAACCTCGTATGACAGAAGGAGCTGCCATGTGCTTTATAAACCAACCATCATGCCAGCACTGCCTTGAACCATTCACTGTGTCAACAAGTCTCCAGACAAAAGTGAGATCCCTGGCAGCTTCACCTTGACATATGATTTATCGGATAAGCATCTATCAGGCGTGCTCTGGAGCATGATGAGAACGCAGCCGAGCACAAGCGCTCTGGGCTAAAGTCATTTTACCCACACGTCTGTCTGTTACATTACACTGAGAGGAGAGTAAAGGATGATGGGACGTGAGGTTACGAGCGGCCATGACACTCGACTGTGGTTGTTAGCTCAGCGTAATGAAGGGCTTTTCAAACCGGTTGATTGTGCTCACTCTGCCGTGCCGGGTGAATTACAAAAGGAGAGGAGAGGGAATTCCTGGTGAACCTTAGAGAAAGTTTTTTTTTTTGGAAAAGAAAAGCCTCGTTCACAGGGAGGTGGATCAAAGGCTTAGTTTAGCTTAGTTCGAGCACCATCTCTGCGCAGGACATCCGTCAGTTACAAAGGCTTACCAACAAATCTTTTCACTGCAAACTGGAATCCTAAAATTGGCTCCCCCAACTATCGCATAAGAGATTTTAGCCTTGATACCTGAGCAGCTACGCCACAAGAATGATGGAAGTGACACACAACTTTGCAAAGTAATATTGGTCATTGTGGAATCCATTCGAAAGTTTTGACCTCAAGTTAATGGGCCATTTTGCCTGCTTTATGTGACGACAAGGCTACAACAGAGTCATTGTATTTAGTTAAGTCTATGCCATTTACAAGCTAAATGGACAATGTTGGTTCTGTCACAACATAATGACCTTGGCCCTAAACATAAACTACAGTATAATGAACAGGTTTCAGAAGAATAATGGATAATGAAGATGACACAAAAGGAGAAAGTTGTCAGACAAAACAGGTGTGTGCTTTTGCAGTAATCAAACAATGAAGTAAACTAAGAAACTATAAATACTATTTAAAAATGCCTGCTCAGGACTCCTGGAATAAAATGTGTTACCTGACTTTCAAATTTTACATCAAATGCGTTATGAACATTAAGCAAAGTAGCATGTTATAAATTTGCATTTTACACATTATATCTTTGCTTAATTAGTTTATAATGTGCATTACTATTAATTGTTGCTCGCATAAAAGACTTGTTTAAAAAAAATATTGGTTGATGAAAAATTTTTTAATCTGACTGACTAAAGGTTAATTTACAAATTTTTAAGATAAAAGCACAACACACTAACTCTGTACCATATGTGAACGCAGAAGAGCTCAATTCCTTTTAGACATACAAGACTTATAATAAACAAATGCTTGAGCAAGAGGAGAAGTTAAATGATAAATAATCAAATTACATTGCAAGCACCACATGTTGTGGGGCTTGCATTACTAGTTACTGACAGCTAAAGAAATTTCACTGAAAGAGTAAAAACCTCCTTCCAGCCCTATATATAAAAATGGATAAGTAACACTAAGTAATGCAAACAAGTATTTTAGGTATAAATTTGGGAAGTTTTTTACATGGACTGGTAATTAAAAAAAAATGGCCATTTTTTCAGTTACCGGGTAAGATCCAGACATTAAAGCACTGTTAATGGACTGAAAAGGTGAAAGGTCGAAACAATTGCAATGTTTTATTAATTTTTTTAAAACACTTGGATGTTGCTTTTCGCCCATTGTTGTTAAATTCATCACATCCTTAACTTCTTCCATCTCCTGTTAAATGACAAATCAATCACAGGATGCAACAACACTTAAATCTATGGCTGTGATTGATCATGCTTTTAGGCCCAGAGGAATAACAGTAATAATGAGCTATCTTCAAGCTGTCTCTTACCACAACAAATTGCCTTTTAATAACGATATCATTATTTTGTTTTTGGAGTAGGTCAAGATTCACAGTCCATTCTCTTTATTTTTTTTAATCGTTGAGAAGACAGCGCCGTACAAGAAAACATTTGCGACCACATGTGTAAACAACAAGGAAGTCCTGTCGGTTTGAGGGATAGGACAGGACATGGTAGCGCTGGAAATTAATGACGGCTTATCAGTATGCAGAATGGATCTCTAATTATTATCTACAATCAACTTTAATTAATCTCGCCTCAAGGCTTGATATTCCTGTGATGCTACAAGACCATTATTGAGTTAAAAGAGAGATGGGTACACAAGACTCTCCACGGTGGCACGACCTTGAGATAAGCTGATAAAAATCAACGTTAGAAAAACAATCATGTTCATAAAGACTGTGTGTGGATTCAGAAAGTACAGTGGTGTTGTTTGGTTTGTCAATAGGCTTTGCAGTTTGCTTTTGTGTTTAAAAGTTACTGCTCTACAAGAAGGTCATGAGTTCGATTACCAGGACAGCCTTGGCCTATATTTTCTACACAAGTCCTGTGCAAATTTGGGTTTTGAGTGAATCATAACTGCTGAGAGTGAATGAATGGTTATTCATCAGTGTCCAGGATATACAAGGGTCAATTTTTGGGATGCCAAAAAATTCTAACTCCAGAAATGATAAAACTGGTAAAAGCACAGGATAAACTAACTAATTAAAAAAAATATATATATATATATGCTGAAAAAGACCAGGAAATTGGATCTTTTGGTCTTTCTTATGGGGCCTCCAAAAATATTCAGAAACAAGATCCAAAACAAAAATTGTGTCTATAAAAAGTGTCTATTTCAGCACTGTCTCTTTCTATTATACTGAATATATGACATTTTTTCAGTTAAACATTTCATAGTAAATGTACATCAGGTAGTGTTACAATCATGACTTCAGCCTGAGTCTAGATTTTAGTCTAGAAGAGATTAAGACCGACTCAATGAGACCCACACACACATTTGAACACAACAGTCCAAGTTAGCTTCTTATCTCATTAAAGTTTAGAACAGCAACATGACAAGCTTGATATATTTACAAACAATCTCTGTGAATGTAAAAAATTATTTCTGACTGCATCTCTGCTGCTGTTGAATTACATTAATCATGTATCTTTTGTTACTGCACATCTATTTGCGTATGTATCTGGAGGTAGATATTGGGGGCAAACACAGACACTGATTTGCTCCAGTGGGATTCGGCCCGTCCTCTCATAACGACAGAGTGGTAGACAAACAGACTCTCGCACGGCGACAGCAGACCAGCGCCAGGCCTCACTCTGAATGTTAAACAGATATAAACTCTCTACGCAGCTCATTCAACAGTTTGAGGGGATTTGTGAAGTCTAATAATTGTATTACCTACAATAACATTTCCTGCAGCAGCACAGGGCTTCATTTATAAGCAATAGACTTAATGCTTCTACTAAGGCTATAAATGAAATATGTATGCACCAAATGTTATGAAATTAATACAGTTGTGTCATTTTAATTCAGATCACAAACCCACAAACTATTTAATCTGAAGCAGTGTGTATTTAATCAAGATTTTGTTAGTGTGCCCAATATCTATAAACACATTGCCGAAGAAACCAGAGGGAATTCCATTTGGGAATAGGCCTGAAGTCTTAACGCAGTGAGACTTAAAGCATTAAGCTGAACCACTTTGAATGCGTCTAAAACTGGTGCCCAGAGTAAGAAGGCGGGACACAGCGATGATTGACATGTCGGATCTGAACGTGACCTAAGTTCAAGCACAAAGATATCTGGGGATACTATATATTACTATATAAGATACCAAATAACTTTTACTTTTTTAACTATATCTTTAATTATTTATTCTAAACATTTGTATGAGTAACACTTTTCCTGAGAGAAAAACTTTTACTTACTTTTTGAGAGAGATCCTTAATTGTAACTTGTGAGAGTGCACCCTTGGAACCAGAAATATGTATATATAATTATTATCCAAGATTACATTTTGACCACACTTATTTTCACTGATGAGTCAGTTGAATCTCTAATGATGAAGTATTTTTCAGAAGGCTGAATTTCCTGTTTGTGGCTCTCGACCCTATCTTCTCAAGGCTGTAGACCTTGGAGGCATTGTAGGCTTTTCTCTTTTTTGCACCTGCATACATAAGCCCATTAATGTTTCATAGATGGGCAAAATGAACTAAAAAACACACAATTAAATATCTTTTTGCAACCTTGAAAACGTAACTGAAAATTCAAGCGCTGTCAAAGGTTTCTGGAGGTTACTTTCTCAAGCTTATCTAAAAACATCTGCAATATAAAATAGATCATTTAAGTGTTATACAATGTCTACAACGCAATCTATTCACAATTTGTCCGACCAAAGAGAGTGACTAAAACATGTAATGTTCAAATACACATAAACAAAAAAATGACCATTTCTTTTCATTTGGTGTTGAAATAGTTCCTTCGACAACTTTCACAGTGTAACTTGAGGATTCCTATTGTATCAGTTGCACACAATTGCCTCACGCACTTTGCTGTGGCTATGAATCAGACCTTCAGTTAATGGGCCTTGTCATGTGTTTTCTTCTTCGCCTCTCCTCTCGTGAAAAGGCATCCTTTAACGAAGCCTTCCTTTGGCAGTTTGGCATCGCTGCTGGCAATTTAACTTTACAGCTTGTAGTAAAAACTGATTACAGTGTATTACAGCCCTGCGGGATTATAGAGCCAGTTCCATTTTGCCGTTTTATAGGGATTTGCAAATAGACGTGAGTAGCCGGTGACAAAGGGCGAATCAGTGTGGACTGTGTGCAGAAGGTGGGATCATCTGCTCACCTAAACCTATTAAATATTAACACTAGCACCACACATTCAGGTTTAAAGAGCATTAAAGGGCATACATTACCCACAAGCCTGTGTGTCTGTACCTGAATGTCTTTGAGTCGCTGCTCCATGACGGGATATTCGGTGACGGCGGTGGACGGGACCGCCAGCTTAGCCTCACACTGCTGTAACCATGCCAACAGTGCCGCTATTGTTTCCTTGTATCGAGCCGGCGGTAAACTCTCCAAAACTGGACACAAAGATAGAAAACAACGAGGTGTAAAATGATGATAGATGTCTGGTAAAATGTGAGAGGTCCCAGGTTTAGATCCCGGACGAGTACCCATTTATTACTAACTCGCTCAGGCTAGCAACAAGAGGCCAAAGAGCGAAATACAAATCAACTTAACTTATCAACTACTTAAATCAACAAACTGGAACGGTGACTTGGTTGGACAAATCTACGACTTTCTAAACAATTAAATCGCAAACAAGCTAATAAGATCAAACCCTGCAACCTTTTAGCTAGTTTTATTAGAAATCTCTTACACTCAACTAGACATTGTTTGGGATCTGGCACCAAAATGTCAGTTGCTGTTCCTAAGTTTGTTGTTGGGTCACACTTTTTTTACTTCATTGAAGCCATTTTAATGCAGAAAATGCAGAGCGGCAACACCACAAAAGAACTTCCTTATACCATATTGCCATTGTCAAAAATTTTCTGCTTCCAACAAAACGGCTAAAGCCTGGTCTAAACATAATCCAAGAGTAAACTTTTGTATGGCGTCAATTCGGGGTCACATTAATCGTAAACAAAAGAAAGGAACTGGAATTGTAAACCTAGAAGTGTAAACGTAAGCTTAGAAACGTAAGCAAAAAAACATCAATAAGGCTTGTGAATACTTAATGAGTATTATACTTAATTGGAACTTTTGGATTCTAAAAGCACATGATACAAAAAAAGCCTTTTTCATTTACAGAAATATTTACTTTGTTAATGCTTTTATTACAATTTTATTTTTATTCACTTTTTTTGCTTACGTTCACGCTTCTAGGTTTCATAATTCTAATTATTTTCTTTACAATTATTGTGACCCCGTCTTGACGTCATATTTTTGGTCATACAGAGAGGAGACAAATGTCAATTAATCTCTCTTGATCAAACATGACTTTAGCGTAAACGAACATGGAAGGCAGATGTGAGCTTTACCACAAATCAAAGTTTAAATTTTAACTGGTTTTTGGAGTAAGCCAACACATTCTTCAAATACAACAGCGCAAATAATGTAGATGTTTAAATCAGAGCAGCCCCAACCTTCTTTGGCTTCAGGCTGTTGTAACACACCACACAAGGATGAGATAATCGGTGGAACTTGTAAAATAATGCAAATATATTCACTTCCTTCTATGCCATTGCAAATTGATAAGTCAGTCACATAATGTAAAAGCTGATTGTTGTATGTTTCATTTTCGTCTCATTTCACACTGTACGAATTCTTAAAATGCTTACACTGCATTTTAATAAAACTTCCTCAATGTAACAAAATCTCCTGGCCTGGGGTTATTCAACAAAATATAAAATGAAAGAAAAACCCATGATTTTAAAAAGTATATTCCATTCAAAGAGAGTCGCCTGTATACGTGATGCAGCCTTGGGGACAAGCCCTCTATAATCTGTCTATGTGTGTGTCTATATCCATCTCTGTGTGTCATAAATCTCCCCCCCCTGTGTGTTTGTGTGCGGCAGTGACAAAAAGAAGCTGTGTCAGTGAGAACGGAAGTGTAGTTTGTCTACGTGGCTGTCAGCATCTTTCCTCGCTCTGCTTTCACTATACTCTTCTCTCCAGCTGCCACTCCATCATTCGTCCCACTCACTCACTCTGCCGGCATTATCTTCTCATTTCCCCGATGTTATAAATAGCTATCCACTCTTGTTATGTCAGTGTGGCTGTCTGCTTTCGTTTTCCTCGGAAAAATCCAAAAGGAATAGCACTACAAATTGGCCCCAGTTTTCAGTGAAAGGGTGTCACAGCAGCTGGATGAGCCAGTGGCACGATCACACATGGATCACTAATGTGTAAAGTCACCCCAGAATAAAACCTGACAAGGCAAGAGTCACAGCTTCTATAAATAGTAGGGTTGAATGTCAGTCACTGGTTTGGGATAATATATAATCATAATATCCAATTGATATTAATTATAAAATGTATTAAATGTCAGTTTTCAGGACTGAGACTGGGTACTTTCTGGACAATTCCCAATTAATTGAGTGTAATATCCATGCGTCCCGTCTCACCGAGCTGCAGTTGCCTCTCCCGCGCCCTCAGATCCTCCAGGACCTTCTCGTAGTGCTCTTTGAAGGCACTGATGTCGGCGTCCAGGAAAGACGGCTCCTCCTCCCCTTCCTTTTCCTCCTTCAGCTCCTTCAGCCTAGTTTCCAGCAGCTCCACCTGAGGCTGAAGTGAGGCCAGGCGGGTGATCTCCTCCTGCCGACACCGATGGGTCAAAAAGTCACACCACAGGACAAAGAAATTAGCTCATAAACAGACATTGCTCTTTTTACAAGTCCATCTTTGTTTGCCTTGTGCTTAATCAGTTCTATTCCAACCGAATGTTTAAAATACACTTATTAATGAACAGGAAGCCAAGCGAGAAATTGAACCAGCTCAGCAAAAAAGTAAAATGTATCTGAGATAATTTTTTCTAAACTTTAAATGAGCAGAGAGCAAGACAATGCAAAATGTCTATTCCGCCTTAACCATGAACCAAAATCATTACATGGCTGAAAATTTGGAATTTTGTTTTCAGTTTTAGGGAGTGCAATTGAACGCAGCAGCATCATGCCGGTTATACATGGCTTTTCAAATGCTTATCAAGCTATCAGCTATCTTTATTAAACAAAACACGGCAGATTTACGCTATTACGCACCACATCGGGGAGGATTGGGACTGAGACGAGCTGGCCCCTGCTGAAAAGTTTGTGCGTGAGGCACAAGAGGAGTCCACATAAAGACTGTGGTTACACGTACAGAGGTGGGCCTCCATTATTTTCTACATTTTCTACTACACGTGGGTAAACTCGTTGCAGATGGACTTTTGTGCCAAGATTTAGAATTTATCTGTCCTGCCTCTGACCCTTCTTTATGTGTCTGCAATCATCCACCGTCAGTTTGTTGCTTAATTGCGGTCCCAGACCCACACCACCTTAACCAGGAGCTATTAAGGAAAGTAAAAAGAGTTAACTGCTTCATGAGGGAAATATAACAGCCTACCTTATATTTAAAACTTAGACAGATGCCGTCTAGAGTCAAAGTATGTGTATGTCAAAATCAGACGCAGATAAATATCATATTATAAACATTAGCTTTGACTGGACTCATAACCATTTAATGTAATCAATCAATTTTCAAAATCGGGCCAGAAATGATTGGCTGTGGGCCAAAATTGTCCCGCGGGACGGTGGTTGCTACATTCAAATAATGTTGTAGAATGAAAGTAATATTTTTCTGCATTAAAAGTTCTTTGGAAATGAAGACAGTACATTCTAATAAGGTTCAAATTGCATAACTGTATAAAAGCCTGTGCTGGAACAAAAGTTAGAGGTCTGTCTTTACAAAACTATACTGAGTTAAAGGCAGACGAAATGACCCAATGTTTTGCTTTCTACAAATAGGCTGTACCATGTTAGTCTTGTGAAAAAAGTCAATCCTGTAAATCCTTGCCATTCTTTATACATTCAAACAGCCTAGAGGTGCTCCTAAGCTTTCCTTGCACACATACTGAAGCTACATTCAACATTCTATCTTTATATTAAAAACAGGAAGGACTTGAGAGAAAATACATTTTTTACTAAAACTTTTACAGTAACCTTCCCACCGGCCAACTGTCAGCTTAAGAAAATACACGCTGCCAAGGATTTAAAGCAACAAAGAATAAAAAGTGTGCAGTGAGGCTTTAGGGGTAAAAAGTCAAGTTGTAATGCAGGCTAACAGGACAATAGTCTTCAGCTCTGCAAATATTAACCTGCCCGCTACATCTTACAACTTACCTCGATCAATCCTCCTGAATTATTTATCTGCATATAAATTAAACACGACTTATAGCTAACTTTTGCTGCAAGGTCACCACTGTCCAGCAGCCAGAGATATTTTTAAGACATGAGACAAACAAAAATCAATGGGGATGGCAGGATAGAAGCAAAATTTACTTACACAAAATCGCTGTGACAAACAGATGCATGAAAAAAGAAGCCAAATACATAAGCAACACCAATTAACACAAATGGAATAGGAAATGACGAGCAATAGGAGATAAGGGCTTACCCTGCATCGGTCGAGCTGGACTTTGAGAGGTTCTGGTTCGGCCGCTGGGGGCTGCTGGACTTTGAGCCAGTTCTCACTGTTGTCCACAGCCTGCTCGCACTGCTCGAACAAGCTGTAGAAGGCTATTACCTACACACAGAAAGAAGAAAAAGACTCTAACACCCACACACAACAACACAGCTCAGGCATATTGAAGTCTGAATGGACACAACTTAGAGGCTGACTCATATTATGTTAAGATTCAATAAGCGTGTGGAATGGCAACTGTTTAAAGTCAATGTGAAGAAAACTAATCCAAATAAATGCACTCACAGAGGTTAATCGACATTCAGTGATCGCCACAGATTCTATTACAAGTGGGATCTCATTCCAAAAGAACATTAGTAGCTTATTGGCAGTAATAAAATATGTGGCAGTGACCTGCAGCCATTTTTCCCATCAATACTAATTCCTCTAAAGAGCTGGGATTTGTAAAAGTCACTTTTCAATAAAAGTCCATGGGACAGTTTTGGTCATATTAGTTGTATAGCAGGATTAAAGCTATGGTAAGAACATGTCTTTAAAAGTTATTGCTGCATAAATGGGTTTGGTTTGTTTCACTTTTTTCCTCAAGACAAATTGTAATTGTTATTTCTTTGTGCAGACATCACCTGGAACTATTATGCTGCTCTCCACTTTAAACACACAGCAGTAAAAACTCAGATGACAGTAACCTTAAAAGGGTCAATATTCAAACTATTGTAGGTTAAAAGAGGAGTAGACTCAGAGGGTCAAAATGTATATCCTAGTAGGTTTATAGAACACAAGCAAAACAAAATTTACAATCTTAAAAAGAAGGGGTCAAAAATGTTTATTTTAAATAAATTTTAGTTGGATGTTGTTAAAAATGTTCTCTGATAAACCCTTCATATTCATTTCAGTAAAATATTGCCATCTTTAAATATTAAATATGGTTAGATATTCATTATTTATTGTACCCTCAGCCCAATGACACAGAACCTTGAAGACTCACACAGACTCTTTCAGCGCAGTAAAAGTCAGGATTTACAGTAAAGGAGAGTTTGAAAAATGTAGCTTAGAACAGGCTTTACAAAAAACCTAACAAAAGTCAGGAGAAGTAAGATATCACCTTCATTTTTTATAGGGGGGGTAATAAAATTTTGTCTTTTCTCTTTAAATTTCTATTTGTTGTAAGAGTTTATTTACAATATCAGTCAAAATCATTTTCTGAAAAAATGTTTTACTAAATTGTTACCAAAGTAACCATTACAATATTAACAAGGGACATTTTAGGTTTTTTTCTATTTTGTTTGTCAGCACAACTTGAATGATGTTTCCATGGTAACAAACTAAGTCTTACACTACTTTATTGAGGCTCCCACACTGTCCCAGATTCTGAATGAGGAAGTCTAGAAGTTTAGAAAATTCTATTAATTCAAAAGCGGCAGTAGCTCAGTGGGTAGAGCAGTCGTCCTTCAACCGGATGGTAGGCGGTTCGATTCTCACTCTCTTCATACTGTCGTTGTGTCCTTGGGCAAGACACTTAACCCATCTTGCCTCCAGTGGCTGTAACACTGGTCATTACTGTAGAACCATGTAAGTCGCTTTGGATAAAAGCGTCAGCTAAATGAATAAATGTAAAAGTAAAAGCATAACAACAGAAAAGACCTTTTTTGGATAATGATTCTTTTAGCCTTTTGAAAAAAAGGGGTAATCTCATAAAAAGTTTGGGAAAGACTTGGTAACTCTTTTGCAAATGACTCATGGTAATCAGATTTCTTCAACTGTATGAGAGATGGGCAACACATTTTAAGTTGTCAACCTCTTTTTATGATGCCTTTGTGTAAATTTTTTAACTAACAATTTTTTTTTGGGTGAGAATTAGTACTGTCTTAGCAAACATTTGTAAAGTTCCTGTATTTTAGCTTAATAATGACACAGCCACAAATAGAATAATAAAGTACATGACTAACGTCCATTACCTTTGTCTGGTAAGCGAGCCATGCCAGTCTTTCCGCCAACAGGATACAGAATCCCGCCCAACGCTGGTTCAGCTGCTCTGCCGCCTGGGCAATGTCATCGGCACGGCTTCCCTCTGTTCGGGGGCAGACGGAGACAGGGGACCCAGTGATACATGCAGAACAGTTGATATGAGAACGACTCGACTCTCTGTAGGGGACGGCCATAAAAACATCCACCCTCCACACGTGTGGATGGGATGAATGTCATTTGTAGGAGACATGAGGCATCACTCTGTTCTCACTGGCCTCAAAAGTGCACCAGATGTAACATGAATGACCAATTTAAAGTGCATGTATATGAATCTCCAGATGCTTTCAGGTGGAAAAATCAATGTTAAAGTTGTCGGGAAAAGGTCAATATGAACCCATGGCTGGATGATAATTGGAGCGGGAAAAGCATTGTCGAGCTTCACATGTTTCATCTGGGATACAAGCACCGACAAACAAACCAGATTCTAATTGCCTTTCAGGCCTGAGTTGTGCCTCCATTTGGCTCCAATTATGTCAACATGTCAAACATTTGTTGTGACCTGGGTTACGCTAACATTTAAGTCACTACCTTTTGTGTCAAAGAAGTGTTTACAGATTAGTTTGGGCTTTATCATGTATATACAATGCTATTCAAACACCTTTATTCCCAAAATCAAGCATCTTCAATGTTAAAATTAAAAATAATTAACTGCCTAATTTGCATTTAGTTACTGTAAACCAGTTTATTTTATATTATTCACTATAGACTACATACTTTTAATGTTCACTATAATTTTTTGTGAAACTGAGGCTGTCCCACTGAGAAAATGGCTAGACTTTGGCCGCATCCACACCGATGAGTTTTTATTTTAAAACAATGATGTACAATTAAAAAATATGAAAGGACTTATATCACAAGTACATTGAAATATTGTATTGTAATCAGGAAAGTTCAAGCCATAAAACTTAGTATCAACTGATTTTTAAGGCTATTGTTATCCTCACAAAAGATAAACACCTGTCCACACAAATTGAAAAATTGATAAATCTAAATCTAAGTGTCTTTTCAATGCAGTGTTGCTTGTCTTTGAATAAACAATTTCCAGGACCTTGATTTTATTGTTAATAAATATTTTAACTGTTTAGAAGATTAAGAAGTTAATTAAAATATTAGTTTATATGCAGCCAAAACTTAAACTAGGTTTAAGTCTAATGCCAGAATTTGTCATTTTAGCTACAGTATTTAAATTAAAAATGACTGAACTCCAGAAGTCAGAAAAATATCTTAAAACATGTCAAATATTTGCCAATTTCTTAAGCACAAAGACATGTCCCTGACTAATTCTCGGCTTTCCACCTACACAAACCTTCTCCTTTTAATAAGTTGTTTGAAAATGTTCTAGCGTGTTTTGTTCCAGCAGAAGGTTATAGCGCTAACAGCAGAAATCACCACAAATAAAAATGAAATTGTGTGTTTGTGCGCTTTCAGAAAAAAATAAATAAAGAGACTGAACAATCGCACAAGGACAGAAGAAACATCAGACAGAGGAAAACATCTCTCCATCCTTTCAGTGTTACTATGGAGACGGGAGGAGGGTGGGACAGGTGGAGGCGTTGCCATGGGGACAGACAGGGTGTGTGTGCATGGACGTGGTTTACCCTGCTCCACCAGAGTCTGGGCCGTGCGCGTCGCCTCCTGGAGCTTTCGGTACTTCTCCGGACGCTCTCTTTCAATGGCCTGCAACATTGAGAAAGAATGAATATTATTTATGACAAACCCAGATTTAAAATGCCAAAAATCAATGTCCTGAAGTCTGCAGAGTGTCAGTTTTTTTTTCTCCAACGCTTTTTATTAACCTCACATCTCATTCCTGGCGTGACATTTACAGCAAGTCAGCTCGGTTTTTCGGACAAACAACCCAAACTAAAAAGGTCTCGGAAGCGTTAGAATAATACAGTTTGTAAAAGTTTATTCATGTTAACCTTCTGTCAAAGTTTTGCATTTAAACGCTGATTCAGTCACTTTGGCCTTGATGGAAAACAGTATTAAAGTTTCAAATGGTAAGTTGAGGCTATATTAATATAACAGTTATTCCATATAACATAAAACAGATGACTTTTGTAAGAAATCAAAAGAGCTTTAATGTGGCAACTCCTACCTTACTTATATTTGCAGCAAGTGTTTTTTATAATCATGTCAACATTTCACTCTTTGCTTTTGCAGATTCAGAAATAAAGGACATTGAAAGTTTTCCTAAAGTTAAACAACTGAGCACTAACTTGGAAGAATCACACATATCATAAACTCAATCTAGAAAATTCCTTGCTGTAATATACTTTATACATAAGTGCTATGGTATTCATCAATGTAATTACAGTCACCAGAGCTACGGCTGGCATGTAACGTAATGTAAGGAAAGCTTGTCCTTTAAAACAGCAGATGTGTGTATGTACACTCATTTCAGCTTCTTCAATTAATCAACTTTTCACTCCTTTATGGCACTGACAGAGCTTTTGTTGTTTGTAAAATGGAATATTGAATTGTCAAATCATTTCAAGCCCCTGTAATGTCCTCTCTTTGAGCTTCAGTGCATTGTGTAAAACAAAACCATATTGCTGCCATACAATGCCTATTTGATAAATCACCCGCGATTCTTTGTAAATGTGCTTTGGCAACATTTTTTTTATATATTTCAAAATGCCAAATTAATCATCAGTAGTCTAAAACAGTGCATTTAAATAAAAATGCATTAGTCCAGACATAGCCAAGGACATATTGCTGACAGATATTACAGTGTTTACAGTATCCATTACAATCATACACCTGAGCTTTGGAAGCCATTGTGAGTCTGTTTGTAATTATAAATCATTATGATTAGTTTACTGTGAGTGTATTACTTCCTTGCTCAACTTTAAATCACTGAAATGACAGTTCGAGCTTGTGAACCACAAGTAAACACATTTAGACCATGGCTGCTTATGACTGTGATTAAATAAAATGTTACGCCTCAGTTCAAAAGCCTGTTAAATCTGAAATAGTATATTTATAAGCTACGACTCTGTCATGAAGAGCGGCCCACTTTGAGTTGGACAGTACGTCAGATGGTGCCTGGTATGAGTCGGGGCATAACTCGGTGCCTTCACCTGCACTTTGTCGTACAGCTCCTGGATGCTGCCGTCCTTGCGCGACATGGAGAAATCGGGGTTCTGCAGGAAGGCCTCACCTCGCGTCATGTAGCTGTGGACCTCGGTGAAGTCCACGTCAAATCTAAAGACACACAAATATGACCCCAATAATTGAATATGTGTACAGTTTAAAGTTGTATGAGGATAAGTTTATAACAGTTCAGCATCTTGGCTACTGACTTTGTGCAATGAGACTCATGCTGTTTCCATGGTAATGAGGACCAGGTCATGGTTACAGTAATTAAAATATTATCAGTTACTTAATACAAAGACCAAATACAAAAATATTATACAGCAAAAATGGCATTCACTTCTAATTGGAGCTGAGACTACATCATTAGAACAATAAGGTATCCAGGTAATCTTGGTCTTGGTATTTAGAGGGTTGGGGCATTTAAAAATAGATTTATGAATAGGATGAAGTGTATAGCATTCACATTTTTTTTAAACAAACTATCATTACAGGACGTCTAGAAAAGCTGAGTTAAAATACTATCTATACATTTAACCTTGATAAAAATAAAAAGTTCCCAAATCTTATCAATGAGATGAATGGAGTTTATTATTAACGATAAAGACAGTCTTGTATTTGGGTTTCCACTGCAGATTAGATTGACCTCTAGATCTACTGACAAACAGATGCACTAGATTAACGAGAGACCTTCACTAATATACTGGGATCACTTTCTACATGGCCTCCTTAATGGGATAGCTCAGCATTTTGTAAATTGGGTTCAATTAGCTACTGTAGACAGTTGCCAGTTTACACCCCGGTTTGGAGGAGCAGACAGGAGCAATCACTCAACTGCAAACTAATAAATGGCTAAGTTTGTTTTGTGACTGTTTAGAAATATTTCCTTTCCCAAAATAGTAAGGAACGCTTTTTGGGACATTAGTTTTACCACTTTTGGAAGTGATTAAAATAAAGGCAAAAGTATGTTTTTACTTCCTTCATTAGCAGCAATACATAAAAACATATGTTCTCATGTTCTGCTTTTCCAAAACAGGGGTGTGCTGACTTACTGTTTATAATATGTTATTAATGCACAACCTTTTACTTAGTACTTTAAAAACTACATATGACCTACCTGCTGAGAAAAGACAGCAGAAAAGGATGCATGAAACTAAATGTGTTGCATAAATTAGACAACGTGCTTTCAGGTTTTTTTTTAAGTGGTTTACGCTGGGACACATACCGTTTCCTGAGTTCAGAGTCCACCACCACCTGCCTCTTCTTCTGCGGCGGCGGCGACTCCCGGGTCTGCCGTAAGGCTGCCACCTTCTCCCTCGTCACCTTGGTAACGGTGGCGGTGGTGGTGACAGAGTGGGTCAGATCCGACTGCTGGGCCGCGCCGATGGCCGTCGAGAGCTACAATGCCGACACAAACAAAAAACACAAACACAACGTTAAACCGCGACGAGACAAAGTATGAGTTTAAAAGAACATGTCAGAATAAGGAAGGTCCCAGGTCAGCACTTTAACGTGAGCCCACAGCTGTCCACAGGTACTGATGAGTCGAGGGCAGCTTACATCAATCGTACATGATGTGTGCGGGAGAGTGTCCGCAACAGATGTGCAGTGGTTAAGTGGTGATTTGGGATTGTGGGATTTCTCATAGATTCAACTGAGGAGGAAGAAAGTCGAGGCAGAATGTGTATCTGTGGACAAGATCAGAAATACAATGCACTGCAGGGAGACTTTTATTTTGACATGAATGAGCCATTAAAATATAAGTCAAGCCTATTCAATACAAGTATACTACAATAACTTTTCGAAGCCTTTTCTAAATAAAAATATATGCAGTGCAGATATAGCATTAAATGAGGCCAATGTCCACGTCAGATCAGATGTTGAGTAAACTTCTGAACTTCTTTAAAAGCCCCTTTCTTGCCCACTATGTTGCAGGTTACTGCGTAGATTATCTGGACCTGCCTAAATAATTTAGACGCCACACATTCTCCGCAGCGACAATCAGTGGAAGTCTCTGAGCGTGCACAGGTTTGTCGGAGCACTAATGACAGTTAAGCAGCCTGTACAACTTCTGGGAAAGCCTTGCTGCCATGGCAACGGCTGAAGTGTGTGTGTGTGTGTGTGTGTGTGTGTGTGTGTGTGTCTAGCTGAGGTGCAGCAGACAGTGTGTGCTCACAGAGGTCATTCTGCTAATTATCTGACTGATTAGAATGAGCAAGTCATCGACAAAGAAAGAAGCAGAAGAACAGATTTGGCAAGCTTATATTAGAACCGATAACTTCATGATGGATTTCTTTTTTTTTTATTCAGTCGTTAAATAATACAGTCCTTCTCTGGATAAAGAGTTTATGAACCAAAGTCAGTAAAAAATGGTGGATTATACTTTGGAATCTCCATCAAATTGCTCCAGTATTGGACAAATGGTGCAGCACTGGATGTGTTTGAGATAGTTTCATTGGAACCCACTGGGTTAAAAAACAAGCCAATCAATTCTCACATGGGTTACATTACCCCACGTGAGGGACAATTGACTTTGATTGACTGCTCCCTCATGAGAAAGAACTATTGGCTTTTTTTAGTTTGGGCTGAAACAGAAAATCATGTACCTAGCTGGGTACAAAGGTTCGCTTTCACAATTTGATTTTTAAATGCAGACCACAGACAGAAGGCCCTCTATATACTGTGTTTGGTCTGCATCAAAACACACTGCTTCTTCCACTTTATAGTATATAGTAATCCCAGCAGGCTCCATAAACTCCACTTTGTTTGACTCCACTGTTTACATACGAGTCATTACGATCTATTGGGCAACTATTTTTCTATTGTCTAAAATAAACACATGGTACGAATTGGTTGAAGGCTCATTACCCATCTCTTATATAAAACTTTGTGGCTCTACTGAGTATTTACAGCTCAATATTAATGAATATAGAACCTACCCCGGCCCGCACTTCCCTTGTGTGTCATACTCAGAGAGCTTTACTGCAGCTAATAATCAACAGCAGCAGTCTATACTTTGCAGAGTTTGCTGCCCATTTGTTTCTGTCTTTTTTAGACTGTTACTATACTGCGATAATATGTCATGAAAGAGCATAAATCACTCCCACTTGTTTATTCCTCCTCAGGGATGTTGGTACTCTAAGTGCAGAAGAATTACAGTCAGCCTCTCCAGGGCTTCGCCGATTAATACAAGCATCATATATGCATCGGAGTGTTATGTCGGCGGAGTGGAATATCAGAAGGATTTGTTATTCACTTATCTACTCACACTTTTTTTTACAAAGAGCAGACAGTGATGGAGACAATGTGTATTTGGGGAATAGTAATATAAAATGTAGACTTTTCATTGCAGTTTAGTGGGATGGGATTAGAACAATAAGCTGCTGGTTGGATTTTTTTGGTAATTTATATCAGACGGGTCATTTTCAGTGCAACTTGGCATTAAACACTGACATGTATTTTACATATTATGAAATTTTATTGATTTGGTCTGGTGTATGTGATTAGAGCATGGAGTCTGAACCCGTTTTGTCCTGTTTTTTCTCAATACAGTCATATCACGTGATCTAAGTGACATCTTTGAAGTGTCACACACCATCTGTTTTTATACAAGATATTAATTTTATTAGTTTGTGTGTGTGTTTTTTTTTTTTTTTTTTAAACACACACAAATCAAGAACATCACTATTTATATTTTGTTTTAACTTTTTTGTCTTTCATTTTATAGCAGATAAAGATTTTCCAGCCTTTGTTAAGATTTAGTGACAGTGGAACTCCAAACCTCAGCCATGATTTTTGAAGCTGTACTTTCAAACCCTTCCATATACCAAACTGTTATGTACCGCTCAAGTGAAAACCTGCTTATATTTTTAATTTGTGCCTAAAGTGGGAATGCAGGGATGATTAAGAGAATGAATCACCATCACTGAAAACTCCTATCGGTCTAAAGTTTCCGATAGTTATCCAAGACGCTCTCGTTTAATCAGTGCTGCATCCTGTTGCTCTCCACTCTCAAATCTCATCTTCTCTGATTAACACCGAGAGAACAAATGTAATCAACAGACTGTGGGACAAACAAACAACTGCACTGACCTACAGCAGAGCCAGTAAATGCCTATTATCTTAATCACTTCACATTTATATAAGCTGTCTGCTCGATAGATATTGGATTCTAAAGCTTCGAAAAGAACATTGTACATATTTTGTGGTTCTGTGGTCTGAACCTTGGAGCTGCTCATCTCCAGACTCTGCACCAGTCGGTCCCAGCGCTGGGCAAAGCTGTCCAGTCTGGCCTCCAGTTTGTGAGCCATGTCCTTGTTCTTGACGCTGGAGAGCAGGTCCTGACTCATGGAGCACAGCTTGTCCATGGTTGGACGCTTCACTTCAAGGTCATTCTTCACCGTCTAGGACAACAAGGGAAAACATAGATGCATGGATAATATTATTTCAATGCAAGTATGAGATTTCTACAGCTCTTCTGCTTCATCAAGTGTAGGCAGTAAACGTGCAACACTAATAGATTGTATTGTGCAGCTCAAGAAGATTGCTTGATTTCCAGCTTTTGCCGTGAGCTAAGATAGTGTGTGAGTTTTAACTGAGGACTATGCCAGACTCACAGCGAGGCGGCGAAGGCAGGCCACCATCTCCGGCTGGTCCTTGAGGTTGGAGGTCTTGATGGAGCGGACCAACTCCTCCTTCTGCGTCAGCCACGAGTCAAACAAACACTGCGAGGAGAAAGAGAAAGTATAGTAACTGTTGGAGGCTGGTACACTTGAAGCAGTGCAAACATGGATCAACAATTTTAATTACCACATTATTAATTTGTGGTTACAATGAACGCTTGGTGTGAGCCACATTTTAAATGTCTGCGTTTTTGTAAATCTAAACAAAGGCTGACCCAAAGGACTCCAGTTTAAATCTGGTTTTGGTTTTTAATTAAAGGATGATCAGTTAATCGTGTATAATCCCATATTGTGATTTTAGCTTCCTCTGTTATTAATCACAGAAACACAGGCAAATCTCACATGATGACATCTTTAATTTCCTTTAGCGAGGAGGCTAAAAATATCAACAGCTGATAAAAGACAGACGAGATATTATAAGGAATGCTAGTCTGTTGAGACATAATTCCAAACTGTATTTCTGATTGAATGTTGGTCAAAGCTCGCTGGAAAATGGACGAGACATGATTTGAATGAACTAAAGTGATTATTCTCAGTAACATTCAAACACAGACCTGTTCATTAGTGAAGTGCTGCCATTTGAGGAGAATTTCCTGAAGCAGAATCCAGCGCTCCTCTGTCCATCTGCAAATGGCTGCCCAGCGGTCACCAAGCACCTGCCAAACACACACAAGATATCTATTCATTAACCCAGTCAAACTTCAAGGGCCACATATAGCCCAGTTTAATCTGAAGTAGGCTGGGCCAGTAAAATAATAGAATAATAATAACCTTTTAAATTACGACGAGAACGATGAAGTACAGTTACTTGTTAGTGCCTCATCCAGGCAAATTTTTGGCAAAAGCAATGAGCTGTGTGTTTTCACCAAATCACCCACACAATATGGCTTTGATGCTAATGCTATTTTGCAGCAAGAACATTTCTAATTTTCACTGCTGCATCACTGAGCTCTCAGCTACAGGTAAAAAACAGACTGTTGTTTCTTTAGACCTGCTAACAATTCCTTACAAACCAAACACAGGTTTTTTTGTGCTCCTCACTGAATAAAACGGAAGTAGTCTACTAAAGTCTGTGTTGACTTTTTTCCTATTTAGGTTAATGAGATGCCACAAAGGGTTATTTCAACAGCAAAAAAGCTTTTGTATTTCTGTCATATACTGTACAGTTCTGGGTTTCTGACATGAATAGCAGCTATTTTCATAAAAAAAAATTGCAGTTAATTTTTGTAATTTTCTCACAAATATATTCAACATGCCTAAGTGTACCATCTGCCCCCGGGCAGCATATTTGACGCCTGTTCATTAACGCATTGACTTTTTATTTGAGAGATACTTTACACATTTTTTTGCACAAAAAAAACGTGACTTTTCCTAAAGAGCAAACAGTGGTACTGAGCTTCAGAGGAAGCGTAGAGACTGCAGCGGAAATGAAAAGACAATGACAAGCAAAAAAATGCAGTGAGCGACAGGCGTGCAGGCCGAGGGCGACGTGGTACGGGAGGCTCAGCGGGTTAACCTCAAGATGAATGGGCTGTAATTAATCAAGTGACAGTTCGACAGCAGGGAGAAGCTCTACTGCTATTTGCATTTTTACATTGCACACAGCATGTTATCTCTTCTGCTGTATTTAGAGATATGGTAATGCAGTAAAACAACAAAGTCTATCTGCGAAATAATGTAAAAAAAATCAGGAGAATAGTGCCAGTTAAACTTTTTTGCAAAGTGTGGGAGTGTGCGTTATCATTTTTAACAGATCTGCTTTCAGAACGGAGCGGTGCACTCTTCAAACTCGTGCCCCCTCGAGGAAGGGTTTCAGTCGCATCCAATTATCCAAATTTCTTCATTTCCGGTTCAGCGCCAGCTTAAGCCCCGATGCACCTCTGCTCACTGACTTCCCTCGAAGAGAACACACTGAACACTCTTCCGAAGTTAAATCAGCACAACTTCCTCCTTTTCCTCTCAAATTAGTGTTATGTTTTCCATCAAGTGTCAGACCTAGTCATGATAATCTTGTTATTTACACAACAAATATAATTGAATGTGCTGTTTGGATTTTAGATTCTGCACTATATACTAGGCTTTATTTAGCAGGGATTCTCAGGGACATGCTTTATCCCAGCTTTAAAGTAACATAAAAAATGTATTACATATTTTGACCAATTGTTGGCCATAATTTATGTGACACGGTAACCTGACTTTTGGACAACCTGCGGGACAATTTATTTTTGTGGCTCTATAGTTCCTGTTTAAATATATTTAATATTGTGGAGGATCTTAGAAAATTACAACAAGACTACAGCATTAGCATTTTGAATTAGTGTTATTTGAGTTAGCATTAGCATAAGAAAAGATAAAATCATAAAGGCAACCCAATATTTCTCAATCCTTCTGTTCCAATTCTCTCTTTTTTATTATTTTTTCCCCACTTTAACTGGTTTGTGTGAAGAAAAATGGCTGTATCCTTTCAAAGATATTCTCTAGCTCACAAATGCATGAATAAATACATAAATGAATACATACTGAGCAGAATATAGAACTGTTTACAGAATTACTCAATGAGGCGTTTTAGAAAGATATTATTTTTGACTGTGGCCACGTCTACGCTATTGTGAATTTTTTAAATGATTAACTTTTGCTGCACTTAGACATAGTGTTTAGACTACATTTATGCTACATAAATAGGAGACTGTTACAAATGCTATAGACCTGTCAGGATCCACTACTGGTATTTGCTTTCTCTTTGTCTTCCCCATCCTCTGTGTTTTGTCTTTGTCTCCTCCCGGGCTGGGCATAATGTGGGCGTGACCCGACCATGTTGGGCAGATGGCACACCTGTCTTCCATTCTACTCTCATCAGCTGCACTATAAGAACCCTGGCTTCTCATCCAGTCCTTGCCAGTACATTGTTCTGCTACCAGTGCCAGCCGTCCTGCGTTTGTGTCTTAGCCTGCCCGCCTGTTTACCTGCCTGCCCGCCTGTTTACCTGCCTGTCTGTCTGTTTACCTGCCTGCCTGTCTGTTTACCTGCCTGTCTGTTTACCTGCCTGTCTGTCTGTTTACCTGCCTGCCTGTCTGTTTACCTGCCTGTCTGTTTACCTGCCTGTCTGTCTGTTTACCTGCCTGTCTGTTTACCTGCCTGTCTGTCTGTTTACCTGCCTGCCCGTCTGTTTACCTGCCTGTCTGTCTGTTTACCTGCCTGCCCGCCTGTTTACCTGCCTGTCTGTCTGTTTACCTGCCCGTCTGTCTGTTTACCTGCCTGTCTGTCTGTTTACCTGCCTGCCCGTCTGTTTACCTGCCTGCCCGTCTGTTTACCTGCCTGCCCGTCTGTTTACCTGCTTGCCCGTCTGTTTACCTGCCTGCCCGTATGTTTACCTGCTTGCCCGTCTGTTTACCTGCCTGTCTGTCTGTTTACCTGCCTGCCCGCCTGTTTACCTGCCTGTCTGTCTGTTTACCTGCCCGTCTGTCTGTTTACCTGCCTGTCTGTCTGTTTACCTGCCCGTCTGTCTGTTTACCTGCCCGTCTGTCTGTTTACCTGCCTGCCCGTCTGTTTACCTGCTTGCCCGTCTGTTTACCTGCCTGCCCGTATGTTTACCTGCTTGCCCTGCCTGTTCTAATAAACCTTTGGCTTGTACCTGCTGTATTCTGCAAGGCACTCCGGTTTCCTCCATCAACGTAACAAAAACATGCTAGGTGCCCCCTGGTGTGGCTGCTGACTAGGATTTTTTATAAAATAATAAAAAAGTATTTAAAAAATATATCTCAGTATAAATTGCAATATCGGAATCGTTAACATAAGAAAGTCCTGGTTAAGACTTGGTTTATTCTTACACCAAATAGCATCTCGTTATCATAGTATTCATACAGTTATTGAATAGCATATGTTTTTCTAATATTGTGCAGCTTTAGAATGGACCTTGTATTAGCTCTTAGATATTACTGACGACCATTCATTCTGATTCAATATGTACATAAGGTATAAAGTACAGTCGCCTATTAAAACTGCACTAGTTTAAGTGAGGCTTTTCACTATGGCCCTCGTAAAACATTTCCATTATGAGTTATGAAAGATAATATGGCCTCGTTAAACCAGCTTAAATTAGCTTAACCAACAGAAACTTTTTAAATGAGATAATGCATTTAGTAGCTATAATATCAAGAAAAAATATGATCTTTGGAATATCTGCAGTACACTGCAGCCCCCATGCCCATCATGTTGATAAACTCATAAACAAATATTCATTACTGCTTCTGAATCGAGTGCAAAGGCTGCAGCGTCGCAATTAAGCCGAGGAAATGATGGGCTGCCGTTTTAATAGATTTTAAGCCTTATTCTTTGCAGTGCACGGGAGTTAACAAGGGGAACTAAGGCCCATGCATCAGATGCTCGGACAGGCGTGGAGAATTAACCTCACAAACAGGCGGCGGAGTCTGGCTCCTGGCTGGAGTCTGCGCTGCGATAACTTATAGAGTAAAACAATATCAGCAGAAGGCTTTGACACACACACACATTTTGAGCAGGGACGTTTTGCTGGCAAGGTCTAATTACAGCACAACACCAAGACAAAACTATCTTTTCTTCAATCTGTTTACCCTGGAGAGTCCCCCGGAGAGTGTTTCTTACCTGGAGTTTGCTCTCTAAAGCGGCCGTGGCACTGTCCCCACTGCTCTCATCCACCACCACCACCATGTGGGTCAAGGAGTTGACCCGGACCTGCTCCAGCTCCAGGTCCTCCTGCAGCAGCTGGAATACAAACAGAAACATCGTAAATGTCACACTAGCAATGGGAAGCTAATGATAGAATGTGTCTGGAAGGGAAAAAAGAGCCAAACAATTGGTGTTTTCAGTGACACAATGGGAGTCTGAAACACAGCTGGGTTTTTTGAGTTTCAGAGCTGTAGCAGCAGGTGGCAAAGTGTAGTTACATAAGCACCATTGGAATAGACTACATCATACCAAAAATGCCACATTTCAGAAAAAGATATAAAAAAGGGGGCAAAGAACACAAGCTTTTTCTATGACAGATGTTTTCATAACTTGTACTGCTCTTAAACTGGTATCGTTTGCAAGCTGCCAGACTAGAAAGTGTTAGCATGAGAAAATGACGCAGCTATTATTTCAGTGGAGTTTGCTCCCTCCTTTTCAGTGATGCTGATGTCAAATGCTCTCTATTTTTGTCTTACACACAGTAATAAAGCCTAAAAGTTAGAATGTTGGAATGAATTTACACTGAAAACCTCCCAAAAATGTTTAAAGTCATGAAAGTATTCTGTTCTTTTGTTTATTTTATGACCAAAAAAACTGATCAATAAAAAATTATCAACATCAACATTGTGAACATTGAACTGGGATGTAGAGTGTTGCCGGGTTGTCTTTTATTTCTCTTGACTTTTGCAAGAAAATATATCTTTTTCATGGACAATACCTTTGCCCTGATGAATATTAATGTCTTTACTGTAACACTGTAATGGCAACAAAATATAGAGATATTGCCATAGAACCAACATAATGGACTGTTTACCTCCTGGGCCCCAGAACGGCTGCACTGCCTGCACAGCCTGAAGCTACGGCTCTGGTTGCACCTTAATGGGATTTAACACTCTGAATGGTCAAAGATTTTAGATGTAAAGTTTGAATTACAGAATGTACTCTATATAAAACATACAATACTGAAAAATTGATTGAAACTGCTCTGCAATGTGAAAAGCTAAATGCAAATTTGGGATGCTTTGTGCGCAGGCCTAATAAAAAAAATAGAAGGAAGCAGTGACTTAACATAAGCTTGACAAAGAGTTCCTATGAACGTTTTGAGAGGTCAGACCAAACCCAGGTAAAATTCTTCCAGTATTTATCATAGTATGTACAGAGGCACTGAACATTTCTTTCATGTGTGGCCATTATTACTGTAGCTCCAACATTTTTCATTTTAGTAAGAGTCACTGCAAGTGCTCCCTATTTCCATTTTTTAATCTGGCTTCTCGTCGCACAAATCACAAACAGCCAAAGACTGTCACAGTGGAAAATTTGGTCATATTGTTCAAAGCCCCACCGGTGGTAACACTATTCAATTTCTGGAGCTTTTGTAATAGCTCCCAGTCTCTCAAAAATCATTTCTCCACTGGTTGCAATTCCAGTCCAAATGAGATTCTGTTGAGCGGCGAGGGAACTGGATACAAAAACAGAAAAGGATCCCAGATGAGCCCTGTGGAAATGTTACCTGGCTGGTGTTGAAGTAGAGTTGGAATATCAGGCGCAATTTCAGCAATCAGTCTATTGTCCTGAAACAAGTGCCCTTTTAAACACAACATATCCCATGTGTATATCTTTATCTAAACACATAGGTTTAAAGGGACATTCTGTTTTAAATAACAAACAACTTCCGATGTTGAGAAATTGTGCCAAGTGCCACCTGAGGCTGCTTCCAAAAGAGTCCACCACTACAGTCCGCTATTATAAACCTTACAGCAGAAAAATATGTCTCCTGCGTGGCACAAGTTCATTTTAGTCTCTGAAGAACACTCGCCCTTCTATGACAACTGCACTGGGATGCACCTTATGTACTGTGGACAAAAAACGTGCTATAACACTTTTTCTCAGGATAAATATGGCGTGGTGGCAGAGTGGTTAGCACTCCTGCCTCACAGCAAGAACATCCTGGGTTCAATTCTCATCCAAGGTTGGGCAATGTAGGACTACAGATGGAAATTAGCTGTTAAACTATAATCTGGTACAGAAATCTTTGCTTTTGCTTAATGTACATTGTAAGCTGTCCTAATAAAAAAATAAATAAAAATATTCCAGACATGTTGGATTTGACCAGAGCAGCCCACACAAACAGAAAGGAAATTGTTGGCTGAAGCACGGATTGATCCCTTGACCTTGACCTGCTGCACTAAAAAATATAGATTTTTATTTACTTTTATTAACAAACTTGACAACTTTTACTTGTTTCAGGGGAGAATCCAAGAGCAAAACAATTGTACATGCTTCTTCCTCGTTGGAACAGTTGGTGTCTTAGAAAGAGCGTGTCATTGCACCTATAATTCATCTTCTCTTTGTAGCCGGCATGTGGTGTTTGATGCAAAATCTCTCATGCAACGTCCGGTCAGCCCTCACCTTGTGCTCTTCCACTTGGTGCTTGACGTCTTCCAGGTCGGGCCCCAGCGGCTGAGCGCTCATTCTCTTGATGCGGGCTTCAGTCACATCCAGCCAGTCGGTGAGCTGCTGCAGCTGCTGGTGCTGCAGATCCATGAGGACCTCATGAAGTCTGGGGCGAGACACAACTCAGTCAGCTGCCATTGACTTCACTGTGCAGCCATTATTAAAAACACAGGTTTAGAAGGGCAGCTGAAGGACTTTGTCATCATTGCCATGGTGTCAGAGCAGGTAACGTGGACTGAGGAGTCGTGTCTAAATAGTGATTTGATAGTCACGGCCATGTCTGTGCGACTTTGTGCCCGAATCAACAAGATTATCAAAGAGATAGCCGAACAGTTAATTAAAACTGGCTTGGTGTCAGCTATCAGAGGACTGGCCTTAATTAGAGACACCGCTCTCTGAGTGGATCTGAGTTGGCTACAGTTGGTCTCTAACCATCCAGTGTGTGCAAAGATATGAAACATTCATCAGGTAAATGCAGTTATTAAAGCAGTGGTAGTGTATGTATGGAAGACCAAGATGACTGAAATGAATAATTACATAACATAAACTAAGACAGACATTAACATTGAAGTGACTCTAAATCAACCTCATTTATCAGTTTCATAGAATAAGAGAGGTGTATACACTGTTGAGCATTTGCAGATTTGTATAGTGTTTTCTAAATGGGGTAAAAATTACCCCTAGCTGTTTAAGTTTCAATATATTTTTCTATATATATATATATATATATATATATATATTTATATTTATACTAAGCGATAAATAGAAGTATTTTATAAAAAATTGTGTGCGAGTTTCGGTTTTATCTGAACAAATTTATGAAAATACAAAGCAGGTCAAAATGCCTGGCGGATCCAGTGTTATTTAGCTTTTAATTGGTTTAGATTAGAAAGTTTGCACTTTTGTTAATATTGAATTTGTAAAAGTCTAAGACTTTGTAATTAGGGGGTGTGGCTTATTTGCATATTCAAATAGCTTTTGGTTAATATTCATGAACCCACCCTCTATAGAAGGACTAATATTAATAATAGATTTATTGTTTATTACAACAGACCTGCTTTGTCTCTCCATGCTGGCCACACGTAGGTGCTCCCAGCGCGAGTTCAGGAGGTTCATCTGCTCCCGGACCTCCGTGTCCTCCTCACTGCTCAGGTTGCCCTCGCTCAGTAGGGCAGCACCGGCCCGGAGGACGCGTCCCACGCTGCCCTGGTGTGCGGTCAGCTCCACCATGTAGCCCTGGGAACAGGTTTCACACACGTAGGTTCCTATTATAAGTCTAATTACCCTCCGCAGCTACTCCCACTCCAGGACCCTTCTCTTTTCACTTTAACGCCTCTCAAAACCTATTTCCACCCCTCACCTCGCCGCTTAATCCATTTATAGCCCGCACTTAACTCTTATATGGTCCTCCAAGGGTCTCGCGCAGCAAAATGTTCAGGGTTAATTTAATTTTGAGAGGGAAAAAAGTCAATACGAGTCACTGTTCCTGGAAGACCACATCCATCAGCTCAGCTAACGCTAAGAGGGTACTGCTGCCTCTATGAGCTCTTTGGACGGTAAACTGCTTTAAAATGCATCAAAATCACATTATAGTTTTACATTTTTTATTTAGTTTTATTTTACATTAATTCCACAACATACTTAGAAGAACGCCCATAGTATTGCACAATGGAGGTATTTTTTTTTTACTCTTGCAGGAAATAATGTTCTTGTATATAAGCTAAGCTTGGCTATATATAGTTTAAGACTAATTTGTTAGTGACAAACTTAGATGTGCAGTACTTCGTTTTTGGCTGGTGGCAGACACCTCACAGCTCTCCTTTCTACAGCCTGTCAGCACCTATGGAAGCCCTGACAATACATGCTGCCATCTACAAAAAAAGTAAAAATCTAAAATTATGAAGCAATAACAATTTAGTCAATAAATGCCCTAAACATTTACGCAAAGACAGTTTTTAAAAAAAAAAACATGAATGTGCTTTATTGGCAGCAGTGCTTACTTTGTAAGAACAGGAAGTATTAAACTAAAGACACAAGTGTCTCTATCTCTAATTTTACCCAATACGCTTTTAACTCTTTGATCTTTGACTTTGAACAATTATTCAGTCATTTTATGGTTTTTGTATTCATATAATAATGTCAATATTACATTAACATTACATTCATGTGGACAAAACTAAAACTGTAAAAAGGTGAGATGCTATTACAGATTTGTTTGAAAAATAAAATAAATAAAATAACACTATCTCAGTCATTCATAATTCGGTCTTAAATAAAACAGTTAAAACTTGGACTCTCTGGGAGGCTTGGCAGATACTGTCATTGAAGCTGCAACCTCCAAGACTAAAAAAATGAAGCCAACACCAAGTGCCTCTCGAGGCGGCTTCCAAAAGACTCACAAAATCCCAAAAGAATTCAATGACATTACACCACAAAAACATATGCACTGACTGGGCAAGATCATTTTATTCTCTGCAGAAATAGCATACAAACCTTCCAAACGATTCTAGTGTTTGTTTAACACAGATGCTATAAAAACATCATTAGAGAAGCACAAATATCTTAAAAAACCACAGTGAGGTTACCTCATGTGTGTGAAACTGCTCCTTGACCTCCTCTACGTTGTTGGAAATGGGGGGCTGGCCCTGGAGTCCATCTTCTGCCGACAGCAACCACGTCAACACCTGTGCATAAACAATATCTGTTTAACTTTAAACAACCTTTAATATTTGTATACTACACTTTGCTAACATTTAACAGTATTTAAACCTTTTCCTCTAACAGCAACAGGCTATTCCTAACCTAACTTTTAATATTGATAAACTAGACTTTACCTCTTCGAGTGCGGCCTGGTAGCTCTCCAGACTGGTGGATCCTGGCGGCAGAGGACTAAGGCCTCTTTGGAGATCCTCTTGAGCAGAACTCAGGAACTACAGATGAGAAGACAGCAATGTTAAAAAGAAAGAGAGTAAGAGGGAAAACACAAGTGAATCAAAAGAGCCAGTTTGAATGAGACCTGTTAGTGTTAGCCATTACTGCACAGACAGGCAGTCTTGGCCTTTGTCCCTGCTTAACAACTTGTGCTCCTCTTTCTCTCCGTCTCTCCCTCAGCCTATCGTTCTTTGTGCGTCTGCCACTGATCTAGACACTAACAACCTTGCCTCTTTTTATCAGGGCTTCGCACTCCTCCTTTTCACCCATTCTTCTCACTGGTAATAAGGTCCTGAATATACATAATGGCTTCTATAGTACAGATAACTGTTGCCACCGTTAGCTCAGGTTTTGTTGAAGATTAAGAGGGAATTTATTAGCTTTTATTATGACTGAATGCAAAAGGCCTCCTCTTTATCTTTACATACCTGAATTATAAATGAGCAAACGAGGACAATCATATACTTAGTTGAACCAGAACAGTGGAAGTGCTTGAATAAAGCTTATCTGACGAATTATCTCTTCTTGTGATGCCTTTTAGGTGGCAGCCATGTTAAACCGAGCTCCCTGCTGTTACATTTAATATTTGACAGACTTTGAATGAATTCTCTTTGACTCTTCCAGGGAAATAATGGGCCAGTATTTAGTTATGGGTGACAGCTCTGAAAATGCATCATTGTCGTGAAATGTCATATTTTAGAACAGAGACGAAATATCACAGAGGAGGATAGACTGTGACTGCAAGCACAATTTGTATTCTACTGGAGACCATGCTCTGTTAAATAATGTGCTTTGTGATTCACACAACCCTGTCGCAAGGAGAAAAGAAGACATTACTACATTTCTGCATACTGTGAATGCATACATTTATCATCATTTCATATTTAGGTTTGAGTCAGTAAGGCATGGTCTGGAACAGGTCATTTCTGAAGAAGGTTGAGAATATGAGCCTCGGATATATAAATAAAGTGAATAAAGTGCTACACATGGTGTGCTTTTTATGTCAATGTGTTGTCGTAATCTTAAGTAAAATAAAATAAAATAAGTAGAACATCTAAAGCCTGGTGATATTGCTAAATACTGTTGCAATACAATTGCATGTCATTTCTCCTAAACAGAAAATGCAATACATCAAATTTATTGAGTAACAATTGTAGACAAATGTATCTAAAACCTGAAACAGCTGTATAAACAGCTAATAAAAACAATAGCTTTGTTTGGAATAAGCTATCATTCTTTATTTTTGGAATATGATTATATTACAAAATCATCCAATCAACAGCGTGCAGTCTTTACAAATTCACCTTTAAGTAACCATCCCACTCTTTGGAAACTATAGCCCAAGTAGAAAATAATCTGGTATATTTATTTGGGTTGCTTCAACTCCTTTTGAGAATGGAAATGCTTCTAAAAGAGTGTCATACTCACCTTACCCACACCTGTAACTTTAATCAAACAATCTTTTCTGACTCTTACCAACTTTTTGTTAAAATTAAAACAGCCTTTGATGATTGTAAACTGCATTTTGTTGATCTCCAACAAGACTTTAGATCTCATTTGAAATAAAATCCTATTCCAAAACAGCCTGACCTTAACTTTTGTAATCAACCTTTTTCTAACGGTTACCAATCTTTTCGATGACAGGCAACAATTTCCTAACCTTAAACATCCCATTTCAAGCCATAAACATACTATTCTT
Source organism: Neodontobutis hainanensis (assembly GCA_024349245.1). NCBI lineage: Eukaryota > Metazoa > Chordata > Actinopteri > Gobiiformes > Odontobutidae > Neodontobutis > Neodontobutis hainanensis. The sequence continues at coordinate 701,121 of JALDNG010000001.1, read as the reverse complement.
AACTTAAACAATATTTGATATTAGTAAACTATATTATTGATACTGTCAACAACCCTTTGACAAACTTTGAACACCTTTTTTTCCTTAACAAATGGCCACGACTGTTGCTTTTCCTTTAGCAATGTAAAAAAGAAAACTTTGCGTGATGGGCATGTTTGCTGATAGGGCAGAGACAAGCAGACAAATGGAGACAGGCGGTAAAATGCTTAGGCAGATGGAGCGTTAGCGCTGCATGACACGGACCTGATCAGTAAAACGCCTCCTCTTTTGCTCGGGCGACTTGACATATGCAGCCTGGGTGTAGACATAGCTTTTATAACGAGGCTGAGGGGAGGGGCTCCGCACTCGGCCCTGAGCCACACTTACTGTGATCTGAGAGCGACAGAGACAGCGGAGAAGGAGGAGAGTGAGAGGTGAAAGAATGTAAAACCAAAAAGAGCCAAAAGAGCAAAATAAAAATAAAAATAAGTAGGAGAGAGAAGCAGGTGGTGAGATGAGAGAAAGAAGCAAAAAGAAAAACAAAACAAAACATGAATATCACATGTAAGCTATGTTTCCATCCAAAGGCACAGTTTTAATTTTAAAGTGTCAAAAACTTGTGAAGTCATTATAGCCAGGTTTGGGCAGTATATTCTAAATTTCAAATTTTCTCTTGAAAATTTTCTCTTTGACAATTTAATTTCTTGCATTTGTAACAGAAAAAAGGATAAAGGTCCCATAATCATAAATAACCATAAATAGTTATTACTGTATTGATGATAGTTCAAGTATTGTCAGTAAGGCACTATAAGGACAAAAAAACAATCCATTACAAAAAAAATAATGATCATAATATTAAATTCTCAGCTTTAATGATTCTTATTTACAAGATTGTAATTTGGTTTTAAATAATTGGATGGAAACTTGGAAACATACAATGCAGACGTGAGAGCAACAGATACAGACAGAACAAATGTGTGATGTGGACAGAATGAACAACAGAGAGCAGCGCAGAGTGAGACCTCTCCTGTTTACAACAACATATCGCTCACAATCGATACGTCCGCATGAACCTGCTGAGACTTTGAATCAGTTTCTTTCTGGTGTCTTATTCAACTGCAGAGGCCTTTCTTTCCCAAACAGTAACCTCAATGGAATTCAAAATTTGGATTATATTCAGGTAAATATCTGTGCTGAAACTGCAAATGACACTAAAGAAAGTGTTGGTCACCATGGTTGTCAGTCTTGTATTTGTCAGTACCAAGAACAAGAGGATGCAGGTTACTCTTCGTCCATGTACACCACCAAATGAAGAGGGTGGCAATATAAAACCATAGAGCATCTGAAATCTAATTTCTAAACAGCCTGGTCTTAGCCCTAAACAACCCTTGATGTTTGTAAACCACCTTTTGCTAAACTTCAACAAGCCTTTTTAGTTTAGTTTAATTTGTTTATTTGTACAGGGACCATATACAGAAGAATTAATCACAAAAATTATTTGAGAAGATGCTTTGTATCACTGTAGCTCTCAGAGCTAATTTCCACCAGCAGTCCCTCAGATACCTTTTAATAACAGGTAAACATTTTCCAAACCTTAAAAATGTCTTACTCTAACCATAAACACAGTATTTGTATCTATAAACACATTTTGATATTAGTAAACTGCCTTTTGCTAAAGATGTATGTTATCAAAGCATTTGATAATTGGACATTATTTACTGACACGTTCTGTTGCATTTTGTAGTGTTTATATTCTTGCAATGAGTCAATACGTCATAATATTCGTGTTTATTAAATGTGATGGTGCATGAGTAATAGAGTTGGCAAGTACAATTACAAACAAAGCCAGTGTTTTTATCACTGTGGCAAAGTCCTCCAGCATTTAAGTGACTAAATCTTCATCTCCAGCCAACCCTTAAATCTCTGACTTTATCCACTGGCCTTGGAGCAAATAAAAAGGAGTCCTCTGTGAAAAGTAAGACTCTATGCGGTGCCCCTGCTGCTATAAAAGGTCGAGGTAAAACATTACACAACCTCACCGTGCACAAGGATCGTTCTGCTACTTATTCAAATGTGAAGAACTCTTCTATAAATCCTGATGTGAACTTGGGCTTATAATGTCTCATTAAACGTGCAAATGAGCTTTTGTTTTCACAGTCGCTCTTATAGCATTGTACGTGATTTGGTTGTTAAGCATAAGCGATGCTTGGGTGTGTGTTTTTTTGTATTATTTGTGCCTCTTCATATGCATTAACACATCTATCAGTGAAGAGGCAATTACATAAATACTTCATTAGAGGCTGGATGACTCATGCATAACACGAGTATATAGAATGGGACTGTATTATGTAGGCTTTTTCTTTGATTAAAGTATAGATAGAGCTACAGTGGCAATGTAAGGATTAAATGATGCATACAGAAGGTGAAAAGTGGATTTGTAACATTTGGATAGAGCCTGCCGAGTTGTTAAGTTTGTGTTCAAACTGATGAACGCCTTAATCCAAAGCGAGCAGCAGTTTGAACAGGTGCTGGAAGACGTCTTATTTAAGGAGGACAAATAACTTTTAATTGATGACTGACTCTGCCAGTTGTTTGACGTTCCCAAGCTGACAGATGGCCGGGGCCATCGTGTTAACTAAAACCAAGTCAACCTTTACGCCACAGACATCATAAAAGTTTCATCTCCTCCCGTCTGCTGTGCCATCAATCTGCACTATCTCCTCCCTCTTCTCCTTTTACCTGTCCTGTTTCGCCGCCTGTGTCCTGCCTCTTTACTGTTTTCCCCTCTCTGTCTTTCAAGGTGGATTAGGTGTTCCTCCTGCTGTAAAAAGCACACAGCCAGAGGCAACCCAGCCTGGATCAAGCGCTTTCCTAAGCAAAGAGCTGCTGGCGTTTGTTTTCACCTGCTCCGGGCGGAAGACAAGTGGAGGTTTAGTTAAGAGCAACAGGACAACTCCCATAATGTCACAGCAAGTCTTTTCGACTATTCACCTTCATGATGCTTCTCAGAATGTTCTTGTGCTTTAATAACCATCACAGATGATTTGTTTTTCCACACATGGATCATGAATCAGTCATTGCTGCTGCTGATTTTTAGTAATTGTTGTCTATAAGGAAAATTCTTTCATGGGTTCTTTTTGTAAGTATCCACAGGAATTGGTGACAGAGCAGAGACAGCCAGACATTTATGCCCAAAACACAATGTTGCATTCATTCATCTTCAGGTGAACAGCCAGCCATTCACACTAAGTATTACACTGTGTTATTATTACTATTACAACTCTCAGATCTAGCATTCATAAAAGGTCTCAATGACAAAACGTTCTCTCCCCTGCAGTGATAACTTTCTTGGGTCATCCTACTTTTCATAAATGACAAACACAACAGTCTTCTTGTGAAACCAGCCGACTCTCTGTAGCAGCAGCAGTTCTACGGTGTAGATTTAAGGAGGTGGTGACAGCGCCGCTTTGATGGTGACAGATGAGAGAAGAAGCACATAATGGCCGCTGTCAGTACTTCTCCGGCTCTTGCGTTATTACCGTCTGACTCCGCCGTCTACCGTCTTCATTTCCCATCTCTGTACATCTTTACACATCCCCACTTCCCTAGCCATCTTATCTTTTAAAAACCCACATCTTCGACGTTTATCTGCTTCCTTTTTGACAATCACTCACTGTCAGTCACTCACGGTCGCAGACGGAGAGCTGAAGGGGGTGTGGTGGGAGTGTGTGCTCTATGTCCCCATTAAAGCCAGCCCGATAATAATATTAGCAGCCATCACTTCAGGAAGCTCACTCCATCCTGCCTCGATTTGGCACGATAGCATGACACCAACCCCCGCTTTAACTCCGCTCGAAAGGTCAGCGTGCGTGGATCTAATTTGTGACTTCAGATATACTCCGTCCTCACAGAGTTATTATTCACAGGTTCTGCCTCAATTTAGAGGTCGTTTTTTATTCTAGAGGAGCAGACTAAGAGAATTCAGCCTGTGAATACAAACGGGGGATATGAGACCACTGGTACTGGCTCCCAGTACATTTTCGAGAATGCTTTGCAGGTCTTTAGAATTTCTTGATTGTCATATACAGTATATTCATGGTTGTATGACGTTTGTGTTGGTGTCTAGGTTGCACTGAGAGCTTGTGGTGAGTGAATTGTTAAGAATGTTTTGATGTAAAGAAGCAACATATACAGTATGATCATAATGTGCATCAATTACAAATATAACTTTGACTGTTCCTTAAAAATATAATAGAAATTCCTCAAAACTCCAGACATATAGTGTGATTAAAAAGAACTCAAACCTAATCCAAATGTTTTGACTGCACTGAGAACATGATCTGCCTTCTTATTATTAAACATATTCATAAAGTTCACTATAGCCCTCATCTTATTAATTCAAAGAGAAGTTCGGCAATGCCATTTGTTTGCTGCACACATCCCTCATAAAAGACAACTCAGGAAACGCGAGTGCAAGGATCACCGCCTCGGTCTCTTTCATCTTTTCACTTTTGAGTCACATTCAGCGACAGAGTGTGTGTCCTGCTGGAGTTTCAGAAGCCCATTTATTCTGATCCTGAGAATGTGGAGGCTCAAGATGCTTACAAAACTACAGCGCCATTTTGTAAACAGACTTGATAATCCTGTTTGGAGACAATAAGATGCAATATACAAACATCAGCAGAGATTTGGTTTTATAATCGGCAGTGCCGCTTCAATAATATTTGGAGTGGGCGCCGCTTGAACATCAATGTGGAGATTGCATGCAAAGCAAAGGCTCCTGGAACATTAGTTGTTGCATCTGTATTGGACGTTAAGAAGCTAAACAACGCATAAGGTCACGCCAACATTAACAGTATGTCACCATGGTAACCAGACATGCCGATGCGGAGGAGGTTCTCTGGGGAGTGTGTTTTTCGGCTGACCTGTTGGGAAAAGCGCTGCTGGGTCTGGATCTGGTAGTGCTCCTCCGTCGTCACCCGTGTAACACCGGAGGGGGTCCCGCGAGGCAGCTTCTCCACTTCCTGGATGGCCTCCAAGGAGATGCTCTGGGGTAGCACTTGGAAGAGTGACGTCACGTACATGATGACACTCTTCTTGTCCGGGTTAGGTACCGCCACATCTGGAGTAGACAAAATTACATTAGTTTTGACAAAGTGGGACTGCAACTGTGTTTGTCCATATTTGTGTAGGTGTATTCTAAAATGGATAGTTGGTAGGACCACAGTTGACCAAATTATCAAATCAAATCGTGAAATTGTAGAATGCACCACAGCTCATGCTCTTACATTTATACTTCACTGTGACTGAAGCAATGAGGACGTGAAGTACAAACGTCTGTGGATAAATGCACCAAACTATCAAGAAAAAGTCACGAGAAGATTATCAACATCCAAGAGCGCACACTCAATGATGTTCTTATAATATTATTATTAAAAAGTTTTGGCCAAGTCACATCCATTAGTTTCCAGTTAAAACATGAATTTTCTTTTCAAAATTTACTCAAATTCAATCATGGGTCTTCCACTGAAATCCTAAAGCAGGTGAATATTGCCAGTGTCATCAGTGGACGTCATATTTGCCTAAACGCCCATCGCAATTAACAATGCTCCCACTGTCCAAGAGTCTGAATCAAATTTTGACAATATAACAGTGTTTTCTTTTTTCAATTGGCAAGAGTGCTGGTCAGTGCCAACATCTGGTCAGCAGAGCAACAGACAGTTAATGCCACAATCCCTCCTCATGAATCTAAAATAAACTTGTGTATTCTGAGATAAGCACGTATTCGGCATGAATTTAGGAGCAACAGTGTGTGAAGGGCATTTAAGTAGTATCTCCGAGGCTGCAAAGCGAAAGGCAGACATTGTTTTTCACTTCAACAAACAGATCCGAGTGATTTTTCATTGTGCTCATGAATAACCGGAGGCCGCTGTTTATATTACGGCTTTATTTCCCACAGCATCAGTGTCTGCCAGTCAACCGTCAGCCCTGAATACATGACTAAATTAAGACCTAGTTGAGTTTCCTAACAGGTGGGAAGAGACAGAAGAGTGCTGCATTTTTAGTAAAGGTGAACTATGGCCTGGCCAGACGGCTCAGGGCAAAACTAATAGAGACGGATCACAGCGGGACTGAGACGCTGCAGATAAATGAAGACCAGCGTAGAATCAGATAGAAAGGGGAAGAGAAATACGGTCAAGACAGGCAGACAGTAACAAAAACACTAATGAACTCACAGTTCGCATTGAAGAGACTGATGTGGGGAGCGGCGTAATGGATAGCAGCGTGTGACAGTGGGAATAATGAACAGCCCACTGAGGAGGAGGAAGAGTGGAAGAAAAACAGCCTTGGACAACAGAACAGAGATGTCTATGTACATGTTTACCGAGTGCCAAAGAAGATATAGTGTTTGCAAAGGCAAGACAGATAGATAAAGAAAGACTTTCTTCTTTTCTTTTTCGGGGCTGGATTTATCAGCATCACAGACGGGTGAGAATCCAAGGGGGTTATTGTTTGTCTGAAGAAGACAAACTGCTCTATAAATAATGTCCCCCATCTGCAAAAGTGTGTCCACGTGTGGACACAGGCCTCGCTGGCTCTCACCACTTGCTTTTCCAATCTCCATTTTAATCCTTTTAGCACAGTTCTGTGACATGTACATGAATAATTATGAGCATCTGTGGAAGTTTGCCGGTGTTTGAGAGTGATGTCACATTGGGAGTTGTATTTGGGAGATGTATATGACAATCACATTATGGCACTCATCTGTATACTGTGTTGCATTGAGGCTAACAAGGCTAGCATTTCTGTAGCGCCATGTTGGGTTTCTTAATCCAGAACTGTAAAAGCGCTGTATTGCTGGAACCATGGCTGACCCAAACAGAAGAAATATTCGGTTCTGATCAATAAAAGTGTAGCCTTCTAATACAACTGCAAAAGTCGTCCAAATAGCCGTGTTTTCTATGATAATAAACTACTTACCAAGCTTCTTAGCAGGCTAACAGGTTATGTCAGCTATACATAATCATAATGCTAATGGAATACTTAGAGAAGCAGCTGTCTAATTATGTGAGATACCTTTTATTTGTAATTTTATTTATATTTCATTTTTAATCCAGTAGTACCAATTTAGCAAGGTAACACAGGACAACCCACCAAGAGTGTTGTAACGATCACATTTGGACAAAAATGAAAATGTAAAAGAACACCAAAAGTAGGGTAATAAACTTAATAAAAAAATCAAATGATAGCATCCTAGTGAAGGAACTTAACTAATGTATTTAGGTGATGAGGACACATTTGTTATATCAACTTGATAAATATAATTTCTGACAGTGAGGCTTATTATGCAGCATACTTTCAATTAAAAAAAGTGTGTTTTGATCAATGCTATAATTGTTTTCAGGTAATTACGACATTTAAATGCAGATGTTTTTATTTTTATTTATAATTTGGCGTAACGTGTATGTTTTAATCTGAGGGTGATTGAAAGCCTAAATAAAAAAAAAATAAAAATTTAATAATTTTTAATATGCCATTCTGGCTTTGAACTTTTCACTTTTTTCAAGAAAAGGAAAAAATAAGCATATTATATTATAAAAAAAAGTATATTTATAGAATCATTAAAATAAAACATTGGTACGGTGGCCGAGACAGCTCAACACGCTGCAAATGAAGAAAGCACCAGCAAATAAAGAAAACATCTTCATCAGTTTGACAACACGCGCGCTGCAAAAGTTCACAACACATGCAAATACAAAAACGTGCTGCAAATTCAAAAACGCGCTGCAAATCCTCACAACACATACAAATTCAAAAACGCGTTACAAATAAGACAGACCACAACAGAAATGTTTTAAGGCAACTCCTTTGAGTGACGAACCCCTACTGGGACCTGCTTATTGTTTACTCGCCTGTCGCCAGTGTTGTTGTCACTGACCTGAAAGGTGAGTTTTTTTTTTTACTTTTATATCATGATCGTATAATTGCTTAGTCGTTTGGATATTGTTGGCCTAAATATATTGTTCGTCACTCAAAGGAGTTACCTTAAAACATTTCCGTTGATGTCTGTCTAATTTGCAGCGCGTTTTTGAATTTGCAACACGTGTTTGTATTTGTATGTGTTGTGAACTTTTGCAGCACGCGTGTTGTCAAACTAATGAAGATGTTTTCTTTATTTGCTGGTGCTTTCTTCATTTGCAGCGTGTTGAGCTGTCTCGGCCACCGTACATTGGCCTATATTTAACTTGATAATTAATATTATCTGTGTTGCAAAAAGGATGAAAAATATAAAATACTTTATTTTATTGCATTGGAATCCAAATTGGGACACTGGGGATAAGGGTTGCATCAAACTGGAACATATTAGTGTTTTTACAGATATTTGTTGGACTATGGAGAGCCCCCATTAAACTGGAGCTTATGTTTACCCTAAACTTGAACTCTGTTTTCTTGTATAGCGTCTGAATGTGCACACACCGTTTATGGCTATTTGGAATAATGCAAGTGTGTATAAGTGTGTGCCTTGCAGTGATTACATCTCTCTCTGTAAATATTCACAGTGGAAATGTCATTAGAGTGGATTAAAATAGCTTCAAAAATTACTCCCCGGAAAATATTTGACACTGATCTTCGGTTTATGATGGAGAAGCCTCATACAAAACAAACTAAACAAAATTATTCCACTCAGCAATTCCCCAAGAGCAGCATTAGGATAAACTTTGCAGAGGGAGTTCTGTGGCACAACACCTGGATAAAGAATATTCAGCCAAGAAATATAAAAAAAAAAGAGACAAGGAAGCAGCTGGATGTCGGCTTTGATACAAGACAATGGCAAAGAAACAAAGCAAGAATAGATTTTTGTAAAAAGTGGACACTAGTGAGATGAATAGACAACAATTTTTCTCCCTCGCTAATTGAAATGGAGAAAGGAAAGATCAAATGTGAAATCTATTCCTCGGAATGAGAGCCTGTCAAAGGCATTTATAGTAATGGACGTTTGAATGGGTTTGTAACAATTCAGTGTGATTTGTTTATAGCTTTGAAGAGTAATCTCTTTAAGTGCTCAGGCTAACAAGTCATTAAGCAAAAGAACATCAGAGGAATACCCCATTACATAAAAAACAAAAACAAAAAAAACCCTGGTTTAACAAACTAACAACACAGACTGACGGTTTCAAACAGCTTCAAACAGGTGTCCAACTTCCCTAATCCTCTCAACTCCTCTTTGCTGATCTTTAGGTTGCACATGTAAAAAAAAGCGTTAACTCTGTAAAAATGCAACAACTCAAACCATAACAACACATCCTTCACCCCACTTGCTCCCAAATAGTGATTGTTTACTGTAAGATCAATGGAAATTCATCTGCGGCAATGTGTCTTTTGCGAGGCTTAGGCGAGCTGCGAAGGGATTACAACGCTGCTCCACGCTTGAACACAAACACGCACACCAGAGGAGGGAAGAGGGGGGGGGGGTTATAGAAAACACGGCTCAATTTCCACATCATACAATAGACCGTTCTACAAGCAATGTCAACAAAAAAGTTACGAGCTCACATTGACAACAAAAGCAATGGTATTTCCAAATAATTTCAATTACTTAACTTGGAGTTAAACCGGTGTCGCCTTGATGTTTGTATTCTCGCTCGTGTTCTCTTCCAACTCACTGACAGCACACACTTATTGTCTGTTATCATTTGCCTTGCATCTTTTTTAATAATAAAAAAAGAAAATCATTAGAAACAGAGGTCTGCTTACCCTCTTTGGCCAATAGAACACATTATTCTGGTCCATTCATATTTATCAGCAGCTTGACTTTCATCAAAACGGCCCATTTTTATTGCACGCACATTCATCTATATTCATTTTTTTTTTTTTTTTTTTAACCACAATTGTAAATCTAAGCCAGCATTTGCAAAATAAAATCACCATCCATTTATCACAAAGAGCCGCCAACCAATGACAGCGCTGCTAAAAACTTTGACCCGGGTCGGCTTTACCGACTTTATTCCGTCCTGACAGTTTCTATTAAGAGTCTGTGAGCTGCTCTCAGGTCAGCAGCCGCACTGGCAGTGATGGATGCCCCTGACTGAGAGCGCAAGATACAGTTACAACCGATGCTGTCAAACGTGTGATTTATTCAAGTTTCAGAGCATTAGAGAAGTGCAATTAATGAGGCGGTGATCTGTTGACTGCAGAAATGACTCGATCACAGTTGGGCGCTCACGTTAACAGATTTTTCTTTATTCAGTTGGTCTTTGCGATGACAGAAAAAGAATGAAAAGCTAAAAATATTTGTGTATCTGCACGGCTGCAATTTGTGGCAAGTGGCAAGATTCCTGCAACTTAACCAGAGCAGACAAACTGAGCACTGTTGGAGGAGAAGCACACTCATTTTATTTTTTAACACATAATTTTGATGAAGGCTTAGTACATTAATGTAAGTGTCCAAAATAAACGTTTTGTTTTTTGCTTTTATAAGTGAAATTGATCTATTTTATTTTATTTTGGTTTGTTCATAGACAACAGAATGTCCCTACAGGGCTACCATAGGTACCCACATTAATGAGCAATTTTCCACTTGCTATCAAAAATAGCACAACGCAACTGTATGTAAAATGCTCATTCATATCAGATTTGACCATTCATTATAAATTTCTGTGGCAAAATCCTTATTGTATTAAGTCAATTAGTGGTTACAGAGCAGTACACTGGCAGACTGCTTTTTACATTCTGAGCGACTTAACACACTTGCAAAAGGACCGTATTTGCCGACTGGAGTGGCAAGTGAGGACATTCCTGCCAACCTGAGTGTTTTCCTAAAATTTGCACATCACTGATCAAGTCCTTCTGGCAAGGTGGCCACAGTTATCACCGTGGTAACACCCAATCACAGCAGGACACATCATGTTCAATTGGGAGAATTAAGCCGGATGATTGGAAAGCGTGAAATATGATGGTCGTTGCCATTGTGTGTGTGTGTGTGTGTGTGTGTGTGTGTATGTGTGTGTGTGTGTGTATGTGTGTGTGTGTGTGTGTGTGTGTGTGTGTGTGTGTGTGTGTGTGTGTGTGTGTGTGTGTGTGTGTGTGTGTGTGTGTGTGTGTGTGTGTGTGTGTGTGTGTGTGTGTGTGTGTGTGGTACTCGCCCTCAGGGTCCAGCAGTCTCTCTATCCCCAGGTGTTGCTCGGCCTTATTAAAAGCGTGTTCCAGTCGGTCAATCGCCGACGTCTTCTTCTCCACCAAGCTCCAATCAAAAAGCTCCGGTCTGTGCGGGTAAATCACCACATGTTAAAAACCTCCCTGCTGCTTCTGCATTCTAATGTGCCTAAACTACGGAGAATAGTATTTCCATGTCTCTGGCCAATCATTTTCTTCACTGTATGCAGAATCTAAAAGTGTATTCTCTGAAGTGAAAGCTGCTGACCGCGTGGCAATAAAACTGTTTTATGTTTTGTTATTACACTGCCTATAGATTAATCTTCTCCAAAGTTGAATCGCGCTAATTAACTCGCTTCAGCTGATGCAGTGAGAGTTATATTTGGAAGCACGTTAAGTCAGCACCCATGTCGTCATATGCAGTGCTGTGAAATTTCACAACTAATCATAGGACTTTGAATTTGTGAAAGATCTGAGTGAACGCATACAGTTAAATACCTCATTCCTGTCCTTAACAGACTTTTAAAAGAATATGGTCAGTCTAGGGGCATCTCTGACCATCAGCTGTTACCTGTGGCTGTGGATGAGTGCGTTGAAGGCCAATCCATCATTCCAGCTGCTGGAGAAGTTAACCACATTGACCTGGGGACACGCATAATATATATTACACAAAGCCACAGTCCAAACCCTGTTGCCTCAGCGGTGGACTCTATTTTTGCTTGAATTCACCTGATCGGGCACATATTCTTTCTCTCACACTGAAGTATTTTTCTACTAATGTTTGATTGTAATAATTGATTCAAATTTTAGTACTCTGTAACTAATTATAATGTGTTTAACTTCCTATCAGATGACTCATGGGCTGATATACTCAGATATCCAGATATACTCATCAAGCTATTACCTGATTAATGCTTTGCTAATTACTGGAATATGTGAGTGGTTGCATTACTATGTTCTCAATGCTTTATAAAAGGAGAATTCAGTGACTCATCTTCCACACTAAGCTAAACAAAATCTCTCTGTTTATTTTAAAGTGAGAGATAAATATTTCTGCAAATATACACCTTTCCTGTCAGTGCCTGTAAAGGCTAAACTGAAAAAGCTCTTCTCTGAAGCCGATCTTGCCCTGTAGCAGCACACTTCTGCCTCTTGTTGTGGCGCGGTGGCTAACAAGGTCTGAGGTGTTTCCACAGCAGCAGCTCACTTTCCTCCCACACACTTCTCACTCCGAGCGTCCTGACAAGTGACGAAGTGGCACGACTACATTTACAGTCAGCCGTCATGAATGTCAGCATCATGTCACCGCACAGAGCATTTGCATATGCCAGGAAAGGGGTTTTATTTAGACTACATCCAGGCAATAGTGGAATTGGTGCAAAGGAAGAAAAAAATTTGGGGGTGGGTGAAAGTGAGACTGCTGTCGAAGCACAGAGTCAGTGAGTCCGATGTGTCAGCCGTGGCTTGTGGATAAAAGTGAATGTGCAGCAGAGGGAACAGACCTGAGGGTACTGGCGCGTGTTCTGACGAACCCAACTCAGCAGAATCTTCTCACTGTTGGTCTGCTGTAGGCCCGCCATCACATCTTTCATCACATCCTTTACCTGAGAGCACAAGCAGGACTTTTACTTAAACACACATGCAATGATAAAACGTGGTATTTCTACAGTGCACATATGAACATATAGTTTTGAACATACAGTATTTCCATGAGGCAAGCACTAAAAGGCAAACTGGGCGGACTGGGAGACATGGGGCATAAAATACACACCACAACACCGCTTTAAACCTAGAACAAACCTTCAGCAACAACACTCATTTGTTCTGGCATTAACCGTCAAACACATTGTAAATCCTTCCCCTCCTCACACACAGACACACACACACACACACACACACACACACACACACACACACACACACACGCACACACAAACACGCACACACACACACACACACACACAAACTTAAATCCATGTTAATGCAGGACAACATTTCCATAAAGAGACACTTTAGAAAAATTGCTTTTCTCTCGAAGTTTGGACTTGGGTTTTTCAGAGGAAAACTAAAAACCCCTCCTGTGTGATGTTTGTGGTGTGTGTGGAGCTGGCAGCGCTGACTGACAGTTCTGGAGCAGTGTGCAGGGCTCAGTGGCCGCCTCTGCATTACCAATGCACACCTTCTCCTCCATCACACTCCTCTACCCGCTGCATCCCACAACTTCTGCTTGTTTATGTCTTCTTTTCATGCTTCCCTTCTTTCCCCCTCATTTCTTTTTTCTTTGGTGTTTAACTTTGTAACGCCTTGATTTAGGTCTGTTTTTAAAATCCTTTCTCAAATCACTTCCAATCATTGGTTCGTTCATTCATTCTGCTTTGGACAGTTACTTTTGTAATAATGTGTAAATATCTGTTACGATGCATTCACATTTGTAGTCTGCTTATTAGATGGACTAGATTGGACCAGAAAACAAGCTGAAAGTGCTACATCTAGTCTGGTTTTGCTACTAAAAGGTCCTGGTCAGACATTCACATTTGGGTTTTACCTGTGAACCAACGACAAAAAAGCCTTAGCCTTTCTTAGGGGCACACTAGAAGGGGCTGTCAGTTAAGGGTGCGAGGATAAGGACTCAATCTGATTGGACGTTACGTTAACGTTGCATTGTTTTTTCTTGGCATTGCTTCACGTTTTGATCATGGCTTATTTTGTTTTGTAAGAACAGGCCCCGTCCTAATACCCGCGCTAAGCCCTGTGGTCTTCCACAAAGGGTGTCAGTATAGTTAAAATGTGACGGGTTGTTTTATATAACGTATAATCCATTATTAAAATGCCCCATCACATTTTAAAAGCATATCAAGATATATAAGCTAAATTTTTGAGATGTAACCTATTCTAAATAGATACATATTTAGTACTTAGAGATACTTTACAATTGAAAAGACGCTCATTTTGATGCACTCGATTGGGCTAGTTTTCCAATTTTTTGGGTTGAAACATTACAAAAAAGTGATCTCTGATTCTGATGGGCTTATAATTTTAATCAAAACGTACCAGAGTTTAGAAACAGACCCAGACACACTTTTTAATGAGTGTTGACGCCTATACTTTGTGTGAATGGAGGTGTATATATATATAGATATATATATACTGTATAAGTGAACTGCACTAACAGAGTAACTGTACCAGTCTGTTTTAACTTCACCAAATATCGCAAGTGAACAACATGATTCCACATATAAACCATTATTTGCCTTTCTAAATATTGTAGTGTCTACATAAGAAAATAGTAGAATAGTGTGACATAGGGCTTGGCCTGTTTGCAATGACTTTTTTTGCTTTTGATGAAAACAAAATCCTCTCCCAATTCTGTTGTACATCTCCCACTGTCCTCCTCTCGCCTCTGACTCCTCACCTGAACCCTCTGTTTTGTTACAAGGCTGGAACCCATTGAGTGGAAGCAGTTCGACAAAAGACACACACACACACACACACACACACACACACACACACACACACACACACACACACACACACACACACACAAAAGGCCACTGCCAGCTCGAGCTCATCATAAAGTCGGGCATAAATTGACGATTTCCACAAACACACAGCCGAGCCAGGTTTGTTATCCTTGCGTCGTAGCATGTGGTCTGCTGAGTGAAAAAAAAGAAGCGACTCATTTGGGAGTAGGTCACTGCATGCATTTCCACTTTAATTGGAGAGGTGCTTTTGACAAAGTCCGCCAAACACATATGCACACACTCACACAAACACACACACAAGCAAACACACACAACAACGCACAAGCCCACAATGAAGTGATAACCTCCGGGGCGGAGCAGCCTTTCAACGCACCAAGATCATTACAGAAGTGTGTTTAGCTATTAAACGCACCATTAGGCTTATGCCAAAACTTGCATGATTGAGACATTAGCCTCCTATTTGACTTAATGAGAAATGAGACACAATTATAACGCATGCAATATAAGCTCTTAAAAGTATGTGCTATGATTTTAAACACAGCTTAAAGGACGCAGCAGTGGTGGGTATTGTTCAGCTGCAGAAAGATAAAATCCAGTGAAAAACATTAAAGGAACCTTAAGTAGACCCTTGATGTGTTTTTGCCTCAGTTTAATGTCTCCTTATGGGCTCCCCCAGTCATGGAAGAGAGTTACATTAAGCCCTGGTGTACACTCTGATATGTAACTACCTGTGTGCTGTTAGTGACGGGTAAAAGTGGCTATATACTCAGCTACAAGTAATTAAGCTACAAGCGGGTTTCTGTTAAAGAACACGTGCTTCATCATCAAAGACTGTCAAACCAAGATCTGTCAAAAAAACTACATTAAGGTCAAATGCAATCTATTGGCAATGTAGGCATAGCCCATACACAAATGTGCACAGAACCTTCTACAAGCACCGCCACCGCAGCAACAAGAGAAGCAGTACTTTTTATGAGCATCTGAGTAAAGGCCATTCAATCCGATACTTAAGAAGTTCTAATAAAACTTGTTAATGCTCAAGTGTTGGCTGCTGTGTTGTTTATCTTCAGCAGATGGAATATTTTAATATTTTTACAACCATGTCTGGGGTATATATTGGCGACACGCAAATAGTTTTACAATCTTTGATGAAGAAGCACAGGTCCCAAAACCATTCATGTATTACTCTGAATCTTCCATGTGGTGTTACTCTGTGCTACTCTGTGTTTGTAAATATATATATTCTGTTTCTAAAGTGCTGCGGTGGATGTTTACGCTTTTCATGGACCTCTTCAGTGTAATGGATGGCACTGATTATATTCATGATCCTTCCTGAAAACATATTTGCATTATTTCAACCATTTGAATATGTATTTCCTGTTAGAGCACACAGTTTTGTTATTGAAACATTCCTTTAATGCTGAGATACATATGCTGCCGGTAAATCTGTCCAAACTCTCTCTGATGCTGATTTACTTTGTAGTGAGTTGGCAATTTCCAGAGTGTAAAATTACACTTCCTGTTGAGAAACCTTGATGCGATCAACTCAAAAGCAACAGTGCAATCATTTCAGCCATTTTAGGGCTGTTCATCTTCACTCAAATTTAATCTGGAGATGTCTTTGATGAGAAGTGTAATTACACCACTTCAGTTTTTTTGTGTTTTTACCAAGCTTTGCTAAATACTTGTCACAGTCAAGGTCAAACAAGTTCTACAACCATTCTGGGAGTCTTAGTGGATTAATAAAAATATGAGCTCAATAAAAGCACAGTGCACAGATGTGTTTTTAGGACACATGTACCTGCCAGTGGAGAATGATGCTCCAGATGAGCCCGAGAATCAGTTTATGATTCCCATCAACAATGTCTGCCGCTCCTATATTCACCAGTTCAACCTGGAAGAGGAAGAGAAAGACTGTAAACCCTTACATTTTCCTTCAATCAGGACAATTTTAGATGACAATGTAATAAAGAAGTAGAAAATGTAGAATTTATTGATGCAACTCTGTCAAGCCCTTTTTGAGTCACAGTGATCTTGAAAGACCCATCCATGCTTTTTTTTTTTAGTTCCAAACTTAGAAATTGCAAAGCACTCTATGTTGGAGTAAACATCTTTGCCCTCAACTTGCACAACCTGTTCTACTCCAAAATGCACTCAAAGGCAAAAGCACATTAACCCAGTCATGAACTCATTGTATTTGCTTTCTTTATAATGTAGAACTTTGGTTTTTAAAGCAATAATGCCATTCTGCCTCTATTTTTATGTGACATTGGAAATGCTCATCAACTCAAGTTCAGCTGTTTTTCCAACAAAGGACACAAGGTTGAGGTACAAACAATGAGGTAATCATTTATTTATTTTTTTGCAGTATCTGGCCCTAAACTTTGAAATATTCCACATAGACTTGTATCATTTACCTTTTATTTATTTATTAATTTTTTTAACATATACCTGGCTCTGATTAAAGCTAAGCTATGTTCATCGATTAATTATTTGGTAGTAAAAAAGAAGTTGGACAGAAAAATGTGAATAATGTGTGTGTTCTCGGTTATAGTACGGTGCTTGTACATGCTATACTTTGTTAGACTTAGCTAAAAAATAACTTTATGTCCTGTCCACATATTCAACTGCAGATAAAACTGTATCAAATGTGAACAAGAGAAAGGAAATAGCCCTGTATATGTTGCTGTGTGGACAGGGAATTAAAACTGTAACATAAAATTTTTATCTTGACATAAAAGATGTACACATAAAATAAATCTTTGTTTAAGTTAGAGTTGTAGGAAAGGGGACTGCAAAAGTAAGTATTTCACTGTTTGCTGACTTAAAACACTAACTTATTGAATATATACCAATGCCGTCAGATCCACATTTTATTAAACAGTGACTGCGTATAGAGGACAATATTGATGTGGGCATACTCACATTGTTTTTCTGGAGGATCTGCAGAGCGCGGTTGACATTGTTGAGAGAGTGAACGCGCGTGAAGCCTCTCTCCAACCTTACCTTCTCACACACACACACACACACACACACACACACACACACACACACACACACACACACACACACACACACACACACACACACACACACACACACACACACACACACACAGACAGAGCAGACAGAAGGAGGAGATTATAGAGGCATAAAAAGAACTTGCTCCAGGGCACATCCGGGCGGCTATATTACAATAAAAAAGTCTGTTATAAGGAAAAGGTATAATGGTATGTCTCTATAAGAAAAATAGGGGATGGAAATGTGTTAAATCAAATATAAAATAGGTTAGATTAAGAGTAGTGTTAGAAAGTGCTCAATTGAAAACGTGCTATGGTGACTGCTAAAGCTGAGTGCAGGGAGTCGCATAAAAGAAAAAGCTATTCTGACCAAGAGGTATGTTCACGAACAAAGAGGTAAGTGTATGCTTTAAGTACAATTAACACCCTTTGATCAGAAAATGCCGTTTATTCAGTGACAATAAAGTTCAGAAAAGTGCCTCCCCATTCTAACTGTGACACATAATATTATGCGTTGCTAGAAATAACACATGTTAATAAGTATTTTTACTTTCACTTTTCACATAGGCTTGGTGATAAAGCTAGGGTCGGCAGTTTCTTGTGTCACTTGGTCAAACTGAGACAGACAACAGAATTAACATGGTTTCTCATTGGTTTGATTAGAAATTGTAAACAAGCTGTAATTGCTATAATAAAAGTGCAAGGGAAAAAAAATGTATATCTTTTATTTATTTTTGCTAATAATAAAAATGCATGTCCATGTGCACTCTTACCAGCTCACGTCCTGCCAGCCCCTCCAACAGCTCCAGCAAGCGCCGTCCATCACACAGGTCTGAGAACAGATCCTCGACCGGTTTCTTCCCTGTCTGCAAAACACAAATACATCTAATAATAATAATCATAATCTAACCACGCTTAATTTACAAAGCATCACTTGGCCACTGTCACATTTTCAGGTGTCAAAATAGAGTGATTTTTTTTTTTTTAATCTTTGGCAGTCGATGTTTAAATGGACAAACAAACAGGAGTTACTGCTTGGGACAATAGAGAGACATCTCCTGTGTATAATCACAAATAATTTGCGGTTGTAATGTGACAACAGCACCTGCGAGGCTGTTCATTATCTACACTGACAAGTCTAGGATTACGAGCTAGATGTTGAGTGGCCTTCAGGAGAGTTTACAGACATTTCACAGTCAGTATAAAATGTGGTACAAGGCATTGTCTTTATAGAGGTTCTTATAGTTTCAATTAGAAGAAGACACCTTGAGCTAATTGTATGTACTGCAGCGATTGATATTATTAAAATTGCAGCCTCTCTGACAGCTGCCCCTCCCAACATTAGTTTGTGGCTGGTGTACCAACTCCGGCTGGCTGCAAAGTGTGGGTGATGACTGTCAGGACACCACAAACAGCAACTGTACTTATTTTTCCTAAGCTATAATCTACAAGAGCAGTGATGGTCAAGTAAAGTATACAGTATCTTTGCCTACACAGCTGCACCAAGACGCAATCTGGAAGATGGTGCATGCATAGGACTTCATTTGTAGTACCTTTTTAAAATCAACACATCCAGTATACTGAACAACAACATGTATGTTCCAAAAACGATTACATAGAGAAGTTACAGAGGGAATAATGGGAGTTTTAAAGCTGGTTTAATATGGTAAGACATGAAAGCATCTTTTGACAGGTTTTGAAAACATCAGAGGTTGGGTTACGAAAACGTTTTTACAAGTAACTGTAACATTAACAGCTGGTAACAGGTTTGATTACTCACACATGGTGTTTACATTGACTAAAACGGCAATGTTTAATGATCGATACAATAATTAAACACAACGACAATGTTTCATTAAAGGGATACACACCTGTGTAAACTTTAGACTAATGTTATTTTACTACTGATGTTTAGCCGGTTTAGAGAGTAAGTGTAACGGTAAATGTATCAGTCACGCAGATTTCAAAACACACGCACACCACAAAGTAACAGAAGAACCAGCCGTGTTTGCAGTCTGGTCACACGCTGCTATGGGTCACTGGAGTCATCATCATTACATCTGCTGAAGGTGTTTGTATATAAAAGCTTGGTACTATCATGCCTGACCTTTTTACTTGAATCCTTTACTGACTCCGTCTTCAGTTACATGTGTATCCTGGCACACGGCTGGAAGAGAGTGAGTAGTTTTAAGCTGTACAAACACAGCACGTTTGTAGTAGATTGATGTAAATCCTAATTTATGCTGGAAGGCAATATAGAGACTAGCACTACAAGAAATTAGGACTTGTGCTTCGGTTTCGTTTTGGGATTTCACAGTTATTTGTTAGCGCCTGCAGAGAACAGCCTGCCCTGCACATTACCCCAAAAATATATTATCAGTGTTCTGGCAAATCACGACTTTTTCCTTTTTTTGAACTTTGTTTTGAATCAACACTCCTGTGACTAACGATGTGGGAGCAAGGCATTAATCATATGTTACATTGAATATTGCCAAACGGATTTGTGCAGGGTCAAAGATCGTTAATTACACAATAATGATTTAACCAACTGATAAATTAATGTATCCTATTGTCTTCCCATTCACTATGTCCAAATGTATACAGCTGATTTAATTCTTTAAGGATTTACAGCCACAGCTAGTGAATCACTGCAGATTTTGAGATGTTTTAATCAGCTGTGATTAGTGTTCACATTTGCATTTTTCCATTTTTGTGTGGGACGAGACGATCCGTCACAAACACCCTTGAATATCAAAAGATTTTAAGCATGCTTACCGATAATATAAAGTTCACTGAGCAGATTTTTTGTGGTGCGTCATGATGAAAAGACATTTTAGTAAACAACATCTTCAACGATGGATGGCCTTTTACAAGATAAAACAACTTTAATGTCTTTCCAATTTCATAGAATGAGGATTCAAATTATTTTAAATCACTTTTAGCTTCGATTTCTACATTTAATCCATATGTGTTGTTTGCATGTAACATTATAGTTTTCATTTCTTGGATTAAAGCTATTTGAGTATGTACAATAGGTGCACAAAAGTATTGTGTTGAATGTAGGGTAAAGATGTGTTCCAAAAGCATTTTCACATAACACCTGGTAACAGTTGTGTTGTTGTAACAGCCAGGCAACATTTTGGGCCTGATGAGATAAGATTAGAGTTATTGTCACTGCACATGTAACAAGTGCAAGGCAACAAAAAAGCAGCAAGATCGCTATTGCAGATGGATTACAAAATAGTGCAGAAATTATACACATCCTGCACAAATTGGAATACATGCAGTGTGAAATAAAGAGATTTTAACAGTAGCTACATGATAAGGATGATGAAAATAGAAGCATCAGCTTTAGCCAATCAGGACAGAGAAGGTGTCTAATTAGCTGAGGCTATTATAAGCACACAAAAAACACACTATAACAAGTTTTGTCTGAGCAAACTTTTTATGCAAATTACTGACAAACATAGTCCATGAGACAATTTTGAATAAGTGAATCTTTCATAGACATAATAACACCAATAGCTCTGCAGAAATTGTCAGATGATTAGAGTGAAAATGGAAACCAAATCATACTGGGCGAAATATTACAGTGGACAGGCTTTGTGGTGGTAGGAGCACAAACAGATATAGAAAATCACTTAATCATTCAGCGGCACGTTGTCAAACAGGCGGAGTGTGGCAACACCAGAGCTCGTCTCGTTTAATGACACTTTAAACACAAAATCTCGAGGCGCGAGTGACAGGAGGCCGCTCAAAACAGACTTGAGGTGTGTAAGTTCAAGTGGCATTTTAAAGAGTAGTAAAAATGTACAGTGTGCTGGAAATACAAACAGTAGATAAGGCTGATTGAGTGCAAGAAGGAAGACAAGTAGTGACCCTAAACAACACGTCCTCATTAATGAAGAAGTCTGAGTTTTAATAGTAGACCAGGATTATTGACAGAGGAGGACACAACACCAGTGTAAACGCCCTCACAATTCCTCCAGGCCACTAGGGGAACACAAACAATACACTGGTGGCACAGATTTACATTTGGGATTTACACAGTTAATAATTTGGCATTGAGGTGTAACTGTTAACTAGCATTGCCTTTGTTAGCATTAAAACTCTAAAAGATGAAAACATGAAGTTAAAACTCATTATGTGTTCTAATCAGAACGTGAAGGACAATAGGATTCCATCAAATAAGACTGGTATGAATGAAATAAAATGAACTAAACAAAGGATGACAGCCACAAAGTGAAGCAACTGAATAATTTAACAGAGATATCTGACTCTGCTGACCTCATTTCCTTCGGCAAATCCTTCCAAAGCTTTGGTCTTCAAAAGGCCAAAACACACTAAAATGTTTTCAAGCATTTATGTGGACAGGGCACAAGTCTCTTCTATCTCTTTTGTTGCTATCAGAATCGGTTGTGCATTTGCAATCTGAAAGACTGGAAATAATGGGGCTCGTCCGGGAACTATGCACTCGAGAGACCTCCCTCGTCCATGACTACCTGTAAGAGCAGCACGGCGATGTATTTTAGCTCTAAAGACTCCAACTTTATTAATAAGAGACTGAATGAAGCCTATTACATCAGGGAGAGAAAACGTAACGTCTTAAGGGAGACAATTTTTGTTTCATTCACTTGGAATGCCATTTTTTGTTTAACTGTCCATTAAAATCCACCTATTTCTTTTTTTTTTGGGCCACATTGTTTTTTTTTTCTTAGCTTCAATCCCAACTGTGTCCTTAAACCACCCAGCAAAGGTATATGATGACTGAATAACCCAAAGTGTACGGTCAACAGAGAACGAGAAAATTTAAAAGACAAATAAGAACAAGAGAAGGAGAATGATTTTCCAGCTTGTGCTTGGTCATCTTTGTCGTTCTTTTCTCTGCCAGTGCTAATGCATTTTAAACGCTGCACTGGTGGAACGCGGCAGTGATTGTTGTAATAAACATATGATGGATGAACACAAAGAAATCCCCTCCAAAGTAAACAAGAAAGATGCCATGTGTAGACAACGCTCTGAGCTACAAATGGTGTTTACTCTGAATATGTTACGCCCTCCCCTGTCTTCACCAATTTCTCCACCACTTCTCATCATTTCCTACCCTGCAAAGCTTTTTCTTAACTCTCAAATAATATCAGAGGTTCGTCCGTTGTGCCAAACCAAGTGTTGCAGGAGAATTAGTCCACATTAGCTGATCTTAAATGTGTTATGACACTTCAAATAAATGGTGTGCAAGGGAAGGTCATTCGCAGCACTTGATCAGTTTCCGGATAAGTGCTGCAGGGCTGTAGAAACACGGACTCTTTTTTTTAATAATGCAATAAATGAGACCCCAAATGAGAATACTATAACTATACTATTTTGGACAAACCCCATAATTTCATAATAAAACCAATATGAATATAAAGCAAATAAAGTGATAGGAGAAGGAGAGGAGTGTAATATAAGCATAAAAAGGTGCTTAATTGCTACCTGAAGACATGCCGGTATATTTTTTACCTTTTTTTCAGAAAAATATTGTCTCAACCTTCCAACGGCAGAAACTTATTACACAGCAAAAAAAAAGGAGCAAATAAAATTTTACACAATTTATATTTGTTTATGTCCACGCTGACTTGGATAACTGTAAAAGGATGACAGATGAGACAGTCCGGCCCCGGTAAACTGTAAGCGTGATTAGTTTTTGATTAGATTCATTCTTTGAAAAATTACATTATTACAAACAAGCTTTATTTTTTTATTTATTTTTTTCTTACTTGACACCACCATTAATTGCAGAGACAGAGTGGAGTTGAGCGGTGGACAATGTTATCCCACCTTCTGGCAACTCATTTCTTTGTCACACCTCTTAGCTGACAATTTGACTTTCCAACATAGTTTTAATTGAATCCGTTGGCTTTTTCTCTTAAAAAAAGGTTTGTAAATAGAATGTCAAATAGATTAACTTACAAACACTCTTTTAATAAAACTAGGACTGTGAGATGAAAATGTATCTATCAGGAGCTTTGTATAACTCTTTCAGTGTAACATACAAAAGAGACTCCAGTGCCACAGACAAACCCTCCATCAGTTCTGAAAACAATTCACAACCTGCCACCTTTTAAGATGTCAGCTTTGGTAATTGGCTTTTCGAT
Source organism: Neodontobutis hainanensis (assembly GCA_024349245.1). Taxonomy (NCBI): domain Eukaryota; kingdom Metazoa; phylum Chordata; class Actinopteri; order Gobiiformes; family Odontobutidae; genus Neodontobutis; species Neodontobutis hainanensis. The sequence continues at coordinate 677,349 of JALDNG010000001.1, read as the reverse complement.
CAGGTCCTCTTGGGTGACTATACTCCTGAATTACAAAGAGAAAAGATCACACAAAGACAACAACAAACCAACACAGCCCTAGGACTGGAGACGGTTAAATAAAGACGACTGCATTTTTTGGGGGGAATGGGTAAACATCTGTCAGAAAAGGATGGCACCGTGCAAATTGTGTTTCTTTCAATCGTCCCGGCGAGCACTTATCTTTATTCTGATGGTGTCTGGATTTGAGTGGAATAACAGCAGATGGGACAAATGTAATGGTAATGTCAGGCTGGAGCCAACTGCAGATGAATGGAACCACTAGTATTTTTTTCTGGAAGTGACAGACGCATTGGTGGTTTGACGGGAAAGTTAACAGACTTCAGTTCGCATTAAAGATGATGGATTTCCCCAAGCAGACATTTTAGCTCAAAAGGGTGACCTCAATGTCGGGGTGAATGCTGCTGTCATAAAAAGACTTCCAAATGTGCTTTATTTTCCATGTGCTGAGTGCAGGTTCTTGTTAATATAAGTTATCTGCAGCTTGTAAAAGGTCAGGTTGTGCAGATTCCACAGAACACACAAGGTTAACTGAACAACCTGGCTTCAATCAAGACCATTATTGTTTGTTTTTGTCTAACCGGGGACACATTTGACTGAAGTGGCAACATATCACAAACAGTGGTATGTTTAGCATCTCTTATACTGACAAAAAATAAATAAAATAAAAAAATAAAAAGTTTGTCACCTTCAACACCAACACAGTACAGCTTTCTAAACAAAAAGACATCCTTTCTTATGACAAGATGTAAGCGAGGATAAGCCAGCGAGGTGAGCTGACAGCAGCTAATGGCAATTTTACAGAAGTAGACACTGAATTCTATCAGTTTAATTCATCTCCCAGAGCTCTTTCTTTGAGTGCAGGAGCTAGAAATGCACACAAGGACACGCCGATAAAAACATACATCGCTAATTCCACACTGAAGTTGTGTCGCTGCTTCCTTAACGCAGTGTGTCTTTAACCCCGGAATCCATCACATTCGGAGAATACACTGATTTTTATGCACCACAGACTTTGTTGTACAGTTAAAGAGCGTTCATTTTTACTGAAAAAAAACAACAGACTGGTGTGAGATGCACTTTTTTTGAGGCAACTAAAAACAGTTTTCCATTCAGACAGTCATAACGCATCCGAAACAAAGATTTACACAAGCGCATAACTTCACAGGTATTGTGACGATTGATGTCACACTGTTTTCACACGCTCCACTTTTGCCAAATTCCTCTCAAAAGCACAGCGGGAAGCGACAGAGCATTAAAATCAGCTCTAATAGGCTGCCACAGCTGCCAACGTTGCCTGCCACTTTGCAAAAAAATCTCAACCACGTCTTTTTAAATCTCCTCCGTGTCCCGAGTTATGAAGCTACCCGCAGATAAAACAAGCCACTTCTGAGTGTTTTGTGCCAAGTTGCTCCACAAATATTGTGCACAGATTTGGCTGGTGAATCTGGCCAGAGTTAGGTAAAGCTCACATAGTGGTATCAGGTATAGACAGCTGGAATGCTGCTGTGAGGTGAATCAGTCTTGATAAAAATAACGTAACAAGTTCACACTGTCAGTTATAAGTGTCTGCTCACCTCCTTGTGCTAAAACTGGGGTTTGTCATTTACGCACTGCCTCCTCAGTCTACCAAATGAATGAATCCATGTAACGTTTGCATAAACCAAGGACATGGGAAAGATCATTGACTCACAGGGAAAACATTTGTGGCCTATAACCAACGTTAAAAAGAATAGAGTATCATCATGTTTAGGTGAGCATTAGGGAAAGGTAGAGAGCTTTAAACCACAAAATTATATTGTTATTGCTAGCTCACACAACAAAAAAGTTAGCTAAATGTTAACTAAATCAATGGATCCAGATGCTTTTTCATCGCCGCTTGCAGGGTGCTGATCCCAGTTGTTTTGAGTGAGAATGGGAAAACCCTGGAAATAGACACTGACAGTTAATCGCAGGGCTAACACTTAGAGACTTGTAAATAATTTACTCTCACATTCATTCAGTATGGGTAATTTAGTGTTGCCAATTCATCACAAAATAGAGTATTTTGGAAGAACAGGGAGGACATGTTGACTCCACACAGAAAGCTGGCTAATGTGGGAATTGATCTCACAACCTTCTTGCTACAAGACTAACCATTCTGGCACCAACTAAATACCAGAAGCCAGCAGTTTTGTGGGATGCTACTGTTGCATTATCATATCACATGACCACGTGCTGGAAAAGTCAAGTCAAGCATTAGCATGTTTAAACATCTTGATGCAAAACCTTGTTTGAAATTTGTTCTTCCGGTGATCTATTACATTCTTGTGCTTTTGTGGAGGACCTGCCCAAACAGTGACAGCCAGTGTGTGAAATTAACACAGGCCAGTGGACAGACTCTCCCCTCTCCTCTTTTGCCACTATTTCTTTTCATTGCAGTAGAGGACCCATTTATTTCCAACATGAAAATTCCTACAGTATATTAAATGAGCCAAAGTGCAAAGTAGTCTTTTTTGGACACAGTTATTGACGGGTTATCTGCGCACAAACTAAAAGTTGTTTTTTAGATCAGTGAAGCAATCTTTCAATCAGACCTTTACTTATATTTTGTCAGTGGAACTGGAAAAAATACCATTTCATTCATTCAATTTGTCCATTTTAGTCTACTGTAGAAACATGGTGGACTTTGCTGACTTTGTTGGATGTTTAACTCATAGATTTCACTTTATTCATTAAAACAAAACCTAACAAAACTAACAGATATTGGTCATTTGTTGTACAATACTGGAACGGAAAGTCTATAACCATCATCTGTTGAACAAATACAAAAATCTGGACTTTTCTAGGTCAGTCCGAAGGCAACTTTCAAACCCCAGATAAGCCAAACTATCTTGAATTGTACAGTAACCCTCTGTAGGGGAAACTCATTTCAGCCGCTTGTGTCCAAGATCTCATTCTGAGGTACAGGTACGGAGATTGGCCAGTAAATCCTCTTGATCATTAAATCAGTCCCTAACATTGATGGCTTGCCAAAAAAAAAAACTTTTACTATCTAACTGACAGATACAGCTGATAACTTTGATAAGAATCACAGTGTCAGTAAAGTGATAGAGACATGACATAACTGCTACATATAAAGATTAGTGTCTGAGCCGAGCCGAGCTGTAATGGAAGCAGCTGATGACACTTTTCAATTGCGCGGCAGCTGGGGCTGGTAAAGACAGCCACTCGTATATTTGAAGAGTCTCTTTTTATGGTTTGCTGAGTAGGAAATCACACTAAAATCAGACACCACGCCGCTCCAGTGCTGGCTGTGGTTGGTCGCACTTCTCATCCTGTCCCGACCTGAACTTTCATTTTTCTCCTTCGCGCTCTCCTCCTCTTCCCTCTCAACTTTGGCTAATTCCATCTATTCTGTAATCGCACTTCCTCCCATCTGCTGGTCTCGCTACCCCTCTGTCTCAGGGGCCCGGTGTGCTGTATATGTGTGTGTATATGTGTGTGTGTGAGTGGGACAAACTCATCTATCACGGCGGATGAGGGAATCTCCCGTTGTCTCCTCGCTCCTTTTCCTTTTCTATCTACCACCGTTGCCTTAATCACGCGGCTTAGATCTGTTTCAATAGCTTTAGACACACATGCCGTACACACACACTCACCTAAGGCTCGATCGCCATGGCAACGGCACACCTCCAAAACCTCTGTAATCAACTTTGAAAATGGAAAGAGAAAGCGACGTGTTGGCACGCGCCACGCCGACAAACAAACACAGGCATAAAGGCTGAATTGTAATTAAATTCCAAACAAATGGCCGCAGTCCCGTGACGAGGGCCGCCAAGTTTTAGGACGACAGGGAGCAAGGGGTCACAATTAGGTTGAATCAAAGAAGAAATGTGGATTTTATGGAAATAGAACTACCCTACGTTTAGCCAAAAGAAATCTGTTATATGTAATCGACCCTTGGCTAAGTCACTCTGGAGGATGGCCGCCTGCCAAGACAAAATTAGCTCGTTCTAAAAGGCTTTTAGCAGCGTCGTGTAAAAGTAATAGTTGCATTATATTCAATTAAAGTAAAGAATAAACCAAATGTAGATCAGATATTCAGAGTAATACAATTGTATGTTTCAGCATAATGAAATTAATGGTAACAGATTATGTGCAAAGAAGTTGATTCACCTTATTTCAGTGTATTTTTTGTGTACTTTAATAAAATCAGCAAAAAAAAAAAAAAGGCTACTCAAAGACAGGTAAAGGTAATTATTAGCCTTCTAACAAGTTTGTGTTGAAGGCTGTACGTAGTGTCAAAGTGTGCATACACATCTGCATTGCAAAACAAACGCACATGCCTGTTACTCATCCACTCCTCTAGAGGGCGCAGCACAGGTATGACACAATGTACAACACTGACATACTGAGTCCAGGTCTGGTTACTCGACAACAGTGAACAAAATGGAGATGTGTTTTGGGAAGCATTGCCAACATTGCTAACAGAGGCGTCCAATTGTGTACCTGTGCTTTTTTTGAAACCTTTAGACAGTACTGTGAGCTAATGTCATCATATTTGGTCACATGACCCGTATGACGAAAAGCAGTGACATGCTTATTGCGTCAAACTGACAGTAGATACATGAGATGATGTCCTGTGCTTGTGTACTTAAACGGCACTACTACTGGGCCAATGTCACTCACATAATATAAACTGTATTTATAAAAAGGGTCAGTGTGCTAAGGTAACCACATATTTATAGCTCATGGTGCAATGGCACAGAATCGGTGTATTAAAATAAATAAGTTGTAGTGCCTTTGGCAAGCTAACTTATTAAGCTACAAACTAAGGTGGACCCTTGAAGCTGGAACTGATTAGTGCATTACATAGAACTTAAGTGCCACTTCCACAATGAAGGTATTTATGGTAGTAATTGGTAACTACAACAATCAGCTCTTAATAAATGATGGAAATCTAGGATCCAGTGGGCGTTCAGTGAAAATCAAATTTTCATTTTTACATTTTTTGTTTGACCTAAGCCTCAGTTGTATCAATGTTTCACTGAAATAGACAACATTTACTGTACATTAAGTGATCGCATTAGACCTATTTAGCAGCCAGCCACATGATGGCGACGTAAATGTCTTCACTATCCATCTTTTTATACAGTTTGTGATACAACTGAATACAGACAAACATCCAATCTCAAAACATATTCTATATTGCAGAGTGAAACATCGTCTTTTCCTTCCTTTTCTGTATTCTAGCAAAAGCAAACTCTAAAACTCTCCACTAGCATTGGCATGCTAACCTCATGTTTCCAATTTTAAAGAGTTAAAAAGGAAATGGTACAACAATTGCCCATAACTCTGAGCTGCAAAGAGAAAACAACTCAAGATGAAAGGAGTTATGGAAGCCCGACAGGAACAAAGAAATTGGAATAATAAAACACAAACCCAAGAAGAAAAGAGAACAAGACAGAGATGGACAGACTGAGTAAAATGTTATTACCGTTAGATCAAAAATATGAGGCAAGAGGTAAAAACAATAGAGTTCTATATATAGTGTATAGAGAGGATACAGCCGGCAGCTGTCTTACCTTAGCCAACTGTGAGTTTACCCATTTTGTGAAAGTCTTCTTCTGAACGTCTTCTCTTTCATCTGCCAAAGAAAAACAGCAGCGTGTTAGAGAAGGTGGATAGTGGAGAGGCCATGTCAGATGCATGGCAGAGGTTTAGAAAGAACATGGGAAAAGCACAAGCACCTTGGTGAATAACAGCATATTCACACACTAAAACTGCAGTATAGACTGCTTACTTACACCATTGTTGGTTTGGCAACATTTCAAAGTGTATACTTTAGAATAAACATGTACAATAGGTTAATCCTTAGTCAGTGCCATGGCTAAAGACATTCACAGCTAGTTTGTCCCAGCGGCACCACATGATGGATGGGTTAAATACAAAGAAAGAATTTCCTGGCAGATACAATAAAGTGTAACTTATTTGTGTAAATAGTTCTTGTACACACAGGCCCTGCTACCGTTCCACTTATTCTGTCAAAATCCATATACAAGAAATGTGTGATATAACTTTTGAGCACCTTGTTTTAATAATGGCAACCGTGTGCTAAACAAATGGTACTGAATTTTGGCACTCTTTGTACCCCATATAACAATAGAAAAGGCTGTAAAAGCATGCCATACCCAAGTGGCTTAAATGTCCATTACTGGCAATATTAATGTATTTGCCGAAAATCAATGTAAAAAGTAAATCCCAGTTGATCTCCAAGTCTGAGCGATTGCTTGTTAAACTAAACATGTTTAATTGCTGTTTGAACACAGGCCCCTCTCTCTCTCTCCAACACACGCGCAGACGTCAGTGAGTGGTGCTTAGCATGATGAGAGGCCCCTCTAATCCCGCTCAGGGCTAATTGCATCCTCATCACATCAATCACGGCACCACTTACAGGCCTGCTCAAACCCGGCCTTCATACTTGCTCAGGAAACTCCACCAAGTCGAGCCACTGTGGCACTTGTTGCTCTCATAAAACGCGCCTCGTGCATTATTTAAAAATCATTAAGAGTGAAATGGACCGTTTGCCATTTGCACTTATCAACAAAGCAGTTGCGGCGGTATAATGAGAGAGAAGTGTAATTATTTTGTCAATAATAAACACGGACAGGTTTATCATCTGGTTAATCTTTCTGCGTTATATTTACTGGCATTTGTCAGTTGCCCGTTCTTTACTGCAAAATTCTCCTTTAGGAGAATAACTCTAACAGAAAAAAATTAATATGAAACTAGGCCACAAATGTTTAAAAAAGTCCCAGAGTCAAAGCTCAAACTACAGGAGCCTCAAAGGGTCAAAACCCAAGGTGCAACAGTTTCAATAGGGCCACAGCTCAAACTCCTGCATCTTTAGAGGGTCAAAACTTAAACTGCAATGGCCTCATTAGGTAAGAACTGAAACTACAGTAGCTTCAGAGGTTCAAAACTTAAACTACAGCAGCCTCAAAGGGTCAAAGCTTAAACTACAGAGGCCTTACAAGGTCAAAACCTAAACTCAAGCAGCCACAAATGGCTGAAATGCAAAGTACAGTAGCCTCATTGGGTCAAAACGCAAACTACGCAAACTACAGCTGCCTTAATAAGTCAAAACGGAAAGTTAAATTTACACGGCAACTGTTACTGAAAAAAAACTTTATATTCCCAGATTTTACAGCAGATGTAGAAACCCTGGAGTATTTTATAAAACAGACAAAAGTGTAACTTGACCTACAACCAAAGCATGTCCCTATGAGAGCAAATGTAGAGAGGTCAAAATGAACAAATTATCCATGTTAAGTGAAACATTGTGTTACATTTGTGTAGCAAATGGAATACAAGTGGAATAGTTGCCGGACTAAAAGTGCTCCTGTAAAGTTTTGTTCTCCTAAGGCCAAAACACTGCCACAACAGGAGCAGGAATACTCAGTGTGAGGAATGGGAGTTGTAAATAATAGAGCATGCCCTTCGCTACAACTGTGAGGAGTAAAAACCTCAAAAGTTGGTTTGGAACTCAGTTAGAAGTAGGTCTGTGGGATAAATCTTTTTTCCTATTACATCCAGGTCATGTGCAGGTGACAATATACAGTATTCTTTATGCGCTTTATGGAAATGTGAAATAATTTCTATTTTAATAGACACATTTTTCACATTCTGAGGACACTTTTTCTCATATAGCATCTTAGTGGTACACACAACACATTTTTTCTTTTTAGATTTATATTTTATAAGCAAATTTTATTCTTGCCATTGTTACAGAATGCAGCTAAACATAAATCTGGTCAAAATTGTATATTTTTGTAAAGCTTTGTTGGGAAAAATGTACACTACATTACATTACTTCTTGGGATAGGACTGTTCGTGATTTGAAAAGGACAAGAGTGTGATTTATCTGAGAAAATGTCATTCCTTTGAGTTTTTCTATCATCCAATCAACTGACTGCTGTGTTTAGTGCAAATGAAAAACGCCCCTAAAAGCATGCCGTACCAAACTGTGCCATCAATTAAGCTAGAGGTCTGCTTTAGTGAGGTTTTGACAAAATAAAGCAACAAGGGTGTTTCTCTTGTCACACAATGTAAAAGGATAAAAGCAATGTAGCATTAGAGATGTTTTACTTTCCACAGACATAAGCTGATTGAATAAAAGCCTCATAAAAGTGGTCATAGCGTTTTTTTTTTGTTATACTAAAATTGCTGCTTTCTCCTGATCTGAGAACTGTAACATTTACTCTAAAGCTTTTCATCTCAAACATGATTTACACAGCAACAAATCCATTCTCATAAAAAACACAGTCATTTAGATTATGAAGGAGCTATTTGGGGCTGAATATGAAATGTGGAAGTGAACATATGGCTGGGGACTTTGCAGTAGAACAACGTGGAGTGGCCTGTGACTCTCCGACGACGTGATGACTTACAATAACAGCCCGCCCCTTTCCTTTGACTGGAAACAGGGTCACGTCCCATTATTACGCATAATAAATTACACTCTGATCCTAAAAGTGAGCATCAGGTTAAACACTATACAAGGCCGGTACAGTGAGAGGAGTGTGTGTGTCGACAGCAGCCAGGCTTTGACTAATGAAGCTGATAATGAAACTAACCCCTTTAATTAAAAGGTCCCGTGTTGAGCAGTGCCAAATTGAGACACCGGACACATACACAGGTACATGCACAATGAGAAAGAACACACACACACACACACACACACACACACACACACACACACACACACACACACACACACACACACACACACACACACACACACACACACACACACACACACACACACACACACACACACACACACACACACACACAAATGTTCAGCAGAAGATAATGGCGCTGAAACATGAATGAAACAAAAGGCTTGTAGCAAACAATCTCCTCTACAGCAGGTTTGGATTCCCATGATGCTCTACTGTAGGCAACAACACCTATGAGAATGGAATATTCCTCATCTAACACATTAATGTACAAAGTGTATTCCCAAAACCAAACATTAAAGGTCATCGTTAAAAAGTACAAAGTCAGACACAACATATTTGACACATTGGTCTTATTAGAAAACATTGTTACGTGTTTTGGAAGTAACTTGTTTTATGGTCTTTACAATCAGACATGGATCTCCGTTATCACCAAAGTTTTCAAACATGAACAGGATCTGCAAATCCCTGGTTTGGCATAAATGTACATACTAGTACAACTGCTAAACATTAGGGCTGTACCAAAATAAAAGCGAGTGCATGGATTTGTTGAACCTCAAACTCGGCATGCTCACAATATAAATGTGTGTTTGCCAGAGTTTATATTTGCATGTTTGCACCAAGTGTCAAAGCGTGTGAGACTCGGCAGAGAAGGCAGGAAACACTGAGAGCAGGAGGCGCGATCAATAGTCCATTTAAAATGCTGTTTTCGCCGGCTGAGACCTGAAACGTGACGACACGCGAGTTATGCATGGACACACACACAGCACGCATTCATGCGTCTCATTTAAGAGACGTCGGCATTAATAGCTTAATCTGGGTCCAGGCGAGGTGACGGAACGGCAAGCAAAGGAGGGAAATCAACTGGAGAGATGGTTACAAAGAGGTGGTTGTAGAAACCGAGCAACTCTGACGCACAACAGGAAAAGGAGATTGACTGAGAAAAAAGAACAACAGAGAATTGGCTCGAGAAAAAGAGTTGAGAAAACAAAATACAAAGAGGTAACTCTATGTTCTATTGTGTCTATTCTTTCCAGGGTTTATACACTACTTTAAAGACACCAAATGAATAAAGCTTTAGTAATAGACCCTTCCCACACCCTGAGTCGCACTAAAGCACGAGATATTTTCCAATTTATGTTTGAGTCCAGATAGTGGGAACACTATGGGAACACTTCTTTTCATAAGTCATTCTGTTTGTACAATACGCAGTCTAAAGGTCTGTTGCAATAGCATCAGAGCAAACCTCACTACAAACCATCAGAGGGAAACTACACACAGTATCAATGTTTGAGCAACGGTAGCTAAAGTTCTCCAAAAAAAAATCACATATTCATTCAGTCACTTCGAACTGTAATGACAACACTGGCTTAATCAGTTGCATATTGTAGCTATACAAGTGTTAAAAAGCACTCAGACTTTTAAGAGTTAAGAAAACATACTATTGAAAAGGGAAGAAGCCTCTAAGTTTCGTAATTAACAGTAAAAAGTTTGAAAAATGTTACAAACACATTTGTTTCAATTGTGGCAGTCATCATTTGAAATATTGCCAAACACTACCTATTCGGACAGATGCTATCTAATTAAGGCTAAAATGATCACTGCAAGTCGCTCCTATTCAGCAGACAAAGTTATAGGCATGCATCAAAAGTTCCCATATAAGACAGTCCAAATGGCCTGACCTTTAAGAGAACAGACAAGGCCAGAAAAATGGAGGACACAAAGTAAAAGACAGAAGATAAAAATCCATGTCAAACTGTCTACTGTATCCAGAAGGCAGTCTTTAGAAAACGTCTGTGGGCTGCCAACAGTCATTTAGCCACAGTCTTTAAAGGAACAGCGTTTTATCTCAGCAGGGGAAGCAGCTTTGGAACTGCGATTTTTGTTTTTTTTGCTGCAAATACAAAGACAGCGGACACCAAACAATGTGCAAATGTCAGTTTGCAAATGAACAAGATGCAGAAATGTATTCATCAAAGTATATTATAACAATGTATTATATTAAGCACATAGAGGAGTTGGATGAAAGGGTTTTGAATCTATGCTGGTGTCAAATGAGGGACAACGGGTTGCATATCGGCTCTTACATAAGCATTTGATTTTGTCTCACAGCGCTTTTTGAAATCAATTCCTGGTTTGATGTACTTCTATATTTCTTTCGAGTTCATTCAGAGTGGCATATCTCAACCCCATCACAAAATAATCACTTGACTTCAAAAGAATTAGAATAAGCACAACATGTCGAGTCAGCTAACACATGCATTCGAATGTATTTCCCATTACAATCCCATTCCCAATATAATCAGTTGGCAACATTGAACACATATGATAGATGACAGCTGAAATTTATAGTGAATGAAAATTTGACAATTACAGGTGAAGACTGGGAAATGTAGTGGAAAAGCAGCAGCAAAGAGTGTGTTAAGTAAGATAAGGCGTCAACAAATGCTAGTCCTTTTTAGCATTTTGTTCCTGCTAATCAAATGTTGATCAGGACCAGGGACAGCTCTGGGATCAGCACTCCGGACAGCGACAGTAACAGGCAGCAAAGATGGAGCCAATGAAGTCTTTCTAATATAAAAAAGATGATGCTGCTGCTGCTATGACTGTAATGGATCTGGGTGTAGCTCTGTTGTATACTTCTACAATTCTGCTGTGTATTACATAAAAAAGTTATTTCAAAAAGATACTGCTCTTCGAAAGGAAAAAAACAACATATGGAGGCTGTTTAAAGGCATAAATTGTGAAAAGTCCTCCAGAGACTCCAGTGTTATGATATATGTAATAGCCTGTAGACATCAGTAAAACTGCAATTATAAATAACACATTCCATTTAGAACGCCATAAATCGTACACATCCCACCTTTGAGACAGAGTACATCATTAGCACAAATCATTAACCGTGCAAAAATGTAATTTAAAAACACTATTTGTAATTTTGAAGCAGAAGCTGTTTATATGAGGGAAGAATTTATCAAAATATCCAATTCGTGACAGCTTCTTGGCTCGGGACGTTGCCAAAACAATAGTCTTCAGATGTTTCCTGAAGTTTCCTCGTTGTCTATTCCCTCCGGAGGGAAAAATGTCTCAGCGCCCCTCACTGTGAGAAAAGCAGCGCCGGCAACACAACCTGCAGTTAACAAGGAGGCCGAACAGCGGGAGGCAGTCATCCAGGCGCACAGCATACCTAACGTCCACTGAAGCTCAACAAACAGCGCATAGTGACAAAAACAAATGGAATTCAGAAACAACATACCATTGCAGCAACAAAACAAGTTTGCAGCTCATGGAGAGTGTTAAAAGTACAAAGAGGGTCTTGATACCACTAGTGGCTTAGGTTCAAACCTTTGCTTTCTTGGCTCATGACAGTAAGTGTTCCTTTGATCTGTCAGCAGGTTGAAATATATTAGCGAGCACTAGAATATGCTGAAGATTAAGCCTATCTACAAAAAACATCCCATTTATTACAGTTCATTGTACAATAGGTGGTTGGGATTGTAAAGGATAGCACTAATGTTGTCATGGTCTCAATCATGCCCAGCTCCAGTCCAACAACAGATTTTGTCTTTCAAAGCAGCGTGTTCAGTCGGCCAGCTTCACCAGCGCACAACTGTAGAGAACAGTGCACTCGCTCAACAGGCTCAGTGGGGATTTTGTGCATCCTGCCAGTCTGGAGGGGTTCCCTTGCATAAACAATGCTCACAACATAACATGCTCATAACATGCCAACACATTGCTCTTCATGTAGTCTCCATGTGTCTTTACTTAACATATTCCAGCAGCTTTTAAACATAAACAATGATAAATAAAAGCTTTTAAAAGTTATCTTCAGTGATGAGGTGAAAACATTTAAAAAACTACGTTCCTTCAAAAATAAGCAAATGTATTCAAGATAAACAAATAGTCATGACATGGCAAGGTTATAGAGTGAATGAACACCATAGGCACTAGCTGTGGGACCTTATTATAATCTTGAAACCTCATATTATTGGACTCTCTTTTCAGTTCTGTGATTTATATTATGTTATGGTGGACATTGTCAATCAGAGGCATTATGATTTGCATTCCCCTCTGTGCTGTGCCTAGAGCACCTGGTTTTTTAATGGCAAACTTAGCAAACATTGACTATGAAGCCCATTTTTAGGTGTACTACCGCAGTGAGAACAATAGAACTATTATCAGAACTATGTTATAGAATTATCAGAACTATGTTAATAGAATTATCAGAACTATGTTTTTTATGTAGTCCAGAGCTATCAGTGTCTAATGTCATACTATGTTTACATGCAAAAATTCCTGATTTTGCCAACTGGAAATGCCAACCAAGAAGGCAAATTAGCCTGTGAGCAAATGCTTTCAAGTGAAAATTTGACTCCTCTGCCACCAAAAAATAAAGTTAGGGTTTATAAAGTTTAGTTTAATTTTAAAGTATCCTGGATTTTGGCCTGTAACACCTTATTTTTTTTAAATATCTCAAACTAATAAGCAAAAGAGCCCATACAAAGTGAGGTATAAGGAACATTAATTACATTTATTAGCTTTACGTTTAAAGGGGTTAGTGCGCCTCCCTCACAAGAAGGTTGTGAGTTTAAACCCCGGCCGACTCAAACATCCTCGGCCTTTCTGTGAGGAGTCTGCCCCACAAACATATGCATGTATAGGATAATTAGAAACACTTAAGTGTCCCTAGTGAATAAATGTGAGAGTGAATAGTTGTCTGTCACTGTCTGTCTCATAATGTTAGCCCTGCGACTAATTGGCCATTGTCCAGGGTGTACCCCGCCTCAGGCCCAAAGTTGCTAGAATAGGCTCCAATCAGCTGTGACCCCCTAACTGGACTAAGCAGAAGAAAATAAATGAAGGAATTCCAAGAGGCCTCTGTTGATTTCACCTGGACTGACCCATGACATTTGCAAACATTGGTGCTTAAGCATAAGTATTAGCATAAATAGCATTAAGCTCCTCTTGTGGTGCTGAATAAAAGAAAGAAACACGTAAATGCCAAAGCCATTGCTTGGCCAGTGCTATTCCACTTATCAGTAGGACACCTCACAGCGGGTGTATCTACTTCTACATTCTTATATTAACACCTCGGTGCCATTAGCATTGGCTTTGTCCAATTTAATGGCTCTCAAAGAAGAAAGGGCAGAAAGGAGCAGTCTCTCCAGGAAAGCAAACACAAATGCAGAAACACCTTGTTTAACTTGAGTCATTGAGGCATTTAGCCGGGGCTCATGTTGAGGACGCTGTGCTTGAAATGCAGCAAGTTCTGGTTTCATTCATTTTTCAACATAACACAAAGTGCAATGGTCAAAGCAAGACGAATTCCCTGTTGCTGGCGGGTTATTAGCAAAGAAGGTGGCAATGACTATGTGAACTATACGCTTTGGAAAACCGATGAATAAAAGACTCTCCAAACAAAGAGTTGCCTAGAAAGCTGACGGATATGCCGCTGCATGTTGAGGGACTATTGTTTGAGCTGTCACAGTTACTTGTCTCTGCCTGGGCTGCAAGGATTGAAGAAATGAGGTCCCCAGGGATGACCGCTGGCTGTTAGAGACAATGTAGGTTGTAATTGAGTCTGAAATACCATGGGGTGGCCTAGTTATTGTCTAATTTGTCCCGTGTTTGTTCACCTGTTGGCAACATGTCACCTGCAGAGCAGTCATTTGTCAGTGGCCTTTCAGACATGGTTGGTTTTACAGAAAGCTGATACATGCACATATCCATGACAGTGTCTGCGAAAGGTGTTTTCTATTTCAGGAAATTGCTTGAAATTGCTTGATGTTTCTGAAATAAATGGGTAGGTGTTTTGAAAAAGCAGTGGATGGGGAAAAAAAATGCTGAACACACAAAATGATTGATAATTCACAAATCAGTTACTGGGCCCAACATAAATAATCACCCAAACTCAAATTTACAAGTAAAATAAAGACAATAAAGTAGATTTCACGTCATCAGATTTTAGTATTACTTAATAAAGAGGTGGAAAGTTCAGCTGTGTTATGCTGAAATGATAAATCTCCATTTCCTCAGGGCTGATCTAATCCTCTTCTACTGTCAATGGAAGATTCTTTTTCAAACATGTGTACTACTGTCCATCCACCTGACATTTGAAACTATTTGCAATTAGAAGGAGTCATATTGTGGTTTTCATTCACAAGTTATGATCTTTATCACCTTTCAGTGTTTAGTGAAACAGAAGTTAAGCAAACCAACAATACACTCTTAATGGACATAAAGGCAATAGCCACCAAAAGTTATTAATTCTGCAGGAACACAATGAAAAGTGACTGGCTGCATCTGTGCTGTCAGTGAGAAGGTAGTGGACATTAGCATGTTGCTCGAATGTCAGCTGCACTACACTGGCTAAAGGCTACATGCTGAAACTCACAGGATGCTCAGGACTGTACTGCCGAATGCTAAATACCCACCACATAGAGGAGACGGAGTTGGAGTTGCAGTTGGATTGTTCCTAGAGCTTGTTTGTTTCTTTTTGGATGATGGTCAAACAGTGAATGCTGCAGAAGGACAGCAATAGCTTGGCACTTAAAAACCAATCATTATTGAGCTACAGATCTGCGAAACACTCTTTTTCAATTGGTTAATATTGCCATTGCCATGGTAACTCTGTGATTGACATTCAAACAGAAATGCACAACAACAACATTGGCTCTAGCATTGGTTGAAATTATGGACATTTGGGACAGGGACAGGGAAAAACCAGGACATATTAGTGTTTTATAGATATCCACAAAAACATGGGACAGGGGACTTAAAATCAGGACTGTCCGCAGAAAACCTGGATGTATGGTCACTCTGACTTTAAGACAAAATGCATATCAACATTTCAGACAGACACATTCTTTAGATGCGTATTAGGTGAACTACATAGACACAGAAAGCTTGAGGGCAATGCAACACAAGGTCACTACAGCCTTATAGCCTTCTTGCTCCATCTGCTAGTGTTAAAAACTTTATAACAGCCAACAGACTTGAGTAGGACTTGTGTTTTGAGGGCCATGCATTTTTTACTGACATTGCTTGTGAGACAGATTTATAATATAAGTTATGGAAGATAGTGTACATTGGGTTGCATTACAGAGTCAAATAACAAGAAATAAGAAAAGAATTCAATACAGGTGCTCATCTGAGATACGGACACATAAACACTAGAACAAGTGGGCAGACAAATACTTTTTTTTCCAAGGTTCCAAGGCGCTTTGGCAACTGTTAAAACTGCTCAAACTTAAACTACAATACATATAGTCAAACTAGTGCTATGTTATATTTATGGCCCCAATGGTAATATGGTTGAGCAACCTTTCCATTGTGTATTCTCAGTGGAAAGGCCCAGTTCAGATTGAAATGAACTGATAATTAACTGACTGGAACGCTAAATGTCACTTATATGTCACACAGCCACTGGGAGATTATAAAAAAAACTGTACTTCTCATCCCCAAATGTGTTTCTAATAGACTGCACACTGCCGGATTATGGATACGTCCATAATAAGTGTCTGATCCATCATGGAGGGCCAGTCCCAACAGGCCTAACGCTGTCATAGTAGAGCGCGCCGAAACTGTAAGTAAAGAAGACCCACAAGGGCAAACAACTGATCTATCTTCGTCCTCAGCCTTTTCCCACCACAACAGCCATGTTTGTGGCTGTTGTGGCACATCGCTGCTTGGCAACGGACACGGCTATTAGCCACGGAAGGAATCGGAGACCAAATCCAATCAGATCAGGTCATTACTGCGAGATGAGAGGAAGTGATGGAGAGGAAAGAAGACATTTGGAGACAGTGGAAGTGACAGTGAGAAAGAAAAGGATGATTGGGAAAGTAGGAGGAACAGATGACGAGTTTATGTCAACCGCAATGTCAAATTAGGGCAAACTAGTTTCTGTCAGTGGGAGACTTA
The DNA here is from genome assembly GCA_024349245.1 of Neodontobutis hainanensis. Taxonomy (NCBI): domain Eukaryota; kingdom Metazoa; phylum Chordata; class Actinopteri; order Gobiiformes; family Odontobutidae; genus Neodontobutis; species Neodontobutis hainanensis. The sequence continues at coordinate 660,664 of JALDNG010000001.1, read as the reverse complement.
TTCTCAGCTAATGTAGTGACCTTCCTTGTTCCCCATCGGCTGCCGCAAACCCAAATCCCTCTGCAATGTGGTGGCACAAAAAAGTGTAACTATTTGAGGGCTGCCACAGATGTACTCCAGCCCTCTCTTCAGCTGGAGAGGCACAAATGGGCCAAACCACTGCAAATAAAAAGAGAGTGTGTGTGTGTGTGTGTGCAGCTGTCTGGAGAAAATACATTTACAAGCTCTAAAATATAGAGTTGACACCCGTCATCTGCAGGGGGAAAGGAAACAGAGGAAGAGAATGGATGGGGGGAGAAATTGAAAGGAGATGGACGGACAGAAAGGTGCAAGCAAGTGAAGAGTGTGGAGGGCAGAAAGTGAGCCGGTCAACCGCATTTTCAGTGATGGTAATGGTCAGATCAGCTGCGTACCGTTCAGAAGTATGGTGTATGATGTCAGTGAAGCCAAGACCACATATGTCACAGCAGCAAAGTAATGACCAGAGCAATGTGACAATACAAGTCAGGTCTCCATGTTAAAATTTGCATATGTGCAAGGACAAGCGTGAGTTCAAACCCCTCAAACATCCTCCGCCAAATCCTTTCTGTGAGGAGTCTCCCAGTCCTCCGAGTGTTTCTGTGGGTTCTCCCCGGGTCCTTCCTCCCACCACCCAAACACATCCATGTATAGGTCACCTGGCATATTTAAAGTGTCCCTGGTGCATGAATGTGAGAGTGAATGGTTGTTTGTCAGTGTCTGTCTCTAAGGGTTAACCCTGCGACTAATTGGCCATTGTCCAGGGTGTGCCCCCCTCAAGCCCAAAGTTGCTGGGATAGGCTCTAGTCACCCACGACTCCAAATGGGACCAATTGGAAGAAAATGAATGAATGAATAAATGAATGAATGAACAATGACAAGGTGACGTCAAAACCAAATTTTTGGTAATATGTTAAGATCCAAACTTTTGGGTCCATGTGAGCTATGCCAGTAGCTTCAAACAGTGGCAGTTGCATTCAGGTGCTATTATTCACCCGTCTGACTTCTATATATCAGGTTTTGTTCCCTTACACAGCAGCTGAAATAGAATTTAAAGAGTAACTTTTTTACATGACTGTAGCAATCTTTAATTGGACCAAAGAAGTAGGACTTTTGAAAATGTATGCAGCTGATGCAAGACTTGGCTGCCAACTGGAACTGATCGCACGGATTGATCAGAGATTCCACGGGGATTCCGACATACGACTGCTAAATTTAGGAGCATATGAAGATTCATTTTTGATAAAAACAGTGACATATATTGCATATTGTACAACACATGAGCAAGATAGGCGAGGAAAAAGTCCAACTGCAGAAAGAAGATAAACAGCTGAAAATGAGGTTGCGGAAAAAAAAAGGATGGTCAGACAGAATGTACCACGCTTGAGCAACAAATGAAATGAGCAGAGACAGAAACGAAGGTACAGTCGGAGTAATAAAAACACAAGTGAAAGTGGGAAGAGACAGAACTACGTAAATGAGATAAATGAGAGAAGACTAATTTCCTTTGGCTGCTATAATCCTGTTATGAGTGAACATCACACCCCTGCTGATGGAAACATATGGCTCAGTGTGAGTGTATGTGAATACAGAGCAGAGCGTGTGGAGGAAAAGGTGACACGTCTGACTGCTTCTGTGTGAAATGGAAGAAGAAGAAGAAAAAAAATAGATGACAAATGAGCACACTGGGTCATGCGTGCAGTTACAGGGAAGGGAAAAAAATGTAAGGGCGTAAGCAATATTTGATTTAGTGGAGATTGCTGTAGGAATGTCTGTGTCAACAAATCAACACAAGATGCTGATCGAGAACAGTGGCTGGCTTTCTGAAGCAGAAACCACATGGCCACTTTGTCCTTCTCAATTTCATTCAAGACAATTGAAGTTTTATTAGCGTGTCATATTGGACTTCATGCAATAATTGTGAATGTCATGTGACGCCATATTCTGGACGGAGTAACAAGTCTTTGGAGAAGTCAACAGTCTAGTAAAGTTTTCATGAGTCACTACAAAGTATTGTGACTGAAAACTGATGATGCCACTTTTATTTTGTAACATTACAGAGAAATCAGAGAAATACTTATGTACGTGTGTGTGTGTTTGTGCACATGACACAGCTCCCACCTGCTCCGGATTAACCCAGTGCGCTCCTTTGCCAGGTAAGGATTAACCTCACTACAAACACAGATTAGCACACGCTCGGACACAAGAAGCTCTCAGGCAGGTAAACACAGGCAAGGCAAAGACTCCAAGAAGCTACACAAAGGCATTGCTATAAATCCCGTTGTCATATATTTCCCTCTTTCCCCACTGTGTCCCCATCTCGCATCTGGATCTCCTACCAATTTATTCCTCTGTTAAAGCCAACGTTCTTGTAATTACATCCTTTGCAAAGAAAAGTAATCTCTCGTCCTGCTGGGATTTATTAGACGGCAAACCTTGGAGGGTTTTTTTCAGCGTTTCCAAACAGAAGCGTCGTTTGAATGTCACTTTTAAAACGCTTCCAAGGCAGCGTCATTTTCAAAGCCTCTAGGTGACGTGCTTGAAGACTATGACAGCTTTCAATCCATATTTGAGATCTGGGAAGTGATGGAAGGAGATTTTTTTTTTTTTAGATGTCTCCAGGTTTGTTTATTCGCAGCTGCCTCCATTTATCTGCAGAACCGTAGGCTGTTTCCAACGAGCGTGAAACTTTTTTCTTCTCTCAACATCTTCCGAAGGATACTGCCATTACCTTTTACAACCAAGAAATATATCAGTAAATCGTCCAAATCCAACAAAGCCTTCAGCAATCTACAATAAAGCAAATAACTTCTTTATATGCATTGTGTAGAATCAATGAACGTCTTTGTGGTATAAAAACCCATAATCCCTTGTGTGCTGCGCGGTACAGACTTGTTTCGACATGCTACGTGCACAGGCAGATTCAGGAGCTTAATGGAGAATAGGGCTCTAATTTAGTTTTTAATTTTTTATATATAACCATCTCCAGCAGCAACAAACAACTTTGTATCGACCTTCGACGCGTTCCATCTGCCGCCTCAGCACAAATGGGGAATGGAGTCGCTTAACAATGTCATCAAAGTCAAAAATTTAATGCGAAATGTAGATCGAAAGACCGTAGAATACATGGAAAGCTATTCAAATTTGTAATGCTACTTCTAAAATGACTGCTACGTAATGTTAAAAGCAATGGCTGCATATTGATTGGTGTGGACACTTGAGGTGGAAAATCACAGCAGATAAATCTATAAAAGACAGATGGATATGGGGATATAAACTTGTGTAATTCAATCCTGATACATAAAAAAAACATGGTTTATTTGATTGGGACAGATAGAATAAACATAGAGTAATTTCTTAAAGCAATCCAATGTTAGTATCACAGTGTTTAGCCAAGGCTAATTCACAACCCCTATCCCCAGAAGGGCTTTTTTACAGTTTATATTACACTAGATGGAGAGAAAAAATAAACAGTAAATACAATAAAATGGCCAAAAACTAAATAGATCTAGATATATATATACACACATGCCCACAGTCATACACAAACACACATCCACACTTTGAAAATGTATACCTGATCACATTGTTGTTGTTGTATGAGCCAGGGTTTTGTCTGTTTTTTGAAAGTGGACAGTTTAGTTACAGTCTTTATCTCAGCAGGAAGAGACTTCCATTGGGGAGCTGCTTTCACAGAAGAAGTTTTCTGTTTTTCAAAATGGAACTTTACAGTCTCCACATGAAGCTGCTCTCGTAGACTGAGGTCTTGCAGTGTGTTTACAAAATTGACAAGGGAGTGGCTCGGGGGAAAGTTTATTCAAATATTTAAATAAAAGCTTGTTATTGTACAAATTACAAAAAAATATAAAAAATCAAAAAAAAAAAAAATCACAATGTGTTTAGTTGAAATAGAACAGTGATGAAAGCTGATGAACAAAAAAAATACATTCGCACATTCAAATATTCGACAGTTCCTGATTGTCCTGATATAACTGATACTTCCAATCATTTTTAAAGAGAGGCTTTTGAATTTGACATTGGATGAGCATATATCAAACATGAATGGAAACATAGAGTCACTAAGTACTTATTTTATTTAAATGATCATTTCAGATGCACTTGACCATTCACAAAAAGGAAGAAATCCCTAATACAAGAAATCTTGGACATTCTTATATTTATGAGGATGCAGCAGCAAAATTAAACAATTATTTTTTTCAAATTCAGCCAGATAGGCCAATAATGTACTGGCATTTTGGATCCGTCACCTTTCAGTTACATGGTTAGAAAATGATGCTGTTATGAGTAACACAGATATCACTGGTATCCTTTTTTTAGTCTGACAGTCCTAGAGGCCTTAAATAATACAACCTGCAGACCATGTTTGGTCCCTGAGCCAGACATTGGACATTCACTATAGACCAGGGCTGGGCAAGTTAGTCTCAAAATAATATTGCAAAATGTCAACAGAATTTGCCAAATAAATGCTGATATATAGATTACTTTAGTTTCTGACCCTTTGACCCCAGGAACATGAGGAATTTGCATTTTTCTCAAAGATGTAACTTTTTTTTGCTGATCTGTAACTAAATTATGACTCCACTCTGACAGGCACAACAAAAGAGCAAAGCTGCTATTTTCTGCCCCATCTCAGCAACAAGAGAACGCAAAACTACCCATTTGACAAAACCACAACTCAACATATACATTAAACCTACTGTAAAAACATAAATAACTAGAAAGCTTTTGTTTTTCTCTTTAACTTGTTGCAGTATCTACACAAAACAATCCAGGAGCTGCTCTTAAACCAGGCTTAACTCATATTGAGTCGGCTTTTGGTGTAAACCACCATAAGCTGGCCGATCCCTCTGTCAGCTGCTCAAGCTCGCAGCCACAGAGTCGACACTGCCATGCGCCGAGGAGAATGTGTGATGGCTTTTGAGAAGGCTTTCAGGTTTTATATGCTGGTGCGGTTAGTGGGAGCAGTGGGATAAATATAACCTCAAACCTGAAACAGTGGGCAAAAATCAGCACTGCACAGCAATAAGCACTCAAGTCTTTGATACAAGTGGGAAAAAAAACATTTACCAGAGCAGAAAAACCAAAGAACTGCAGCACTTTTAGCTTGTCACAATTCAAAGGTGTAGATCACTTGAGTGGAAATCCCTGCTGACTGTTCCGCAGCTGTGTAGTAAGATAAGCAGAAATATTAGCCGGCTTTGTCAAAATGTACCTTCTGCATTGTGGACAACTGTTTATGCTGCGTCCGCACAAGTATAGTCAACGTGGCTAAAGTGGCTAAAGTGGCTCTTCTTTTGTGAGAATAAACGGCCATTTGCACCCACGGGGCTATTCGAGCGGGCGCTGCAAATAAACTCACTTAAGCTGACCAGCAGGTGTTTACAAAAGCCTCGGGTAAGACGCCGTGTGTAATTCAATAATTTGATGATGGCAGGAAATGACAAGCGGCCTCTGTCATAACTTGAATTCAAGTGGAGACATAGAGAGGCTGTAGGGGCTGGCGCACACTCCTGGATATTTTATTTATACTCCCTCACATGCACGCTAACATACACTTTAATATACAAAGCTGTGTTATAATCTGGTTTCTGCCCGCGGTGATTGTAGTACAGCTCCAGTCTTTTCTCCTGTTGCACTGCGAGCATCTGCGCTGTGTTGTTTTGCTGCAGGGAGATTGGTGCCAAAGCCGGCGACGTGAAGGTACAGCTGCTTGTGATACATCAGCCAGCATATGGGGGGGCACGCATTCAGACGCAGATGCTTCATGAGTGATGTATGTACGGATAAAGATCTTTTGCTCTAAACTTCCACTTTTTTTTTTTCTGTCCAACTCTTTCCACTTTATCACCCAGTTCCCTCAAGGGAGATTAGTTAAAAGACCGATTTACTTCCTGAGTTTCTCTTCGGTTGCTTTACATCCTGATTTTCTCTACCCTAATTGGCTTGAAGGGATCTAAAGAGATTTGCTGAGGGCGGAGCCTGAGCCCAAGCAGACTCCAACACTTCCTGCAATAGATATAAGAACACATGAAAAGAATGAAGTGTACGATCTAATAAAAAAAATGTAATGCAAGCAACTGCCTTACTTAAAAATGTTAAGTTATGTGTAAAATGTTGTAGTGTATAGATGAACAAAATAGAAAACACTACAAATTATGTTTTCATCAACATAACTAGTTTTGTATTTGTCTATATTAGGAAGAATGCATTCTAGGTAATATTTTCAATGTTGAAGTGAGATGTTTTAGAAACACAGTCTTAGGACATTTATGAACTAAATAGATTTTCTTGAATTCATAGACATGTCCCTGCAGGGCAACCAAAAACTACTACTACTTTCTGAAAACATGATGCTGTATATCATAACTGCTTTTGTTTACACTCTCACCTTATTGGACTTCTGATCTCAGGGGGAATAAACAAGTATGATTTTGACAGTCTTATATGAATCTGCAGCGAGAGCTTTGGCCAAAGAACAATTGATTAGGGCTGGGTGGTGGATTGGAGGTTAAACATGTCAGTAGAGAATGGAAATCAATTCCTCTTGGAGTTTAAGTGGTGTAATGTCGAGCAATGTCTCTGAGAGCAATAACGGCAACTACACATTATTAATGAGGTCAACGTGATTAACGCACGGCTCCTTGTGTGAATGGCAACAATCCTCACATCTGCTTTTTTTTTTTAATTCAGTCATAAATGTTGTATTTAAAGTTATTACATTTTTAATGGGATCCTAACATTTACATCACTGACCATATTAAGTATTATATAAATGAAATATCAATCTGTTAAAAGGCCATAGCTTGTCTAATCTTTATGCTTATGGTCATTCAGTTTAATGGCAGTAAAACAATAAATATATGAATTATATATAAATATAAATAAACATTCCATGTTCCACGACATATAATGATTGGAAAAAGTCACAAATTTTCTGAGTGACTTACAGCTGGTGATGCTAATGGCCACCAAATTAGCAGTGAACAGAGATGCAATATTTTTTTTTCTCACTTTAATTAAACTGTGTTTGCTTGGGAACAGACCAAAAACAATAATTGCATTAACACTTCCCCAATTGCACCAAACGTTCCGAGGAAACTAAATAGAGTTCCACGAAATCAGACCAAACAAGGCTGTGTGAACATATACAGTATATCATATCAGTTTATTTCCTGATTTATGTAAAAGAAAGGAAACAAACTTTGACCTCCGCTGTGTGAATATGCACCCACATGAATTATCTGGGCAGATAATAAGTGTCCCAATATAACTGTCAATATTACACCAGTAATTCACATTCATATCAGGCAAACAATCTGTTTCAACAATCCCCATCAAGCATAAAAAGCTTGTCTGTTTGATTAGTCTGGCTCTTGTAACCAGGCAGTGAAACAAAGATCTGCAGCTCTCCTAATCCTATCTGTCAGTATCTTCTTCACTGCATAGTTCTTAAGAACAGCCGCTCCATACCGCACTCAGCCCAACGCTTTATGAATTCCAACTCAGCAAGTCTTTATCGTGGCAGTTACCAGTGTCACCACCATTTCTTCAACGAGGCTTATTTTGGATACTAACGCTGCATTAATTCAATTATGCAATATATAACATCAACATCATAATAAAAAAAGAAAAAAAAAACAATATTGTGAAGGCTATTTCTCAGGTAGTGAATGTGAGTCGAGATCAATTAGTGCAGCGAGAGCAAATTGTTTTCTTGTATAACAAATCCACGTATCAGCTTAATTAGTAGCCATTGAGCTGTGAAACAAACCAAGCCACAGGCCATTAAAAGCATAAAGGGATTATTTAGCCAACAGTGACATGATATTATACTTTATTAAACCTAATGTGGCAATTTGTCCTCAATGTGATAACTCCCGAGAAAGAAAAAAAACAATGTTATCTGAGACAAATGATATCACTTAAACATGCAATCAAGACATTTAACACAAGTCCAAAAAATAAAATGGGTAGGGTTGGCCAGACTTTTTGCAAAATCTAAAAAAAATATATAAATATATATTTATAAATATATAAATATATATTTATAAATATATAAATATGTACATATGTACTCTTCTATATTTTCAAGATACTGACTCATAAAAGTTGTATGTGCTTTAACAGCTCAATTATTTTCTTGAAGTTGGATGAAACCTTGATGAGAGATCCCCTGCAAATTCTTTTTTTTCCGCTTGGGATTCCTAATTGTGATAGCTAAACTTCTTTTCCAGGTGCACGGTACAAAATTAAAAATGAAAAATGACTCAAAGAATGATTATTTACTCAGAAAATCAATTCACCATATGTCCATGAAGGAAAGTTTTAAAGCTCCGGATGAAATATAGCTGAACTTTTTAGAAGCTTATTAAACCTGTTCCTGCAGCGCACTCCCTTGTTCCCGATTTCGCTGTCAAACTTCAGAACTTATTCATTTAGCTTGTGCAAATGTGAGAAGACACTCCTTTCACTGCGACGACGAGAGAAGAGGCTGTTAAAAAGAGTAAGTGGCCCCAACGGGAACTGAAGTAGCTCTGGCCAGCCGCGAACGCTACCTCCAGCATCACGTCTAACATCTCTGTATTATCATTTCTCCCAGTACATATTTCTTTCCACTCAAATAGCAATGTCAGTGGCGGCGTCGAGGGGCCAAGCTGACATTCTGTTGCTTTCCCAATCACATAATGTTGCACTGAAGGAGCCTGTTTGAGGCGTCAGTCGGTGAGTGAATGGCGAGCTCTTACAGCAGCAGGAAATTACACCAGTGCAGTACCATTTAACCGTGCGGCTGCATTGTGCTTAGGTAGAGCTCAGAATCAATCTCGCTTCCTGACTCCTTTTTCTTTCCCCGAAATGCCAATGTGCACTTTCTTTCCTTTGGCTAATGGCTGGAAGACTGAAAGGCCTGTAGAGGAGATGATGCACTAAGAGAGCCACTAACATGCAGTATTTGAGGTACTCATACCAGGTCGCGGTGATCCTTTTTTATCCATTTTGTTGAAATCCATTACAGACTAAGAAACATTGTAGACATTTTCAGGCAATGGGAGTGTACAGTTTGCTAAGTTTTAGCATAAAATCACAGAGACATGTTGTGCCTCAGAAGATGCTTCTGCAGTTCTTCTTGAGAGACGGGAAAAGTAGTGATTAGTTGCAAACTTGTCCGAACTTCCTTAAGAAATTCTGGACTCCTAGACAAAATGATTTCAGTCAAATCTCATCCGATGGTAATGACCAATCAAAGAATGTGATAAAGATAAATGAAATACCATTTGTTTCCATGTTTTTTTGAGAAATGTACTCCATCTGTCTTTAGTCGGTCCAGGTTTCCATTTACTCAGCGGACGAATCATGTAGTGCTGTCTAAAAATACCAGCAGAGGCTCGAAGACAAACAGTCCTTCCAACTTACCTCACTGTGAAATATCCACACCACTTCAACTGTCAACAGCTCCGTCAGCCTCTTTATGAAGGCCATCTCTCTCTTTGGCGGCCGCTGTCTCCACTTTCACCATTTCTCTCAATATCTCTCAAAATCGCTGGTTAGGCCCTTTTATTTCCGTTACTTTATCTTGATCTCACACTTCTTGGGGTTCTTTTTGTCTGGCTGCCAGTTGGAAAAATGTGCTTTCGCCATTGTGTTCTTTTGTAAAATAAATACAAAATACTGAGGTCATTCCATGATGTAGAATATTGTCTTCGAATATTATTCCACAGATAATCCGGACACTAAGGCTCATGGAACAGAAGCCTTGATTTTGGACGGACCCTCATTTGAAAGATAAATATCTCACAAATTTAAGAAGATACTAACCCCAAATTAATGCTACTTGTTGGATTACAAAAAGAAGCATAAAATGAGGATGATCAATCTTTTTGTAAATCTGTAAATTTTACATGGAATGACCTATTCCTACACTCAGTATAGACTTCGAATATTGACAACAGTAGCCAAGACTCAGACAAAAAAATTATTTAGGCCACGCCCCACAAATAGTTTATAAATGTCTGTGGACATGATATTTTCTCAAGAGCGTCACTTGTAGAGAATATCACTTGTATTTTGTATCTTGTGGACCTTCATGTCTTCTAGAGTAAGATTATTTTTAAATAATTGTACTTTTTCTTTAGAACAAAGTCGACCCAGCAAGTATCTTTTCTCTTATAACTATCTCTGTTTTTCTCCAATCTCTAGTGTCTGTTTTATTCTGTACAGTTTGCTTCACCTGTACTTTCTCCGTTTGATTTCCTCCACGCTCCCCTTCAGCACCAATCACCTAAACTGATGACAGCAGCTGATCAATAGTCCACTGGTCCTGGTCGCGCTTGTCAAGTCAATTTGCCTCTAATGAATCCACTTCGACCGTGACTCCCTTTGATGAACTATCTCTAGTTTATTCATTGTGCACTTTGTTGCTGCGCTGCAACAACAAACACCATAAAATTGTCCGTTTTAAACAAGATACACTGTTAAAAAAAAAACTGTTCTAAGTGATAAATATTACATTGCCGCGAGCCTTTACTTGGATGTATTTTTCAATGCTGTGGAAAAATGTCAGATTCCATCAAGATGTGTGCACTGAAACAACGATGCACTTTGATAGCACTATTTTTTGCAGTCTCTTTACATCAGCGGTAAATGTCAGCGTGTGTCAACCGATCAAAATCAAAAGGCAGCAGCTACAAGATTAATCATTTCGTTGTGAGGCTTCAGCCGAACACAGAAATCCATCATGTACTGATTTGGTATTTTTGGTAGACTGCATCTGAGAATGGTTAAGCAGACAAAGGCTACGACAAACTTGCATAAATCACCAATTAGACCTTGAAGTGTACTAATTGTCACTGCAGCTCATTAAACTCTCAGAAAACCAACTTAACCAACTTAAGGTCAGGCTATTAATATTAATATGTTTGAAGGTGTTTTTGTTGTATTGGTGAGATTTTTTTTGTCAGACTACATTTGCAAGTTTTACTTAAAGTTGCGTGTGAAGTTTTTCAACATTGGTTTTAAATTCCAGAACGTAAAAATTTCAAACAGTAGTATATTTGTAGCATAGTATAGTGTAGTATGCTGTCCCACAAGTTTTTTTTTTAAATAAAACTGGGTAAATTATTATTATACTATTAATAATTCACTATACAATATTAAATTTACATTAGGGGTCATATATACATTTTTATAAACCCTTTATAAAGCTAATTATTAAGTCCGGTTCAGTAATTCTGTTTAAAGGTTTACAATGGTATGGTATTTTATTAGTATTGTATAGTATGGTTTAGTATAGCATGGTATGGGATGGTATTGTATCGTATAGTGTAGTATAGTATTGTGTAGTCTAGTATGGTATATTAAAGTATATTGTAATATAGTGTAGTATGGTAAAAATATAGTAATAATTTTATAATAATAATCTTTTTTATATAGCTCTTTTCCACCTACTGTAGTAGGCACTCAAAGTGCTTTACATACATTCATTCATTCATTCAATTTCTACCACTTTGTCCCGTTAGGGGTCGCGGGTGACTGGAGCCTATCCCAGTAGCTTTGGGCCTGCGGCGGGGTACACCCTGGACAGTGGCCAGTTAGTCGCAGGGCTAACATATAGAGACAAACATTGACAGACAACCATTCACTCTCACATTCATTCACTAGGGACACTTTAGAGTTGCCAATTAACCTATACATACATGTGTTTGGACAGTGGGAGGAAGCCGGAGTCGGCCGGGTTTTGAACTCACAACCTTCTTGCTGTGAGGCAGGAGTGCTAACCACTCTGCCACGTGTACCTATTACATACCTTTACATACATTCAGCTATTTACCAGTGTTACAGAACATCACTGGAGGCAATGTAGATTAAGTGTCTTGCTGAATGACACAACGACGGTATGTGGGAGAGAGCGGGATGTTATGATGTTTTGGGATGTTTTGAATGGGGATCGAACCGCCCACCGGCCGGTCGAAGGCCTGCCACTCTACCCATTGAGCAACTGCCGCCCAGTAGTATAGTGTATGTTGTATGGAAATATAGTATACTATATATAGTAACACTCGGGGGGCGGAGCTGTCAACTGATCACCACCTGGTGATGAGTTGGATCCGATAGCGGGGGAGAAAGCTGGACAGACTTGGCAGACCCAAACATACTGTGAGGGTCTGTTGGGAATGTTTATCCGAGTCCCCTGTCAGAGAGATCTTTAACTCCCACCTCCGGCAGAGCTTCGATCAGATTCCGAAGGAGACTGGAGACATTGAGTCCAAATGGACCATGCCATTCGGAGCTGTGGCCGAGAAGACTCCGGTGCCTGCCGTGGTGGCAATCCCCGAACCCGGTGGTGGACACTGGAAGTAAGGGATGCTGTCAAGCTGAAGAAGGAGACATATCATGCCTGGTTGGCTTTTGGGACTCCTGAGGGAGCTGATGGTTACCGGCAGGCTAAGCGGGCTAAAGCCCGGGTGGTTTTGGAGGCAAAAAATCGGGTCTGTGAGAAGTTTGGCAAGGCCATGGAGCAGGACTATTGGTCGACCTCAAAGAAATTCTGACAAACTGTCCGGCGCCTCAAGAGGGGGAGGCAGTGCCCTGCCAAAACTGTTAACAGTGGAGGTGGGAATCTGCTTAATTCAGCTGGGGACATTGTGTGACGGTGGAAGGAATACTTTGAGGATCTCCTCAACCCCACCAACATGTCTTTACTGAGAAAGCAGAGGCCGAGGGCTCAGAGGTGGACTCGTCCATCACCCAAGCTGAATTCACTGAGGTAGTTGGGAAGCTCCTTGGTGGCAAGGCACCGGGGGTGGATGAGAAACGCCCTCAGTACCTCAAGTCTCTGGATGTTGTGAGGTGCTCTGGGAGTATGGGGCCGGGGCCCTTTGCTAAGGGCTGTTTGACCAGGAGCTTGGTTCGCATTACCCGGTGCATGTTGGACATCGGCAGGGCTGCCCTTTGCCGGTCCTGGTCATTATCTTTATGGACAGTAATTCTAGGCGTAGCCAAGGGCCGGAGGGAGTCTGAGACCATGGTTCTCAGTCGGAAAAGCGGGGCTTGCCCACTTGAGGTAGGTGGAGAGCTCCTGCCTCAAGTGGAGGAGTTTAAGTATCTTGTTCACGAGTGAGGGAAGGAGAGATTGACAGACGGATTGGTGCAGTTTCTGCAGAGATGCGGTCAATGTACCGGTCTGTTGTGGTAAAGGAGCTGAGCAGCAAGGCAAAGCTCTCGATTTACCGGCCGATCTATGTTGCTGCTCTCACCTATGGTCATGAGCTTTGGGTCATGACAGGAAGAACAAGATCCTGGAAACAGGCGGCCGAAATTAGCTTTTCTCCACAGGGTGGCGGGGTGCTCCCTTAGAGATAGGGTGAGAAGCTTGGTCACTCTGGTGGAGCTCAAAGTAGAGCCACTGCTCCTCCACATCTAGAGGAGCCAGCTGAGGTGGCTCAGGCATGTTTCCGATGCCTCCTGGACGCCTCCCTAGGGAGGTGTTCCGGGCATGTCCCACCGGGAGGAGACCTTGGGGAAGACGTAGAGACTACGTCTCTCGGTTGGCCCGGAAGAGCTGGAGGAAGTGTCTGGGGAGAGGGAAGTCTGGGCGTCTTTGCTTAGACTGCTACTCCCGCACACCTGGCCCCGGATAAGCGGTAGAAGATGGATGATGTTACAGGCTTTTCTTTGGATTTTACTGGAAACCATCTTGACAACCCTAAACGCAACATGGGATATAATAAAAACTACAAATAATTCCCAAGCATGAGGATGACATTTTTTTCTCACAAAAAACTTTAAAAACTTGTAACTTGTTTTTACACACACATATTGGTAGATGTGTGTACACTGCCTCCCATACAACTTTTGAAACATAGTTCTGATTTGTATGCAGAGGGTGTGTTTAAGGCCAGTCGATGTCCTACTGCTCTTTCTGTGTGAACTGAAAACTTTGCATTCACTGTCTACATTGCATTCCACTCAACTTCAACAAAATATGAAAGCTACTGCAGCTCTCAGTTGAAAGAAATGTTGCAATAACAGGTATCAGCCTCTATCTACTGTATAGTTCAGCAATATATGGCTTTACTATCTGAATTTTGATTAATGGCAACACATCTACATTTTATAAGCTCACTTTAAATATGATCTAAATCTCATAAAAAAAAACATCTCCCTTCTGGAAACAGTCAGTGTAAGAAGGTTTTTCTGAACTGATCCGTGACTGGGTCTCATACAGCAGCTACAAGCTTTATCTAAATGAAACATAATCACAATATTGAACCTGTTCTGTTCTGCTGCTCACCAGAGGTTGTAGATTTCACTGCAGCGCTCTAAAAAAAAGCTCCATTTCGGTGTACTAATTAGAGCATTTAGCCATAAAAATCAATTCATGCATACAAGAAAGAAATCAAAAAGAAATCTCCCTCAAGCAATCATCTAAGCCACAAAGGAGAATTACAAGGTTTGCAGTTTCTTTGACAGATTTTTAAGCATTGGTCTGTTTTATAAATAAATAAAAAGTATCAGTAGAAAGATATAAAAAACCTGAACATGAACCAACCTGAAATATCACAGCCATTATGAGTGGTTAATGCGGAGACTATATGTGAATGTGTTAATGAAGTGGAAATGCTCACACATTGGCCATAATGATCCTAGAGTCCCTGTGCACTATAAAGAAGAATAATCCATTTTTCTAACATCTAAACTCACTTGTAAGTTGCTTTGGATAAAAGCATCAGCTAAATGACTAAATGTAAATGTAAATGTAAACTCCAATATACTCCAGTAAAAACCTCCAAATTGTATAGTGAAGACAACTATATACCGGGTCTCACCTCTGTCCAAGGTTTACTATCCATCTATCCACTTTCTTCCACTTATTCTAGCCCGAGTCATTAGGGCAGCAGTCTAAGCAGGGACGCCCAGACTTTCCCCTCCCCAGACACTTCTTTCGGTTCTTTCGAGGAAATACCGAGGTCCTCCAGCATGTCCTCCTTATATTGGGCATACAAATTTACAGCAGACTTTTTGTTTTTTTTCTCAATTTCAAATTTATTTTAAGCATTCACGGGATCCACCTTTTTTCTTAAGTGTCTACTTCCTTTCATCTGCTTGCAACTGCTCGAAGATACATACTGTACATCTGCAAAAAAAATAGACCAGCAAACTACTGTTTTTTGCTAGTCTGTGACAATAAGACAAAAAGGACTCTTATTAGTACTGCTGATACTACTATCCATGAAAGTGACAT
The DNA here is from genome assembly GCA_024349245.1 of Neodontobutis hainanensis. Lineage (NCBI taxonomy): Eukaryota > Metazoa > Chordata > Actinopteri > Gobiiformes > Odontobutidae > Neodontobutis > Neodontobutis hainanensis. The sequence goes on along the minus strand of JALDNG010000001.1, from coordinate 645,387 downwards.
TTTCTTTTCTCCCAAAACTTATGTAAAAGGCACATAGAGCCAAGCTGAATACATATTGTTTGCTGTTATTGATTTGCATTACTACTTTTCCATTATTTGCTGTACAATTATTGAGTCCAGCTGTGGCCTATTAGAAGCATCACATAGAAGCAGCAGTAGTAGGAGGATAGTGCAGGGATTGAGAGGTTAAGGACTACAGGGTAATTTCATCCTCAGAATCCCCTTCCACTTGTTGGGTTTTACAAACAAAGAACCACTGCAGGGGTGTATCCCAGCGGACAGACTATCGAACGCTCACACTCAACACACTCCCATCTCACAGTGACCATCTCCAGTGGCTCACCTATGATTCAACTCCGCTCTCACCCGCTCGCTGCCTCTCACACTCTTGTAGTGACCCCATAATGATCGTCCACCCCGCGCCGTGCACACTCAGGTGCCCACACACATACTGAGCATCTCTTAAATTCACACACCAGCACCGTAATGATCTGCCGAGCACTCCACAAGCTCAATCTTTTAACAGTCCACTCCTCCGGTGGTTCTCAGCGGAGCATGTGTTTGGAAATGCAAGTACTTTGTGAAAACTAACACGGTCCTTAAATGGATCAACTTTAAAAGGTCAGTACAGGCCCCCACAGCTACATTAATTTTTGTTTAATGAGTTGTTTGAATATGCAGATTTGATCCAGGGCTAGTTATAGTGAACAAGCTAATGGTACATACTGTATCTGCTCTTGCATAGCTAACACAGCAGCCATGTTGGGTAGATAATATAATTTAATGCATTGTACAATTTGTCTGAGCTTCCAATACAATTTGAAAGTACCTCATTAATTATGTCAAGCCCTAAGATTGCTGCCATTCCTCCCTTTCAAAAGTATGTTAATTGGTCAAAAAATACATGACAATGGTGGCCTTTAATATTTTTTTACACAGAGGCCATGAGTAAGAAATGTTGTAATGCTGTGATTGGAACAAATACTTTTCAGTGAGGTTTATCAATTTGCGAAAACTAAAAATGGCACCCCTTTTTTCTCAATAGAAATTCTTAACATTTTAGTCTGTTCAAATAATTTCCAATTGATTGAAAATACCTACTATGAAAGTTGACAATGAACGAGATTGAATCATTCACTCATTTTTAGGTGGCCTCTAAGCGGGGGGTTTTTATATTCAGTAAATGACTGTGACCATTTTGCATTCAAATTTGTCTTTCTTTTTCTCTTTGAATTTTGCCTCTAACTTATATTTTCATTTTTAATAGATTTTTTTGCTAGTGATGCATAGTACTTTAGGTATACTATAATATTTTGTATCATGGCTATGTTCCTTTTAAGTTCTCCTTTGATTATAAGTACATTTATCCAGTTTCAAAACCATTTCATCAAATGTGGATGGAAGACCCTTTTTTTGTTTTTTTTGGGGGGTGACCCACTTTTCGACCGACCAACAACAGTTTTGAAGTTTTGTATAGCCCGAGCAGGTTTTGTTAAAATGATCACTAACTGATAATCTTTAAAAAATTGGACCCACTGATACTGAATCTTTATATTGCTTTTTTTGTATGCTCCCAGTTGCATTTTTATTGAAGTGTTGTATACAGAGTCATATTGTTTGAAAGATGATGTATATAGAGCCAGTTTTTATTAGACTTCCCTAAGCATTTAATATCTCCGTATGGGATAACATATTTGCACTAGATGGATAATATACAGTATGTGCAGCTTCTCAAACAGAAAACAATTCTTTCATTGTGTCTGAATGATTATATGATCACCACTTAAACAGCTTTCACTCCTTGACTCCACACTTCTAATCTGAGACAGTGAGCGGCTGATTGATGGCTTCTTCCACATCTGAAAACACTCCAGCAGGTGTAGACACACACACAGCAACATACACCAACACGCCAACAAGAAAACACACAGAAAAGGCCATTGTCTTCCTGTCATCGGCCTCTCCCTCTCTGACTCAGACAGATCATTATCTTGGCAGATTGGTCTGTCGCAGGAAACAGCCCCCAACACTCAAAAGCACAGGAAATGAAGACGTAGCTGAGCCGATGAACCACCTTGGGAGAACAAGAAGACAGAGGGGCATGCAAGGGCCCTATCTGTGTCTCCGGGGAACGTCATGAGAGCGGTGGAAAAAGCAGGAAGTGGGCTGTGATTGAAGTCGCGCCCCGCCTCACAGATAAAGAGCATTAAAGATGGTAGACTGACTGATTCCTGAGTGCAGTTGCAACTTAATATCACTTAATGGATAAGAGACTGGAGACTGGCATGACCTTTGACTTTTTTATACCTGACTACAAACTAACTTTTTAACATTGGGAAAACCAGTCTATTTCATTTGACCATGGCACAAAAGCACAATTTATATAAACTTATTATGTTAGGGTTTATCACACCTTCACAAAAGCTGAACAGACACTAAGCAAATGTTTCCAGCCTTTAATGGTCCTACCCAAAGCACTCTCCTGCAAAGAAATGATAGACAACCTGCATGTTTAACTCGACATCAGCTTTTATCCAAAGGGCCTCGAAGTGACATCTATTTTTAGGATCTTTCTGATACACAGACAACTCCAGTCCGCGAACTGTCGAGAGGCAACGCATTCTGTAACAGCGTCAACAAATTTCCTCCGACAGCTGGGAACGATTGTCTTTTTCTGATGATTAATTAATTTGTCAAGGGCCACTGTGCCTTTTTATTAAATTTAGACCAGCGAGGAGGTTCTGTCACGGCTAAAGGCAATGTAACCCCAGTAAATCGCAACAACAACATGCACTGGTCAGGCTGAATCATTGCGGAAAATATGTGAAAGTTCCACATCTGCATAAAAATGTAAATCAATCTGACTTTTTTGGTGTTATTATCTGCGGAAGAAAGGACAGTGACCCCCCATTCTGTATTCACAAGAAGATTACGTGCCCTGCGTACTACAGCTCTGCTGCTCGTCTCGGTTTGTGCAGAGTGGGAGTGGATGAATAACAGGGGGGGAGCGAAAAAGTCAAGGAGTGTTTGAACGGAGGAGCAGCGGAGTAGTGTGAAAGGGTTAGAGGAGATGACAGCAAAACAGAGATAAAACAAAGAAGGATATATGTATAAACGAGATCTAACAGTGTAACAGTGTAGGAGGGACCGTGATAGAAACATCCGGCAAACTCACACCTACCTACGAAATTGAAAAGAATACGCTTTTAGGTTTGTCCTTGTCCATCTCTAGTCAACACAAAATCAATACACAATCAGATTGAATTAGACAGGAGTTGAGTAATATCTGGACTGAAACTTCACTGAGTGACAATGAACCAAGAATTACTTTATCTCCGGAATAAATCTTATTAAATCACGTGACCAGTGGACATGGACCTGATCCTGATCATGGTCAACCAATCAAATCTTTAGAAATTGTTTGTGATGGCTTAATTTTGCTGAGTCATGACACAGCCCAGTAAAGGTTAGAGATGTTTGTGGTGCTGTTTTATGGATCAACTGTAAGACCAAACATCAATCCATCATTGCATTATGCAGTGGTTTATTACAAAAGGGCAGAAAAAGGTCGCTTGGAAACAAAAGACAATGAGCTTCCTGCAATTGTTTCTTAAGGCCACTTCCTTAGAGCTGAGTCAGGGCTGTTGATGTCTTAAGCAGGAAAGATTTATTTACCATCAATAGGGACAGTGAACACTCAACGCAGTGTAACAGAGCTGACCCTCCAAAGTCTGGCTATGCTTCCTTAGGGGGAAAAAAAAGTTCTAGTCTTGTATTACTTAAGTAGGGCGCCATAATGAGTAACAGTGTTTGCCCAATTGACGTAAGGCTTGGAGTGGAGCTGGCATGAGAGGACGGCTTCGATCGATTAGGACAAGCTCGGCATCACATCTATCAGAGACGAGTTAAAGGTGAAGAGCATTGTGTAAGGAATAGTTTTGGAACCGGGAACTCCATACAAACAGGTTATTGTGAAAAAGGGGGAGGAAATAAAAAAGGATATTTATTTGACAATTTTATATTTATAGACCATGAGCTTTTCTAGAAGCACTTGTCTGTTTTTTTCAGGCTTTCAGTTTGAGTTGGACACTCGTCTCGATTTGATCTATTAATTCTGATCTTTATTACTTATACCATGGCTGTATTTGTCTTTTTGTCTTATGTCTGTGGATTGAAAATATATGGAACTCTCGAAAAGGGAGGTATGGAGAAAAATTAATCACTCAAATCAGGTTAATGTATATTTGTATGTTAAGGATTTTTTTCAAAGCACCCTGTTGTTTTTTTCTTAGTAGCCACATTCTCTTTATGTTATCTCCACTTATTGTAGTGATAATGAGGCGCCTTCATTAAATATTCAAACAATCTTATTGCAGCCCGTTTTGAATGGCAAACCAAAACTGCTTGGACCTGGCTCCAACATGTGTGTCAGAGGAAGGGAAGGAAGTGATGTTTTTTTTATTTCTCTCTATAGTCTCCAGGGGATGCGAAGCAATTTGGGGAGCCAGTGACAGCTCAGATTTGAGTTTTCTCTGCTCGCTCTCACCCAGCCATCTCCATGTATCTGGATACGCTTTGATAAACTTTGCTTTTAAACCACTTTGTTCTACACAGAGTTCATGACACAGGCTTCCACTCGGTCACCCCCCGTTGCTTCTTCCTTTACTTTTGTTGGCGCTTTCTACTGTTTTTTTATCTATCGCATGCATACAGTTAAAAAGAAAAAATCCAGTCCACAGTCAGACACAATAGTGCTGCCGAGGCTGACCGGAGGGCTAAAAGCATCCACTTTTATAAAATAAAAAAAAAGGAATATGAATGGTACTGACTGACGCAGATAGGGCTACTTTTGTGCAACTAGATTTAAAATTCATTTATAGACACTTAAAAACAAAACAAAAAAAAATAAAAAAAACAACATTAAACACGGGCAAATATTAACTAAAAGTGCACTCGCTCCATTAATGGACACGGTCAGAGGAGCTAGAATAGGCACGGTTGACATCCACAAGAATACAATGTGATCCCAGCTGGACGTTTTTGGACCACGAGCACCTGTTAGCTGGCTGAAAGCTTCCTGCCAAACGGCCAGAGACAAACATTCAGCGCTGACAAGACCGTCAATTAGCAGGGCAGAACATTTCCACATAATGTGTCAGCTCGTCAAACCCAGTGCAGGCAGTGCAAAAGGCCCACTTATTACGGTGGTGATTTTTTACAAAAACAAACATGCAGCTGACAACAACCTGTCAGTTTTTTTTAAAAATAACTATTGGCACAGGTTTTATTTCTCCATCAAATAACCTTCCACTGCCGGTATGCTCTCGTTTCAACCACTACAGCCTGGCTGACTCTTCACATAAATGCAAGACGAACCACAGAACGACCAGTTGTTCCTCTTCAAGTCAGTAATGTGTTAAATTGTGTGGTGATATTTAAAAATTGCATTATTTCTTCATATTTTTTGAAAAGATATAGATAGCTCACATGACTAGTATTATCTTGAATATACATTCCTGCATAAAAATCTCATAGAAAAGTGGTTTTAAACTAGGTTCACAATATTCTTCCCTTCTCTACGGCAGCAAAAGTGAGCAAAACCTGCTGACCATCCAATCATAAACAGAATTAAACAAACAATTTCTTTATTACAAAAGTCTAGGTTTAACATCCGTAATTCTTAAATTAAGTTCTAAATATTAGGTACAGCCAGATGAAAGCCAAACATCACACCCTCCTTTCTTCAGCCTGTCGGCACCTACGGTAGCCCTGGAGGGACATTCCCTTATCTATAAAGAAACCAGAGGAAATACACATCACTTCGTCATAAAGCCTTTAGCTTTGTGTGCTCAAAACATGTACACACTTCCCTTCCTGCAGTGCTCAGTTTGTCTACCCAGGTGTAGTTGACAGAAGTAATAAAGCTAATTGCAACTCATTTGAAATTAACTCAGCGATTTGTGGTTTTAAACATTTAGCCACAGACAAACTTAAATGTCCAGGATTAAGCCTCTTTGAACAACAACACACCAAATGCATAAGGCATGCTTTCAACATCATAAGAACTTAACTCAGCTCCAACTCCTCAGAGCAAAACGCTGCCTGCAAAAAAACTGAGAAAGAAATGTAAAATTGCATTTGAGAGCAGCTCTGTGGAGTTAGCTTTGATGTTCAAGGAATGCCTCTTTAAAAAATAACCACAAACAGACTCCTTTTAGAAGTCCCTTTCACTGCACTATCCTGAGCTGGAGGTAGTGCTGGGAGTGTTTCCGGCGACAAAAAATGTTTGACGCCACAAAACAAGCAGCTCACGACATGATTCTGCCAGAATGATTCATCGACTGGCCAAACATCAGTTAGTGCTTTTAATGCTTCAGTCCAATCTTATCAAACCTGCATCCATTGACTGGTTTATTTTGGTGCTGTCAGCTTGCCATATTATTATGTCTTCAATTCAAGAAACTGTGCTGGATTAGATGACTTTGAGGTTCACAGTGACTGGACCCAATGCGTTGCAAGAAGAAAGCGAGAAGAAAGGAAGGAAAAATTCAAATTTTGCAAAAAAATGAAATAAAAAAATGAGGCAACACTTTGTAACTGGTTAGCTCCCGGCGTGCGCTTTCCACTGGGATCTTCATCAAGCCCAGTGCTTCTTCAACAAGACAGAAATGGATGGTATAGAAATATTTTATCCACCCCCCGCCAGTGGTTTTGATGAATTCCTGGGGAGAAACACTGTCAGACGCAGGTTCTCTGGAGAAACAGTCTTATATGGTTTCAACAAGATGAAAAGATGAAAATGTCTCTATGAAGCACATCAAGACAAATGGTTTATATTGAAAGAGCCATCAATAAATTTGAGCTACCAGATGGATTCAGAGCTCTACTATATCAGATTCTGAGGTTTAAAAGAGGAAAACATAAACTGTACAATACAATTCTATTCTTTGTATTTCCCATTGTTTCAAAATATCTTTTATGTGCTTTGAATTTAATAATTGACTGAAAAGCTATGGTCTGACATCCACTCAATTTCTGGACATGGTGTATGAACTCAATCTAACACACGTTTCACACTATTGCATTTCAAGCAGGGTTTGCACTATGGATATCGTCATGATGGTTATGCAATTGATTGTGACAGCCCTAAGTGACATTTGTATTGACCAATCCAGGTCCACGATTTGTTCCAGCTATAAAGAGACAGCCAATAGGATTACGTTCACTCCAGTCAAATGCCACTTGCTGAGCAAGTACACATGATCCTCCTGATGGAGACTTCTACGCTTCCCTTTACTTATGGCCTAAAGTTGTCACAGACTAGTCAGGTTAGCTCCTTCCCTCCAAGATGGCCACATCATCCATTTATCTGTCTTTAAACGTTAACCAAGATGTTTGAAAAAGACTAAATTCAGTTCTGCACACTGACAGTACAAAAGTTTTTGACCCCAAACTCTGTGGCTTTACACGCCCGTCACAAGTTTCTTTGGACAACGTCAAAGTCAGTGAAACAACATCACTGCCAGATATTATACGAATAATACTTTTGGCTTTGCTCTTTCCTTTATTTCAGCTTGACCTTGATGAGTGGAAAACAGTTTATTGGAACGTTAGACCCAGGACAGCAGTATAGTTCAGCTTTAACACAGGAAGGTGCCATTTGTTTGTTTATTTATTTATTTTACTGTGGGTGTATTTATGCTCCTGTGCGTTTTAAGAGTTTACTGCCAAGGCTTTTGAACCAGTGCCCACGACGGAGCCCTATAGACTAAATGTTATGAAGTCATATGCTGTAAAATCGATTAGGCTCCCCCAAAGAGTGCAAAAAAATTTTTAAATAAAATGACCTTCTTTATAAATGACGGAACATAGAGTTTCCCAAACTGCGCACACTTCCTCTTCTTCCACTCAATAATAAATGAATCAGGCCATCTCAGCTCTCTAATTGTTGAAGAGAAATGGAAACGCACGTTGAGGGGAAATGTTCCAAAAGCCTCGTCATTCAGCTGTTAATGGAGAATGAAGAAGTCGCAGAAGGGTTGGGATTAATATGTGGAGGTTTCCGAAGTTAAAAGAGCAGGCAGTTAAAGGCGAAGGATGGCGACGCGAGGTGATCATCAGGTCGATCAAAGCCGTTACTGCGTCTATTACCAGGTGACACAGTGTGGATGTATTGACGCTGTTCCGCTGCTCTTCCTCACAGGCCCGCACACTCTTACACGTCATTATTGTATTCGATTTGTCCTTATCTTGTAACTGCTTCCTGACAGGCCAAGACGACTCCGAGCAGACAAGACCTGAACATGAGCAAGCGTTGCATTAAAATGGTTTAGCAATGAAAGGTACATCCAAGGCAGAGAGGCTGACTATTACATTTAATCTAACTTCACATCTATAAGTAAAAGCTTTGCAGAGTCTTCAGTTGATAACTACAATTTTGAAAACCAGAACCTTTTTCCATTTGCCATTTGGATTGCTGTTTTTTTTTTTTTTTTGTGTGTAAACTTCTATATAAAAATGGACCACGGCACATTATACCCTTTTATAAATCAAAAGTGCACAAACATATATCACATATCATTGGAACCTGGACACAAAGAGATCCATTGAATTCCTTTCATATAAATGTTATTTGAATATATATTTGTTTGTATCTAATAATTCTGCAGCTGAGTTTTTTTTTAGAGGAATTTACCTCAATTTAAATTCAACTTGAAAAGGTTGTGCTTGGATTTTCACAGGTTTAAACTGGATTGTAAGAAGTTAGATGAAATTAAATAGGTTGTAGATTGAGTTGAGCAAGTTCTAGTTGGATTATAGCTAACTTTTGGCTATTAGCATTACGTTTTGGTTAGTTTTGGTTAAATTTGAATAGGTTTAGATGGAATAGAAATAAAAAAAACTTTTAAAAAAGGCCGTAGGACTCACAACTAGTAACCGGTAGAAGATGAATGAATGTATATATATCAGATAACAGTTCATATGTATGATAAATGTTCTGTTGGTACAAAATGCAATTTGTTTGGTTGCTTTGGCACCAGACAAAAATATCTTATGTCTTATTATTTTTTTCCCCAACATTCTTACCCCCACTTTTATTCCACACAGGGTTTGTCTGGATGAACGTGAGAGCGTGAAGTCACATAAACATGCTCGCCAGTCCGATGATGTATGGAAGGACTCAGCACTGCCACAATAGGCCAACTGTCAATACAATCGCCGCTCACACACACACACACACACACACACACTCCAGCCAAGCGCTAAGCTATTCATGGCTCTATCTCTTTCCATTGCTCTATTTGGCCGGCGAGACAGGCCCCACTCACAGACTTCTATCCATCTGCTTTTCACTGCTCAGTTAAGCCAGCTGGTCGGAGCGTCGAGCCACGGTAAACAAGAGCTGGAATCCGACCACCTCTCTGCCCTTCTCCCGTTGTGCCTTTTCAACAGTTTTTTCATTTAATCTCTGTAGCAGCCGCTAATCAAGTCCAGTTGCCTCCGAAACATGCAGATATTGTTCCACAGGGTACGCCCACCGCTAACAAATATTATCTTGATAAAGCGTGAAGCCACAGCCGATCAATTGAGTGCGGCCTGGTAATCACTATGGAGATGTGGAGATGCAGTGTGGCACAAACACAAATAAATCCTATATTTTTTACTGCGAGGAGACAGCAGCTGAGGCACATACAGGAATACCTCATTTAACGCGGTGTGAAGTGTCAAGGTTGCTTTATTATTAGAATGTAACAGAGGCCTGACATTAAGCGACAAATAAAGCACACGGGGAGTTATAAATATATAAATATAAAGACAACTGTTCAGAATCCTGATCGTATACAATCCAGCTGACAACTACCAAGAACTGAGGATGACAAACTTGTACATTTGGATTGACTTTATTCCTGCAAACAGCCACACTTTTAATTGCAGAAACTTCATTGTTGATGAAAATATCTAATGGTCCTCTCTGTCATTTCCATCCATCTGCTGATCATTCACAGACTGGAAAAACTTGGAGGTCTGCCCGGTCCGTGACAGCTTTATTGGAAACTTTTATCTTGCTGTCAAAGATAATCTTTTGATGTTTTTTTTTTAAGTTTGAAAAACATTCTCCTCTGTGTTTCTTCACCTTTCTTCTTCTCTATGTCTGGTTATAAGCATTGCTCACCTGGTCACAGCGCCACCCTCAGGACGTGACAGCGGTATATTAGGCAGTGAGGAGTAGACCGTTGAGGCTGACAGGACAAGAATCATGTGGTCAGCTTTAACGAATGACCAGAAGGCGATGCTTTACTTTTAGCAGACCACCACCATTACCCCTTCACCCATTTCCCATCATTCCCTTTAATTCAACACAACCGCCGGCTAGCCTAAGCAACGATGACAAGTGGGCGCTGTCACTGAATGGCTGCAAGAAGAGACCACACTAATCATTCCACGGGCAGACAGGAGATATAAAGACAACAGGTTATTCGATATGTTGTGTTTTCCTAACTTTAATGTAGGTGTGCCTAAACATAATGCACTATTGTCTGAGCCTTAATGCAAGAGGTGTTTGGCAAAAATGTAACATCATTTTGTTGTATTATGTGTTTATGTTAGAGAAGAAAAAACAAAGGTTAAAACTGGGGTAGACAACATTTTGGATGTACCTTTTTAAATTAAAGGTGCACTATGTGAACTTTAGTGTAAAGTTGAACCAAAAGGAACACACTGGTCAAATCTATTTTGTATACACACACAAATTATATATCTTGAAACATCTCACATTAAAAGCTCTATGACTATCCAATACCCAGTTTTTTGCCAACATTTCTATGCTCGTGCTCACACCATTAGCTAGGTTAAATAAACCCTCAGTCCGTCAGATTGATACGCCAACATCCACTTGTCCGGTTTTAAACATACTTAATACTTTTACTTTATTTTTTTTATGTTGCAAAATAAATATATATTATGTTGCAAAATTACATAAATAAAGGAAATAGAATTTATTTATTTTTATTTAGTTATAACAGGGACCATGCAATCAAACATAGTTACATAATAAATATTGCAGCTGATGTGATGCATATAAAGTTTAAAGCAAATGCTAATTCTCAACTCTTGTCCCTGGTTGGGCTTTTCTACTTTACACTAATATTATTAAAACAATGGCAATACACTCTAAAAGCATTATACATAACAATATACACAAATATAAAAAGCATTCAAAAACACTAATCCATGAACAAAGTACATAACATTCATAAACGCATCCACACCATTTCCTCGCCCATCCAATCTTCCACTCACCAAAAGACAATATTTAAAAAAGGATACAGTTTTGTTTTCTTTTAAGATTTAAGACTAAACGTAAACAATTTAAAATCAGATAGAACCTTAATATCAGTGGGTAATAAATTCCACAGTTTGCAGCTCTTATAAGAAAAGGCTGTCTGTCCAAAAGTGGTCCTGCAGTATGGGATTTTAAGGTTATGGTTTGAGGAGCTCCTGGTGGATCTGTTGCTGCTCTGTCTCTGTACAAATGAACTGAATGATTCCGGAGCTAGATTATTAATGCACTTGAATACTAATTTGAGAAAGCATAAATGGCCAAAGCTTTCAAAACATAATAAATTATATTTTTTAAGAATGCTACAGTGAGGGTAATGAGCTGTTTTTTTATCCATAGTTTTTATTGCTTGGTTGTATAATGAGCCAATTCGTTTATTGGTTGTGGGAGTGGCCTGTGCCCAAGCTGTCATACAGTAGGATATATGTGAGAAGACCATCGCGTGCATGTACAGCAGAGCTGCCTGGTTTAGGATGAAATGACTGATTAATTTAAAACAGATTAAGTTAGTTTTTTTGTATTGTTTTAGAAATGTTCTTTATATGTTTATCAAATTTAAGTTGAGGATCCAAGAGCAACCCGAGGTATTTAAATTTAGTTACAGTATATCTTTTTTCATTTTGAAGGTTTATTTGAAAACGTTCTATATTTAGTTTGTTTAAGCTAAAGACGATTTAAGTCAGATGAAGCACCAACTGATTTTGACTGAGCCACTGTTTAACCTCAGTCATACATGTAGATACCACATCAGCAGCCTGCGCAGGTGTCCTGGCAGATGCATAAAAAACACCATCATCCGCATAGAGCTGACAGCTGGCTCCTGAGCCAACTATAGCGGCAAGTCAATTTAAAAAGACTGAACAGCAAGGGTCCCAATATAGAGCCCTGTGGTATGCCCATCTTTATGTTTAGGAATGAGGATTTGTCCTGGGCAACCCTCACACACTGGACTCTAGACTGAAGGTATGATGCAGAGGTTGCATTAACTGAATATTTTCAGACATTGACGGGCATGAGCATGAAGGAAAACAAACGGAGAACACTGAGCAGTCACTGACAGCTGTTACGGAATAATTAAGCAGCAAAAAGGCAAGGCACTTTTATTTATATAGCACAGGTAACTCAAAGTGCTTTACAGAAATAAAAGATAATTTACAAGAATTATATTTAGAAACATAAGAAAAATTTAAAACATTATGAAAGAACAGTTCAGATAAAAAAAACACTTTAAGTTGTAGTGTAGGCGGAGCTAAAGAGGAAGGTTTTTAACCTCTTCTTGAACATTGTTAAATTTGAGGCTGTTCCTGATTTTTGCTGCATGAAACTTAAACACTGCTTCACCCTGTTTAGTTCTAACTCTGGGCACGAGCAGGAGGCCTGTCCCAGATGTTCTCAGAGTCCGAGGAGGCTCATAAGCTACTAGCATTTCAGAAATATATTCTGGTGCTAAACCATTTAGAGACTTGTAAACCAGTAGTGCTGTTTTAAAGTCAATTCTCTGAGTAACAGGAAGCCAGTGCAGAGATTTTAAAACTGGACTGATGTGGTTGTACTTCCTGGTGTTAGTTAGAACCCGAGCAGCAGCGTTCTGAATAAGCTGCAGCTGTCTTAACCCTCGTTTTGAGAGACCAGTGAGCAGGCCGTTACAGTAATCTAACCTGCTGGAGATAATAGCATCAATAAGTTTCTCTAAGTCTGGTTGAGAAATTTGACTCTGGAAATGTAAGGTGATTTAAGGTGACTCTGGAAATTCAAGTCTGAGTCCACAATGACCCCTGGATTTCTAACCTGGTTTTTAGATTTTAGAGAAAGAGACTCGAGGTGACTGCTGACACTTTCTCTTTGTTCCTGTGGCCCAAAGATGATTAGTTCAGTCTTGTCTCTGTTCAGTTGAAGAAAATTATTTGCATCCACACATCAATCTGTTCGATGCAGTGACACAGTGAATGGATTGGTCCATTTTCACCTGCTGTGAGTGAAATGTAAATCTGAGTGTCATCTGCATAATTATGGTATGATACGCCACAGCTGTGTATTAACTTGCCTAAAGGAAGCATGTAAAGATTGAAAAATAGGGGTCCCAACACAGACCCCTGTGGAACCCCACATGGCAGGGCCATTTGGTCAGATACACAGTTACCAACCAAAACAACCTGTCTTCAAGATAGGACTGAAACCATTTAAAGTTCCAGTGATACCTATCCATTTCTTCTAATCTTTGTGACAGAATTCCATGGTCCACTGTATCAAAAGCAGCACTCAAGTCCATCAAAACTAAGACAGAGACTTTGCCCGCGTCAGTGTTCAGACTGATGTCTTTTGTGACTTTGATAAGTGCAGTCTCAGTCTGTGCAGGGGCCTAAATCCTGACTGAAAAGGATCAAAGCAGTTGTTAAGTAATAGAAAGTCATTAAGTTGCTTATATACAATTTTTTCAAGGACTTTCCCTAAAAATGGCAGGTTTGATATGGGCCGATAGTTGTTCTTCTTTAGGAGAAGCTTGATGACAGCAGTTTTTAAGGCCCTTGGAAATGTTTCAGATGTGTTTCACACAACCTCTCCGGCCACGTTGAGTTGTTGACACCGACAACCGCAAAAGCGACGCGTGCGCTTTTCACTTGTAAAACTCAAGTGCGTGGTACTGAGTACAGGTGCGTACCGGCCCACTTAAAGCACTGTGTAACGTTATCTGTTGTTCTTAAATTAAACAAATAATCTGTCCTCTATGCTTGTATTGAAGTTTCTTAAAATGTGAGTAAAACAAAAACCTATTGTAAGTATAAAAATTTAAAATGACAGGTACTAATAGACGAGGTCAGAAAATTTACGACTCTGTCCGTCAAAATGACGAGAGAGTGAAAAAGACTAGTGCGACCTCTGGTATGATGTGAAACAATGTACTGCCTCAGGGGAAATGTTAAATTCCCCTGAGGCAGTTGTAAGTTGTGATAAACCGTTTCAAATGCCTTTTTAAGATCAAGGAAACCACTTTGTACCAACAGATGGAGTCAAGGCCTACTTAGCCTCAATCTGGCTTATGTTCCTTTGCCACAAAGACTATTAGAACATCTTTTTGTTGGTGTGACAGATATTCCCGTGTCCAATGTGTTTATGTATATATATATATATTTTTTTACTCCATCTAATATTAATTGTTACAAAACAGGTTTTGCCCTATAACTCGATTTAGCAATACCAATTTACCTACAGCACCTTTATAATGTGAAAAGATAAATACAGATTTTAAAGTACTGTAAAAAATATCTACATCAGATGCAAGTTCAGATTTTAACCAGGTAGAAAGAAACGCAAGATCTAAGTGAAAGGCGAGCCAAAGGTAAATCAAAGGAGCATCAAAATAGAAGGTAGGCAAAAGAAAGGGTAAGAAGAAAGGATGATGCAAGAGAGAGACAGACGGAGAGACAGAAAACAGAGAGAGTGGGGATTACGTCTGTCCTTGTCCAAAGAGGATAATGAGGTGAGGGGAGCTGAGCCGACCCGGTGTGGCAAATCCCAGTATGCACCTGGTGCCTGGGAAGCGTCGCACAGAACACACACACATTTCCGTAAGGCTATACTTATGAGGACCGAGCATGTGTTTTCTAGTACTGCACACTTACTTTGATGATACGGATACTTTGATGACTCGGAGGTCAGGGATTAGCAAGCCAAAAACTATTTAGAAGTCTCACTGGCTTGTTCAAGGATTGACTGATGTCATAACCACAGTGTCAAGGACTGATTTGAATATTGTTATATTTGTGGTCTGTTAAGTAAAATACGAAAGGATTAGCAAGAAAATAAACAAAACAAAAACAGCAGAGTACAGCTGAGAATATGCCAGAAATGTCACATTTACAATCTACAATTAAAAATATAAACAAAACTTTCATCTCATGAATGCTTATTACCTCAATAAATAGATAACCTCAATAAATGTAAACACACCATTGTTGTCAGGATTTGTATTCTTAATAACTGATCCTGGTGTTGATAAATCCAATATTATTATCATTATTTTTTGGGCCTTTTTGCCTTGCTAGTAGACAGCAGATAGACGTAACATTGGGCAAAAGACACAACCAAGAATTGAACCCAGGTCTCCCTTGCGTATATGGTATGCACACTACCAAGTGAGCAGCCGGCAACTCTAAAGTGTTCCTAGTGAATGAATGTGAGAGTGAATGGTTGTCTGTCACTGTCTGTCTCTAAATGTCAGCCCAGCAACTAACTGGCCATTGTCCAGGGTGTACCCCGCTTAAGGCCCAAAGCTGCTGGGATAGACTCCAGTCACCCACAACCTCTAACGGGACTAAGCGGTAGGGAATGAATGAATCAGAGTTAATGCTATGCTAGATTTTACTTTACTGGATTTACAGACATAGGGGTATCAGCAAAAGACTCAGAAAGTGCGAAATTGGAAAGTCTGGTATACTTATTTGCACCACTAGATGGAGCCATTGGTTTGCTACAAGGTCTATTAGAACATCTTACCGTTGGTGTGTCAGACTTTATATGCAACCATGTTTTTAATTTATACATTATTCCACAACTCTGCTATCAGTTATTATTACATAATGATTTTTATTAACTGTTTAGACTACATCTAGGTTATTAAGCGATAGTTAATTAAATTTAAATAAATATATTATATTATACCAACTTCAAGGGGGATAATATGTGGGTGTAATAAACTAGTGTAATAAAGTATATTGTGGCACAGTGTTTGTTGTTAGATTGTTGCACCTTTTTATCTTACTAACATCCTCAGAGCTGCTAAAGTTTCTAAAGTGACGTTCTTTTTCCAAGTTTTGTCGGACTTTTGAGGACAGCTTCATGACATTGACAGGACTCTGTAATTGTAAAGATTCTTACCATAAATTTACATTCCCTAATGGAAGATTTGACTGAACGCGATAGAAATAAGTTCAATGTGCCAACCTGCTGCCCTAACTTAATAAACAATGATTCATGGGTTAGGCTGTACCTCGCCGCCTTATTATAATGCAATATTCCTCACTCTGAGCTTAACGGCCAAATGGAAAAGGTGCCCAAAAAAAAAAAAAAAATAAGATAATTTTGCCTTTGATATAATATTGAACTAAAGTCAAAACACTCACTACTCGAGTAAGCACTTAAAAACACACGCAGCAGAGGTCACAGAGGGTAATAAAAGCTGGATACGGCTTTTCAATCAAACCACATCACGACTGACACTGGGCTCCTTCAGTTTCTTGTTTCCCGTAGCATCAGCACTGAAGCTATTGCATCTAAATGAGCACATTTTTGTAAGTTTAGTATTGCCTTTTACATCCACACTTGATGTGACATGAAATATCTTTGCCTGTAGTGTAAAATGACAAGACATCCCTCAATTTGAGACATCACAATCTCAGCAGCTGTCTTTCGGCTCACATTGCCTCGGCTCAACCTCCTTTTCCCCTTTCCTTTTAATCGTGAGACGCTTGATCCCTCGTCCAGCCTGGCTCCCGGATGTTATCACAGCAACAGTGGAGGTATCTCACATGCCTGAGCCGTGCACTGGCGACCTGGCACGCTAACAAGCCACGACCAGGTTCAGCTGGCACCGGAGTGTCCCGTCTAGCCTTTAACCGCTCTGTGCTACATTCACACTGACAGCCCGGGGGTAAAGGGCCACCAACAGACAACAGTGTGTGCAGGCACTGTATTTGTTTACTAGAGGCTGGGTCATGGCCATGGGGCGACCAGAGGAGAGTCTCAGCTGCCTCAGCTGACAGTCAGACGTACAGCACATGGGCAGATGACTGGCTGGTCCACTCGTCTTTAATGTGAAAAAGATTACAGTGCTATGATGCAACTAAGGAAACAGTGAGGGAATTCTTACTTTACATGCTTTTAATGTTCCTTTTAAAGTTATACAGCTGCAATATTTTGTAATCTTGTTTCATGTTCTTAAAAAGTGAGATAATGACTAGGATTTGAAATGCAAAGGAATAACAAAAAGAAATACCAAAATATTCCACTCATCATAGCAGCCAGGTTTTGGTGAAATTAGGTGCACAAATGCAATATGCAAAACTTTGGTCATTACAGCTGCCAGTCTCTAGTTGTTATCACTTGTTATAAAAAACAAAGATGAAAACATCAAACTTAGGAATTGCATTTCTAAAACTTAAAACAAAAAGTTAAAGCTAGTTCTGCTTACAGACCATTTTTTATAATTTGTATTGTTTATGGCTAAATGAGAATAAACAAATGATACCTACTCTAGCTTTAAACTGTCAAAGAAGCCTACAGTCATGACCCTCTGCGAGCCTACTGATTAAAACAGCAGCGTGAATGTGAATGACTCTAACCTGTCGCTTGTGCATAAAACACAGTCAAAGTCGAGTCTGTAGCAGGCTTTTACTGGACAAATTCATATGTTAGTCTTTTGTATAAGTCCATGTGCTGGTTATCTCTGAGGCCCTTATATGCTTCGAGCAACGCTGCAGAACTGAAAATCGTTTTAATACAGGAGCTTTCTAGACCTATGACCTCTTCTTTGCTCAGAAACTTGGTTCTAGAAAATTATTTTTGAATGAATAGTTTGTGCCTAAGTTGGTAAAAAAAAAAGATACAACAGATTTTTGATCAGACCAGTGAAGATAAAGAAAAAATCATTTGTCACAGCAGTTTGAAAACAAAAAAACTAAAATGTGCATGCACTAAAAGTTAAAGCATGGAGGGGTGAGCACTCACAAATATACAAGAATACAATCGTCTCTCTCACCCTGTTTCCTGTAAGCAGGGTGAGGGTCCTGTAAGACTGTGAACTATCTATAAAAGGTAAAAAATAAATAAATAAAAATAGTTAAAACATGTCTCATTATAAAAATGTCATGTATCAAATGTTAAAAAAAAGTCAATCAGTTTAAAATTGATACACATTACTACAATTATTCACTAGTGGCCAACTGTGGTACTGCAAAAGCAAAACACAATACAATCCAGAAAGCCAATTTAAAAATACACATGGGTGTCAATCTTAAACTTTTTTGTCAAAGATTCACAAAACAGTATTGTGTCTACCATGAGTAAAAACTTTGGTCTATTTCAAAAGATGGATGAAAGAAACACTTTGAAACACACATTTACTCATTTTGTGCATGAAATGCATGTTCTCTCTTTCACACAGACTTGAAGCTCACCTTTGGTCGAAGTCAATCCTGATTTGTCCTGATTTAATAAGAAACTGGCAAGCGTCTCAACTGGGCAATGTTGTTCTGTCTGTTTATACCTGCATCCCTTCATGTTCAGCACTTTCTATTATCGGAGCTGTTTTTTAATCAGCTGTCTGCACGGGTTCCACATTTAGACAGGCGGTGTGTAGAAGTCTGGCAGCTCATTATGATTTGACTTTATGAAAAAGAAAAAAAATTATCTCTTTGAAAGGCTTCAGGAAAATGGGCTCTTTTGTTGAGGTGTTTATTAAATCCATTGCCACCTTGTGTCATTACCTTGTGGAGGATAAACAAAACTGAAAATGGGAGAGACGTGACACACACACACACACACATATATATATATATATATAACAGTAAGTGTGTGACAGTCGCTAGGGCTGCCCAGGAAATTCCCCATATCTGTTTAATTACAGCTGATTAATCACTTTATTAGCATGATGTGCCCTTAAGTCACATCAGGTCGACTTAGGAGCACATTTATGACTTTGCAATATTAATAGCGCACGGGTAACATGCTGAGGAATGTTATCTGAAATGACACTTAATAAAAAGGCAACAATTATTTTCATTAGCATTAGTTCAACACAGATTTCTTTGACACATACAAGCTCAATAAACACACACTTTGTGTATATGATAAGCAGTCTCTAATCAGTTTTGCCTTACCTGGAACCGTGCCATTCTAGACCCATGCCATGTGCTTTAAATCCTCGCTAAAGCTGAGCAGGTAAACACCACAGATCACAGATGCTGTCTCAGAATTCCCCCCAAAGCGCACGTACCATAAGCGAGAGTGTGATTATCCAGGGTCGTCGGTCGTGAAGAAGTGGGCAGCTACTCCTGGGTAAAGTGCCGGTGTGTGTGTGAGAGAGAGTCTGCCGGTGCCGCGGACACAGCCGCCCAGACTCCTCCTCCTCCCTCCCTCTCCTCCTCCTCACCGTCTGTCTGAGGTCCACCGCCGTTCACCACCGCCGGTCCCTCTCTATCTCTCTCCCCAGTTCTGTCGCTCCACTCTCAGTCAGACTCCCTCCCCTCTCTTCAGACTCAAATGCAACTCCAGAAGCTTCATGTGTGTTTACTTTACAGTAATGATGTCAAGAGCGTACAGTGGGTTACACTAATGACAGGAGATAAAGTTGCAGTTTAGAGCTTGAATGTGCATTCTTCATCATTACAAAGAATAGCTGGAAATTTCCTCCTAAGAGCTGTAAAACTAAAATCTGCATTAAAAAAATTGGATATTCTGATGTAAGAAGAGATTAAACTTACATTTTCAGAAATTTGAAAATTCTGTGAAAACCTTTGCCCTAATTTTAGACTAAGTAAAATATTTTTTTATGTACTTATGTGATTAACCTCTGCGGTACCTTGACAGCCCAACAGGAGGCCCCAGACCCCAGTTTGGGAACCACTAGTCTGAAGTCTTTTGGGGGTGCGTGCAACCAGGAGCGCTAAATCTAGCAACTGCTTTGGCTAACATGGTGCCCACGCTCACTTTATTATTTCGGCAAATAATGCTGATTTGTTTATAAATACCTCCTGACAGCCCCCAGTTGCATAAATGTAATAATGTACAGTCTATGTCTATATGCGTCAGTAACAAGAACACTTTGGGCCTGTGTGTTAGCTGTGGCAGGACATTGGCCTATATCTTGAGGCTTAAAGGAAAATTGCAGTTCTTCAAAATTGGCCACTGGGGAAGTTAATGTAATACATTTAGAATAAATAATAAACCTATGATGCCTGTAATCTTCAGGCTACACACAACAATTGAAAAAATGGTTTTGAAATTGTAAATGTTATTTTTACAGATTTTTTAATAAGGCCCATAAGAAATAAAACAGCAAAAAACACTTCTAAAACCTCCTATTCTGATCTCGTTTCATAGGTGGTGGTTAGCCTAATGATGGATGGGAGTACATTTTTTTGTGTCGCCAAAAATGTAACTGACGGTGTTACCTCAAGTGCTTTGTGTTGTAAATAATAGCTCTGGCGGAGCTAATGACTTTAATAATCATCCGCCGAGAGTTTTTAGTGCTTCGCTCACAATGGCTTTGCGGGAGTGGGTGTTCAAATTCAAAAGATAAATGTTCCCCCGTTTTGAAATCAAACCCTTCATTTGTTTGCAGAAAGGGAGAACAATTTGCATTTGAGAAATTTTCCCAGGCTGACCCTCCCCTCACTAAACTCCTGATTTATGCACTCACTCCTGTTGATTGACTTTTAACTGAGTTGGACTGACTGGGTTAGCAGCCCCGCGGCCGTCCTACACTTTCAAACATTCATCAAACACAACAGACGCAGGAAAACCCAAAAAATAACAGACCTTGATATTTCTGAAAAGCCCAAGTAAGACTTAAACAAAGGACAATTAGGAGAAGCTGGATCCCCACACAGTCTTGTAAAGTGTATTTCTCCATCCGTGAATAGAATATCAGCTCATTTCCTGGGTCATCTGCTGCTCAGATAATTGGGGGGAGGTCTAACAGCAGCGCGAACATATCCAACTTCTACATCGTCCAGAAGAGCTTCAAAAGCAAAGTGCCATTTTGAACACTTACAGGGCCATTTAGGCAATTGTACAATTACGCTTTGCACTTGACATGCTTGCACCTCTTTCTTTGTTGCTGTAACAAACGCACGCTAGGATTGGATTGGTATTTACAGCAATAAAATAGTCTCTGACACTGAGGCGCAACCATGACCCATCTTTATTTTAAGCTGTAGCAGTGCTTAAATGACTCGTTAGTGTTGAAGGTGTGGCGATAAAAAAAAGTCTTCTAGTGTGACGTCTCTTGTGCTGCCAAGTGTGCAGTTAATCATCGTTTAAATTGCTCTTTGGGCTTTTTATAATTAAACAAGAAGCTAGCCTCTTTACTTTTTCCATTTGGAAATTTCATTATAACATAACTTCTTTTTCTTTGTCCCTAAATTGGAGCGTTATAATAAAAGCAGTTTTATTACTATCCACATTACTGTTAATGTAATGACTTCTGACCAAAAGCATTAGTTATTTTCTCCTCCTGCGCAAAGCTATTGTTGGTTTGAACTTGAGCCACGCACAATCTTTTGAAGTTGGACACAAGCAAAGTCACAAGAGAAGGACGTCTTGCAAAAATGGAAATTCCCCACCCCTTTTATTAACAAGCCAATATATTCAATTGACAGTTACATTGCACAATAGCACAACCCTTAAGAAATGATTGGTATTGTTCTTTTAATTAAAGCACAAAATGTCTGACTACCTCCAAATGTTGAATAGGAATATGTCAATTCCAAATGGGCAATGATCATGCACAAGGATCTTCAACTTTACACACTTTTTACCTGTTGCTTTATCATTTGCTGCTATGATCTCGGGTCAAAAAGGATGTTTTATTTGTTCTGTTGCTGCAAACACAGATAAAAATGGCATCATGGCAGCACGGTGTGTGCTTCTCTACAGAGATCAGATCGTTCCCAGAGGTTCTAACAAGGTTAAAATGTGCCCTCTTCTGGACACTATAGTGACTTATTACACTGTTAGAAATACAGTTTACTTCATTCAAATAGCATTTCGTCCCTAAAGAGGAAGTTCAGGACACTACTAAAAGCCTCTGTAGGCTGCTGAGGTGTTGAACGAGCTCTTGTCCTGCAGCGCATGTCTTTCGGGAGTTAAGGTAATATTCTAAAGAGACAATTGTAACCTATCTTTGCAACACATTGACTTTTTGGGATACATGCAGGCTTGGGAAGAGACAGATTATATCTAATGGGATCATGTAACCCAAAACCAACAAAAATAATGACACAAAAAGGTATAGGGGAAGATATGGATTAGTACAGGCTGGTTTTCTGACTAAACATATTTTCAGTTATGGTTAAAAAAAAAAAAAAACAAGACAGTAGCTTGCATTGGGGTTAAACAAAGATAAACAGGAATAATAAATCTTTACGGGCCCTTTATGTCTAACATCCTTAGTGCTATGAATATCAGACCTTTAATTATGGACTACTTCGCAAATAAATGTATAAAGAACAATATCAAACCTATACACATGTGAAGATATAAAAGGAGTTCAACTAAAGCAACCAGAAGTAGTTGTTGGTTTTTTTCTGATTGTAGTTGGATTAGTAAAGATACCAACATTGTGATTCTCTTTGGATGCATTGTTCTGACTTGGGGAGCATCTATTCCCTGTTAACTGTGCACTAAAAGAATAAGACCATAACACGACGCTAAGAGCATTATGTTTCCTCTCACATATGGAATAAATCCACCGGCTTATGAGTTTTCTTGTGTCAAGGGTAAGTTAAAAAAAACACCTCATGCCCAAGTAAATCACCGGCAAATGTACCAATGTTACAGCAAGGATTTGAATAAAAGGCAGGGCAACTATCATATTGAATGGATATTAAGACAAAAAAGATTGCAGGCAGGAATATTTCATGTAATTGCATTCGGGTGAAGTATTATCCAATCTCCGACCTGGTTTACAGGAAGCATTTTGGGTGAAATCTTAAGCTTTATGAGATTCATTAAATATTTTTTTTTCCTGTGGCACAGTCCCGTTATATTAAACACATGGAAAGAATATTGAGTAAGTTTGCATTTATCCGCTTTAGAGATACCACAAGAGCAAGCGGCACGGACATTTTTCACCTGACAGTGGCAAAGGCCAGGGGCCATTCTTCTGCGATGGGAATAAAGCGATCCGTCATGTAAAACTAGTTCTGTCAAGCGTCGCCTTATCTATTCAACATTTGAGTCGGCTGAGGGTATAATACGCCGACTGGTCTGAGGCGGGCAGACAGTGCGGTTGCAGAAGTCTTCCAGATGAGAGGTTAGTGGGCGTCAGAGAGCCTGTTGTTGCTGGGTGTTTACAAGGAGAAAGAAGGTTACGTTCACACTTATTCTCACCTGGGAGCGGACAACAGTTTTGTTCCACTGGCCTCTGAGCCAAGGGGGGGTCAGTGCTGCTGCAGGGGTTTTAGACAATGTTATGGAGGACACAGCTTTTACTGCTTTGAAAAAAAGACTGAAATAACTTTAACAAGCCAAATGATAAACCAATCTGTATTTGGGAAGTAATGATTGGATATTTTGAATGTTGCTGTATTGTGTACAGACCTTGTAATTACAATTAACTCTATTGGCCGTCTATCGTTAAAATGTCATCATATTTAAACTCAGGATGTCTAAATCTCAATATAAAGTGTCAGCAAGGTTACAGTAAAGAGCCATACATTGACAAGTCTGAGAGCTTTGAAGAATAGAGGCAAAGAGGAGGAGTTGTTTTGCAGTGTTTTGGTCCTTTCTGCTTCAGGTTGCTACACCTCAGAGACTTTAATAGCACAGAGTTTCCTGGAAGTTACCATGGATCACGCTGTCCCATAGTGAATTGTAGTCTGGTGTTATGCTAAAAAAAAAAAGCTGACTAAACCCCAGTGGACGCTCTGATCTGATAAATTCAAAGAAGCAAGACTTGAGGGAAATGCATAAGACTGGCAAAAGACGTGACAGAAAACCAGCCCTAAGGAAGTGGGATGATTCATCAGGGAATGCTTTGGACCGTGCTGCCCGGAAGCATCTTTATCACAGTATTTTTTAGAATGTGCATCCTTGCAAATGCATTTTAATTTGAAAACACATACCTTTAAGAGTGTTCAGACTACTCTGGCACTTACT
This sequence comes from Neodontobutis hainanensis, assembly GCA_024349245.1. Lineage (NCBI taxonomy): Eukaryota > Metazoa > Chordata > Actinopteri > Gobiiformes > Odontobutidae > Neodontobutis > Neodontobutis hainanensis. The sequence goes on along the minus strand of JALDNG010000001.1, from coordinate 621,170 downwards.
GAACACACAACTGAGATTTTTCAATAATGTTGCAAACCCAGTTATAGATCCAAATTTCTGTAGCTGTATTGTAGTAGACACGACTTTAGCTGCAGATGCTGTTTTTTGCTGTCTCATTTGTTCTTTTGGAAGAAAATCATTGAAAACCAGTTACACTATGTGGGCAGAGATTATTTGTTCCTGTTTTTGCCTTCATTTTGAAAAAAATGAAAACTTTGCAAAAGCTGAAGCAATTCCGTGTGGTTTCTGTCATTTATAAAAAAAAAATTAACCTGAACAAAATTGACAATACTGAATGAACTTAACATTTGAGTTGCTTTGAAGCCCTAAAACAAGAGCACTTAACACATGAACAATACATCTGATCAGAAAACTATTGGAACTGCAAGTAACGGGAGACTCTACTGAACGCGTGGATAATCAAATTTATGAAAATTGAACAAAGCATGTAGAAGAAACAACAAGTTAAAAATTTGTAAGATTTGTGGATTTAAGGGACAAAAGTTGGAACAGCTGCAGAATAAGTGGGGAACTTGATGATGGAACTGCTCAGGATTCAAAATTTGTCAATTACAGAGCTTTGAAAGTTACATTTTCTGAAAGAGCACACATTTCTCTACATTTTTAATATATAACGTGTGTGATTGCGTAAAATTACTTAAAGTGAAAAAGAGCTTAAAGTTGTAAACACTACTGAAACTGACGCATAGCAACCATAACAACCTATTGTAAAGTTGAAAAAACATAAACTGTGGTTTCTCAAAAATGGTTGAAGGTATGAGAAAAAGTTGAAAATATACTTTCATCATGCATTGTTGAACATTTAAACAATGCTGATATGTTAAAAACGTGCTTAAGCAAAATGCGGCATTTGCTAAAAAATTACCGGAGTCCCATAAGAAATGAATGAGCAAAAAATGACATAAAATCATTGCTATCCTCAAAATGATAAATTGTATGAATACCAAAAGTAACAGCTCTGCCTTTTCAATATTTAGACACATTTTAAAGTTTGAACAGTTGAAATCGGACGACCGCTGAAAAGTTAAATGCAGAATAATCTGAAAAATAAAACCATTTGTTTTCTGTTGAACAATTACACCTATACTTATAGTGTGCAGTTATCTATACATAGGTAACTTCCATATGCTTTCACATAACAATGGTAATGTAAAGACTTACATTTCTGTCCCGACACATGGTGCTCAAAATTCTCAACCCTCACCCACGAGCTCTCGGGAGACGTCGGTAAAACCAGCTCTGAATATGAATTCTCTGTAGGTTAATTACTATGTGTGGCTCCTTTCATTTTACATAGTAATTGTCGACATGCAAATATAGATTAGTGCTGGTTCGAATAAGACTTTAAACCCTTTATTTGGAACAGAGAACAATTTCCCACCGCTGTGACACATCCATGGGCCATTCAGATGATTTATAGCTCAATCAGGGATCTACTGTGACTAAAATAATTTCGGATTGCGGCCCTTTTCTTAATAAAGTCATATGAGACAAAGAGGGAGATGGAGGGAAACTGAACTTTAATGATCCCAAAGGGAGAAAGAGGTTTAAAACCAGTGGAATTAGCTGTTAAAAAGATTTCAGCTTAGCATGAAAGAATATGAAGGAGTGACACTATCTATAGCTCTCCTGAGATGGACTACTGTAATACTCAGAGTGAGACAAGCTTAAAAAATAAATAGAGGTAAAAATAAAGAGTAATAATAACCAGAGGGCAGTTGATCTCATCTCCAGCACTGCCTAGAGCTTGTGTTCCTGGTTAGCCCTCAAGCGAAGTGGTGAGTTTAAGGTGACTCTATGGACACAGCAATCCCAGGGTTTAAACATGTTATACCACTGACAGCCACTAGGGGTTGGCTCCACAAAAAACAGATTCTACATGGTGTTAGTTTTAAACAGTCTATGAAAACAGTCTATGGATAAAATATCAACTTCTAACTCCAGACCAATAGCTTTATGGATTCTGTGTTGTGTTACTGCTCGCCTGAAGTCTTTTTCCCTGGCTCCGGTCTAATTATCCCTCAGCGGACAAGAGAGGATCATCATTCTGTGCCTGTTGTGCTTGCTTTTGCCAGTTTTTACACTTGCCAAACCTGAAGGAAGCCAAACAAACACCTCCAACACGGCACATGGCGTCCCATTGGCTCCCGAACATATGCCTTTATTTACAGCGATCACAGGCGTCACTATAGCATGGACATGAGTCAGCCAGCACCAGCAGCTACTTTCTTCCCAAAGCCACTGTTTTGTGTGTGTGTGTGTGCTCTCACTTCCACACTCTCCACCCGAAAGGCACAACCATTTTGCAGGTCATTAAAATTATTTATTACAATTTTCAATATTCTCTTAATTAAAATTCACTTATCGCAGTCGGGGACTTGAGAGCAGGGCCATTAAGGAGACTGCTCCCCTGACTGTTGTGTACGTATAGGAAAAAGAATGTGTTTGCTCGAGCGCCTGGGTGTGACTGAGGCTCCAGCTTTTCTTGGAGATTTTAATGGTGTTCTATGGACGGTCACGGCTCTGGCTGTATCTTGTGAGTTTGGAAAGAGCACTTTTAATAATTTAATAAAAACACAAGACATGTCTGTGACAGCGCTTAATCTTATCCTTTGCCCTTTCGGAGAATTGTATTGATTCATTCATCATTCACAGTAGTGCACAACCGCGGAAAGGTTAGCATTCCTGTGTCACAGTGGGAAGGTTGTGGGGTCAATCCTTGCCTTTCTTCCTCGTGTTACCATAGGTTCTTTTAAGTACTTTGCACTGCCCAAAGACACACATGTACTGTAAGTAAATTGGAGAGAGCCCATGGGGAAAAACTGGTCCCTAACATTAAAATAACTACAATAACTTTTTTTTTTTGGTCACCATTCTTCACATATGCATATTTAAACAAACATCTCTGAGAGTGGATTTCTTTAATACACTGATGCAATAGTCAAGTGACATATTCAAAAACTTCAACTCACATTAATTAATAAAACTGACTAACTCTTTTCTTTTCTATCTGTATTCTGTCCACTACTTTTCATAATGCTTTGTGGGAAACTTAGATTGGAGATTTGAACTAGACAGTCGTAATATGGTAAAGTGGCGTTAGCCCTTTAATTAGTCCACATTATTAATTAGTTTAATTAGTCTTTAATTAGGCCTAATTATTCAGCTAAGTTAAAAAAACGAAGCAGTTTATGCCAAATAAGTAAATGTATTATTGTTAAACACTGTAAACGCACAGTTTGAACATCAACACTGCACTTACATACAGGTAAATTAAAAACAATATATTAAATTAAAATGTATTAAACATAAAAGTTTAATAAAAACTGTACTGTACTTTAAATTTTTTAAATAAAATTAAATATGATGCGTGTCATCTCTTTGGCTAAAGGTAGACACAGTTGTTCCCCAATTGTGTGCGGCTTACCGGCTTTGGCGGTCCGGAGGCTGGCACGATATGAAGTTTCCTGGTTTGATTATGGGTGTACCATAGGATTGAATGGTGGACTTTGAATGCTTCAGTTCATCACGTTTTTGTAAAAAAAAAAAAAAAAACACTGGTTTGTCCTTAAGTGCCGTGTGTTTGGTTATTAGATGTCGTTTGAGCTGCGATGGTTTCATACATTCATTGCTAAGAACTTTGCCACATAACACACACTGCAGCCTAGGCTCGTCCTCTCTCCTTCTACAAATAAATCCAAATTTGATGTAGTTCGAGTCATCATTTCTCACTGTTTTTTACCGTTTGCTGCAGATGCTCCGGTGACATCGCTGGCGCTATCAAAGCCACTGTTGACACTTGTGCTAGGTTCACTTTAGTCCTCTTCAGTTCTTGTGCTGGACGCTTTTTCCTCCTGATCCACACTTCTCTTACCAGATTGAAGCCACGATAGCAATTTTGTTGAACTTTTCATAATTTATTTACCTACACCTTTTCCCATCACAGCCAATTCATATTTAATTCAGCGATTCCTCTGCGTACCACTAGTGGGAGCCACACTTTGAGAATCGATGCAGTAGGTGACAATAAGCAGAAGTAATGTTTAGATTTGCTTAAGTAATTCATTTGTACCAGTAGAAACTTATAAAAACTTTGCAGTGTTAAACTCGTAATTTGTTCTAAAAACTGAAACCACAGACATTATTATCCTTTATTTGGGTTCACTGACTTTTTAAAAGTCTACAGTTTCTACATTCTCCTGTATTTTTTTTTTCCACCAACACTCCATGTGGACAGAGCACTAAGCAGCTGGGATAGGCTCCGGACCTGCAGCCCTTACAGGATATGAATGAATGAATACACCCATAAGTTGTGATATAAATTATTAATTAAGGTGAGTCTGGGTTTGTTTTTAATTTTAATTGTATTATGGATACCAATTGTAAAAATGTTAAATAATAATGCAGATATTTTAAAAGAGGAGTCGTGTTATCAGGCTTGACAGTGCAGATGCAAATAAAGACACTCCTAAACAGTCGGATGGAACATTTTATCTTTTAATGTGCCATTGATTGTTAACTCATTTGTGGGATGTGTAATTATATTATGGAAGCACTTTTCTTAGGCATTTTTAATAATCTGTTGCCTGCACTGTGTTCATTTGAGAGTACACTGACTCACTAACAAACCGGTGAGCTGCGGCTTTTATTAAAACGACAGGGTAGCACGAGATAAGCTGCGGGAATCGTGGAACCGTATTTTTAAAAAAATTAATAAAATTAACACTGAAACTATTTGATCAGTCTGTCCACTCATTTGCAGCATCAGTGTCGAGGCACCGATGCTGTGTCAGAAGCACTTAGCTCAGTCTAAAAAACCACCGGCGTAAACAGAGGTTGTGGTGAACAAAAGGACGCCGCGGGCAAACGCTCAGCTGCAATTTTAATCATAGAAGCAGTAAAATGGGGCCTTGTTCGACGCAATGACTCGGCACTCGGAGGTGATACAGTCTTCCTCGCTGACACTTCCCATGGCTCGCGGGCCGTGTGTGTGTGTGTGTGTGTGTGTGTGTCTGTGTGTGTGTGTGTAAACCATGTGTCAACTCCAGCTGCTTTCACACTCACTGGGAGGAGAGCCTAGGTTGCCAAATACCTCAATGTTACAGTTGCTATGGCGCCCGCATTGTTTGGAGATAAATGCACGCACAATTCCCGCAGAGACGGATCCCGCGCAGGGAGGGGCCATTAACGTAACGACGGCTGCTGAAATGATACCGACCACAGATGCACATTAATAAGCGTGCGCAGGCCGGGATGCTGGTATGTTGTAATTACCAGCTCTTTACTCCTGGCAGCATGATAAACAGTTGGAACATTTGGTCTCTAAATGTGGCATTGTGTGTTAAATACTGAGCTCATACCTTACAAGGCCCTAGAATCAAAGATGGCCGCTGTTTGTTTTAAATGGAGTGGATTGGTGCATATTTCACTCTGATTTTTACCAGTGTACGTTCATGGTGTCACGTTAGAACACAAAAGTCTCTAAACAACCTGTGCGCTTTACTTTTATAACCCTTACCCACAGTGAAACTATCTTGCAGCTTATTTAACTGTTGTTTATTTATAACAAGTGGCAAGCCGAGCAATTAACCTGAGATTAATATCACGGCCTGGAGACAGAGAAATCAGTCATTGGTGGATTGTTTTTTTCTGTTTATCATTTGGGGAAAAAAACACAACGCCACTGGTCTTTATCAGAGCAATCAGTGGAACTATTATAACACCAGCAGCTTCTTCCTCTTTTATTTAATTAGAACGCACCAGTGTGGATACAATTTTACTACATTCATTCTTCTGCTGATATTGTTTGGTTTTCTTGTCTGCGTCTTTGCTTATGATATCCTATATTCAATAAATATTACAAATGAAGCTGCTGCTCTAATTGCATTGAAGGGCATTCTGTCAGAAAAGGCAAAGCATTCAAATCCTTTCCTTATTGTTTTTGATCAAAGACAGCACGTACCAAAGTGCTTTTAAATTATTCCACAAAAAAAAAAAAAGCATAATAGAGTTGAAGGACCTGGGGGCTAATTAAACCGTTCCATCTTACTTTGAGGAACGCTCGGAAATGTTGCGCATGCTGTGGTCAATCCGGCTTGGAGATTTGTGACATGAGAGGAAAGACCTAATTAATGAATGATTCAGAGCTCATGGGCGTTATAAACAGTGGAAGCTCACCTCTCCCACAGATGAGGGCATGACAAAGACAGATCTAAAATTACACTGATAAAGCTCAATAACGTGTCTCTCAACAAAGGCACAAGACCATAATACATCGCAAAGTATTTCCAAAGTTGTGGGAAATGGTGTTAAGTCGACTTGACATCACATAGTATTAAGAGAAGAAAAGGTTGTTTATATGGGGTTATCGCTGCAGTTGGTTCCCACAGCCCACCCGTCTGATTTTGAGGCGTGGAGCAGCCCCAGTGGAAGATAATCTATTTACTAATTATAATCGCAAGCCGCCGCTCCTCTGAGCTCTGGGGCTGTTACCCAGAGGCCGGGGGGCAGAATTAGAGCCTGAAGACTCACATTCATATCTGCACACATGAGGGCTGTCGCTGATTAGACCCGCCCCCAGGATGTGAACAGCAATTAACTGCAATCAAAGCGCGGCCCCCTCTCCTCCCCCGGCCCTCCCACCATCTCTCCATGTGTCGACCATTGCCCTTCTGCATTAATTGTTTTTCTTGATTATCCAACTTTTTTTTTTTTTTAGTGTTTTAGGTTTTTTTTTTAGGGTTTCACTTTTTCTATATGGACCCTGCCGGAATGTTATCGTGCTACAGCAGGATCCCTGGACTCTTTATGTAATGATGAGAGGAAGTGAGGCGGCTAACATTTAGTGATAACACTAAAGCTAAAAGACGGCAGCGAGGATAAATATGGAGCGAGTGGCGGGAAAAGAAGAAGGACCGCGTGAAAGAGTTTAGTGGCTCTATCTACAAAACCAAGACCCCAAAAGATCTGTAGTAACAATAAACACATGTTGAAAGCAGTGCAAGCGGTGGCTGGTAACATTACGCTAAAGCTAAAGCAGTTTTCAAAAAGTCAGCATAAAAAAAACATTACATGTCACTTTAACTAAAAAAGCTGATTTACAGTATTAATCCTTGTAGATTTTTTCTCCAAGCACTGTCTTACATGTGGTTACTGTTTGCAAACAGGTGCCTAAGTCACACCCCTGTTTAATCAGCAAATAGCAAATTGTTATAAGAATGATCTGTAATAAAACAAGGCCTTAAGACGTCACGTAGTCTTTCGTCGGCCCGTGATGTCAAGATTTGGCCAATCCCATGCTCGCTTACAAGAAGGTCTCCTCGGATTGGCTGTCAACACTGAATTAATGGCTGCGAGAAACCCCCACCAGGAAAGTGTTTTTTTCTGGCACTGGATAAGTTTGCTTACACAAAGGGGCGCCAAGAAGAAGAAAAAAAAAAACAACCAGAGAAACAGGGACGCAAAGGGAAATGGGGATAACATTTAAAATGCAGTCACAAGATGTTTACCGAGGTGGAGATAATTACAGGATAGCAGCGGTCTAACACACTCAGAGCTTTAAGGTGCGCTGGAAAATCAATTATAGGCTACCAATAATCACATTAGAGATCCAACGGGCGGTTGTCCCTCAACCGGAAGATTGGTGGTTCAATTCCCGCTCTCCACACAGTTCATACTGTCGTTGTGTCCTTAGGCAAGACACTTAACCCACTTCGCCTCCACTACACTGTAGGATAAAATACTGTAAACCAGCGTATATTTGTCTGGAAGCTTGTCATATTGTATATGGGTAATATCTGCACTAGTTAATGTGGTTTTTATTTTGTAATTTAGCTTGAGCTGTATGTAATGTATAATTGGTCATTTTTAATATGGAATGATTAACATGCAGATACTTAAACCAATCACAGTAATAAGCAGTCTGTGTGAAGCGCTACCTCTGAATGTGAAGTTTAATTTAACCTTCTGACAGTATCAGGCGCCCACCCCTCCTACAGATCTCCCACAGACCCTTACAGCGCATACATCCTAACTGCACCAGCTTCCTGACCTTCACCACTGTTTTATGTTTTTTCCCATTTCTGCGTCAGAAATCTCTCATCCATCTGCTCCCACCGTCCCCGTGGAGCCCGAGACCCCAATGCTTTGCTGTGCGCTCTTTCCACTTTCACCTCTCCTTCATCCAATCACCCACGGATCTGCCTTCACAACCTCTTTGACCTTTGCCCTTTTTGGATGTTTCTCTCAATTCTGCCCCCGATCATCCATTCAACCTTTCCCCTGAACTGTTCCCATCTGCCCTGCGGCCATCTGTCTGTATTTCACCCATTTTATTTTTCATCTGAAAACCCCTTCTCCTTTTTCTTCTTTGGTTTTCATCAAGATACATTTTCAAGGCATGTTGCAGACAAAGGTTTGGAAACAAGAAAGAAACTGGAGAATAAATTCAATATGAAAGAGAAAGAGTGTTGCTGTGCTTTGAGGACGAGGCAGGTGATGGGAAGGAAGGAAGGAAAATCAATAGGGTGACAGACCGCAGTGGGAGGAATAAAGTCGAAATGAGGCAAAAGTGACAGAACAAAAGCATATTAAAAGTTATGGGTAATGGTAATATACTGTATCTGCTGAGTCACAAGCATTTACACACATCGAATTGTTAGGTTAGGTTCCAAGTGCTGTTTCTAGGCAACATTTTAAGATCACACACAAAAAAAACTCACTGTTTTGAGATTGAAGTTGAGACATCTACTGATGACATTACAGTATACATTTCCACACCTCAAACCCCTCCTTTCTACTGCCTGTGAGCACCTACGGTAGCCCTGCAGGGTCCACACTGTTGTCTTAGGAATTTTTTAACATTTTCATTTCATGCAAGATTTTGTGTCCAAAAAGAAAAGTGTGCTTCTCCTCCAGTAGTGCTCAGTTTGTCCACTTTGGGCACCTGTAGGATTAAGAACAAGTAATGCTCCTTCCACTGGATTTAATGGAGAAGAACGCTGTATATTATTCCAGCCTTCAAGCTAAACTGTCAGGACTATTCTAGTCACAATTTTATATTTATTCTTAAACGTTACAGCAGCAGCATGTTTTCATTCTCCGAATATTATCAGAATCTGTTTACGTCCAGTGTGGAGTTCAAATATTTTACACACTTCTCTTCTTTTATCAGTATAAAATAAGAAGCAGTGTGATTAAAACAGATTGTGACACATTGAACTCATATGGTTCATTACAATCAAATATGGATGACATCTATGTTCCTAACCTTAGCACTTTCCTATAGTCTTATCTACACGTTCACACTCAAAATATTCTGCTTGGTGTTATTTGAATTCTAGGGACAATATTGAAGCGGTTTGCAGTCAAACACTGAAGGATGCACTGGGAAAAAAGGAAACGAAGAAGCAGAGCAGATAGAGGTGATATCAGTCTTTGAAATTAAAGTCGTGGCTCTTTTTCTGCATCTCACCATCTCACGCCGTTTCATATCATGGAGGTTATTATTTCCAGTACACAGTCAGGTGTGATGGGACTTTTTCTGCTTACTACTCTCACATTTTAATCCTTGGATATGCTACACTTTTATAAACAAGGTCAGACCCAGGCTAAAGATAATTGGTCACATGTTTATACATCTAATTACATTCTAGTCATGTAAATCTTCATAGAACCTAGTGGAAGGAGACGTTTTATTCCCATTACTTCTTGTTTCTAGTTCTTGTTTCTTGCCCAGAGAGGACAAACTGAGCACTGCTGGAGGAGAAGCACACTTGTGTTTCCGTTTAAGCACACAGTCTTGTCTGAGGGTTTAGGACCTTGATTGACTTAAGGGAAATCTCCATCAGACCTATTTGCACTCGGCTTGTTCATTTACAACAGCATGTCCCCAAAGGGCTACCATAGCTGTTCAAATGCTTCAAGTGGAGTGTGATGTGTGGAATTGAAATCTGCTTTTTTGCCACCATATACACCCAACCTCTTTGTGTTAACAATTTTATAACATTAGCCCAATTTATTGTTTTGTTTGAATCAAAATATTGGCCATTATTATATTCTTATCAGCTAAAAGTTTCTTAGAGTGCAACTTTTCAAACGTTTATCTTTCAAGTCACATCTACAGGAAGAGAACCTATTATCTGATTCTGCCACTTTGTCTTTACATGTTTGAAAGGGAACTAAACCTATTGATCTGCACTTTGGTGAGTTGAAAAGCCGGACTAATCCAAACGTGGCAAGCATTCAGGCCCCGAACCCAGTACAAGTCGAAATTAAAGCCGCGAGCGGCGATAAAGACCCTCGCCTCCCTTGCGACCGCGGAGGCACATATACTCGGAGGACTGCATTTCGTGCTTTAAAGCGTAAACTTCACAGTAATGTCGAATAACCGGCCCTGTTCCTCTGCTTGACTCTTCTTCTGGCTGGAGCCTGCTTCATCACCTTGGGCCTGTGCTACTGCTGGGGCCTGTTACACCACCTTGTAATTTAGAGTTAAAAGGTCTCCACAATCCCTAGTTTTCCTGTGATCTGTCTTAACTTTTGAAAATAAAAGATTTTTCTTGGGCTGAGGCGAGGAAAACAAAGTACTGACTGGAGATTTGAGATGACTAAGAAATGCAAAATGGCCGCCTTCCCGTGTGTGATAGGGTGTGGTCACATTTGGCTTTTTTGTTCATAAGCACATGCTGGATGTGTGTACCAAGTTTCATTTGCCTACGACAAACTAAAATTTTCCCATCCCATTGACCTTTTCCACATATTTGGGGCGTTGCTATGGCAACACAGTTATAGATAGGGGGTGGTTGTCATTGGCTTTTATGTTCGTCATGACATAAGAGATGTGTGTACCAAATTTCATGTCTTTATGACAAACTAAATTCTTGGCTCCCATTATAAGTTTGTAGGGGGCGCTGGAGGGCCATTTCTAAAGATAATCATTTTATTTCCATATCTTTGTGTTCAGGTTATGAATGTGCACAAATGCCTTTTGCGTCGAACTCGTTTCGAGAAACCGTTTGAGAGTTAAGAGATATTTTATCTGAACAAAAATGGCCACCTCGTTACGGGCTTGCCACACCCACACCTAATAAAAAAAATACAAATAAATTGATAATTTTTGTTGGCACTGGTGTCTAGATAATACTCACCAAATTTGGGTGCTTTTAGATGAAAACACGATGAGTTGAATCTTTTTGCGCGAGGTGCGATTTAGGTGGTTGCGACTTTCACCCCACATGGCGGACTTCCTGTTGAGTTTAGGCTGTGGCTGTCATAGACTTTTCTGTTTGCCCTAAAGTTTACTATGGATGTACCAAGTTTTATTTTTGTACATTAAAAAAAAATTACTTTCACTTTCCATAAGCATATTGTATTTTGACTTTTCTAGGGTCGCTACTGAGTCATTTTTCATATTTTTCCTGCGGACTTCATTTTAATACATTTTTACCGGGCTTGAATTTTGGGCAAAGTTTCCTGAGTTTCTCTGTTTTGTTAAAAAGAGAAGTGTATTTTTAGGCAATTCACATCTTCAATTCAAAATGGCCGCCTTCTCGTGTGTGATAGGGTGTGGTCACAAATGGCTTTTATGTTCATAAGCCCATGGTGGATGTGTGTACCAAGTTTCATTTGCCTATGACAAACTAAAATTTTCCCATCCCATTGACTTTTTCCACATATTTGGGGTGTTGCTATGGCAACGCAGTTATAGATAGGGAGTGGTTGTCATTGGCTTTTTTGTTCGTCATAACATAAGAGATGTGTGTACCAAATTTCATGTCTCTATGACAAACTAAATTCTTGGCTCCCATTATAAGTTTGTAGGGGGCGCTGGAGGGCCATTTCTAAAGATAACTCTTTTATTTACATATTTTTGTGTTCAGGTCACGAATATGCACAAACGCCTTTTGCGCCCAACTCGATCCGAAAAACCGTTTGAGAGTTAAGAGATATTTTATTACCACAAAAATGGCCACCTCGTTACGGGCTTGCCACACCCACACCTAATAAAACAAATAAAAATAAATGGATAATTTTTGTCGGCACTGGTGTCTAGATAATACTCACCAAATTTGGGTGCTTTTAGATGAAAACACGATGAGTTGAATCTTTTTGAACGAGGGGTGCGATTTAGGTGGTTGCGCCTTTCACCCCACATGGCGGACTTCCTGTTGGGTTTAGGGTGTGGCTGTCATCGACTTTTCTGTTTGCCCTAAAGTTTCCAATGGATGTACCAAGTTTCATTTTTGTACGTTGAAAAAAATGTACTTTCACTTTCCATAAGCATAATGTATTTTGACTTTTCCAGGGGTCGCCACTGAGTCATCTTTTCATATTTTTTCTTGCGGACTTCATTTTCATAAATTTTTCGCCGGGCCTGAATTTTGGGCAAAGTTTCCTGAGTTTTCGTGCATGTTCAGCGGGTCAAATTAGCCCTCAAAGAGCAGAAGAAGAATAATAATAATAATAACGGACGCTATCAGAAATAATAGACCCTTCCGGTTATCACCGGCTCGGGTCTAATGAATTGAGATTTCCCACACCCACGCCCATTCCTGAATTTTACAGTGACTTTGACCCAGTGTGACTAACTTCCAGTGTAAGCCCTGATGGCCCACTTGAATCAAAATGGCCTCTTTCCTGTCATGACTCAAAAAAGTACCAGCAGATGTGAGTGAATCTGATTGAGATCAAGAGCAGGAGGGGAGTCCTGAGGGGATCTTCTACTGCCAGACTCATTACACCACACACAGGCCGCTCCTTTTGGACTCAAGTGGCCCAGAAACTCCATTTGGGTCAGATCATAAACTGCCACCAAAAAAGAGCCTCAGCCTGTGTGGCTGTGTGTGCATATCCATCAAAAGTCCGTTTTATTTCACCTCCCTGTGCTGTAGGTCTCTGAAGGAAACTCTAGCAGCTGCCTCCTGTTTGTCTTGCATCTCCTTGTTTGAGTCAACTCAACCTGTCTTTTTCCTCACAGCGAGCCAGACTCAAATCTCTCCAGAGCAGACGGATCTCTTCCCACACATTCATCTTCACTGGCACAGTCTCCTCAGGTTCCCTCTAAGGGCAGCTGCACAGTGACTGGCTGACTCTGCTGCCATCTTGTGCCCATTGAAAACATTACTAACTAACTAAGAGTAGAATTTTATTTTGAAGTGTTCCTCACATTGGGTGGAATTATGAAGCATTTACTACAAAGCATTCACTTGCTGGTTATTTTTGTGCATATCTTTCAGTGTTTATGGAGGTAATCATTGATGTTGCATCCCAAAATGTAAGGTTCTTAGATTTCCATAAAATCAGTTACTGTATCTCCAAAGGCATCCATTTTAATCAAGGCGAACTGTTGCAGGATTGTTGTAAGCTAACAGTGCTAACAGCTAACTAGACTTACAAACATTTAAAAATGTTACAAATCGAGTCTTTAAATTTGTTAACTTAACACAAATTAAACACATTCCCTTTGTATCTTCATCCTTATCCTTATTTATTTTAGTTTATTCTAGTTATTTTATTAACTAGGCGTCTGACGTTGATAAGATGGACAGATAATACAATAATACAAATAATACTTTTCAGTCAATGTATTTAGCCTTATTTGAAAGAAATATCCTTAATTCAGTTCCTCATTTAGACTTGTATTAAAACTTTTCTGATTATCATTTACAAATTCTGAGCAACACATTAGCTATCAATAAAGATAACAGACTTCATTTAAACTCAGTACTTTACGTTTGTTCAGGTTTTGCAAAACAAAGCCTTAAATTTGAATAAAAGTACAAAACTGTAAGTCGTGTTATAGGAAACTGACAAAAAGACAGAAACTCTTTGACACAACTTACGTCAGATTAAGTTAAGATTCAATGATATTACTGATTGGCTTTGCATATACTGTGTGTGTGTGTGTATATATATATATATATAAAATATTTTTTATTTATTTTTTTCTGTGTGAATTTGTATACTGCTCTTTGCTGTTTTCTGGTTCCCGAGGCCGAGGACGTCCACACGTCTATTCCATTGTGGATTAGTGCATGAGTTTGATGCCCAGTCCAAAGGGATGATGGGTAATATCTCAAGCTCGGGGGTGTGATAACAAGTCAGACAGGCCTTTCACGTGCGCACAAAGCCCCGCACATATATTTTCTCGCAGCTCCCGACAGCCGATGAAAGCTTGTCAATGCTGATAAATTCCACAATTTAAAAAGCAATCTACAAAGAAAACAAAGCGTCCCAGGGCTTCCACATACATGCACAGTCGGTGACACCCGCAGCCCGAGGAGGGGATAAATCAAGTGGGTGGCATGTCATCAGTTGCTTTTTTTTTTTTTTATGTGTGGCCTGAGGTGGCGTATTAGACCAAATTGACAATCATACTAAAACGTGCACAGCCAGGACACAACACCATCCTATCTGTCTGTTTATCAATTATTATCATTAACTGAATTTTTAAACAATAAAAATAATAGTGTATTTTAATAGATGTATGCATATTTATTCATATCTGTACACGTTTTGCTTCTGTTGCTTAGGACTTGCAGATTTAAGTCGAGTAAATAGTGTACTTTTTCTTCTAAATCTCAATATATACAGTACATGAGAGTGTCCTGTTTATGTTGTTTTTTAAGACAAAACATATACAGTAAATGCAGCCTATACCTTCAAACTATTGGTAAGAACCAAGCCTCTCTCATGGAACTCCTTAAAAAAGTCCTTGAGTAAGGGCGCCACAATACAGCGATATACCGCCATCCACCAGAGGGCAGGAGCCGAAAGCCAAAATACAGCAGTAAAAGCCGAAAAGCCTGGATGTAACGGCCATTTTATTGCCCTTTCATAATGACAATATCGGTGAATTGGGGATCAATGGGCGGAAAACATACATATATTATACAACCATTGGTAAGAACAGATTTTTACGTAAAACATGAAGTACTTAGACTTTTTTTGAGTTGCGTCAACTTACTTTTTAAAGTTTAAAGTACTTTTTTTTTAGTTTATTGTACTCAAACTTTTAATATTAACTTTTAACATGACCTTAAAAAAATAAGAGACAGCATTATCACCTAAAATGAACTAGATACTTTTTCATTGAAACAAAAATGATTAACTCTTCATTGCAAAGCGTTTACAATACAGAAAAATATATTAATAAAAAAGCTATAAAGTGAGATCAATTTAAAGGTAAATTTATGACATTTATTGAACTCAAATGTTTTATAATCATTTCTGAGATTATCTGTATTTTGCATTTCTTTTGTATTGTGTATACCAAAGCCACTCTGTATGCCAACACGCCCGGTCATTAGAAGTTTTGACTGATAGCAGAAAACATACAAAGTTGGGCCATACCCTCTTATATCACACTGAACAAAATAAGCTTCAAAGGAGTAGTATTCCATTTGTAGACTTTAGACTTCAAAAAATATAATAAAGTAATTTCTATGGTGCATACAGTTTCTGAGTGATTTGCAGAATGTGTGACAACTTCATATCTTACTTGCACATGGAAAGAAATTTATTACTGATTACCCCTACGCTGTTTAAATATGCTCAGTAAATGTAGATTTATCCCTTGTCAATGCTAAATTAACAAGGCAAATCTAGCATTATAATATACAGTATATCTCTACATCTTTAAAATGGACTCAGCAGCAGGTGACATACAGGAGTAATGTTGAGCAGGATGGACGCTATACGAAACAACAATGACCATCCTCCACAGGCTTAACAAGTGACCAGTGGACATCTTAACTAACTATTGACAGGTTGTAACCTTTTAGTGCCCAGTTACCATCAGAGTCATACTCCAATATGACTGGCCTGAGCTAGATTTAGATTCTGACAGACTGTTCAGTCACCCAGACTGGAACTACTTGGGTGATCGAGTATGTTGGCAGAGCAGGGGTAATACTCCATGCTCTGATGTTAAATTATCCAATCATGAACATAAAGTGAAGAGTGCCACATTAAAGGTGACATGAAATACTGATTGTAAGACACAGGCTGTGAAAATGAAAAAGACTGGAAAATAAATAAAGAGGTAGAGAAAGGTGGTGGGAGGCATGGTAGCAGGCCAAAGTAGGCGATCTGAAACCACATAGCAGCAGTCCTTAAGGCCAGCTGACCGCTATTTCCAGCCTGAGATGACCTGCCAGCTGTAGGCAGGCCGAGAGAGTGAAGTGCTTTGTTTATTTACCCCATCTTCATTGAATCCCAACACTTCACTCCAAAACAAAAGACAAATTCACCTCCGGAATGAAAACTCTACTAACTCTAACATATCTGACTGTCTGCTTCGGGTTTGTGGCTTATCGGTCAAGGTGTTCCAGTATTTACCAGCCGCTGTAACAGGAAATCAAACATCCAACAGATCCCCAATACGCCTCGAGACTTTCACCGTCACACATTACACTTTCCTCTGAACATTTTTAGCCCTGAGACGAGAGCCATGGCACAAACTGGGCCATAACCTCACATGTCACTTTAGACTGTTACTAGTAGGATACTAATGCAAGTCTATAAACAGTCACAGAGGGCATCACAAAACAAGAACATGACATCACCACAGAGGAAGCTGTACAGTATGAGTTCAAACTTTGCATGGTAAAAAGGTGAATTATAATCTATCTAATGTAACAAGAATATACAATTGTCCTTTTATGTCTTTTCCAACTTAAATCTCATGAACATTTATATTTTAGAAAGCATTTGAGTAGATTTAAACTACCTGGGAAGGAATAAAGAATGGGAAGGAATAACTGGGAAGGAATAGAAAATTCCAATCAGCAGTGTTCAAACTCTAATAAAGAATTGGAAAATGAAAATGTCAGGTAGACCAACAAATATTTCAGCCACAACTGTCAGGAAAATTGTTTGATAAGCAAAGAAAAACCCACAAATAACTTCAGCTGAAATACACAACTCTCTAAAAAAAAGTGGTGTGGCAGTTTCAAAATGCACAATAAGTATGCACTTGAAGAAAGATGGGGAGCATGGTTAAGTTGCCAGAAGAAAACCATTACTACACAAATGCCACAAAGCATCCCACTTACAATATGGCAAACAGCACAGAGACAAGCCTCAAAACTTCTGGAACAAAGTCAATTGTAGTGATGAGACCAAAATTTTACTTTTTGCCCACAACCACAAATGAGAGGAGTCAACAAGGCCTATGATGAAATTACACCATTCCTACTGTGAAACATGGAGGTGGACCACTGATGTTCTGAGGATGTGTGAGCTACAAAGGCACAGGAAAAGATGAATGCAGCATGTTTCAGAAAATACTAGAGAACCATTTTGCACTCATCAGCCCAGAAGCTACGCATGGGACGTACTTGGATGTTCCAACATGACAACGATCCAAAGCACAAGTACAAATCGACCTGTCATTGGCTACAGCAGCATAAAGTGAAGGTTCTGTCCATCTCAGTCTCCTGACCTCACTATCATTGAGCCACTCTGTGGAGATCTCAAACGTGCAGTTCATGCAAGACAGACCAAGAATTTACAGGATTTGGAGGCTTTTTGCCAAAAAAAAAAATGGGTGAGCTTTACCATCTGAGAAAGTAAAGAGTCTCATCCACAACTACCACAAAAGACTTCACTCTGTCATTTATGTTGAAGGTGGAAATACACGGTATTAAGAACTGGGGTATAACTTTTTATCAGGGACATTTGAGTAGTTTCTGTTGTCAATATTATTTAAAAAGAGTAAACACAATTTGTTTGACTATAAATTGCTTCACCCAACCAGTAACTAAGAGTTTTTATTTGTTATCATTCAAATTCTCTGAAAAATGGCCAAACAAAATCATTAATTTTGCCAGGGCATGTAAACGTATAAGCACAACTGTATGTATAACAATTATCTGTTTTTACTAAGTGTCAATCACAAATAAAATAAAATAAAGGGAGACACGGCTTTGTTTAATCGTGCCTATTGAGCCTTTAAACACAGGAGCAAGTGATGATAGAGAATGATAGGTTATGGTTACCTACCACCAGCAACAGCATCTACAATATTCCCAAAAGACTTACAGTACATTAGAGAATTGCTCATAAACAATTTGGGGCGCGGGTAACAAACATTGAAAAAGCCTCAGGTACCACAATAGTTCTTTTTTAAATGATGATAGGAAATATCCACCTACGGTTTGGCTAAAGGCCCAAAATAACCAACTTTTATTGTGTGCTATAAATGCGTGTAACAATGAATTTATATCAGCAACATTTGAAGATGGCCAGATACATATCATCAGGTCACCATCCAAGAGCCAAAGTCAAATAAACAAGACTTTTCTTAATATGTGCTGTCTCCCTATTCTATTTCAAATAAACACACTTGTCTTTCATTGTATTTACAGATAAAGACAAATACAAATACAGACCCTTTAAAACCTGACACTGGGCTATGATTGGCCCCAGACCAGACATTGGACACGTCTGCATTTTGACAACCAACACTATATTACATAACACCTACAGTATAAGGGACTCAACTCAACAGAAAAGTTTTGGGTCACCGCTGCAGACTTTCCTGACATGCGCAGTCTGCTTCTAGACGCAAAAAACAGTAGTAGTCAGTGGAGTTGTTCCTACCGGATCGACACTTGATGATCTCCCCAAATTCGTCCTCCACGGGCTCGTCACAATAGTCCTCGGGGCGCACACCCTCCGCCATGACACCAGCCCCAAAACAAAACTATTAATATGCGATAAAAAAAAAAAAAATAAAGTTTAAAAGTTAAAATCCACCGGGGGATAAAGAGAGATCCACAAGCGAGAGCAGGACGCGTAAATGTGGAGAGACAGCGGAGGAATAATGAAGAAGGGGAGGAGAGGAGTGCGGCTGTCACACACGCGGACGGACGGAGAGGAGCAGGTGTGCGCGCGAGGGGTGGGGAGGGAGGTTGGGTGTCGGCCCCCCGGAGCATTCCCACCTCGAAATAGTAAACGAGGAGTTGAAGGCCCCGGTGGCGCTGAGAGGACGCCATGCGTAAAATCCGACACCCGTTTGGCTTATTTCCGGATCAAGGACCACGACGATGAGGATGATGTAGTAGAAGAAGTTGGAGTGAACTCAGGTGGGTGGCGGTCACGTGACAGGCCAGTGTTAACGTAAACAGGAAGAAAGTAAAGTAAAAGGTGGATTTGCTTTGAGTTAATGTTAATGTACTTGTGTGTAAGTGTTGACAGTACCAACTGAATGGAAGAAATGTGAGTGAGAGTGGCTATAATTAGAAAGTGCTGATAGGAAGGATTCAGGTTCCATCAAACTCACAAGGCGCAACAAGTTTAAATGAACCTACTCCAAAAACAGAAAGTGAGCCAGGCTTTGAGTGGAATCTGAAGCAGCTCGTCTGTCTGGACAAGGGCACAGTCTGTGAGTGTCAGTGAGGTGGCAACAGCAAGGTCAGCAGATATTTTTGAGGCAGATAGCTCATTGAATGTAATGTATGTATTTTGTGTTCATTTTTACATTTTCTGTATCAAGTGTTTGTGTCCAGTCAGTGTGTTGTCAAATTGTACGAGATGTTGTATCTGTGTCTCGTAAGGTTTCCCATGGAATCAGTTTAAGTCAGCTCAAATAAGTCAACCTAACTTAAATTCAACTTATACAGTTCAATTTAATTGGTTAAAGGTATGTGGCAGGTACAGTTGTAAAATAAAACAACAAAAAAAAGTAGGCGACAGTGTCTTCTGAATGATATATTTTTATTTAACCATGTTTATTCAACTTTTACAAGTCAAGTGTGAATTATTTTGTTATAGCTTACATTGCCTCTGTGGAAGTTTACTTTACCAAGATGCTGGACAGAACAGCCCACACAAACGCTCACCCTTAAAAAGAACAGAACATAATTAGGGCTGCTTCTGTCCTAAGACACTCAGTGGAGCAGATGATAGACAGCGGTTTGTTGACCAAAGCTCCTCGTGCATGTCTGTGTCACCTCATATAGGACGCCCTGACGTCACAGTCGAGAGATGTATACTGTAGTTATTTCTGAAGGCCCGTCCTGCTGCAGTCAGACCCTACAACAGACCAAAAACATCACTGTTATTGGAACTCGCTGTGCAATACAAGAAATGTGCAATAATAATTACTGTATGTGCAATAATACTGAGTGAAATATTCAGTTCCTTTTGTGTTGAATGCAATAACTTTTACTAAACAGGCTTTACAAGATGTAGTAATGACCATTTTGCTCTTGTTAAATTACACAGTGTCACTTCAAAAAGGTCATGAACTCATTATGGTTTTCTTGGTGTGTGATGTTAACTCCAGCCAACAACATCAGTAACATTTATTTAAGATTTATCTGCAACAAAATACAACATGCAGCATGTTTATATTCACACTAAACAATCCTTCAGCACTCAGGATGTAGAATTCTTGTATAAAATATCACTTTAAGTATGTTTGCCGCCATTTCTGAGGAGGTTAGGTTAAATGTTTTTCAATGGATGGTGACGTTTCTGAATTCATGTCATGTTAATGCTGTATATAGTCACACGAGGGCAGTGTTCACCCAGTCTGCAGCACAGTCTGGTCCTCTGCAGCATAAACTGGGCCAGTGAGTCTTGTAAAAAATGTTTTTTTTTATTTAATACTCCACCCTTTGGGCCGAGTAGACAACAAAGGATCTGTGGCTGATTGTAAACAACTAAATCCAACAATAAATCATTTAATGAGAATCCTGTGTTATTGTCAGATAAATCACGGCCCCCTGCTGCGTCTGTGTGTGGCACAGATGTAGGAGTGTGGCAGGCGTTTAGGTGCACTTACTGTAACGATGCTGATGGGGGGGGGGGGGTTGACAGGGCACGACAATCTCTCACTCTGCCGCAGGTCTCTGGCACCCTCCTGCCCTCGCTGCTGGAACCAGAGCGCCCAATTTACACCAAAATTAGCAAATAATTGTGCTGTGTGAGCTTTTCTCCTGAAATGAAAAATGAGGCAGGTGAAAAAGTCACTTTGGGTTGCTTCACAGGGTAATTTAACCAATTAGAAAACCCCAAAATACAACTTCCAACTTAGGTGTCAGGCTTAGGTGTCAGAAGCAATTCATAATGCATCCAGTGAAATTGTTTTTTTTTTTTTTTTTTTTTACACATGCTGAGTTTAAAGACTGCTGTGGAGAAGTGGTGCATCCAAAGCAGTTACATAACTTGATGAGATTCTCTCTTGTCGTGAGCTTGATGTTTTCCTGCAGTGAAGCCTGTCTGTCATAAAGCCCTTCACTGGAGACAGCAGTTATTGTCACTTGCAGGATGTTTACTCTTCAATTTTCGTGCCAGAAATAACAAACGAGGGGGGCCTCTGCAGAGCTAAATGATGGAATTTGTGTTGGTGTTTTTTTTGTTGTTTTGGTCAAGTGTTCTGACTCAGAGGAGCGGTTCCTTATGCTGGTAATTGGCAGTGTAGCTCCTAATTGGCAGGAGGAATGTTTGTAAAGAAAAAGCCTTGAGAGCAAACTAGTCCAAAAAAAGTGCCAAAAGATAGTTACAAGTGTAAACAGTTATGTCTTTAATTTCTTTAATGATGGAAACACAATTCCCAGAACTGGTTTTAACCATTTATTTGAAACTGAAAAACCAAGCTAGTGTAAATATTACCAGTTGCAATGGACAAAAGAAGCACAAACTGAAAAACTGCTTCACATATGGCACTCCTAGGAGAAATGTGTTAGTTGTTTTGTTATGCATACAATTTTTTTCACATTAGATATCCCTCTTTTTCAAAAGACCACAAATCAACTGTCAGCTGTTGGGTATGTTTTTTGGGAGGTCTTTTTATACCTTTTTAGCAAATTCTGGGGCCACCTCACTCTCTTCCCTTTTAGAGAATGAACTAGAATGAACAAAGAAAGAACGGCTATGGTAGCCTTGTAGGGACATGCAGTTGTCTACCAATAACACCAGTAGAACTAGGGTCTGATAGTGATTTAACTGGAAAAAACAAAGATTGTGTGCTCAAAAACAAACCTTTGCTTTATATTCAGCAATGCTCAGTTTGTCCACTCTGAACAAGATTTTACACAATCCACCTTTAAATAGACTATAAGTAGTATATTGACTTTGAAATACTCTGACATAATAAAAATCTATAGAAAAGACATGAATGTACAAAAAAAATCTGTAAGTGTGGTTTTGGGGACAGCCTGATGTATTTCCTTAATACTACATAAAGTCCCATCAAACTGGCAACAGAAAAATGCCTAGTCAATCTTTAAGTCAGCAATTTTTAAACCAAGAAAATCTTTTAGCTATAATATGCTGAAGGATATTATATCTTTTAGGGTAGTGTTTTTAAAAGACATTTATTTTTTAAACATCCTACAATATGACTTAGACTGAGAAAGTGCAGGCTCGGGGGGTCTGTGATACCACTTTCTACCACCAGATGGAACTCCAGATATTATTTTTTTTTAATTGTTATTCTTGATACTAAATAGTTTAATATATACTAATAATACTGTTTATTTAGTGAAAACCAAATAAAAGCACACAAAACTGAATTTATGAATAAATTATTCATTCATTCATTTTCTACCGCTTTGTCCCGTTAGGGGTCGCGGGTGGCTGGAGCCTATCCCAGCAGCTTTGGGCCTGAGGCAGGGTACACCCTGGACAGTGGCCAGTTAGTCGCAGGGCTAACATATAGAGACAAACATTGACAGACAACCATTCACTCTCACATTCATTCACTAGGGATACTTTAGAGTTGCCAATTAACCTGTACATACATGTCTTTGGACGGTGGGAGGAAGCCGGAATACCCGGAGAGAACCCACGGTAACACGTGGAGGACATGCAGACTCGTCAAAGAAAGACCGGAGTCGGCCGAGAATATTTGAGTCGGCTGGGTTTTGAACTCACGACCTTCTTGCTGTAAGGCAGAAGTGCTAACCACTCTGCCACGTGCTCCCCTGAATAAATTAATCTAACTGTAAATTTTACATAATACTATTTAAATAATTTTCTTTGTAAAGCCCTTTTCCACCTAGTAGGCACTCAAAGCACTTTACCAGTGTTACAGCTGACACGACTGGAGGCAAGGTGGGTTAAGTGTCTTGCTCAAGGACACAACAACAGTATGAACTGTGGGGGAGAGCAGGATGTTGTGATGTTTTGGGATGTTTCAAGCGGGGATCAATCTGCCCACCTGTCGTTCGAAAGACGGCCGCTCTACCCACTGAGCTACTGCTTAAATTATTTCACGGTGAAAGAGGATATACATAGTTCCTCTAGTATATGCAAGATATTCAGAGTTATTCCTTTATTTGCTCATTAACACATAAAAAGCACCAGTGTAGAAATGACCAATTTAAAAAGGACCCCTTGACTTTGCTCCCACCAAAGTGTACTGATCTGGATTCTTTCCAGGTTCTACTGTATTTAATCCCAGAAGAGCACTTGATTAATGTTACCCTCCTGAAAAATGAAAAGAGACAAACAAAGCGGTTCTGTTCTTCGGTGCTTTAATGTGCCAACGTACAAAGAGTTAAATGCTGATTATTGTCTCTACAATGGCATCTAAAACATGCCGACACACATGCACACTGTCATCCACGCTCACTTCCACGTCCTAAGTCCCTATGCACATCATTAGACAGTGTTTCTCTCCGCTCTACAGGGAGAGACGATGCATAAAAAAAAACAGAGCTGTATTTGTTTGCAAGCCTCTATTGGTTAATGAAGAACCAAACAAAAGCTAATGACTACCAATCAGGCCTGGGCTGAAGCATACAGAGGTCAGAGAAGCAGAGGGTGTAAAAGCCAGTGTGACACACCACGCCAAAGTGCTTCATTAAAAATCAATGCATGTAGGTCGTTTCTGTAAGTGGTGCATACCTATTTGCATTGTCATTTCAACTCGCAGCCTCATAATTACAACTGACGTGACATTGATTCTGGCTACCAATTAAAAAAGCTAAACACACAGTAACTTTAACAACAACATCTGTTCGGCATTGGCTCGCACAGAGTGACACGTTGCTCCGTTCAGTTAAAAATGTAGCAGTGTCACTTTTAATCTGGGGTTTTAAGACGTAGCAATAGCGGCGGCCGTGAAATGTTGAACGTCTTTGATTTGAAACGCTCTGGCAGGAGATTTGTCTGGCTTAGCGAGCGTTTGTGCGTCTGGCAGCTAAATGAAGACAAAGGTGCAGTAGGGTTGGGTAAGAAATAGAGTGCACTTTTACTACAATAAATATTTTACAGCTGCTGCGTTCAGGCTTCTGAGTTAAAATAATAACATCAATGTGGAAATTTGGAAAGTAAAAGAACAGTAGACCATGGGATTAAGTGCTGGCCAAGAGGGTCGTGGAAGTGAGGGTCAGCGCCATGAAAACTGGATCCACAAAGTCACAGTACAACACAAAATTTGAGAGTTAATTCCTAACCTAATTCCCTAACCCCTTGGCTTGTAGGGCATGGATATTAAATGGTGGAGCTAAACACTATAGTTTGTTGATCTCAAAGCAAAAAGAAACACAAAATGGCAGTGTCTCTTTCATGGGATAAATTATAAACCAATAAGAAAGACTAAAGATTTAACTTTTTTCAAAAACAAAGCTAGCATTTATAAGCGACGGCTGTTTGTGATTTTAGATAAGCTAGAGTTGGTGTCTTATGGCTCTTACTTTGTCCACTAAAAAAAATGCATTTGTTCTCTACATTGCAATAAACATGAGCAGACTTTTCTTTTAGACTTTTAAGTACAGGAACTGTAGAAAACTTATAAAGAATAAACCAGAAACAATCTTCTAAAACTAGGCATTTCTTTTGTATTATAAGCATAAATGCATAACATTTTGCTGTACCAACCCGACCTGTACAATACCACTTAAAAAGTACTTATATACGCTCCAGCTTTCATCCACCTTTGTCACTTCAAAATAAAACCCTTTTCTTCATATGGGGCTCACTTCTGGCTCCATAACCCAAGCTTTCACAGGCCCATTGTGAGTTCACATGGAGGACTTCATAGTCCCTCAGCCCACTGTTCTTCTACTGTCTGCCTTTGTCACAATGGGAGTATTCTGAGATCTCTGATGCATTTCAGCCCAGATCTGTTACAGCGTTAACGCCTAAGGCTCTTCTACTCCACCACAGCACAGACATTTCTAGGTAGCAAAAACATCCTCACAAAGCTGTGTGATCAGACAGTAGTAATAAATACAATAGCGGCCATGTCGCATAGCGCACTGGTGTCATGGGGTGTGTCACATTGTGTTCAGAGTGCTTTTCCATCTTATTAATTGAAACATAGAGAGGCAGTGACATCTTTTTTTCGGATGGAGAAATACTTTAAATGAGGGTCACGAGCTTAAGTGCGCCTGCCGCCCCACACACGGCTGCTGTGACTAATGCAGTAATGGCTGGAACTGGACTGCGGGTGCTGAAAAGAAAAAGGTTGCCTTTGACAATAAAAGACCCACAGGTGAAGCCAATACATTCAGCTATAGATTCAGACCACTCCACGTCAACTACTTATAGAATAAACAGTGTGAATTCACAACACAAGCTTTCTGTCAGCAGGTAAAGTGGCTACTCCTGACATGTCTCACTTTATAGAAAATAAATAGGTTTCCATCAACCGCTGTGCGTGAATGGCAGCTGCTCTGTTTTCCGTTTAAGGGGGCTGAGGGATTGAGCGCCGCTGCCTATTTTTGGTGATGGTTGTTTGACAGCTCCTCAGAAAATATGTGACAATAAAGAGAGAAGACAACGCCCGGCTCATATCTTCGAAATGTCAGCCTTTTTAGAATTTCTATTTTACCGGCAGACTTGCAAATGAAGGTGTTTTGAGTTGCCAAGGTAGAAGTGTCAATCTAAAGCAGCAGAAATAGCGGTTGAATGTTATCACCAAATATAGCATTAAAAATCAAAAGAAGAATGTTTATTATTTGTTGTACTGATAAAGGTATGGGATCTCGCTGCATCCAAGCTGCAGCGGATTAGAGTCAACACCCAGGGCATAGTAAACATCACTAGATAAATGAAGCTGAGAGAGGCTTTTATGAGACTAGGCTACTCTAGTCTAAAGTTGTGTGTGTCTATAGTATATTTCACAGGTTTTATTAAGAGCAACACAACTTTACAGGTCATTAGCATCACTAGCTAAACAGGATGTAGATAACTGGGTGACAATGTGAAACTTCCTGACCCTTTTCAAAATGAAGGGATCACTTCTGCCTCTGTAAACGTCCTCTCTATCCACATGACTGAAGACTAAGTGCTCTCACAACATTCTGATTTATTTCGGTTATTGATTTGTGTGGACAGTGAGGCCTTGCTGTTTGTGGCATGGTTTTAAAGCATAAAGTGATGGCTTATGAGATAAACATTTGTAATTTGTATCGAAACCTTGCCAATATTGCGCATTTAACAACAAATAATAATGAGCATGCCAACTTGAACTTCTGTATTAATGCTGTAAAATGATCTTCGAAAGTCTTCCTCCTGTGGGTTTGCGTGTCATAAAATATCAAAACGTGTGTACAGAAAGCCAAGAATCCACAGAAAAAACAAAATTTGGACAGTGGACAGGGAATTAGTGTGCCACCATTATAAGTCCATATGAGTGATGTGACAATTTGCCCCTTTCTATTTTTAACAGTTCATGACAACTACTGGCTTCAATTTAAAAAAAAAAAAAAAAAAAAAAACGCCAACACTGTGACAATTTGTTTTGCGTTTGACAAACACCCACAGACTCTAAACATTTCATACACGCCCTAAGTGGTATTCTACATTTGGACCTGTCATCTTTTTCAGCTGCACTTATCTGTCGATCTGTAAGAGTGAGTACTCTGTAAGTGGTCAGAGCCAGCCACAAGAAACTGGAGACATGAAGAAAGCTCTAAACGTTACAGTTTTAGGAAAAAGTCCCGCTTTCGACGTGAATCGAAATTTAGCCGACCCTTTGGAGAACGTCTGCACAGTCAGGTCTTGCACCTAATCAATCGTGACAGCCGCGTGTGTGTACCCCCGCAGGTTGCCGAGGTAACAGACGAGAGGGTCGATAATGGAATAGTGAGTGTCTTTAATACACTCCTTCGTAGAAAGTTATGAAGTGTCGTAGTTCTAATCCTCTTCCATGTTTTTACAGACAACAATGATGCAAATATTTGGGCTTTGGTGTGAGCGTCACATTGAGGGAGTTCACATGCGTTAAAAGGCCCCCGCTCTGATTCCAATTGAGCTGTCATCGGTGACATTTCAACAGGAGGTGGATCGGATTTCTTTTTTTTTTCCTGCAGAGATGTTAGGTGCGTATATATGTGACACCCGTCCCGCCCCCACCACCCCTTTTATACCCTCCCCAGGACGGACTCTTGGAGCTTCAAGTTCAGATAAAGAGCGGTCAGTGGAACAAGTCACAGTGCTCGCGCTCCTGTGGCCGAGGTAAGAAAAGCAAACGTCTCAGTTGTCAGTGTTTACCGCCGGATTTTTCCCCAGGGACAAAGGCTGCTGCTGAGATACGTATGGGGCTTGGATCCTGGCGCGGGGTATTCCTTTACAGTTCCCAGGAAATCAAGCCACTGAACACGACACCTTTCTCCGAGTCAACACCTCTTCTAACGTCTGATCGTGCAGTTCAGGGCCAGTTAGTAGTACTCCTCGTAGTTCTTGGGGTTGAGGCAGTAGAGGATCCCCCCACCAAACGAGAAAATGGTCCCTCCCCAGGCCAGGCCGTAGCCCCAGTTGAACTCGTGGTAGATCCTCAGGTTGATGCTTTCAATGAACTTGATTGGGTAGAGGACCAAACTGCAGGCCTGTAGGACAACTGGAGAACAACAGGCAAAAGATTAGTACCTTCTTTTTGACAAAGCCAACCTTTAAGACCACAAATATGTGACAGAGTAGAGTAATATGACTTTCTGCTGCAAATATGTCATTCGCAAACCAACAATATTTGAGTTTTTATTCATCACAAAGAGTGCACTTTTGCTAAGACTATTACTTAGACTGAGTTGTCAAGCACAAAGCAAAATGAAAAATGGAACACAAACAGGAGGAATTATCTTGGACTGGGCCTGGGAAATGTGCCGCAAGCCCCGAGGGAGCGTCATTTAGATCTATTTAGCTCATTTAGCACATTTCGGAAAAACAAAATACATCAAAGTTGATCGGGCAAGAAACAAGAAAGTGGTTGTGGACTCAGTGAACTGGAGAAAGGGGTCATAAAAGAAAAGAGGGAAAGAGGGAAAGAGGGACGAAGGGAGGTGAAAGAGCTCCGGGGTAAGAAAAGGGGGCACAGACAGAGACGCTTAAAACGGCAGCGGGGGCAGAGATAGATGGCAGTGGAACAAAGGAGAACACATCAATCGTGGTTTCTTCAAAGGGAATTCATCTTGTGGGAACATAAACAAGACCTGGCACTTTTTCTGGAAGAAAATAAAAAACAACAACAAAAAAAAAGAAAATATGCATAACATCCACAAACATGCTAATATTAACACAGCCCTAAAGATACAGCAGATACAGTCCATCCAAAAGCCCTTTCTAAAAGCCCTTTTTGTTTTTCTGTCTTACATATTCATAAATTATTGATTCCTCTAGGCTCTAAAAGGAAATATTTTATTACACTCTCTTTGAAGAATTGATTATTTTTGGAAGATCTTTGGCTACAGTTTAGGTTCAAGATGAGGCTTATTAAATGTCATTCTCAAAAATCTCAATAGAACTTAAAAGATTCTTTAAAAAGACGCTTTAAGAGGCAAGATATAATTGTGTTGCGTTATAAATCTCAGTCCAGCACAGGGCCTTTGTTGGACTACTCCCTCTGCTATAGCGGCATTTACACTAGAGCTGGGATTACGCTGCTGGTGGGAACTCCTAACCAGGGCACGTTGCCAGAATTATTGTTTTTAGACTGGTTGTAGCAAAGTCGAACTACTGCCACAGTCTGGAACACTAAAATTCAAATAAAACAAAAAATATCCTCTTCTATTTCTACACCTTACTTTATTAATTCTATAGAAGCTAAAGGGAGGATCATTTTTCAAATACTACTTAGCCAGAAATCCAGCTGGAGATTTAATTAGTCTATGCATTCTCATTCTTCAGAAATGTATTGAGAGTAATTTCTATCAGAAATTCTAGAGCCTCAGTAAAGTCTGCTTTTGTGACTTTATATTAAGACATTTCCACCTAATGCTGCCGACTGCCCAGGACTCCTGACAGGCAGCACATCCCGCTTCAGAAAATTAAACACTTCACGCCTTAAGAAATGAAATTTTCCGATTATCCGAAGCGATGAAAATGGGGGGGAAATGTGGAGAGTTGACAGTTGTCCAATTTGAGATTGGGCTCCGAGAGGCAAATTAAACGGACAGCCGTGACTCACTGCTCTGACCCTGCTGGGCTTTGCTCGTAAAAAATAGGATTTTCTCTAAATGAGTTTGAGGAAGAGGGCTCGAGAGCAAGTGCTTGAGTGTATTTTCACAATTTCCAAGTGTTGCTCAGCTTGTGTGCCTTTCAACGAGTGTGCAAGGATTATCATTTGAATGCATGTCAGTTTTCAATGTGATTACCCTGCAACCTTCTACTTACCTCGAGTCAATGAAGTAATTAGGTAATCTCATTGTGTGTGTCAAAGGTGTGTGTTTGTGTGTGTGCTGGGGTTGTCACTGTGTTCGCTCGCACGGACCTGCCGCGAACAGCATGAATGCAACGGGTCCATAGAAACGCCGTCTCGTTCCGATGCACACCGCAACCAGAGCAACCAGGAATGACATCAGCACCAAGGCTCCACCCCCTAGCAACAAGGCCAGCGTAGCAACCTGCCAGTCTGGGGAAAGGAAAGAAAGAAAGAAAAAGTAACAACAAGAGAGACATGAGGTCATAATACAACATTGAAAAAGTTAAGAGAGAGCACTCATGAATAAATACAATAAGAGCTCAAAATGAAATGCATAAGACCTTTAGTGAGGGGTGGGGGTGCTTAGCAATGAGCCATGGGAGATATATTATTCTATTTGACATTTAAAATTACTGCCTTTACCACCGCTATAGTCAAAGCTGATTTAAGGAGGTCTGAAAAGTGTGTGTATATATAGCTAAAAGGAGGAATAGGTGCCAGAACAAACAATGGATATTGGATGAACAAAGGGGAAGTGAGGCAAAAAAGAAGAGACAAGAGAAAGTGGGAGGAAGCAGAGGTTGGGCTTTGATTTATTTATTTATTTATTTATTTTAAAGAGGGCGAACGAACATGCGAGTGCCGCAGAAGATCCGGCATAATGTTACAAGGACAGAGAGAGGTGAAAAGAAACAAGGAGAAGAAGAAGAGGAAGAGAAGGAGGGGTCGGGAGGTGGAGGGGTTAGGGGGCTGAAGCTGAGTGAAAGTAATGAAGAGAGAGAACGAAAGGGAGGGAGCACTTAGTACACCTGAGCTGACAAAAAAGCCTGGGCTAAAAAGCTACGCTGGCATGTTATCAAAAATCTGCCAGCTTTTATGCAGAGGGAGCAGCGTGGCACCAAAATAGCACAGAGTCACACACACACACACACACACACACACACACACACACACACACACACACACACACACACACACACACACACACACACACACACACACACACACACACACACACACACAACGCTGCCAAGGATAGCCTGACCAGAAGTGGCCACAAAAGGTGTTCAGTTACAAAGAAGGGCTGGTGTGTTTGAGAGGAAAGTAAAATGGTGTGGAGCTTTGGTGAATTTTCTGCATGTGGTGGCTCTGATTCACAAAATGTAGGCCGATTAAAAAGCATTGGCTAAATCAAACCCATTTAATACAACTACAACAACAACAGGTGTACCAGGGCTATTTGATGTAAATCTACGTCATTATTATCAATTAAAATTAACAATTACTTTGTTTTGATTCCTCAGTGTTACTAATTAAGGAACTTTTATCCCATCTTAATACATCCCAGACAATAGACCCAAGCAAACCATGTTGACTATGTTAATGTTCTGAATGTCAGTGTTTATTGAAAGTGCCTGAAAACTAGAGAAAGGACCTTAAAGTATTAGATGCATATCACTACAAAATGAAGCATTGGTCAGAATGTGTTGGAAAACAACTTGACTTGGCTGGAGAAGAAGTGCATTCATGTTTCACATTCAGGCCTGATGCGTTTCTTTTTTAGTTTCTATTTTATTTGTGTATCATCTGATTGGTTTTCTTTGGGCTTTCTTTACAGAAAACTACATGTCCCTGCTGGGCTCCCTTAGTTGGCTTCTGAGGTGTGGAATTGCAATGTACAATTTAACCACCAGAGGCCAACAATAACTCCAGACTCTTTACTAATGAGGTGAATACTATATATAGTATGAGGACATGATATGTCCACATAGGAGAGAAGGATTTGATTTATATAAACAAGTCCATCCTAAATGCTATATTTTTGTAGCCTGGCTCCGCCCTCCTACGTACTTCCGCTCAATTTCATTTCGCTTTAGTACTTAGTCTGGGATCGCTGTATATTCTTAGGTTTCCAGAAATCAATTTTTTGTAGGACCAATCAGCGAACAGAGGGAGTGACTTGTTGTTTCCGGTCGGTTTCGGCGCATGACATACGTCACGACCACACGTTAGCGATTGGCTATGGCAGATCCTGTGACTCTGGGCAGATCCAATAGTTTTAAACTTCAACAGAGTTCCCGCATTCAAGGAAGTAAACGCTTGTCAATGGAGCGAGGCCAGACTCTCTGTACAAATGAAATGTACGAGAGTCTGGTAGAACCAGGCTAATATTTTTGCCCAGTTAAGACAAATTTTTACATTTACATTTATTCATTTAGCTGACGCTTTTATCCAAAGCGACTTACATTGTTCTACAGTAATTACCAGTGTTACAGCCACTGGAGGCAAGGTGGGTTAAGTGTCTTGCCCAAGGACACAACGTCAGTATGAACTGTGGGGAGAGCAGGAACCGAACCAACTACCTCCTGGTTGAAATACGACTGCGCTACCCACTGAGCTACTGCCGCCCGTAGCTGACAGTAAATGACAGACTCTGTACTATGAAATAATTTTCCGTTACTGTGACCCCACAGCTTCCCTCCTCCTTCTTCAGGACAATCAAGCTCAGACATTGTTGTGTAATCCATCTCAGCGTCAAGGGAGATGAGAGATTGGACCATTTCTATAACCTTTTATTCCCCCTGTCTGCCTCCACGCTGTGATCTGAAGTGAAGCTGTCAGACTGGCCAGGGTGCTTCCTCAACACAACTGTTCTAGCTTATCTTTGTGCGACTGTCCTATTGTTAGTCTTTATTATTTGAATGTTTGCAACAGCTCTACATTTTATATTGTTATGACTTGAATTCTTACTAAAACGTTGCATTTCTGCTCATTAGTAGTACCTGGAAATGTCTCAGATTTGAATGTGTTGATTTAGCTGCATGTAAATACAAGCGGTTCATAAATTTACCGCACACGTCGTGATAAAAAAAGCTGATGAAAGATGGATGTCAGAAGCGGGAGATAAGGAGAGATGAAAGATTTAGAGGCACAGGGAAGGGAAGCTGGAAGGAGAGGTGAAAGATAAGATGCAAAGGTGGATGGTGGGAAGCAGACAGGGAGAGGATATTAAAGATGAGAGGAGATGGCCCCAAAAAGACAGTGATGACACATCTGAAGCAAAATACTCAAACCTATCTCCCAAATTTGAAGTGTGTATGTAATGCTTCCAGAAAATGGTATAGGTTTTCTAAATTTTAGCACTTCTACCTGTAATAAAATTTAACTACATTTCATTTCAATGATGTCAACAATTCATTTAAAAGGTGGACAGTGTAAGATGTGGACACACTAGTCAGAGTTATCATTCATAGTGTGAAAGGTTAGATTCACTCAAAAAGAGCCAAGATCTAAAGTCTAAAGCAAACATCTTTGAAAAGACAACGCAAATCCAGCAAACCAAGCGTACACTTGAAGACAAACATTCACACAATTTAACAAACGTTTTAGAGAAAGACGTCCAAGCAAAAACTTTATTTGGTCCCTTTTGGCGTCAATATAGTATAACTGTAACAAATAAACACTGTATCTTGAAAAATGTAATATTGTAAGTTCTATTACTTTTTTTTCCTGCATATCTGTTCGGGGAAGACAAACTTAGCACTTCCGGAGAGGTTTTCTGTCATGGCCAAACAGCACAAAACATGGAAGACTCCAATGCAAACCCCCAAACACAGACAGAAGGTTAAAACAAGGTTTATTTATCCGTCAAAGATACAACTCAAAATCTCGGAAACAAGGTAGAAACAAGGCCAGGGTCCAAGCATACAAAAATCCAAAAAGGACAAGAAATGCTCCGGGCAAGGAAACTCAAGAAAAATAACTATCCACAGAACACACAGGGTAAACCAGACCTCCACAGATTAAACACAAGGAAGCCAGCCCACCAGCCTGATGGTAGGGGTGAAGATGACCTGGCACTGAACAGGGGAAAACACACGAGTAATAAAGGAACACAAACAAGGGACAGGTGAGACACATTAGGGGTGGAGCAGGTAATCACACAGGCGGGAAAAAACAAAAGGCAGGAAGTCAATCAGAAACACAGACAGGGGTGAGACACTTCACAATAAAACAACTCAGATACATTAAAAAAACATGACATCAGATACAAAACACAAAGAAGAACTCTAGAACACTAACAAAACAGACTACAACACCAGGTAGGGCTCCTAACATTTTCTAGGAATAAAATCCACATTTGATCTACTTCCACACAGACAACAGCATGTCACTGCGGGCTCTAGGACAGTAGCAGGATCTGCAGGTTAAGGAGGAGTGTGAGATGAGGAGTTACAATCTTCACTTTCACCACCAGATGCCGCCAAAACACATACTAAACTTTGTTCCTGATGGAAAATACATGACTGTGGAAGAATACGACAGATTTGGAAATATTGGTAGCAAATGATAATGGAAAGAGCAGCTTTTCTTTTGAGACATAAAGACAATAAAAAAAAAATAAGTCTATAATAATGCTAACTAATGTTTATAGCAGATATTTTGGGCTACAAACTGGTAATACTATAAAATCCTCAGAGAGTCATTTGAATATGAATATATACATATTATACACATAACATATTTTCTGGACAGCATTGTATTGTTTCATGATAAAACTGCTTCCAAACCCATCTTTTTGCAGATGTTTGTACGAGCTTTATTCATTTTTACCGACTCATTTCAGATGGAAATAGTGCAGAGGCAGTTAATAATGAAGCTGGAGACAGACGGAATAAGGTCGAGGGGGGTTAAAACACAGCTCCCGTGAGGCTCAGGTGGTTTATCAGTCTCCGTATTTAAATTCACTTCGAGCTGTGCAGGGGGGCTCACGCTGTGGAGAGCCGCCTGAGCCAATCAGGAACCAGCGTGAGAGCGAGGAGGCGACGGCCAACTAATCAGGAGTCAAATCAAACGCTACAGTGGGAACCAGACGTCACGACAGCAATGTCTACGCTGAACATAAAGATCCATTTAGGCACATTTGAAATTCAACACATTTGTGGTTGCCAAAGCCATCTTAAGCCAGTGCTTCTCTTTAATTAACTACAGAAAAGAACTAATTTTCTCCTCAGTGCACTCAAAATTAACCGAGGACCTACACTAATAAATCATGATGTGTTTTGTGCTCCCCAACAGATCCAACTTTCAGGCCTTGTCTCATCATGAAAAGAAGGGACAAGTTTTCTTACAAAGACAGTTTTGTTAAACCTTGACACTGAAAATCCACCTGTGCCTATTGTAACTGAATTTTGGTATGAGGGATGATAATTGTTAGTTCTTTAATAGTGAATAAACACTTCAGTAAAATATAAACACAGTCTTCTTTGACTTTGTGACTGTGTTGAAATAATTCTGTGTATATTTGGCAGCTACGTTGTTTGCATTTTCTCATCCAAATATTTGTGGAAATGTGTTTTGGAGGCTCGAGACACAAACTGGTCTTGATGGGCGACAGTGTATCACTTCAGGCTGAGCAGAGATCCTCCAGACTGCAGAACATGACACATCCACACATACTCGTCTCACTGTCACATTCACAGATGTACACTGCTACCAACCGCCTGCCCACTCATTCTCTTTCTTTTTATTTTTTATCTTTCATACGATATGCAAAGCCATCAGTATGTCTCTTGCCTCTTTGCTGAATCTAATCACGCAAAGTTACTCAAATATATGCATCACAGTGAACTTCTTCCTCACCCAAACTTAGAAACCCATGCAGCTTTCTCACACAAGTAAACCATTTGCTTAAGAATGTGATGTTCTCTTTCACGCAATTCCTCATACCTTTGTCCTGTGACTGTTGTGCCATGTGATTGGATTACAGCGCTGTCACGTTACATTGCCATACAGTAAAGCTACTTCGCGCCGTCGGATTTACAAAGAGCTTCCAGGATTCTGCGAGTGTTTGACCTGGAACAAAACGCTTCAGTTGTGAGGCGAAAAGTCCGCACTCACATGCTGGGCAGAAAGCCCATAATCAATCATTAATTTTCTTAAGTCTGTGAGTAAACCAGACTCCTTTTTTACCCCAGGTTGAACCAGTATTTTCCAAGGGGTGTTGTTGAACTTGTGGGATGAAACCGTTTCTGGCTAAAGAGTAATTGCACTGATTTGATTAGCAAAGGGAAACATCCCAAATTCCAGGAAAAAAAGCCCTTAACTAAAGAGGAAAACAAGACAAAACTTGCCAAGACAACCAAATGCAAAGAGTGCTATTTTGAAAAACAATTTAGTATTGACTGCTGTGTTCCATTTCGTTCAACGCTACAATATATTAGATGGTGCACCTTTTGAGTTAAATTAAAATGAACAAAACATGGCCCTGTGTGTGAGTGCAGCCTTTTAGGAGGACATACTTGATAGTGTGGCTAAATATTAGGAGTGGATGTCTTCAATGGATTTGCTGCTAAACATAGACCTTAAGAAACGAAGCCACCTCAGCCAGCGTATAACTGAGGGGTGTACTTCTAGACCAATAAGATTTCACCTAATGTCTCATTTCAAAAATACTGATATGCAGAGTGTATGCACACAGTTGAAGGAGTCACTTGTGATAGTTATTACAATATTATAAAAGATCTATTCATGGGTTTCAGTCCCATGACTTTTTGTTGTTACGCTATTTTGAGAACTTTTGAAACCATTTAAAAGATAGAACAGCAATGTTTTAAATTGTTATGTACTATTGCAATGATCCTACTTTTACCCATGAATATAAAGTAAATATAAAAAGACCGTAGAAGAAAATCTGAAGCATCTTTTAAATGGTTGCTAAACTGAAAATGAACTGATGAGAAGCCAATAAAACTTTCAGTGACTTCAGAGACCCCAGGTTTAGCAGGGATCACGCCACAGCAACAGGACCCAAGCATTATAAGTTGCTGCGTTAATATTGTTCTCATTCCAATGTCTAATATTTGGCAGAAGAAATTCACTAGAGATTTTTAGTCTGTAGGATCAGATCAGTCTCTAAAACAGAAAAAAGTTTCAAACAATGTGATGTTTGCTGACGTTCATTATGTGCACTTTACTTTATATTAGCTCTATTTTAAGTGCTAATCCTGCGGCCATTTAGTCCATCAATAATTTGTTTATATTAAGGCTTAGGCTTTTAATGTGCTGCCATATACTGCTGTGCCGCTAAATGCTTTGAAGGGCTCTTGATTTGCATCCGAATGGATTAAGGGTCCATCCGTCTCTCTGCTGAGCTTCTGTAGGTTCTGGACTATTCCCCTGTCCGTCTGTCTGAATGCCACATCATTTCCCATTCCTCGTTTTTGAGCAGGCTACAAATAGAAGCGGCCTCTCTCGGGGCTCGGCTCACTCAGAGCGGAGACGACGTGGGTAAGGGGTGGAGAGGCTGACCCTGAAGAAAACATCGAGGGAAGGAGGGAATGGCGGGGTGCACGGGAAAGCGGAACGGGGTGAATGGAGAGAGATCAGTCAAATTACAGCAGGAAAATGATTAGCATTTGAAATACAGCGTTAAAGCTCGAGGGTGTACACAGATTGGAGGTAACTAAAGTGGGATTACAGATTGAGAAAGAGACAATTCATTCATTTTAAAAGGGTGCAGATGGGAAAAGGGCGAGGGAGTAAAAGCAAGGCGCAGATCGATGGACTGATACAGAAAGATGAGATGGGCCAGAGAGCCACCGGGCAACATTTAGAAAGATCTTCAACGGTGAGTGATTATCAAAGAGCAGCAAATGTGGGTCAATGAAAAATCCACGCCCTACTGGAATTACCTTTAAAACCACTTCTTTTGGCCATTGATGGGACATAAGCCTCCATAAAGTTGGCAAATAAACACTGCATGGAAGGATGAGTTTGTTTTTGGGGGAGTTAAAGTGTCAAGGTCAGATGAAAGACAGCTCCAGTGATTACAAAAATGAATGGGAACAAAGCAAGTAAACACATTAATAGTTTAAATAGAGTTTAAAAAGTAAGATGTGAAAGATAAAAAAAAAAACTAGGCTGGCTTTTAGATGCGGCTGCACTTTTCTCAAATTGTTGCAGTAGATCTTTCTTTGTAACCACTAACAAGCCTCCAATTATCAGCAGTTCTTCCTATGAATGTCTTGCTTTTTATTATAGGCCTAATTAATTACAAGACACTGCATGTTATGAAGTAAAGATTTCCCCAGTATTACATGATGAGTAGACACACCGTCTGCATACATTACAGCTGTTTGGTTCTCTGCTGGAGAGAGCTGCTCCAACGGGGAATATGGAATGACATCAGCCCATATCCACATGCATGTTCTTTCCAGTGTTTCCAAGCCTATTGTACCAGATATTACAATTAGACCAATCAAACTATAGGTTTACTGAATTCATTGGGGACTGTCTACGGTAATGGTCACTAGTTTTGCATGCTGTTGCAGCTGTAGAAGACACTAACCGTCCTGCTGTGCAACCCCTCCTGTGCCTTGGGGATTTCACATTTCTTGCCCAGCAGACTTGTGCTCTGAGGAGCTAGCAGTTGTTCCCTAGTACAAATAATGCTGTAACCATTGCGTTCTGTTGTACGGACAAATTCTTCAAAACACTTTAGAAAATAAGCTCAAAATCTATAAATTGCTGAGAAACCGAGGAAATAAGTTGGATTTATGATGCAACCGTGTCTATATTTTATCTTAATTGCTTTAAGGCACTATGGAGGCCCAGCAGGATCACACCAGCCTCCTGTACAAAGTGTTGAGAATGAGCCTTTTTTCCTGCAGGGGCTTCGCTGCTGTGGCCCTGCCTTCAAACGCAGGAAAGGTGAAAAGAGAACTTTTTCCTGTGGCGATCAATTAAGTTTCATATTATTATGAAGGGAAAAGCCTCATTATGAACGAGGAGGCATGAGGTAAATGAAGAGGAACCGCTGCACTAGTCTGTGTGGGGTTCGGTAACCAGCCGAGAGAGTTGGCATAAGCAGGGAGTGATTTATTTTTTAAGATCAATGTGTGTGCACCTCAGACACACAGACACACACCCGCGCCAAGACATCTAATTAGAGCTGGTCTGGAAGTGCGTACAGTAGTGTGTGTGTCTCAGAAAGAGGTGGAGAGAGAAAGACAGAACGGGCTAGAAGTTGCGGTCACAAAGTGTGTCAGTGAAATGTATGTGTTTGTGTCCTAGGAGAGAAGGTGCAGAGAGATGCAACAACAGAGAAATCAGAGTGTGACATGAAATATTCAGCCGGGCATCAGAGGAGTGTCCAGAAATAGGTCAGCTCAACACGGCAGCCTCTTATTGGCACACACACACACAGACACACATTTACACACTGACATATGAACAGCCCGTCTTCTTCTTCTCTCCCTCCCACAGAATCAAATATGTACAAAAGACAAACCAGGGCTGTGGACATGCCTTCAGTCCAAGGATTAAAGGAGAAGTAAGTGATTTGTGACAAAGGGAGAATAGACTTTCAGGTACATCATTCCCTTTTAACCAATCAGACTGATGCGATGACAATAATAAGAAGTATTTGGATCGAGCTTGTTGTCAGTGGCTGATCTTCTTGGTCATACTTGAGGTAAATGTTCTTCAATAGTGAAGCTGAGAGAGAAACAATTGTGAACACCTAATCCTAGACATCAGCAGAAGTATAAGGATTAGATTGAAAACCGAGCGAGAGATAAAAGTTAATATTTAGTTTTAACGTTGATTTGGTTCATTTCAATACTGCATTTTCTCTGAATGTTTGATGATACATTTTTAGTTCAGGACTGTCTGAAATAAGGCAGTGTATAAAAATATCCAGTCCCTAATTTTGTCATGAGTCTTGCAATACCACTGACGAGTGGCCTTCTACCTTGGGGTCAGACATCAAAACAACACTAAAGAAAGCTTTACAGACTTTCATACAGCCATTGTTGTAATTCTCTGGGCAAGAACTGCCACAAAAAGGATGGTGTCTGACTTGAGTGTGTTTTGTCAAATTGTAATTGATAATGCATGTCTTATAATCTACTTTTTCTCTTGAACTCATTTGCAGATATTATGTTACACTCACTATATTTATGGCTTATATGGACAAAAGATAAATAGACAGGCATAATAGATGATGCTCACTGCAGTGGCTGACAAGACTTTTCAATAAATTCACTTTAGAGCACCCTTGTGTGATTATCCACCTGTCGCCTCCATTGTCACAAAGGTATTAAATATGGCCCCGTCTGTCTCAATTAAACTCAAGCTCGTCAGGTCTCTATCCCATGAAACCAATACAGACATCGAGCATACACCCCATCCTGCCTCCAAACCACATCCTAGACATGGCTCTTATTTCCAAGGTGTATCGAGCAGGTGGTTTACCTAACAATGAAATAAAAAGCTCCAAACAGTGCTCAAGATACGCACTGTGTTCGAAATGTGTTTTTGCTTGAAGTGCATCTGCAGTACTCCTAAATTTCACCTCTACAGTGATGAACATGGACGACCCAGTGGAGTCACAACTGTCAACACTGGCTTTTGTTATTGCTCTATGGAAGCCCAGTCTAAACACTGCCAAGGACATTCCCCCTTACAGTGTTCTTAACAGACGAGGCAGTTCTGGCTTTGCTCATGCCGAGGCTATTCTCCAGAGTCTGCATTTCAATGTGTTTTTAAAGGTTGAACCACTAGAACAATATTGTTTTCACAGAACTTAACTCTTGCTCAATCATTTCTTGGGAAGTGCAGAAGGCTATTTGGGATTGAATTGGGATATTCAGAGGAAATGTGACCATAGTTATATTCAAGCCAATCAAAACAAAACTAACACTATCTGCCCCAGAGTGTAACCCGGACAAAAGCCAGAGCAGGTAAAGGACAGAGACTAACGTCGTACCTGAGCCGAGCGTGCTGCTGCACTGCCAGTTCTCTGTGCTCGCCGGTTTCCAGCAGGACTCCCACAGAGACAGGTAGTACTGGTCGTCAGCGGTCACCCACGCGGGACTCATGACGGCACCCACGTCCAGGCACAGCGCCAGGAAGACGCACACCAGCCCCACGAGCTTGAGCGGAGTGAGCGGGGAGCTCCGCGTCGTCTCTTGCGTCTCGGTGACAGCGGAGGACATGACGACAACAGAAAAGACTTGCGTTGCGTTAAAGGATGGGGGTTAAGGAGCGAGGGCGGAAGGGTGCTGGTGGTGTCTGGTAGTGGCTGCAGCTGCTGCTCGGTGCTGGTTCGTGGAGCGCCGCGCGGTCGCTGCGCCTTTGGGCACCGCTGCCGCCGCGCGCTGGAGATCTCCACACTATGGCGCGCTGACGTCACGGCGCCCAGGGATCAGCACGTGCCACAGGGTCCTAGAGAGACGGGGGGGAAAGAGGACCCCAGTCTAAGGTTAGCAAAAAAAGTTTGCAGCCCTTTTAATCTAAGTAACCTATGAAACGCGCATTAATAGCGCTTAATGGTTATAAATGTCACGTGTTCACTTTTTGGGGCATTTTCCCGAGGGTCTTGGTTTTTAATACTGTAATACTCCCAAAAATAAACTGTAAATACACCCACTTTTAAGATCAGTTCTGTGCGTTATTTAAGACCAGGATTTAGTATTTGTTTAGTCCTGTTTTCACCCCACATTTAATCCGAGAAATATAGGCCTTGTTGGTTTAATTGTCTGTGGAAGTTCTCAGTCATCCAGGACATATTTAAAAAAAGGTGGAAACAAAAGCATCTGGTAGGTTTCAATTTTCAATTCTGAGTTTAGAATTTAGTCCTAGCTCTGGTTCTCATTGGTTACGTCTTGTGTTAACTCCAAAATTTAGTCTTTGTGTAGTTCTGGAAGTGATCTCAGTCCTGGATTTAGCCCAGGCTTACTCTTGAGATTAGTCTAACATGTCTTTAATTCCAGATTTCAAACTAAGTCAAGTTTAGTCCTGTGTTTTGATCTGTTTCGGTTTTATTTAGACCTGGTTTTTGAGGCATTTTTTATCCTGGTTTTAAAATCGAGTTTTACCCAAGCCTCTCTCATGGAGCCCTTAAAGGGCCTCAAGTACCACCATACAGCGATATACTGCTGTCCACCAGAGGGCAGGCTCCAAGAGTGGAAATAAAAAATCCAACGCCAACTTTAGTGTTAAAATCATGTTTACAGCCTGGTACAAAAGATGGCTCTGGTCTCTAGAGCTAAGTTTTAATAAGTCCGTTTATGCTATCTGAAAACTATTGTTTTACTATGCAATAAATATGCAATAAAAAAGTATGGATGTAACTGCCATTTTATTGCCCTGTGGTAAGGCCGATATCAGTGAATGGAACTCACAACATTCATGTTTATTTACAATTTATGGTTTTGTTCTAGCTTTAGCCTTGACGTCTTAGTTTTATATCAGTTTAACCTCTAGTATTTATCAAAAGCTACTTATTAGGGACTGTTGTATAGCTATGGCTCTGTATGTTGGTGAAAATTAATGCTACATGTGTATTTTGTGATTACAGCTTTATATCTTTTTAAGTTATGCCAAAATCTCTAGGCCATATTGACTTTGAGTGTTGACTACAAAAGGTCTACGAATCACACTCCTAGTTCATGTGTCAATTACTGCCTTGGGACTTTTTTGTCTTGCACAAGCGCAGGCCTCCCTCTCAGCCGGACAGATGACCTGAAAACACAAAGCCACTAAACCCCAGCCCCATAAAGGCACTACAAGCAGATAAATGATCTCACCTCATTAGCCCATTAGTCCCACTCAACTTTTAAGAGAATGAATCTTGTGCCGCATAATTAGATTCAATAAGACACTGAGGAATACTGCGCAGTGGATGGGAGGCACAAGCAGGGATATTATTGTTCCTTGTGCATACTAATGAGCCGAGATGAGACACGCAGACAAGGCGAGAAGGCCAAAGGAAAGAGAGAGGAGGTCTGCAAGGTTTCAGCTGAGGCGCATCCATCCTTATGTTTATCCGAGCGGAAAGGAAGAAGGGATAAGAGGGTGATGGGAGGGAAGGCCGGCCTTGTTTACCCTCCATCATGACAATAATGAGTGATGATGAGACAGGACGATGGCAGGGGAGCAGAGGAGACGAGAAGGGCAGCAGACAGAGCCAGGGAAGGTGAAAATAACACTGAGCCTGGAGGAATGGGACCAAGTGTTTTTCCAATGATGATGAAGGAGGTCTTAATGAAAAGACTTATCCACATCAGTTATTCACAGATTAATCCAAAACAGCCCGTGGCTATGTTGTATTGACGATGGCCTCTTTGCCATCTTGTAAAATGTGTTTTTATCAAGAAGGAGGTGTGCTTTCAACATGTATTGCAGACCAATATTACTCTTCCTGTAGTCTAATGAAGGAGAGAGGGTAGTCGGTAAACTTTGAGAACAAAACAGAAAAACACAGTAAATATAATATACATTAGGGAAACAACATCTTTGCTATTTATTATGAAATCTACAGAAACATATTATTCATTCACTTTTGGCAGTATATTCTCAGTTGAAACACACATCCCATGATTTAGAATTAATCAGAAGCAATGTTGTCAAAAGTTTCCAAAATTCCCCTATCTGCTTTTCGTTTACTTGTTTCTTTTGCTGCTCCAAAACATCCCTGTGCTCCCAGACTCTGTAAGCAAAGAAGAAGAAAGATCAGGAAATATTAATGCAGTTTATTTCTAATTCTTATACAGATTGCCTTCCAAGTGAGCGCTAGATGGAATCTTTTTGGTGCACAAATGAAGTAAAGGTGAGTGTCACATACGATGTCCGTTTACGTTGTCTGTGGTACAGATGCCGCTGCAGGGACTGGCGTTCTACCAGATGGATCCTTAATTGGTATAGTTCATATTGTTTAAAATGACCTACCACAAAGTTCAAGCATTTATGAAATATTCATTGGGAAAAAATAAACAAGACTGTGTCTGAATGAATGTGAGAATGAGGACGAATAGGTCAGTTAACCCTAAATATATCGGCTAATAAAGATTTGTGTAATTTTACCGTGAAAACATTTAGACATTACATTATTATATTGAATCAGTTCAACCAAAACATGTAAAATATGTAAAGATATCCTGATTCTAACAGGCCAGTGTTTTGTTTCTCTTTCTTATCTAAGACATCTCCACTGACAGTAAAAAGTACTTTTGAGAGAACAAAGGATTTTGTTTTTTGATTTCCACAAACTTGCAGTTTAATTTAAGATGAGACAACAA
Source organism: Neodontobutis hainanensis (assembly GCA_024349245.1). NCBI lineage: Eukaryota > Metazoa > Chordata > Actinopteri > Gobiiformes > Odontobutidae > Neodontobutis > Neodontobutis hainanensis. The sequence continues at coordinate 577,469 of JALDNG010000001.1, read as the reverse complement.
GAGCTTCATCAGCCTTTGTAAGAAGAGAAGAATCAAAAAAGATTAGTTTTTTAAAAACTGAGACCAAGATCAGACCAAGACCAGTGTGTGTGACACCACAATAACATGTCTACACAGTCCAAGCCCAGTCATTGGAGATAAGAAAATGAGGATAAATAAATCAGCAAACACATAAAGACATCCACCTTTATTGAGAAACAGAAAATGTATTATGTGTTTTCACATTTTAACATTAAGTCTAAGAGAAATCCTTTAAACTGATTTAAACAGATACTTACAGTGAGCATCCTTGCAGGTCCCTTGGAACAGCTTTTAGTGAACATCAGAAAATTGTAGTGTTGTGACATTTCATCAAATGTGTGGTTGGGAAAAAGTGTTGTTATTTGCATATGACATGGACTAATGTAATTTACAAAGCAAATCCTTTTTCAATTTGATAAAATGACGCAAACATCCCTCTTTTGTCATACAATACCTCCAGCTGGCGCTTAAACAAACATATCATTAGCATTCTGGTCAAAAAACACACCTGAGAATGTTTGATGTTGTGTCAGACATAAATGTTCACACCCAACGTAATAAAATATTTTTCCAATTTGAAACCAATGCATAAAAATAACCCATTCCAGACTGGCTACTTTTTCAGTTTATCTTTTGCATATCATAGGCATAGACTTAATGTTGTATAAAAAATTTTAGACCACATAAAATAAAATAAGTTTATTTTTAACGTATGTCTGTTTTTTATGTATGTTTCCATCACAACAAATGAATATCCACTGCGGTGGTGTTAAGTGTAGCTCCTGCGCAACATCAATTATGAATCCGGTGATTCTTCAAAAGAGAAATGGTTCTTGAGCAGGTCTTTAAGGAAACAAATGAAATGGCTGTAAAAGTTTTACTCCATGATTGAAAGAGTGCACACGTGAGTCTCTTTTAATTTTTCAGAAATCCATTAGTGTTTTACAGATATGCATGCTCTCAAAACAATATAATCTATTAACAAGAATTAAAGTCAACACAGCACGCAGTAATGGTTACAAAGGTTGTTTTTTTCTTCAAGTCTATGGGGACATGGTGTCTAGAAGTTGTTTTGCTGTATGTACGATCTAATTATAAAGTTGAAAAAAAAAACACTTGTATTAGATGTTTTAGAGTCTCCGGGTGGTTAATGTCTGCATTTTCCTTATGTGTGTTATTAGTTGAAAATGAGTTGGTTTGAAATTAACTGTATTTGCAACAAATGCTCATTGATTTGCATATTTTCGCATGTTCCCTGCTGTGTACAGGGTACAGGGGACTTCTGGATGTATATTTCCCTTTATACTTTTCAAATACAGAGCTTAAACATTATGCTAATGTTGTTTGTAAACAACAGTAATATCTTCTATGGGCAAGAAATCTGCCCTCTTAAACAAAAATAAATTAAGTTTGTCTTCACTGTGATTGATGCCCCAATGCAGTCCGCACTATCTGCTTTTGCAAGTACAATTCCTCACAAACGGCAAACGTAGCCTGTAGCGAGGACAAGATAATTCCAATTTTGTCAAGAAACAAGGTCGAAAAGAGACAAAATCCTCTGCTAAGTTTTTCATTTTCTTCTGCGGTGCGCGCGATGATGGGTTATTATAATGGTGTTTCATTAGCATATTTCATATCCTGCTGCTGAAAATTTCCAGCTCTATATCTGTCTCCATCAGAGGCACAGACGAGACACAGGTGCTACATGCCGCACCAAACTAAAGTGCACACAACCACCATGCACATATGCACAAGTAAACAAGTGCCACATCAGTCATTGAGCCAAACAGCCCATGGGTTTTAACACGGCTATGTAGTCCTAACAGTCAAAAATGTGCTTAGGGATCCTTTCTAATTGTTTGTGGCAGAAACACCATCTAGTGGCAGAAACATTTATAACAGACCTCCCAGCACTGCAGTTTCTTAGGGTAAAACGTTAAAGCAGTTTCCCAGTGCTCACTGCTCTTGAAGTGTGTTTCTCACTAATCAGACACAGTAAAATACAAAACCCTTTTTATGTCCATACAATTGTTCAATACAAATAAACATGAAAATCTTTTTTTTTTACACATACATGCATTACTTTGAGTAAAAGCTACATTTTGAAGCATTAAAAAAGGGGGAGGAAAGATGAAAGAGGGGTTGAGCAGCTTTTTCTTTCCGTGTCTCTGCTGTCACATTCACCGGGGGGGGGTTGATAAGTGCGTGATCTTCCCCCCTCTCCCCGACACACGCACTCTTCAAAAAAAAGAAGAAAAAGTTCAGCAGCAATAATTAGATTTTACTTCAAAGAACACGACACTTGTTTCGGTGGGAGAAAAAGCTGACGTGTGATTGGCTGTTCCGACCAGCAGGTGAAGAGGGGGATAACTGGAAACAATGCACTGAAATGAAACAGGACAGACAGTTGTGCCACTAATCCAAATAAGGTTTATATGGTAATTGAGGCAACCGTATGCAATTATTATTAAACCCTCTACAACAGAAAAGGATTTCTGACTGGCCAGTTATAACTCTTTGTACTACTAGATGGAGTTGGAGCAACTCGAAAGGTTCCACGGCTACAGGGGCCTCTCACTGACAAAATACAAAATTGTAATTCAGAGTTCTGATACAATTCTGCAATCAAAACATCACACTAGAAACAACCTAAAAAAGTGGTGTGCCATTCCACCCAAAAAACTGACATCAAAACAAGCTCCAACTTCTTCTGTGTTCATTTTGCAAAGAGTCTAAAGATTCAAAAATGGAATAGAACAGCGTGGGAGTGTGTGTGCGTACTCCATGACACCTGTTAAATTTCCTCAGAGATGGGAAGATGATCTTAGACAGCTGACAATATCTAACATTGTTTTCTCACCCACTCACTTCCTTTTCTACCAAAAACAGGCATCGACACTTCTCTGTTCACTCCAACTGGCAGCCTGTCAAATTATTTTGTGTGCATTTCAGGGAGACAGAGCCCCTGCTTAATTACCACCATGCTAATTGAATCCCAGTGTGAGTGATGTATGGGGATATGACTCTCTGCGACAGAATGAAATAGTATTAAGCAGCCAAGTAGATAATCCATTTAGGAATGTTGGGAAACGGGCAGGATTAGTTAATACAGCGCTACATATGGCTCGCCTGTCAAATGCTATCAAAGTTATTTAAAAGCTAAAATATTATCAATTGGCAGTTATGTCCTTTTATTAAAAATGTGATTTACAAGTCTAATAAACTAAACGAATGTCAGGAAATGTCATTGTGCTATGCCAGGATTCAGTATTTTAAGATATTTTTTGCTCAGATTCCCAGTGGTAAAACTCTAATACCTTACTAAATAGCTTTTCTTCACCTGACTAAAATAATTACAAAGCTAGTCAAAAATTCAATAGGGAGAAAAATGTGACCTATTTTTTCAAACACATCAAATCTTAGTCTTGTTCATACAAGGTAAAACTTTTAGACTGAGAGGGAATTTCATTTGAAAGGAAATGCAACCTGGCACACCTATTCAAAAAATGTTACAAAACAATAAGCTTGTATTTCTTTAACAGTTCTTTTTGTGTTCGATGTGACAGCTCCCTTGCCATCTGCTAGCTTCAAAGACAGGCATACTTTCAAATCTTTTTATAGCACTTGAACAGAAGACTGTAGTTGATTCAGATCCTATACAATGTCCCACAACTTTATAAATGTTACTTCTTTACTTTAGTTACACACATTAGATGATGTCACAGTCCAATGATCCATTATTTTTACTCTATGTTCATTATTTGGGTTGTTCAAGTAACTTTGTGGTCTTGGCTTTATGATTTTATTATTGTCTGAAAACATCTGTTGCTGGAGCAGCGTTCTCTACCGAGGTAGTAGCATATTTCTACAAGTAATCAACAAACAAGCGCGCAAAAACATGTATGCTTACTAATACACACTGTCGAACAGACCCTCCCACAGGGACACGCACCCTTTTTCTTCCTCTCTCCCAGTAACTATGCAAAGTACATGCACTGCCTCCCAACAGCGCTCTTTTACTGTTATCTGCTTCGCTCATCTTTTCTCCCTCTTTCCATCATCTGTCTCTCCCTCGTTTTCCTCTCCTCTCGCTCCTTCCATCCGCACCCCAGCAGGCTGCAGATGGTGCTTAATGGACGCATAACTGAGCGTAAATGCCTTGTGAATAATTCCACAGGCACAAGGTGAGCCATAGGACAGCTCCATATGCGGATACACAGGGAGCTGCTGTGTGCATAGTGCTCAAGCCTGATCCACTGTCTATGGCCTTGTAATAGAGAGAAAACACTCAAAGAAAAATCCAATCTAGTGTCCTATCTTGTGTTTAAAGACCTTTTAGTGGTGTCATCAAAGAGGTTTTCAGAAAACTAAATGCATATGTCACATTTGTCTCTTTAGTGAATAGTGGAATTTGGCTGGCCTATTGGTTTGCGGTGGATCTAATTTATGGCCTGAGTATGGGAAAAAAGAGAATGAATGTGAGGTTAGAGGAAGTTTACTCGAAGTTTTTTGGGCATTATAGAGACATTATAGCCATTACAGTATAGCCCTTCCACGCAATTCTCCATCACGTTGTAAGAGGATTTATAAAGATATGGGCATCTGAAACTTTCAACCCCTAGTGCAGATGTTGGAGCACATTAGAACTCCTTTTCAATTCAAAGTCTATGAACACACTTGTTTTTTAAGACATCCGTTTCATGTGAATGTTAATGTCAAATATATCCTAATTTACACCATAATTGGAAAAAACAATACAGATACATTTAACTGGTACATAAGCTTTTAAAACATTGGATAATATTTGGTTACTTTCTTTGAATCAGTTCTTAAATTTCCTTCACATGTCACTAGGTAAGATAAAACACATTTGTATTGGAAAAGCATATCTCATTATACAAATGCTCACAAGACTAATGAGCCATTTTCATGAAAAACAAATGTGTAATTAGTTGCGGTGAGTATAAATAAAAAATGACAAACCTGCAAAAATAAAAACCTCAGTCTGTTTGATAGAAAAGGGCTGTGTTTATCTACGGATTTTAAGGGGGGAAGAGTTTGCCAGACCAGGAATGTGTAGGTTGTGGACCACAAAGTTCTTTTTGCTGTTCTTGACTGGGTGAACGATGGAGGAGCTGGGCTTAGCTGATGCATTGATGAGGGATGGAAAGTTTTGAGGGGGGTTTCCTTTAACCTCGTAGGTCCACTGCATGTCTGCGGCCTGTAATAAGGTGTCAGAATTGGTTTTCAAATAAAACGCTATTATGGGTAAAACATTTCTACAACACCTTAATTTGAAGTCTTGCTCTGCTCTTCTTGTCGTAAGAGCTGGGTGTGAAGGACACAGTGATTAGAACGCCGACTGAGTCGATGGGTGGTAGTATCCCTGAGGCTGGAGTCACTGTAAACTCACCGCTGCTACCTGCCAGAAGGGCTGCAGTGAATGGCTCTGGCCTCCTGGAAATACAGACAAACAAAGAAAGCAATAAATTCATCTTCAAAGCTTTTAAAAATTCTATAAAACAAAATAACACTGCTAGAAAACACTGTGAGAATTGACTAGAAAAACAGACAAACTTGGTAGTGCTTGTGAGACGAAAGCCCACAGCTGATGTTTTCCCCAACTCAGGCGCTTCAATGTGGATGACATCATCAAACACAGGCTTTGTGGAAATCAGTGTGACTGGGAACTCCCAAGAGCCTCCAGACACACACTTCACAGTCAGTACTGCATTGTACCTGAATATACACACACACACACACACACACACACACACACACACACACACACATATTACGTTTGTTCATGATGGTATGACGATGTCTACAATAGATCAAAAAGAATACAAAAGATAGATACAAAAGGCTGCCTAACCACAGTTGTGGGTAAACATTGATATGATTTACTAAACTAGACTTTAACAGAAGCTTGCTGACCACCATAACAGATTACAAATTACTGACTGCATACAACTGCTTCAAACAATCCCAACCAGCGCATTATCATTCATGCTCAAGTTATTATATTTTCAACAGTAGAGAAATAGTATGTAGATAATGGAGGATCCGATTAGAGGCGCCACACCCCCCCATCATTTCCTCATGGAGAAGTCATTAGCTCTCCGAGGTATTGATTCTGCCAGGGCACGCCTCATTAATGGACCCCACAGATGAAGACAGCTGCTGATAAATGAATGCACTGTTCACTCAGGGGGGGTGTCACATGCGACGTACAGTACAGATGACATTGGGCGCAAAGTACGTTTCAGCAGCATACTATTAAGTATTCTGACAAAAATAGTTAATTTTCTATTTGTTTGTGAGAACATGACCAAGCACAGAATGTTCAATGTTAAACAATACTGGAGGCGACGAACAAGCTGGCCTGTGCAACCTTTAGCTTCTAACATTAAGACTCAGCACATGCAGACAGTAACAAATGAATGCAGATGGGTCCACCTTAAGAAGGCGACAGGAGCAGAACAGAGCAGTGAGGAAAGACACTTTCTCTAGTGGAAGAGGGGAGACGCTATAAATGAATGCAGTGTTTACTTGGAAAGGTTCAAGTGCATTATCAGTGGTTTACACAGAAGAGGCAAACACTGTCTCTGTTGTCTTTTTAAAAGAATGTTGCTTGTGTATTAGAGAAGGTGCCTCATGTCTCATTGTTAGCATATTTTTGTTGCTTTCCTTCACAGTATGTATTTGTTGTCTGTTTTATGTCGCCTGTGGGCATATGTGAAACTGTTTCTGTTTGGAACAATCCACTTTAACTCCTCTGTGCATTTGTGTTTTTTGACTGTGTGGCTTCAAAAAATGTGGTTTAGTTATTTTGCAAGACTGAAGTGTGGGGTTAACATAGTGAGTGAATGGATTTGCATAAGCTTACTGTAACTTGCATGGCTTGAGTGGACTGTAGATGAGATGAAGGGTGAGTTTTATGATGCCGGAGTCAGGGTCTTTCGTTGCTGATTCAACACTGGCAGAAAGGCAGTCTTCCACATCCAAATGCTCTGCTTCACGCTCTGAACGTACCTCGCACAGGAAGTCTTCCTTTATCACTTGAGAAACTATTTTGTATGGAGGTATTTAATGTTAAAATGCCATTTGTGTAGATGTCTTGCATGTATTTTTTTTATATCTAATGAACCTTTCAAATTATTTTCTAATTCATTTACTGTTAGATCCAAAAGAAAATACTCCATTAAACACACCTTCTTGATTTCCCAGCACACATCCAGCAAGCAGTACAACCACTTTCTTTTCCAGCTGGCAGCCTGCTTCACACTGAATTATGCCAAGCGGTGGGTTCTCAACAGGCACTTCTGTGGGAATCCCACAGAGTGGATAAATCCAACAGATGGTGGACAAATCCTGAGCTGACCTAAAATAAAGGTGTGATACGTGTTTCTCACTTCAGCATTTCAGGCAGTACAGCTTTATGATTACATTTGACTTATTAAAAACATGTTCCAAAGTACAAAATTACCTAAATGAATATTACATTTTGAATTCAATTTAAATACCATTCAAATACACTTTCCTGCTTTTGGTTTCGTTGAAGTAATTTTGAGTATATCAGATGTTTTATGTTTTAATATGAGCTATCTGAGCCAGTAGGGATTGACGTTTTCATAATGAATAAAAAGAATACAGAGGAAACATGAAATAGGAAACACACAAACCTCTTACTACTTGTGGTAAAGGTGGAGTTGTTGCCAGGAAGGGTCATAGTGATGCAGAGCCAAGCTTTTTTTAGCTCCATAGAAGTTGGTGTAAACACAACAGGAACATCAATGCTGGCTCCTGCATCTATCTGTATGCCTGTCACCACATCACCAAGTTAGCACTGTGTACACCTGCCTCTGAAGTATCTCGGGCCATTGACTCGACATAAATGTCATGTTGATTATAACACACCTTCTGTTTGGATCATTGGGATTGTGAAATCATTTCTGTCTTTTGCACCGGAGTTGTTGTTCTGGTCGACCTTTGGGTTTTTATCTGGAAAAAGAAAAAAAAAAATTGGCAAACCTGCAGTGAGTTCCTGTATATGTTACATGTAAGTGCTAAGGACAATTATTTTACTGAATGTGTGCCTGTGACCTGTAAGTGTGATTTTGAGCACAGCCTGGAGCTCAGTGGGGTTTGTGAAGGGAATACAGATGGAAGCGTTGGAGCCAATCTTGGATGAGATGCTTACTGGCTCCTCACATTCTGGATTAAGGCCACGTCCACTCAGTGAGAAACTCCATTCCTGCAACTAATATATGACAAACACTGAGAGCCATTTGTTAAATGTCCTACAACTGACAGCAATAAAGACACTTGCTTGAGTAAAGGTACATCTGGCCAATAAAACACTTTAGAAGCTAATCTAATGCCTCCAGACTTCACATTGTTTATCTGAGGTGACGAGGCAGCAAAATAAAAAGAGAGCATCTGTTAAAGACAGTTCTGTGTGATTTTTAAAAAATATAATCTGGACAATCTATGTGGTTACCTGAGGGCATAAAAAAGTGATATTTGCTCTGTGGTTTCCTTCACCGATGGACGATGGGCTAAAATGGATGCCAAGCTGAGTGGAAGAGTGTGGCTCAAGAATAAGCTGAAGCACACAGGGAAGAGGTGGGAACAAAAGATAAATGCTCTTAAATACAAATCCCCTGCATTGCACTGGCAGGAAACGCACAGCTTCATATCCAGACTCACTTAAATCTTTTCCTTCTAAAGTACACAGAAAAAAAAAACGTAATCCTCAGTGTATCAAAACAACAAAAACAACCGACAGACACACAATTATATCTGTGTGTTAAAGAAAATGCATCTAATGCCTTGTCCTAAATTAATTAAACCCCAGATAATGAAAAGCATGTTTGATTTCTTTATATCCCTCTGTTTATTCTCTAATAAACCTCTAAATGATGTGATCAAAAATGGGATTTAGATGTGTGACTTACAGTGTTTTCTGAATCCATCTCTAATGCATAATTTCTGATGTTACTGTTGAATACAGTCAGCTCCACTGGTTCTGAAGTTGGATTAACTAAAGGAAGGGTGAGCCTGGTCCATCTGTCTCGCACACAAAAACACAAACATTCACCTTTTTCATAGTTATATTTTCACTTGGCATTTATGTACAACTGTAAAAGCTTGCCGTGCTTGTGTCTTCAACATACTTGCCCAGCTGACAACAGGTCTCAGGCAGCATAACAACTGGGAGCGGAAGAGCATAGAGATCCAGGCGATACCAGAACTCACCCGCCACCGCAGACTGGAAAACTACACTGAATAACCAGGACAGAAATAAATGTAAGATATAAAACTTGATGTAACAGTACTTTAATGTCAGTATAAATCTAGCTACAAACATAGAGCATTTATTATGTTATTTACCTGCCTGTGCTTTTCCCAACATCACCAGGAGAAAAGATAGCCTTGTACATGAGAGTCTCATGTGGAGGCAGTGAAACCTGATCTTCACCACTTAGTCCATCTCCTTCCAGAAATACATCCAGGTCTAGTTGTTCCTCGTGTGGATTATTGATAGGAATCTCTATGGCAACATTGCTCTGGGAACAAAGTGTGCCTGCTTTTTACATTTGCAAGTATTTCAAATACGTATGCAGACATCAAAACCATTTCATTCTTTCACTGAAATGAAGGTGACAAAGATGTATCTGGCGTCCTCCAAAGTAATAAAAGCACCTTAGCGCTGCAATGAGCACTGGCCTCAACAGTGCATGTCTCATATTCTTGAGACAGCAGAGTGGCACAGCAGAAGCGCTTTGGGCCCATAACCCAGAGGTCGATGGATCGAAGCCATCCTCTTCTAAGGCTCTTCATGTTTTTACATTGCGTAAGTATTCCAAGTTTAGATATATTCTTACCTCAATAGCACACTGAGCATTTATGATTTTCACTGGTTCTGTTGGATCACAAATAATCTCTAAAGTGAAATACACTTCATAGCGCCCCTCATCTCCTGGGAAATTACATAAAAAGGTAAGAATATAGAGTCTTTAAGCCAACACAAAACACATTGTCTCTACTTGTTTATGTACTAACACACCAAGTTTACCTTGCTTATCCGTTTCTACAAATGACACACAGCCTAGAATCAAAAGTAAAAAAATATAGTATTGAGTATTTTGCAACACAGCAATCACAAATGTGCACATATTGAAGACTTTGTGTAAGTTAGAGGTGCCGTGTGTAGTTTTTGAGGGGACATCTAGTGGTACATAGTTCAGAATGCAAACATTTCAAACCCCTTCTATCTACAGCCCGTGAGTACCTACATGCTCTTGACAAGGAACCAAACTAGTGGAAATAGGTCTGATGATGAATTCACTATTCTCCAGTACTGAAACAGTAACTGAAAAATATGTTCCACTTTGTTCAACTTTTTAACTACTAAATTTACACCTTTTGCTACAATCTCCACAAATAAAACACTGCTACATTCCGCATAAAAAAACAAAAAATCTTTTCAATCATGCATTTCCTCAGCCACACACAGAAAAACTCACCTTTCTGTATCCCTCGTTTCCATGGTAATATGGTCAGTGTATAAGATGCCGTATCACTTGGTCTAACCTTCAGGTAAGCAGGGCCAATCACAAAAGATAAGTCTGTCTCCACCTATGTAAATACAAAAGTACACAATGGCAAACACACAACCCAAAACACATTTTCAACATGAATAGAAAGATCAATGATTTTGGCACTAAGCAAAAATTATAATACCTGCTAGCTCAGATTAAATACCATAATAATACACAAATGAGTCTTTTCTAACTGATTCTGTTTTGTGTACCTTTAGTAAAAGCTTGGTCTTGGTGTAGTTGGGGACATTCAACTGTGCTTCTGTGCTTTTCCTGACAGGACAGTGTAGTAAAAGGTGATCCACAGCCAGGGGTCGCTCTCCCACTCCTCTGAGGGTAAACACGTACTCAGTTCCGTTGAAGTCATTATGCAGAGTCAACTTGCCCTGGGGGTTGGGGAGAAAGTTCACACGGCCACACACAATAAACTGCTGGTCAACAAAGTTTTCTCGTGCGTCCAGATTATATAGATACAAACAGTTACGTGAATATTGTTTATAAAACCACATAGTTAATCATGTTTTAAGCTTGTGGAAACACCCCCCTTAAAATGTGGAGCTATGACAGGATGTGGGATGTTCCCTCTAAATGTCCCACCCCCGCACATGCACACATCAGCGCATTGGTGGTTCAGTGGTAGAATTCTCGCCTGCCACGCGGGAGGCCCGGGTTCGATTCCCGGCCAATGCAATGTCCTTTTGGGCCATAATGCATGTCCTAAACCTTTAGAGAGGACATAATAATTTTTCTTTCCTCTATACATGATTTTCACTCCTAAGAACACACCTTGCAAAGCTAAATCCATCCCAGTTGTAGTATCTGTCAGAAATGAGTCCTTAACACAACAATAATAGTTTTAAGAAGGGAAAGTAACACTATTCAGCAAGTGCTAGACTATAGTTCTACAATGGAAGAGGCTAATCAGAAGAAAACCTGAATGCAATAGCACAGTTGTTAAGACTTGGAGGTGAAGGAATGTGCACAAGGTCTGCAATGGATGAAGGAGAGTGTACAAGACATACCCTAAGAAGTTACCATGATAAATGGATTTTAAAGAAAGAAAGAACAGATAAAACAAAACAGATTACCATGACAATGCGCTGTGTATCTGGGTTAAAGGTGAGAGGATAACAGGCTTTTGTCCCTGCTGCAACAGTAAAAACCTCTGGCCCAGAAAATCCTTCACCACATACTTCAGCTTTCATTTTTAAGTCCTGATCTCTTTCATTGTGCTGCAAGAGACACACAAGTTTACTCAAAAATCAAGGTGGAGTCATTTATTATTTTCTATTCTGAAAAATTTCCCGCATTTACAATGGTGCTATTTATTGTTTTCTAAAGGACTTACAAGTGGTATATATTGTGTAACTGACTGGTGAGCTGGTGAGCTGAAGTCTAGATGTGAAGATTCTTCCTGTAGATGTAAATATCAAAGTTTTATAGCTATCAAAACTTACACTGTGTTTTGATATCATAACAAAATATATATATTACCACTGTTGTAACCATGGCTTCCAGCATATAGACTCTGGTATCACACCAGGATCTGAGGACCATCTTACACATGAACTTTCCAACTGAGTCTGCCTGAAAGCGTAGTGGAATCTCAACACAGCCACAGTCTGTTGAGAAACATGCATGTTGAAAAAGGAATGGAAAATGGTGATATACAAGATGATAATATCACATAGTCAAATAAAAATATACTCTACCTGCTGGATTCTCCCATGGCATTTTGACGTTTGCATTTACAGGTATAGTGACAGCACTGGGTAATGAGAAGTACTGTGGCATACACACTTCTACAGTGTACTGTAATCCCTTATTGCTGCCACCTCCTAGTGTCAAAAAAGCCTCAAAACACAGGGGAAAAGAGAATATATAATAAACAATATGTAGATTTGGAATTTATTACGCTCAAGGCCCATGGGGTGTACCTGTTGCTTGCCAAGTTTTTGCGCTGCTGTGGCTGCTCTCACACTACTGCTATGCAACGTGTGTGTCAGAGACCTCCTCCGGAGTTCATCGGCACTCATTCTACGCTGACCCCAGATGGCCAACGCCTGCTCCCAGTCCATATTAATTATCGGCAAACAGATTATTTCTTGACAAATCTGTCCTACTTTGCAGTGCAGGTTCAATACTGACACACATGCATCTTAGTAAAAGAAAAGTAAATATTAGCACTGAGTATTTTCTACAATGTTGATTTTCTATTACATGCATTTACTATTCTTACCATCCCTTGGAATAATGTTTGGACTGGGCTTTGCAGTGAACGGCATAGGAAGGGGCAACTGTGCTGCAGCCTTTACCATATACACCACATCTCCAACCTAAAAGGACACACAGAAAAATAAACACCTAAATGTGGCATTACATACTGACAGTTGTTAAAGAATGTCTGAATTATTATACTTGTTTGGAATAAATTATTTGCATTACACACATATCCATAAAACTGACATTTTCCAAGTGATCATACAGTAACAGTCTTGAGTGAAAGGTAAAAGGTCTGCAATGTAAAAATGGACAATAGGCCTGAGAGAGAGAAACACAGACCTGTGGACAAGTGAGCAGAACAGAGCAGAATTTGTTGCCAGGACTGAAGGGCAGGTAGTCTATGTAAAGAGTGTCTGCTTGACCTGACTCCAGAAAAATGCTCCTCTCTGCACATGAGAACTCAGAGTCGTCTTCTTCATCTGAGCACAAAATTGATGTACAAAGAGCCAGATGAACATTAATCAAAGAATAACTTGCATGCATATTTACATTCAGACTTACCAGGATCTGAGGACGTCCCTTCTGTCTTGAAGCAGGTCTTATCTGTCATCTTCTGCACTAAGGGACTTATAGAGAGAGGAGAGGGTAAAATACAGTGTAATTATTATTCATCTTTATAAAAGACACTCCTACATCTGCTCCCGGAGAACCAGCAATGACCTCATCCTATTTGAACTCATCATCGTCTAGGTTTGATGAGGAGGTGCAGAAATGCTTTAGCTTTGAAGATGTCTCGGGCGGTTTTGAGATGCATACTAACCAGGAGTCTTTAATGACAACACTAATCAAGCATTTCAACAAGACAAAAGAACCCCTTTAGAGCAAACAACTGTCACAGCATCAAGGTTTTAGTGCACATTAAACTGTGGTTGAGTTATGGTAAACCACTACACTACATAACTTTTGGTGTTTAAAGTTCTCGTGTATGTGTTACTTGGATTCGGAGGTGGCCTGTTGCTTTTCAGTCTCTAGAGGATTGCTCATAGACTCTACCAGCATTACCCTAAACAGAAAACACAGCAAAACAATTATGAATTATGACAGCAATTTGGAAGTGTAGCAAATGTACTACTTCATAGTCATTATACACACTTACTTGAAGTTGCCATCTTTTTGGAAAGGATTAATAATTGGCAGTTGGATTTGCTTCAGCTTGTAGCATGGAGAACTACACTTGACAGTTTGCTGAAGGCAGACAGTGTGGAAAAGGCTGTCATTTATTTATCTCTATCCTAGCAAGCTACACTGTAAAAATAAACCGCTTATGTGTTAGAAGCAGTGAGTGGTGATTCCTGAACACTGACACAAAGTACACATTAACATAAATAAGGTAAAAGCAAAGATTGTTTTGCCCATCTGCATCATGTCTATGACTTGCAGCGTACATAACTCATGTACAAGTGTTTGTACAGTACTTACTGTAGGTAAGATGTGTGTTACATGAGTCTTGAGATGAAAAGCCAGGGTTCCATGTGTTCCAAATGTTAAACTAGAGAAGAGCAAAAGGGCAGCCTCTTTGGGCCGCAGAAAAGCACAGCTGTACTTGATGGTCAGCTCCATGCTTCCCCTGCAAAACAGTCACAATATTCTATTTGTGTTTTCATCTGTTCTTATTAAAACATTTAAAAGTGTGTTTTTTTACAGTTGTAAAACACCCAAACGGCAGAATTACCATTGAAAAAAATAACATTATTTTATATTTATAAAAACTCGGTTCTCCATAAAAAGTCAAATTGTTTATTTTCAAACACCTATCAAGGATGTGCCAGAAGAGAACTGGCCTTTTATAAGCTAAAGAAAAGATAAAAAATATTTGGAATTTAAGTGGAAACAGCTGAGAGCAATCTTTCCTATTCTATACTGGGCACACTGTCCAAAAGAAAGTAATTTTTAGAAGTAGCTATCAGAAAGTAGGCTTTCTTGTTAATTATTGTAAATTTAAATGTGGGCTACATTATAGTACATTATTATCCCAAACATTATAAATAACCAAAGTTTCAACTTTAAACGCACTTTGCAGGAATAGTGAATGATAATCCTCCAGGCAGGGAGAACAGATGGGCTTCCTCTCCTAACAGTAGGGCCTTGTATTTGATCGGTTTAGATGTTGGGCTTTTTAAATGCACCTGCAGGTCATAGACACAGAAAGAACAAATTATATAATAACAATAATGCAGTGAAAAATGGACATGGGCAAATCTCTCTCCAAATAAATCTTATTATACTATAAATGTTCATCTTGTTAATATGGCTTAACTTGACATTGTGCATAATTACTGCTGTTAGTGTATTTGAGAATGTTTATAATCCTACTAATTCTGTTAATGTGTTTCTTTGTATTTCAGAACATCCAACATGAGAAATAAGACGGTAACAATAAAACTCTCTGAATACCTGCTTGCTAATGGTGCTGTGTAGTTCTCCTGATAGAGTAATGGTTTGCGTTGGCTGATACTGTGGAAGCTTCTTATTCAGATGAACACACAGCATTAACATCTGCACAGGGTTAGGATCTGACAGATCTGTGGGCTGCACAAAAAGGTTTTTCTGAATACCTTATTATGCAATGTAAATCTAATTACAATCATCTACTTACATAAATATCAATGTTCAGACTAAGTGTGGTTAAAGCTTGCACCACTATGATGTTATTATGAAGAATCTGCTCCATGCTTTCGGGCTTGGTGTACATTCTCTTAAAGTGGCTGCAGATCTGATGGGATACAAGTTAGATCCATTATTTGTAACTCTGACCGTGAAAGGATTTGACAGACAGATGTTTATCATATTCATAAAGAGCAAATTTTGCCATTTAAACACCAGCCAAAACACATTTAGAAGCTATTCCTAAGTGATTTGCGCGGCACATTCATACATTACACACACAAAATGGTACTTAGCATGATAAGAGATTGTCCTAATCTTGTTCGGGACTAATTGCATCCCCATCGCATCAATCACACTGCCACTCGCAGGCATTAACGACCAGCCCTCATTCGTTCACAGCAAACAGAAGAGGGTCTGTGCAAAATGAACATAAGAAAATCCATAGACAAGATCATACACTGACCAAGTAGGGACAGTAGGCAGCCAGAACAGCAGCTAACACCAGCCCATCTGTCAGGTCTAAGTCAAAATTAACTATCCAGCGAGCTGAAGGACCATCTTCTGGAAAGTGTACAAGTTTAAGTGTAGTGACAAAATGATGTCAAGATTAATTGTTGAGTTGCAAATTAGTAAACCTGTACTCCAGACAGTCTTCCTCGTGCCCTCATATTTCAAGTTGAGCCATGAAAGTAATTGGAGCTCCGAACCAGAGTAGACATTACTGGCCAGTGGTTGCATGCAGGCGGGTACAGCATCCATGTTCTTCTGTTGTGCTGTGTTCTTATCTTTGACTAACACACGGCATAACACAAACACCTAGGAATACACAGAGAAATGTTGCATTCATAAACAATACAAAGTAGTAAAAAAACATTCAGGTCTATTCTGAACTTTTTGCTGAGATGTTTTTCACCTTATATATCCGTAGCAGCAAATCTGTCCATGAACGTTTGCTTATCGACTCATAGTCAACACTGCTGTAGTCCATACTATTGTTAGACTCTTTTAACTGGACAAAAAAGTAAGATGTAGGATAACATACATATCATATATTTTTTTAATTATAAATTAACTAGATAAATGTAATATTATTTCAGGGCAGGGGCATGTGTTATACCTGCAGGGAGCACCAGTGATTAAATTCATTCTTGTCCAACAGGTATTCTGGTCTTATGTAACACAGACAGGCTCCCTGAACCCTGAAAACAAGCCAAAGAGTATCTTTAATCAAAAAGCCGACAATGTTTGCCAGCAGATCTGATGCGAGGTCAGTAACATTTACTTGAGAAATTCAAGAATGGCTTTGTACTGTTGTGTAAGCTGTGTAGTACGCTGGCGTATATCATCTGAAATAGACTGACTGTGAGGAATACCAGGAACCTGTTTTCCCGTCAGATGAATGAGCATGTCCACTACAGATCTAGAAAACATGCAATATTGCCATTACATCAATCTGTACATTAACAATTCAATGTTTCTTATGTATAATAAAACACACACCTGGAGCTTTTGTTTTGAGTTTGTCCACTGGAGTAATTTGTTTGAATTTTTGACCCAACTCTAAGAATTTTTTTTTTCAAAAATCATAAAAGATTAAATACTTGTTTGGATTTTTCTCAGACGTCTTTCAGGAAATGTGTTTGTACCTTCTGAGTGTGTGGGGTACAGATATAGGGTGTGGTCCGTTTGCCCAGCCAAACAGACTAAACCACCTCTCCACAGCCACTAACACCCTTTGGTAATAGAGCCCTTCCTCTGTGTTGGGGGCATGAAACTCTGGAACACCACAGTTGACTGGGGTTTCTCTGTATGAGGAGAAGCCTCTGTCGCTGCTGGTCCGACCACTGACACTATTGCCCTCTAGAAAAGTGTCTGACAGATAGACATAACAGATAAAGACAGTACAGATAAAGGACATGCAGATGGACATAAACACAGCCATCATCAGTAGAGCTTTTTTATTACCTGTGCCTGACATCTGGTTTATGGAGCTACTGTGACCAAAGGCTGAGGAGGATGAAAATGTTTGACAAGACCCTAGACTTGGCATGTCAAAGTTCTGAAGGACTGCCTCAACAGCTGTGGCCCCTACACATGCACACAAATACTAATCAATCTCTTTATACAGATTCCATTTGTGCAAAATATCATTCTATGGTTCCATACCAGCTTTGAGTACTATTTGTTGTTCAGAGCGATGTAAGGCCAAGTAGGGCCAGACTGTCAACAGACAATTATCAGCTACAGCCCACACCTTAACCTTAACCCTGAAGAAATTTTGTAAAAAAAGATAAGTAAAGCAAATTTGACCGTGTCATTGTTAGAGAACAGTACAGTGGTACTTGTTTTGAAGGTGGTCCGAGAAGGTGATGGTTGAACTTAGGGTCAGAGGAGTGTGGGAGCAGAAGGACACATTGCAGATGAGAGATGTTGCTTCATTGTTGAAAATGTCCACAACATTTTTCTTTGATTGCAGACAAAGTATAAATTATTATATTATTTTTTTTGTATAAAAGCGCAGAGAGCTTTGACCTAAATATTTATTTAATTTTATGTGTATATACACAACTCAGTTTTTTGGCCTTTCTGTTAATCTGTCAGAATAAACTAGAGTCATACCTTGTTTAGGTCTTCTGCAGAAATCTGTGTACCCTGAGGAAAAGTAAGAGATATGGGCAGCGGCTTTGTCCTTGTCTCCTGTTCAATATCACTTATTTCAGCTGTAATGTGTGTCCCACTGAAAAACAAAAACAGCTTTTAATGTACAATTTAATTATAGTTACTCTGCCAATTTCAAACATAATTAAAGTACAAACAACTTAGCTGCAAAGAACTGAAAGGTTAAATTATAAAATGTTGTCACTTTTGGAATAAAAGCAATCATCCAGGACTTCAAGTAAAATAAATTGCTCTGGAGAAGCAATTCTGAATTTAAATTTTAACTCTGAGTTCTGTCAAAAAGATGTGGGTAAGAAAATGCTGGCAGCATTGTAATTGTGCAGCCAGACTGCTGTCCAATCTGAATGTGAACCACCTAAGAATGTGTCTCAGCGTGACGGCTTATCCTGTAAGCAAAATCCAATGTGAGTACCGAGGCCTGGTCAGTGATGAAAATCCCAGTGACACGATTGATGCAGGCTTAATAAAGTCAGTCAGCTCCTTAGTTTATGTTTTATAAAAATGTAAATACAATAAGAGTCAATCAGAATTACTGCTCAGCCATTTCAACAGACCGTTGACTAGACAGACTGCAAAGCAATCTGAAAGCAAATTTCTATGCAAGTGATATAGTCCTAGTCCTAGTTCTATTGTGAGTGTACCCCAGCAAAAGAAAACCAACCTGGTATATCCTGTGGCCACTAGAGAGAGTGTGGCCACCATGTTGCATCCTAGAGGCACTGGGGTGAACAGGAGCTGAGGAGGATGGACAGTGATGCTGGGAAGGTGGTGAATAGTAATGGACAGCTCTCTGTAGGGTTGAAGTCCCTCTTCCTCCCTCGGTCTGTCCGGTAATTTGTCTCCCAGGTAAAGAGGGAGGGTCAGCTTGGTCAAAGTGCCAGAGACTAACAAAAAATATTTAATACAAAATACTTTACTTTAATATGGCATTGTGGTATACTTTTTTGTATTGTATTGATCTTGACGTGTGCATCAGGAAAACATAATTACAGTCTAAGAGAAGATGAGAACAGTATCCATCAAAAATGTGTGCATGTGTATGTTTTACTGCTATTTTCTCACCTCTTCGGATTCCCTCGGGCTTAATGATGACGGCTAAACAGATGGACTGGTCAGGCCCTAATCTCCCTGAAGATGGAGACACTGTGCAAACTGTGTCTTCTTCATCAATTGTACATTTTTTAACTGCACTGCAATCAATCCACCAGCTGATATGTGGCTTCATTAAACTACTCCAACACGCTTTTCCTTCAGGCTCTGCTTTTAGCGTGACTGTCTGGTGAGGAAACAAATGTGATGGTCAAATCAATGCAAAGGTTTCGAAATGAGGCAAACAAATGCTCAGCTCAAACAAAATAAATGTGTTTCTCATATTATACCTTCAAATATGTATCAGCCAAAAGAGCTAGATTAAAATGTAGGCTGGAGGGGGACATTTCTAGTGGAGCACACAACACTGCAAACATAAAAACAGAGCCATTAAGTACAGCAGCAGAATCTTCACCTCAGTCACTCTGCGCCACATGAATGACCTCACCTGTGGCCTCTACGTGTCGTGAACCTGTTTCCATGGAAACTGTTGGAGGGACAGGTCGGATTGTTGCTTTACTGCTGTTGGATGTCAAAGAGCAGGAGGTGGAGGAAGTGGGATGTGAAGGAGGGAAGGAAAAGTGAAAGGCACCAGAAAAGATTACTCCATTGACGGTCATCGGCAGGTCAAAATCATGGCTGGCCACCTGCAGGAAGACAATGTCCTTTTACTGATACTCAGCAGATAATGTGTTCATTCTTCATAAAAACAATATGTGTATTCATAGGCTTTGGATAAAAACCTCACCTGGGTGGGACTGAAGACAAGGGAGCAGTTCACTTTTTGATTAGCCTCAATTTCCACAATGGTCACACCAGGCTCAGGCTCTTTGGATTGAAAAAAACAAAGTCAAACACGCAAATACACAAAGACAAAATAAAACCAAATTTATTTTCTACTTGTGCTTACCCAATGAAAACTCTGCCAGCTGCACAGAAAAGTCAGTATGTTCCGATAGGTCGAAGGTGACCCTTGCTGAAGCGGATGAGTGGTTTGTCAGAAAAAAGGGCACACTTCGCCGGGAACCAAGATAGACCCCATAAAGCTGGAAACTGGACTGAGAAGGGAGCAAAGTTGGGAATATATACTGAAAACCCATGCCATTACTTCTTATCATTGCACTAAAATGTTGACAACAATTTAGCTTATAGAGGTTGTTGTATAAATGTGTGAGAGAATTTTCCTTTATCTTTGGACATTAGTTGATCTTTCCAGCATAATCAGTCATGCTTAGATATACTGCAGAGTTTGACTTTAATCATACATACAGTATGCAAGCTTGGTGCCTGTTTAATCAATTATACTTCTCAATAAAAGCTATGAAATAAAATTGTGAAAATATTTTCTTCAATGTAGTTCTCTTGTGTTAAACTTACCACACTTATCTCTACATTTGGAGGCTCCACTGATCCACCCACTCTGAGCTCAACAGACTCCATGGCTTTCAGAGCTATCTGTACGTACATACACACACACGCAGGGTTCAGAGCTTCAGAAGCCTTGATTAAAACCATAAATAAAGCCTGTATTTAATGCTAACCTCGACTTGTGTGTCAAACCTGATGACAGAATCTGGGTTGAAGTGGATGTTGATCACAGCCTGCCCCCCTCGTGGCACCATGCCTTCAGTGGGACTCACCACCATGCCTGGCAGAGGGCAAACATCTAGCACCTGCTCCATGCAAACACAGAAAGAGGCCTTTCATTGTTGGCTCTGTAAATGTTCAAAGGCTTAATAGAAAAATGGAGCACCTGATAGAAAGCATGGTTTGACCCAGTGTTGTGCAGGACTGCGGTTTTGACAGAGGTCATATTTAAGGGGACAGATTCAAATGTCACCCGTTTCCTTTCTGCCAGCTGAACAGTTGTGCATCCAACCTGAGAAGAATTGTGAAAAATGTTCTGTGGTATGCAACACTCAACAATTCTAACACTTTTTAAGTCCTTTATTGCTCTTGAATTGGGTTTGGGTCCACTGAGGTTGCTGTCAGAAGAAAAATCAATACTGGCTTTTTGATAAATGAGGAATTGTATAGCTTAACATAAAAAAGTTAATCGGCAACAGCAAAACTACAAAAAGTCACCTGCCATTTCTTCATTGTTTTTGTTTTTGTTGAACAGCAAAATATATCAAACTTGAATGTGTCTTTACACATTTCAGGTGTAGTTTTAAGGCAAGTTTTAAATATACCTTGACAATACAGTGCAGACGCTGTTTGTTGCCTTGGTGGACACAGAGGTCAAAGTCTCCTTCTAGAAGGGAGGAGAAGGAGGCGTGCCACACCACTTCACAGTCCAGTTCCTTGTACGCCTCAACTACACCTGAGCGTGTTAAGAAGATTCATTAAACCAACTGAAATTTGAATTTAATTTTGCAGTTTTTTCAGATCATAAATTTGATTGAAAGGGTCATAAAACAAAGTATAAATCAGTTTTATATACTGTGACCAGCCAGTCAATAGAATGTAGAAAATGACAGTACCTGCAGCTGGTCGAATGGAAAAGAGAATGCCATTTTCGGTAACAACTGGTTTCCACTTAAATTCTGCAGCATGGTTTCTGCGGTTTTTAAGGGTCACTGAGCTCCTGTATCCAGATCGGGCAAGCAAAGTAGGAGTAGGGTGCAGGACTACCAGATCAGTGGACAGCTCTAAAGCAACAGGAACAACCTTGGCCTGGACCAATATCTGACCAGGATGCTTTTTGTTCACAGTGTAGGGCACCGTTCTGAGGGGAAACATTTAAAGCACATATAATTTAAATTCTCATGAGAGAATAGTGCTTTATTCTATTCTCCACCAACCTGTAAAATTCACTCAGCTTATTGCTTTGAAATGTCAGGGTTAGAGCAGTGTGACAGTGAGGTGGGAGAACGTGAGAGACCGGGGAAGAGCCCTGTAGCTCAGCACAGTCCACCTCGAGCTGCACCCAGACGTGCACAGACAGATGATTGATTATCTCTAGTGTCTGAACACACACTGACTGCACGCATACTTCGCCAAAGTCCACTAACAATGGCCCTGAGAAGGAAACATAAAAACAGATTAGTTGAGGTTAGCAGATTTAAATATATTATAATTAAGTAAGGTAAACTATAGATTAGTAAGAAATAATTAAAAAAATATAAAAATAAAACAAAAACATGACAGGTGTGAAATTAGAGCATTAATACCAACTCTACTAAACTATTCATTTAATTCCATTTCTAACCTATGATGACTTGGTAAAGCTCTTGAGCAGTCAGAGACCTGCTACATTCTGCCACCTCCTGGCTTGTAGAGGGAACTGCCTTTATTACCACTGAAACCTGACAAGATATGCAGTCAAAGTCAAAAGTCATTAAACTCCTTTATTTATATATTTATTATAAAGTAATAATATAAGTTAAGGGACAAATTCTGACTCTCACTTCGTTGGTGATTTGCTGAGGGATGGATGCGCTGTTGCCACAAGCTGTTTTGAAAGACTTTGATTTTGTCAATGAAACAATTCTTTTCTCAAAAGCTTTGCATTTAAGTTTAGGAGGAATAAGCCCTTGAGAAGGAACAATCCCAATGTCCACATCATTCTCCACTGTTTGTTGCTGCCTATAATCCCAAAACACACAAGAAGGTATTACTTAACATGAAGTAGCAGTTAAGCAAAAGAGGAACAATTGATGTGATTCTCATTAATATGCATCTATACTCTAATCTGTGTATCTAGGTTACCTCTGCTGTAGTTTCTGTAGACGAGTTTGTCTCTGCTGTTTAAAAAAGTCAGCATAAATTTGGCAATGCTGCTGTCTTTGCTCTTTTTCATGCTCAGTAAAGGCATCACTGGTGTCCACATAATGCTGGTGGGGTAATTTAGTGGAGATGGTTCTAAACAGTATGAATAAATAAAGGAATGAATGAAAATAGACATAATTTTGGTTTCTTATTGGTATAAATACTGTCAATTAAAATATAGATAAAAATGTATACATTTTTTTACAAAGCAGAAAAACAAAAACATATTATATTGTATGTATTATAAAACTCCAACTACCACATCAAGGTTTATTCCAAACCAAGTTTAGGCCCGCTAACTGTTACCTGCACTGTCTGTGTGATGTGGCAGACCTTGTGCTTTGGCCTCTGTCATTTGGAAAAGCCACAAAACTTTTACTGTGTCTAATCTTCTCTTTGTGGTGTTTGTCGAGCTGCGTCTTGTCAGGTCCGAGGCTTTCGGCAGGCACCATGTCATGGGAACGTGGAAGATCATTGGATTGTGCGCTGGTCATTATTGGATAAATGCCTGTAATGCCACAAACAAGGGCAGATATATGATATTATATTATTTAAACCCAAATGTAAGCCAATTAACATCAATTTCTAGGTTTAATTTTTTTTTACCAGGAGTTAGTTTGGGTAAAGGCTGAGTGGTCTCACTGTGGCAGACAGCTGACAGGTAAAGAGTGACGGTATAAAAGGTGCAAAGCTTGAGTCCTGCAAACTCTTCTTTGGTGTTCTGACCCCCCTGCTGACTGACATGACCAAGGACATCTATCTTTTGAAGCATATGGAAGGTCCCTTGTTGCCTCGGATTGAAGGACAGAACTATATTCTGGAAAATGCAAGAAAAACACTCACACTTCTTGCGATGTATATTTCTTTATTACAACATGCCATTGTTACCTGGCATTGTCCAGGAGTGATGGTCCCTGTGGAGGGAATTGTGCTAAAATGTGGCAATTTGCGGAATCTGAAATATACAGGGAGCTGAGGGCAAAGGTTTTGCAGGGCACATAACAAATCCACATGCTGACCAGTCACACAAGTAAGGAAATTAAAATTTTGAGAAGGACTTGGAATAAGAGACACAGGAAGCCCAGAGCCAGTCACTGCTAACTCCACACCAGTGCTGCCTGAAAGTCAAAGATAAACACTGACCATAAAGATGTGACTTAATGTAAATAGAATGCATAACTGAATTGAGTGCCTGTTGTTTTATATCTGTTGTAAGTACCTGTATGGCGAGTGAAACCATGTTTGCTGCTCACAGACTCAAACAAGAGGAAAAGACAGTAATCTTGTCGTCTTATCTTCTGCTTCCCTTTGTGTGAACTACGAGACAGATGCGCATATAAGTAGGGCTGTGACACAAATACTGTCATGTGCTCCTCGTTAGTATAGTGGTGAGTATCCCCGCCTGTCACGCGGGAGACCGGGGTTCAATTCCCCGACGGGGAGAGTCACAAACTTTTTTTTTTTTTGTATCTTTTTTTTTTTTTTTTTTTTTTAATAGCATGTTTGAACAACAGGACTAATATCCCTTTTGCATAAACATGCACAAGGCATAAACATGCCAAAGTAGCACAAGAAATAAAAAAAAAATTGCCGCATTAGCAAGAAGTAAAAGGAACCACCATGTAACTGGGAATATATTCAATGTGTCTTGCTTGACTGAAATTGACTATGGCACAGTTTACCTTTTGAAGACTGGACTGAAGCACAATGTCACAGTGGTTTTATCATATGGTCCCAGCCGACCTTGTTTAGGAAAACACATGAAGACCTGAGCTGCGTCTTTAGGGACATGGCTGCACTTCTGCATTCCGTCCAGCAGAGGTGTATCTGCAGAAGTGCTCCTCTGGAGGTTAGTGCCCTACAGAGGACATTACAATCAGAACTCTTGTGAAACAAATTTTTTTTATATTTATTAGTATCTGAAACTTGACTCACCAACTCCGTCCCAGAAACAGAATCCTGAAGCACACAGACCCAGTCACAAGCCTGGGGTGCACTGTTCCTCAAAATTATTTTCTCAACACTGGATGTTCCAAAGTAGACTGGTCCAAACCACAGACAGGACAGTGGGGCCCCCTATAAATACAATTATAAATTTATATTTAAGACACATTTTGAGAACTGACTAAATGTACTTTTACTTTATGACTTTCGGGAAACTAAGTTACCTGCAAGTCACAGATCTGAAGGTGCGGGTCCACCACCTTTGCTCTAATTTTGAGAGCAACAGGTGTGTGATGTTGGAGTTTTACACTAGAAAAGCGAGATATAGAGGGAAGGAAAATAAAATAATAATAATTAAAATAATTAATTAAAAACTGCATTAATTTCTGGTTAAATATGTTTTCATTAGATGCATTATCTTACAGAATGTTTTTATCAATCTGCCTCGATCTATCAGTGCGAAGCTCGACTTTAATCCACTGGGTGGCGCCAGCTGGTACAACACCATTGCTGGGTGTGATTTTGATGGAAGGATCTCCACTACCCAGCACCTGGAACGTTCCTTAAACAGACAAAAATGAAAGCTACAAAGTAATTTATAGTCCTCAAGTATTTTTCAATTTTTCTTAACTAAAGTACTAACCTGGAGCTGACCCCTGGTTGATTATAGAGTGATGTTTACTGATAATTTGACTTATGGCAGCAACGCAGCCAAAGTCAACTACTGGATTCATTTTAAGGAAGCATTTCCTAGGAACCCTAAAGTTACATATTGAGAGTGAAACAAATTACAAAGCAGTAAACACTATATTATGTAAAATAAATAAAAGTATTGCTTACACCAATATTGGTACTTCTATTGTGTCTGTATCAGTATGTATTAAAAGGCAATGTCTGACATGCTCCTCGGTGTCTGGACTGAACTCCAGTAGGCCACTAACATACAGGCCAGGAACCACCACAACAGCTGAGCTTGTTTGTGTAAACTTAAACAACTGCATGAAAAGAAAAAAAACATTATAAAAAGTAGTTTACGCATTTATTTTTTAATTTGTTTTTGAACATTCATAATGACATAAATTAAAAAGTATAGTTAGCCTTAACACTTATATGGTTTAACTGAAGCCTTAACGGATATTACTAGCTGGTTAATTGCGCTATTGCGCAGTTCTTTTACTTAATAAAAAACTAATAAAGACAAATGACAAAGCAAAATCTTCGTTTTAATTATCTTACCTTTGAAGGTGGCATTTCAAATATAATTTTCTTCGAATTTCTGCCGACATTTGTTGCCGTGACTTTAATTTTATGAACCTGGCCGACTAGGATATCATTAAATTTGATCACTGGAGGGTCAACTCGGACGCACTTTTCCGCCATGATATATGACTTCACCTGCTGACTCCCCCCGTTGTTATTCTAAGTAATTATTTGCAGTTGTTAAAAGTAAAACAAAAGTTTAGTTTTATGATTTACTCTGCCTCGCATTCCTATAGACAACTGTACAATTGCTACCGTCGCTAGCCAAGTGTTGCACAGACGGCTCAGGTAGTATCCAGGAGACGAGCTCGTTTTACACTCTCGAGCACCCCACGTGGTCAGTACAGATGATTAACATTACACTTAAACGTTTATTAAAGTGTAGTTATTATATAATCAATCATTACATAACAGTTCACTCAAACAGTGTGAGCAAGTTTCTTCCATTACATAAACTTCACAAATACCAAAAGACAAATGCAACATACAAAATGCTTGAAAAATGTATTGCCAAGAAAAAAAAAACGTTTCAAAATATATTATGATACAGGCTCAATAAAAACAAAATCGGACACTAAATTATATTTTGAATGAACATCTTGATTTAGAAGAACTACAAAAATGTACTATTTCAAATGGCTCTCCCATATTTCATCATCATAAATAAGATAGGTAGGTTTATTTTCATGATTAGACATCTCATCTATATTTTGGGCAAATTCTGCACCCATTTTGGAGCTTGTTTCGGCACAATTTTGCACAGTGTCCCCATTACTGGATCGTCCTGTGCAATCTTGGTCATTCAATAAAGGCCGGGTGGATCCAGCGTTACAGTTTTGTGAAATACACTGCTTTACATCTGTAGTATTTACATGCCCAGAATCCTTGTCCCAACTTTGTTTAGCTGAAATCTTCTCTCCATCTACCAAAGAGTGAGATGTAAACTTTTCCTCATCAGATTGTTTTCCATTCATGTCATTGATGAACTCTTTCCCCTTCTGTGGTTTGTTCTCCAGACCAAAGAAGTTCTTCCTTACAACATAGCGTACGCACTGCAGTAGGACGTTCCTCTCATGCCGGATATCTGGAGCCAGTAGCTAAAACAATCCATTAAAAATACACTAGTTAACCACTTAAATTCTTGAAAAAAATAAAAATAAATTCACATAATGAGCTGTATTATATGTACACAGTGATTACCATCTCCAGCAGAGTGGGATGCCGTTTCTGTGGTGCGTCCTGTTGCCTTCCTTTACCACCCCTTCCTCCTCTTCTTCTTCTGCTGCCGTTGTTGTTGGGTGTGTGGATAGCAGAGTCTGTGTGGGAATGTCCATGCGTTTGGATTTTCTCTGACCTCGACCCACTTTCTTGAAACATTGTGGGCAATGGGTTTAGGAATGCTTGGTTCTCTTGTATCAGTTCTTTTGCTCTCTTTATAGGTGTAGCTGATGAAAGAAATGTTTTATGATCAGTATTCATATATTTATATCATGTAGTCATGTACAGAAGTTTGTGAAAGGTTGTCGACTCACATTCAGGTTCTTCCTCACTTTCACTCATAGAACCGTAATTAGCCACCAAAGACCCCAGCGCTGAGCTCATCTGTTTGGGAGCCACAACTAAACTCCTAGTTTTCAATTCTGAAGCTGCATCTTCCTTGTCTGAATCTGTAAACATTTTACACTCTGTTACCTTTGAGAAGGTTTGTTCAAACTGTTCCTGGTCCCTTATAGTACTCACCACAATCATTGCAAGCCAGAGTGCCAAGAGGATCCCTGTCTCCGTTGAGTTTAGCTGGAGTTTTCTCTGCAGGATTACTATTTGAAGGATGGTAGTCAGCCTGGCCCTGAAAGCCTCTGTTTCCCCATCTATGACCTCTGCCACGACCACGACCACGACCGCGACCACGTCCTCTTCCTCTCATTTGTCTAAGCGTAGAATTATGTAAAGATATTACTGACACACATTCATCAAATGTATGCAAACAGACAAGACAGATAAGACTTACCCAAACTGAGCTGTCTCCAGAACACCTCCTGTCTCCTCTCTCCTCTCCATCATCTTTTTCTTCTTCTCGACATTCTGACGTGTTGGAAAGTTTCTGGGACATTTACCATACCACTTAATATACCTTACAATTTTGCATCTTATAGAATAAATCTAATAATTCCAATACATACTTTCGTCTCTCCTCTCTCCATTTTGCTATTTCTTCTGGTGTGTCCAGCTTGATTCTTTTGGCTCCCGGAGCATGATTCTATATAAGACATAGAAACAGGGATATCATAAATAATAATAATAATAATAATAATAATAATAATAATAATAATAATAATAATAATAATAATAATAATAATAACAGGGTAAACTGTAACATGTCCACCAACTTACATTTCTCCAGTGAATGCTAACTATTTTTTCATGAGCCATAAAGGTGCAGTCAGGAACAGAGCACTACAGAATAAATACATACGTTAACACAGATTAGATGTGCAATTAAACAATAAGACATAAAAACAAGGTTAAATTTTTTTTTTTACCTTGACATGTTGCGAGATATGCTCATTATACTTCTCCTCGTTTTTAAAGGCCCGATCACATGTGTCGCAGAAATAAGAATACTCTGGATCTTTTTTATTTCTCTGTTGAAGGTATAACACAGACTGGTTGGTTTTGCTGACAGAGTAATTCAGACAAAAATATTATGCTTTTTTTCTTATCACACCATATTTCCATGGTTTCCATAGGAACCATAATGTGATCCTCCGCCTCGATTTCTCCCCTGGTGCCATTCAGGCCCATAGCTTTGACCTAAAAACGGACCAAGAGCTTAGGGTCATGAGAACTTATATAGAGGTACATATAGTCAGACTAATACGTGTGTATTTATTTTTAAAGACCATTAACAAAATTGTGCTTTCACCTCTGAAAAAAAGGGCTAATTAGCAAATCATAGGTTTAAAATAGACATGATATAATTTACTGTAGGTTAACAGAGTATACTCTACTCTGTTAATACCTGAAAACATAGAAAGATGTAGGCCTAAAGTGACTTTACGTAGTGTATGTACAAGGCATCTTTAAACTTTTAACGAGTGAGGAGGTTTACACACCGTAAGGTCTTTTTGGTCCATAGTTTCCCCAGGCAGACTCAGGTCCATAGCCCGCTGCAGCTCCTCGGTGGCTGCTGCTGCTGCTGTAGCCCCAGCTGGTTTCTGAAGGAGTCTCTGCCCAGCTCCACATGCCCGGGTGAAAGTTGCTCGCTCGGGGCTGCTGCTGGAAAGGCTGGAAGGTGTTTGGAGTTGGACTGCTAAAGTCCGGTGAGGGGTAGTGTCCTGACTCAGTCATATTACGCTTGTCTCTCGGTATATCTGAGTTTTGGTCAGTAAAGAGACAGACCTTCACCACACTCGCCATGCAGTTTTCACGTGCGCGTGTTTTGCTTGAGTTTTACTTAACGTCACTTCCGCGGGAACAGGAACAGAGCAAACATAAAAATGTCATTAACGATAGTTGAAAAAGTCTTATGGCGTTTAATCAAGTCTTATTTTCATAGTTTCCCTCACATTTAATTTTCCTGTCCACAGTGTCATTTAAAAATATTTTGATGATCATACAAGCATGTTTGAACGTGTTCTCGCGAGCTTTACAGCGTATACATATGGGTTGCCATGTAATACAGAAAATTAGGCATACATAAACTTTCTATCGAATCAGATTTGTGCAAAAATGATAAAACAATACTTTTTGAGGAATCCAAAATAAAAAGTGTTAGTTAAAAAATGTCACATATGTAGAATATTTATTATTATTATGGCGTTCATAATGGTTGCCTTGTGTGCGCTGTGAGGTGGGGCGTGGGATGCACAGATCTGGCAACCCTGTCTCGAGCTGCTGCTAGACCGCGTGTGGTGTGTGCGGAGCGGTGCGGAGCTGCAGCGTGGTATCCAGAAGAAGCGTGTTGCTCTCCTTTCAAGGGAGCACTCACAGGCCTAAATCAAAATGTTGGTTTTATTCGAGACCGCAGCTGGATATGCTATTTTCAAAGTATGTGTTTCATATTTTATGTTTGTGATCAAACTTATAGGTTTTTGGATATTACATGTTACCGGCTAGCTCTGGTTAGCAACAAAGCTAGCTCACACTTCACGAATAACAGATGTAAACTTATTGTCGAATCAAACTGAAAATGACATCCACAGAAAAAGGACGTGCTTAAAATACATATATGCACACTTTACACATATTTCACCGGTGTTAATTATGAGCAAGCCATTTGGTTTGCAGGCCGTAAAAATCAACCACGTGTGGAGTATGTTCAGACTGAAGTTGATCGCATATATGCTGATAGTAGGTGCTCATTTTCAACTGTGATGCATCATGAATATATGTTCCATTTCAGGTTCTCGATGAATCCAAACTGCAGCAAGTCGACAGCTTGTATCGAGAATTTGAAACACCAGAGAAGGCTAATAAAGTGTAAGCGGTGTTTAACTAGTCATGTCTTAAGACCGTAGACAACCAAAAAATAGTTAAGAGTTAACGTTTTCTCGTCTCTCGCCAGTGTCAAGTTGAAACACTTTGAAAAATTTCAGGACACAACAGAGGCTTTGGCAGGTAACATTATTTATATATGTTGGCTTTGCTTTGGCTGGTCTGTGATGTTTTTGTGTGTCTGATAAAATGTGAAGATGCTACAATATTCGTCACTACCACTGAGACCACAACCAAAACAAAATTTATACCTGTAAATGCTACACAACCAATGCCTCAGAATGAATGATTATTTCTCTCTCTCAGCTGCTACTGCTCTTGTTGAGGGAAAAGTTGGAAAGAGTTTAAAGAAAGTTCTGAAAAAGATTGTTGCCAAAGAGGCCCATGAGCAGCTGGCCATCAGTGATGCCAAACTTGGTGGCGTTATCAAAGTAAGGAAATATTTTCTTATTTTTTTTAACTGCAGACAAGCGTCTAATGAGTTGTGTTTTCCAGGAAAAGATGGATATCAGCTGTGTTCACAGTCCTGCTGTGGCAGAGCTGATGAGATGCATCAGGGGCCAGATGGAGGGCCTCATCACTGGACTTCCTTTTCGAGACATTAGTGCCATGTCTCTGGGTTTGGCCCACAGGTAGGTGATGAACAGTAATGACGCAGAGTAACTCCACTGCCTATGATTATACTTGCTGTCTGAGATTTTCTGTAGAATAAACTTTCAGCATTCGTCACTACCACTGAGGCAAGAGGATATAGCCTTAAACATTATCACATCAAGGGTTTTCCTTATGTTTGTATTTGTGTTTTCCAGCTTATCACGATACAAGTTGAAGTTTAGTCCAGACAAAGTGGACACCATGATTGTTCAAGCCATTTGTGAGTATAACTGGTCCTAAATTATAAATTAAAACTGAATATGTATTATTGAAGTCTTGACATTCTTGTATTTTTCCAGGTCTATTGGATGACTTGGACAAAGAGCTGAACAACTACATCATGCGCTGTAGGGAGTGGTACGGCTGGCACTTCCCTGAGCTTGGAAAAATTATCACAGACAACCTGGCCTATTGTAAATCTGTCAAAAAAATAGGTAGGAATTTAAAACATTAAAACCTTTTGCATAATTTCACGTTAAAACATTAATTCATTGTGTTCTGTGTCCAGGCGATCGAACAAATGTATCTACCACAGATCTGTCAGAATTCTTGCCAGAGGAGATTGAAGCAGAGGTGAAGCTGGCAGCAGAAATCTCTATGGGAACAGAAGTCTCAGAACAGGACATAGTCAACATTCTTCACCTGTGTGACCAGGTACGATCTTAAATGAACCCAAGTTGAAGCTAGAGTGACAGTGATGATGATGACGACAGCAGTCTTGACCCTGAAACAATTCATGTAGGGTTTTTAGTCACTACCTCATCTGAACAGTCATAGCTCACCCCAACTTTGGTCTGGGAATGATTGAGCTAATATATATTTTTTTCATTTTAAAGTTACATACATGTAATGTGTTGTTTTTTAAAGGTGATTGAGATAACAGAATACCGCGCTCAGCTGTACGACTACCTGAAGAACAGGATGATGGCCATTGCCCCAAACCTGACAGTAATGGTGGGTGAGCTGGTCGGCGCTCGACTCATATCTCATGCAGGTTAGTTGCCAATAATGATTCCTAAAAATCTACCAAGCAGTGATTATGGCGACAATTTGTCACTTTCCTGAAACAGACTGATGCTTTTAAGTCACTACCTCATCTGAGCTTGTGAAAAGAGGACTAAATAAAAGCATTGATTGGAGCAGCACACTTAGTTGATATTTCTGTGCTGTGTAGGTTCCCTGCTGAATCTGGCAAAGCACCCTGCCTCCACTGTGCAGATCCTTGGAGCTGAAAAAGCTTTGTTCAGAGCCCTGAAGACCCACAAAGACACACCCAAGTACGGTCTCATCTATCATGCGTCTCTAGTGGGCCAGACCACAGCCAAGAACAAGGGCAAGGTGGGTTTATGAGATTTACTAATAACAAATTTCTCTTCCACTTAGTCCCATTAGGGGTCACAGGTGAGTGGAGCCTATCACAACAGCTTTAAGGCCTTAAAGGCCAGGATTCACCTTAAAGTTGGCCAGTTAGTTTCAGGGCTGACATTTAGAGACAGACTCTGACAGACAACCATTTACTCTCACATTCATTCACTAGGGACACTTTAGAGTTGCCAATTGAACTATACATGTAGACGGTGGGAGGAAGCTGGAGAACCCACAGTAACACGTGGAGGCTTTGCAGACTTCTCACAGCATATATGCAACAAATTATTATAATATGGGTTTCCTCATTTTTAGATTTCCAGAATGCTGGCAGCTAAAACATCTTTAGCTATTCGCTACGATGCTCTGGGAGAAGATACAAATGCAGAAATGGGAATTGAGAACCGTGCCAAGCTAGAGGCCCGACTTCGTCAGATAGAAGAGAAAGGAGTAAGTATATAATTGCTTAATGTTTTTAAAAGGTTACAACATTCTAATAGCTAATTATCTAATATGTGTGCTTTAACCTTTTACACTTAGATCAGACGAATCAGTGGAACAGGCAAAGCAATGGCAAAAGCAGATAAATATCAGCACAAAAGGTGCAAAAGCATTTTGTCTTTTTATTTATTTATTTTTTATTTTTTACTTTTGAGTGTTAACAAATATAAATGAGTGATCTAAAACTCCTGTTACCTGTCAACCAACAGTGAAGTGAAAATATATGACCCATCCGGTGACTCAACAATTCCCTCCACTTCAAAAAAGAGAAAGTTTGAGGAGGTAGAGGAGGCAGAAGCGCCTGTAACGCCAGCAGTCAAAGCCAAGAAGCCTAAAAAAGAAAAAGCAAAACAGGGTAAGTAGCCTACTCAACAATACAGATTTTGACAATGAATGCTCAACTTTTTATACATGTTGATATAATAGTTAGGGTTTTATTTGTTTAGAAGAAGAAGCAGAAGATGCTGCAGCTGAAGAGGCTCCCAAGAAAAAGAAGAAAAAGAAGGATAAGAAAGCTGAGGAGGCTGCAGAGGAACCCAAGGAGGAAGAGATGGAGGTGGCAGTAACAGAGGTAAGACACAAACTAGTAACCACAATGATTTTATTTTGACTTGAGTTAAATGAGTTTTAACTGACACTTTTCTCTTTCCAGTCAACAGAAAAGAAGAAAAAGAAGAAGAAAAAGAAAGTAAAGGAGGAAGAAGATGACGAGTGAAAAGAGACCTTTTGTGTGTATATATTTAGTTTAGGTTTTATTTGATATGTAATTTTTTTTTTTTTTTAAAGTTGTCATTTACGTTTATATTACGCCTTGTAATATGTCTCTGTTTCTGGACATACTGTAAGCCTGTATCCTGAACTATCATTTAAATTTATTTTTATTTTATTTTATTTTTTTAGTTTTTGAATTTTTAAATGTACATTGATTTCTATTTTTAAACAACTTTCAGAACTTATAGTAAGAAATATTTTTATTTCATGACTGAGTAAAATACCTAGTAAAATAAAAAAACAATTCTTTGTCTCTATGAATGTGGTGTCGAATTTGGATAAATTAGAATCTTGACTGAATTCATTGTCAAGTGTTGGTTCAGGACTTAGAACAAAAATAAATAGACCATTAGTAGTCATACAAAAGAAAAATATCTAATAAAACACAAAAAATATAGATAATTCATAATATAATAATTCGCTGACATACGTCTAAATATTAAATACCCAAAACTATTATTGTATACGAGTAAAGCGTTTAACATATGTGTAAAGACAAAATGAGGACGTACGAATTGAGTTTTCTTGGGCAGGCATTACTAAAAGACCGTCTATCTGTAAATTGTCGATCAGGATCCGTGCTCCGCTGCAATGCCTTCCTTGCTTCCGTACCACATGGCTTCACTGCATGGGTTTGGTGTGTTGTGAAGTCTATAGCCACATTTCGAGTGCTGAGAAGCTTTAGTTTGATAATAAATTACATATTTATATATAAAAATGTCGCAGTTACAAGCCAGGTTCTTCACAGACAACAAACGGTGAGCATACTCAATCCGGACGTTCACGCGATAGAGAAATGAGCGTGTTAGCATCAAGGGCTAACTTATGCCACAGTGAATAACATAGAAACATGTTCTTAAAACCTTTATTAGTGCTGCTAAATATAACTGTAAACGCACATTTTTACAGTACGTAGCTAATGTTTTTATCTTTTTACCGCTAGTGCTCCCCAAGGGACCAGTTTCGCTGAATAGTAAATGTTTTTAAGTTGCAATATATATATATTTTTTCTCAAGGTATGTTGTAGATGATGTTCCATTTTCCATCCCAGCTGGCTCTGAAGTACAAGACCTCAGCAATGTCATCAACAAGTTACTGGAAGCAAAAAATGGTATGGCATTGGTCTTTTTAATCATTTATTTGTTCAATTTTATTTAATGCAGTCTCTATTATAATTGTTTCTATTTTGCTCCATTATATAAACAGTCCTTTACAATATAAAATACAAAAATAAAAATGAATAGGACCTTTTTAATGTAATTTTAGTAATTAGTATCTTTGCCATTAATATTGTCAAAGGCTTTTCTAAGTGTTATTCATGTTTGCTTATCCCAGATTATGTTATGTGTTCA
This sequence comes from Neodontobutis hainanensis, assembly GCA_024349245.1. Classification (NCBI taxonomy): domain Eukaryota; kingdom Metazoa; phylum Chordata; class Actinopteri; order Gobiiformes; family Odontobutidae; genus Neodontobutis; species Neodontobutis hainanensis. The sequence continues at coordinate 542,071 of JALDNG010000001.1, read as the reverse complement.
TATACTATTATTGTCACAGCGTCTCACAGCAAAGTGGACTTTGACTTCCTGGTTAAGGGACAGTTTTTGCGAACATCGTTGTCCACTCACATGGAAAATGAAGACATATCGACGGTATGGATTTCCTTTAGTTTCTATAGATTGCAATGGTTTGAAAAAATAAAGTTATTCTGAAGATATGGATGTGCTTGTCTGTGCGTGTTTCAGGAAGATGTGGTTGAGATTGAGTATGTGGAGAGAATCACAGCCCCTGAGCCTGAGGAGTGTATGATGCATGATGACTGGATCAGCTCTGTTCAAGCTGATCCTGAATGGTAACATTATTCCATAGTCCAAGATTTGAATAGATGTACTACAGATACTGACTGTCATTATAGCTGTAATGTTGCATATCACCCTGAATGTTCTATTGTTGAATACTCAGGATTCTCACAGGCTCATATGACAAAACAGCCCGAATCTGGTCTGTGGAGGGCAAAGCTGTAATGACAGTAGCGGGACACACAGACGTGGTCAAAGATGTAGCCTGGGTCAAAAGAGGTGTGTGGGACAAAGTGAGAAGCATATATGGGGAGTATTATTACAGTTAGAAAAATGTGGATGTTTTTTTTTTTTTTTTTCCTCTGTAGACAACTTGACTTCTTTGCTCCTGACTGCGTCATTGGACCACACGGTCATTCTGTGGGAGTGGAACTCGGAGAACAACGAGGTGAAGGCCAGGCACTGCTGTCGAGGACACACAGGGAGCGTTGATACCGTTTCCACAGACCCCACTGGCACAAAGGTAAAAAATAATAGTCGTTAACCAATTACTGAGCTCTTCGCTTTACTTGAATGGCCGGTATATTGACTTTAGGAGCTGTTGTTGTCATAGCTGTGGACAACTGTAGCTAATGTTTAGAGACAGGCAGTGATGGTAATGGTGCGCTGTCAATGTTTATGAGCTGAGCCTTCACTTTTTATTTGGTTTAGGATTCTTTCTAGTTGCCTCTGGGCACACACCCAAAATTACCTAAAAGCACCGCCAGTGCCCACTGTAATAAACATTATATAATATATGTTTAATTAAACCTCTGTCAGTGAGTTATCAATGCCAGAAAATTGGATAGTGTTACGATAAATGTGCAGATTTTATTCAGGAACAAGAAAAATACAATGGCTTTTGCTGTTTTTGTGGTTGTACAATTGTACACAATTGAATTCAATATACAGCTTTGAATTTATGGTAATAAATGGTTTTGCAAATACAATGCCTTTCTGCTTTAGGTTTGTGGCTAAATAGATGTAGCTGTCTTTATGTGTCATTAGTGTGGTGTCATTTAGGCCGTAAGGCTTTATCTGATTGGCTAAATTTATTTACATGTGAACTACAAGTCTACAACTGCAATAGTTAACTGATTTTGTGTTGTTTCCTTTTAGTTTAGCAGTGGATCCTGGGACAAAATGTTAAAGATCTGGTCAGCAGGTATGATAAACCAATGGCTCACTTAGAAACATAACAAATAAAAAAACAGTCTATAAAGAGTTTCCCTTCCCACTTAGTGCCCACAGACGAGGCAGATGAGGTTGAGGAGCCTGCAGACAGACCACGGAAGAAACAGAAGACGCAACAGCTGGGTCTGACCAGAGTGAGTGCCAACCATGTGTTTTTATGGCTCACGAATGAATAACGTAAGTTTATATGGAGGTGTCCTTCAGAGGCTTTTGGCAAATGACCTTTCAAAATTTTACTGCAGACTCCTATCATGACATTATCGGGACACAACGAAGCGGTGTCCTCTGTCCTATGGAGCGACAGTGACGAAGTTTGCAGTGCCTCATGGGACCACACCATTCGCATTTGGGATGTGGAGGCGGGAGTTATGAAGACAACACTGGTAAAGCTTATGCCACATGTGAAAAGGAAACAAGCTAAGCAAAGGTTTTAAATGTGAATATCCTTTTCACAGACAGGTAGTAAAGTTTTTAACAGTATTTCCTACTCGCCTTTGTGTCGACGGCTGGCCTCGGGCAGCACCGACAGGCACGTACGACTCTGGGACCCTCGGACTAAAGGTACCCCATCTCAGAAGCCTTCCTTACTGATTGAATCTCCTTTCTAAAAGGAAGTGTAAAGCTCCCTGCCAAGATTCCTCACTTCTTTTCCTTCCTTCCTGTCCAGACGGTGCACTAGTGCTGCTCAATCTGACCTCCCACACTGGCTGGGTCACCTCTGTTAAGTGGGCACCTTCAAATGAGCACCAGCTGGTCTCCGGTTCCCTTGACAACCTGGTCAAACTGTGGGATACAAGAAGGTATGTTAAGAGTGCCATTCACAACACACATTTACTTAGGAAGGGTATCCACGGTAATTGCACAGGAGTACACACAGTTTCCTATTGTTTTTTCTATATCTTATGTAGTCTATATAAATATAAATTGTATTGTGTTGCAGCTGTAAAGCACCTTTGTATGACCTGGCAGCCCACGAGGACAAAGTGTTTTGTGTTGACTGGACAGAAAGCGGGGTAATACAATCTAACATGACGCTAATCAAAATGATATATTGATAATTATCATATTTATGTGAGTCTAATCATCATCATCTTTTTTTTTTTTTTTTTTGCAGCTCATGTTGAGTGGAGGTGCAGATAACAAGTTGTACTCATATAAATACTCAGCCTGTCAGACGGATGCAGGGGCTTAGAATTGCTGTAATTTCAGACTCATCCCATTAATCTCCAAGCATATACAATATCATAATGCCGCTGTGGAAGGCACAAGTGTTCTTATAAAGTTTGTCATTGTTCTGTGATACAAGAAATCTAAAATAAATTTATTTCCTGATATACTGTAAGTGTGTATTTATGAAGTTGCACCTTTTACGATATTAGGTGCAAATGACTATAATTAACTATAGAGCTCAAATAAATATATAAATAAAGAATGTTAGCAGTCAACAGTATTTTTTTTGCGTTTTCCTTGCATTCCTTTTTACACAAGGATTTCCTTATACTTGTAGATAACAATGGGAATCTGTTATCTTTCTGCAAACAACCCATTTTCCTCAACTGGTTTCAGCAGAGTGGAAGAAAAGCTAAGCTATCACCTGGCTCGTTAGTGCTCTACCGCATATATGTACAGCTATCTATGCTACAGTCACCAAAGCCTCATTGTTCTATTACTGTAACTAGTTTACACTTTTGTAAATTTATAATTCTACTGCATAAAAGCCGAGACATTTCACTTAAAGCTAGTGTAAACAAACTGTTGAAGAGAACCTGTTTTAATAGACGATCTTTGGTTAGAGTGGACCACAGCGACCCCAAGTGCCGTGACGGCGCCACTGTTCGTTTCCATATATCCTGTTTCTCTGACTCAGATGATGATGGCTATCGGCAGAGGTGGCTAACCGCATAGATGCTCTAACAGCTGGACACAATCAAACCCAAGGTACAGACACAAGTTCTCTATAAGACATTTGGGTATTTGATAAAAACAAGCCCGTGATATATCTTTGTTCTTTCGCTCACTTTAAAAATATCCCGACGTTGCGCTGTTTGATGGTCACGGTAGACCGCTACGTGCTAAACTACTGCTAGCTCTTTTAGTGCGTCTTGTGATACGTTCTCCGTTACGTGTATTTTCCTTTACTGTCTTGTACTTTAATAAACAACCCGAATGCAAGTATATTCTTAAAAATGTCCCTTTTCCCTGACTTTTTTTCTCCTGTAAATGAACACCTTGGCTTGTGAGCCAACTGAATATTAGTGCTGATGTCTCCTTTAAGTCGCAGGTGTCTGATGCCTGCTGGAACAACCATATTAGATTAGCTTTTAGCCTTTAGCTCTGGAGTGTTTTGTCCAGGCGAGTTGTGTTGAACGCTTATAACTTAATTATAACTAACTGAGAGGACAGCTGTCGGCTTATTCCTATTCTGGTTTCTGTGTGTAAATGTATCTAGTAAATGCATCACATAATCAAGTAGAATATGTTATAACTTAAATTTCAATTTTTTTTTAAAAAATATTTTGGCTGTGCCCATTTGTCACCAGTAATATAAAGTCATGCATCACGGTCTATACATTTTTCTTCTTTGTTAAATCCCCATATATTGACACATTTTGTATTTGTATTTCAGAAAATCCAACATTTAAAAACAATAACAATACTAATGGAGGGGTATGTATTAACCTAACATTTTAAACAATTCTAAAACATTTATAATCCAATACTAATATTTGTGTGCAGCAATGTGACAGTGTGTGTGTGTCATTGTTCTCACTCCAGGTTTGTGGGAGACATGCTGGGCGACGACAGCTCCGTCATGGCTCGAATGCAGAAGAAGTTTTGGAAAACCAAGCAGGTGCTAATTAAAGCAACCGGCAAGAAAGAGGACGAGTACGTGGTGGCGTCAGATGCTGATTTGGACGCCAAGCTTGAGGTAAAAGGAAGGACATATGGTTCAAACATTGAAATCCAGTATATTTATTTTAATTTAAAGTCTAATTTATAGTTGTTGTTTTTTTTGTTTTTTTATGAGCTCAAGCTCCTGAGACCTTTAGTTCAAAAAGGTACAATATGTCTCTGTCTTGTCTCTGTCTGTGTTGGATCTCCGCAAACAAGAAAAGAGCAGTTTTGACTGGCGGTGACCTGGCATTTAGCAGTAACAGGCCGCCCTGTGAGACAGCAATGTTATGTGGTAGTATTTCACCGTGACTGGGAGGCCTTTGTTGACTCAGGAACAAGCTGCTTCTGTCCCGCTGTTTTGTTTCTCAAGCAGAGTGAGGATGACAGAGTCAATAGATATACTCCAGACATTTAAAAAGATGTTTTTTTTTTGAGAAACGTGAAGCAGATATGTCATTGCATTGTTTTATAAAAATTAATTAAAAGTTTGGGCCAAATTCAGAGCACAGGAAGCTGATTAGATTTGTCTTTTTTTGGTTTCCCACAAACTGCTACAAAGTTTCTTGTCTGTGCCTCATTGATTCGGACGCTTATCTCCACCTGCCCTCGTATTTCTGTGACATATTGCTGCGACTCTGAGCCAACGTGATCTAGATGAATCGGATACAGCCGCCCGCCTCATTAGACCACATTAAAAAGGCAGGTCTGGCGGTAACCTGTACATAACGAGAGATCAGTCAAAAGGGGAGATAGCACGGCTCTGACGGGTGCTTAACTGCTGCTGGGGCCAAAGCAACTAACAGCAGGAACCTATTTATTCTACTGTTAATCAGTAACATGCTGCAAATGGCCACCTCCCTGGTCTCTAAAAGGAGATTGAAAATACTAGAAAATGAACCAAAAGCATTGGCTAGGTTACATTTAAAGCAGGTAAACATGTCTCTTCATTTTCATCTTAATATAGCTTTGATTGACTGGTGTCTCTGTCAGTAAAATAAATAGTGCTGTATTTCTTTATTAAATTTTTGCCTTTCTGCAGTTCTTCCGCTCAGTCCAGCTGACATGCACAGAGCTGCTGAAGGTGATTGAGAGGTACCAGCAAAGGATTACACGTAAGTCACACCCCCTCAACAAGTTTTTCTTTTCTTTTTTATTTTTTTACTAGTAACTTTAACCTGTCCTTTATTGTGTCTCTTTTTCTCAGGCTTATCCCAAGAAGAGAATGAGCTTGGCTTGTTTCTGCATTTCCAGGGCGAACACGATCGAACAAAGGCTGGCAACATGATGGACGCCACCAGTAAAGCCTTGTGCACCTCGGCCAAGCAGAGGTCAGTACATAGTCAGACTCTTCTTCATGCTGCCTGCTCTTTCAGTCTCAAAATGTGTTGGTTTTATTCCTGCCTCAGGATGGCCCTTTGTGGGCCGCTGCACCGTTTGCACCAGGAAGTGGAGACGTTCAGGAGGCGTGCCATCGCAGACAGTCTCCTGACGGTCAGTCGAATGGAGAAGGCCCGCACGGAGTACAGAGGCGCACTGCTCTGGATGAAGGACGTCTCCCAAGAGCTGGACCCGGACACTTACAAACAGCTGGAGAAGTTCCGCAAAGTATGAGATGTATCATAATAAAAAATAACTTATTCTAGCAACATCTACATATATACATATTGTGTGTTTCTATGGCCAGGTCCAGTCACAGGTCAGAGCGACCAAAACCCAGTTTGAGAAGCTAAAGAATGACGTTTGTCAGAAAGTGGACATGCTGGGAGCCAGCCGCTGTAATATGTTCTCCCACTCACTCTGCACATATCAGGTATCCATACATTTCACAGTCTACAGTCCAGTATGTAGGATTGACAACTAATGTTTTAAGTGTTTGCATTCTTGTTGTGACAGACCACTCTGCTGCAGTACTGGGAGAAGACTGCTCATTCCATGTTGAAGATCCACGAGGCCTTTCAGGGACATGTGACGTACCAGTTCACGACTCTCAAGGTAAGTGAGGACCACATTCTCACACAGGTTTGGATACTGACCTTTACATCTCTACAAACAGAATAATGTATGGTTTCTTTATATCCTGTTCTCTTTAGGACCTGAGAGACCCTCTGGAACTGATAACAGAGTCTGAACAAGACAAGAAGGAGGAGGCGCTACAAAGAAACACAGATAGGTAAAGCTATATTTAAAAAAAAAAAAAAAAAGGTCCATTTAGCTCATCTTTTAGGTTTTTAATTTTAATCAAGCCTAATGTGTGCTGATGTACCCAGTCCTGAGTAGACACTTCCTGCTCAACCAACTCTGCATCTCATGGCTCCATTTCCTTTACACTTCTTTTCTTTTCTTTTCATGTGTGACAGTTTGGTGACCTTGGATGATGGAAGTCTTTCAGACGCAGGTATGCACCCTCTCAGCTCATAGAAAAAACATTTAAGATATTGAAAGATTGCTTTGATGTCTTGTTTTCTTTTTTTAGACCACACCCACAGCAGTGACGGACAAACCCACTTCAATGACACCGGTAAGCGCCTGGAGGGTAAATATCCCAGGTGTATGTTTTAGCTTTGTTGATTTTTTACCGATGCCTGTTAGCTTCAGAGTCCTTCCACCCCGTCACACCCGCTCCAGCACAGCAAATTATAAGTGGACCGTTAGCCGATGACGATGACGACCTCTTGCTCTTGGCCTGTGATGAACTCACTGACCCCACACACGTTCCCGTCTTGCCCGCCCTCCTGCCCACTCCCCCAGTGGGACTCCCTCAAGAGCTATGGGGCTACGAAGCCTTCCAGCCCAGCCAATCACAGCTGCCCGCCACTGGTAAACAGGCTGGCTCTGTGTGCTGTACTCAACTAACAACAATTTTGTTCCTTTTTTTTTTTTTTCTGGCACACTAAAGCCAAGGCTTTTCTAACAACACTTCTTGTAGCACAAACCCTGCATTTTCTTCACTTCTTTTGATCACTGATATCTAGGTGAAATCTTGGGAATCTTCTACAACATCTAATATATTCCATGAAAGCTTGGGTGTGTCCTATTTGTTTGGATTTCAACTTGTGGGTCATTTCTTATCACATATACAGTTGTGCTCATAAGTTTACATATTCTGGTAAAATTGGTGATTGTTTGGGCATTTTTCAGAGAATATGAATGACATAAAACCCTTTTTCCATTTATTGTAAAACAACTGACCTTGATAAAAAGTTTACATACCCTGGTGACACAAACAAGTCAGGTCAGACTAAAATTATACTTTTTGGCCACATGTTACATTTGGAGAGTAGTCAGTAGTCTATGATGAAGGATGAGGGACACAATTCCTACTGTGAAACATGGAGGAGGATCACTGATGTTTTGGGGATGTGTGAGCTACAAAGATTCAGGAAAAGATGAATGCAGCATGTTATCAGAAAATACTGGAGAAAGATTTGCACTCATCAGCCCAGAAGCTGCACATGGGACGTACTTGGACGTTCCAACATGACAACGATCCAAAGCACAAGGCCAAGTCGACCTGTCATTACCTACAGCAGCATAAAGTGAAGGTTCTGGACTGATCTCAGTCTCCTGACATCAATATCATTGAGACACTGGGGAGATCTCAAACGTGCAGCCCAAGAATTTACAGGAACTGGAGGGTTTTTGCCAAGAAGAATGGACAGCTTTATAAAGAACCTCATCCACAACTACCACGAAAGACTTTAAGCTGTCATTGATGTTAAAGGTGGTAATACATAGTATTAACAACTGGGGTATGTAAACTTTTGTTGAGGGTCATTTGAGTAGTTTCTGTTGTCAATATGATATAAAAAGAGTAAACACAATTGTTTGACAATAAATGGCTTCACCCAACTACCAACTATAAATGAAAAAAGGTTTTGTGCTGTCATTCATATTCTCTGAAAAAGGGCCAAACAATCACAACTTCTGCCAGGGTAATAAACTTATGAGCACAACTGTATTTTCCCTTTATAAAAAAACAGGAACACGTCTGCTTGCTAGTAGAATGACCTCTATATATATTTTTTTACTTTCCAGGGCTGAAAAGGGAGGATGAAGACAGCGACAAAGGTGACATGGCCTTCCTCAAAGACCTCCTGAGCCCCGGTCCCGGATCCTCAGACGAGTTCAGCCAAGAGTGGCAAGACGCGTTTGGTATTTTTGAGTCTACTGGCACCCCTCCCACTTTAAGTTCTGGGGCAGCAGCGGCAGAAGCAGCTAGCAGCAGCGGAGGGCCAGCGATGGTGGCGGCAGCAGCAGTGACTCGGCCTCAGTCCAACCCTCCCAGCCCCACCGGCTTCTTACCCTCGCATCTGCTGGACCACAGTCTGAGTTCTACAGGTTTGTTATAGAGCTGTTTAGGTTTTGTCAGTCTCTTTTCTAGAATGATACAATGTAAAAAAAAACACATCTATTTTATTTCTTTTTAGGTTGGGCAACCCCTCCTATGTTTCAAGCCCCTCCCATGCAGCCTCCCTCAGGCCAGAGCCAATCAGCCCAGCCACCTCAGAGCGCAGCAAAACCTGGTACACTCCATTTTTACTGATTTCTTATATTCTTAACCTCACACAAACTCACAGTTGTTAAATCTATCCGTAGCTGCCTCAGGTTCAACCAGAGACATGTCTGCTTGGTTCAACCTCTTTGCTGATTTGGACCCTCTCTCAAACCCGGACGCCATCGGACGCTCCGCAGACGAGCTCCTCAACGCCTAAAAATGTCCAATGTGTGTGTGTGTATCGACTCGAAGGAAGAGCTAAATCTTTAAACACCTCTACAGCTAAATGACTGTTAATTCTACACATGGAGCTACTAAAATCATATGCACACAGTAAAACCTCACCAGGGTTTTGCGTTGGTGAGCGTGTTTATTTTGGAGCGTGCCGTGTGCTTGTTTGAGTTTTATCACTGTTTGTTGGGGTGTGTGCCTGTTTGCTTTGTGTACTTTTTTGTTCAAAACTACAGGGATGGAGAAATGTCCCTCAATGTTGTACAGGTAACATATAATTGTCAAATGAAATCAAAAAACCTAGGATAACGCCAGAGCCTGTATTTACTCGAGCAGTTCCAGGACAAACTCCAATAATAATGTGATCTTATTGAACCCACTGAAGAAAGTCTTACATTTTAATTCCAAGCTAGTTTTGGTGGAATGTTCACGCACTTATTGTTGGAGTCTTTCGGAAAGTGTCTACTGTCTCCTACTGTTGTTTTACAGTTTGAAGGAAAACGTGTGAAGGATGAGATTTTTTTTGTTTTGTTTTCTTGTATGAGTAAGACACAGGATATTTAGTTTGTCATTCAAGCCCGCCAAAACATAATAGGCCCTAATCTATGTATTTATTTCCAGAGGATATCAATATTCTGTCAGTTGTAAGACATGATATAAGACACTATTTTTAGCTGTATTTTTCATTGCACAGAACACTGGATTACTGTTACCCTGAATCCGAATTAGATTGAGTTAGCTGCTGAACTGAGACGACTGACAGTTGTGAATGTTTATTCATCTTTTTAAAATTGATTTTGTTGCTAATCAAATATGCATAATAACTATCACTGGAACGGTTAAGGGAGAAAAAAAAATATGCTTCAGATGTTCCTTGTCGCTTTATTATCTCATCATTTTTTCACACTGGAAAAAAGAATGTATTGTGTATGAAGTCAATCACAGATGCTTGATTTAATTCAACTATGCCTTTTTATTTCACTTGAGGGATTTAAAACAGATGAAAACTTGGCAGTTCTGTTTCCAATAAACTGGACAATCAAACAAAGGAATTATGTTGTGTGTGTGTGTGAGTGAAGAGAGAAAATACTGCGAGTGAAGCCGGATCTATCCAGCTCATTTTACAAAACTGACAATAAGAACCTTGTGTAATGATTGTTTTCAACCCGTGGAAAAAAACCGAGAGACATATCCACTTCCCTCCTCTGCTACAGGTTGAAACTTCCTTTTTGTCGGCTACAAAGACAGCAGCTGTAGGTTTGCTCGTAGAATCAGTGTTAGCTTCTGTGTGTGTTTGTTATCTATCGCTACAACCTGAGATGGACAATGTCTTTACGTTCAGGATTAGTTTTTAAACTCTCCCCAGTAACACTCCTCAGATCTGATAAATAAATACTAAATTACTCTTCACAATAATGACACATGTAGTATTTCACAGTACTCAGCGGAGGAGGGGGCAAAAAGGGGGTCCTTATAGTACAATTGTTGACTCGTTTCAAATACATATCTATATATCGTCAGCCGATGTTACAAACACAGTGTGCCTCCGTATTTACAAGATCCCGGTACATTCCTAACACGCTTCAGCAGGCACGGTCGAAGAAGCAGTGACATATACAGGAGGGCGGGGCGGGGCGGGACGGAGCGAGGCGAGCAACCAATCAATGGTTCTGTATGTGGTCTGTAATCCAACACATTAAAGTCATTACGAGTTAGGATTTATTGAGGGTAAAAAGTGTTTAATAGCCTCGTTTTTGGTTGACCTCTCCGTACTCGCGTCCCTGTTAGCCAAAAGGGAGGCGGGTTTTTCATAATTTATTTTTTTTCAAGCATCGACATTCTACAACTACACAAGCAGAGCAACACAAGGATGTAATAGTGGTGATGGGGGAGGGTGTGGGGGTGAGAGGCTACAGAAGGGGATGTGAGAGGATGTAGCAAAGGCCGGCGCTTGGGAAGAAGGGGGTGAGCAGACACAGGTTGAACAAGCTGCTTGAACGTATTGGCCCTGGCCTGAGTCCCCCGTAGATACACAGTCGGTCAGCAGGGGGCGCTCTACTGCTACCACTGTAAGAAAGGCAACGTTTGAATCCACTCACAAGCTTTTGACTGGGAGCGGTTTGTAAAGTATAAAACATTTGGATTTGGTTTACAGAATGCGCTATCTTTTTTTTTTCTACATTATTCTTCAGCGCGCCCCACTTTATCTGTGTATCTACGGTCGACAGAGTGCACAGATCAAGATAGCAATGTGATTGGGGCACTTTGTTTTTCGTCTTTTTGAAGGGGGTAGGGGGGACTGAGTGGTCCAAAGTATCAGGCACGTTTTAAAAAGATGTCTCCTCTTTGTGAACCTTCAAGTTTTGCTACGATAATACATTTGGCAGCACCAAAATCAGCCTCTGTTGTCAATTTTTCGGTCGCCCCAAAGGAAACCGCCGTGTTTTTTTTTTCCCCTAATGGAAGGCATATTTCATATCAAGAGAAATAACTACAGATAGAAAAAGAGATATGTCCGTGGAAAAAGGCGCTATGGTATAATACGATGAAATAAAAGAGTCCTCTGCCCCTTTTTCTCCTCAAAACGGGAACATAACCAGCACTAAAGGTTAGAAGAAAGCGATGAGATGTGAACCGCAGACGCCCGCACGGGAGCGGGCCGCAGGACGTCTGAGGAGGAGAGGCAGTGGGAAGCGCTTTTAACAAGAGAAGGACATCAGAGAGAGAGCTTAGCTGGCATGCTGAAGGCATTGTTTTGGAGCAGAAGGGTTGTCTCAAATGTTTGTTTTTTGATTTCGGGGTTGGGGGGGGGGTTAACTTTAGGCCATCAGAAGCTCTCCGGCTCCTCCAGCAGACAGGGCTGAGTGGAAAGAGGCACAAGGGATGGGGACAGACTTCGGAGGCCCACCCCAGAACGAAAGCCGAGGTCCGGGGCGGGCAGTAAGGGCTTCAGGATGCTGACGAGGCAGAAGGCAGAGCCGCTGTTGGGGATGAAGTTGACCTTGTTGCGGTCGGGACACAGGAAGGGAGGGATCTCCTGCAAAGGTTTGGGCCTGGAACAAAAGACAAAACAGTCAGCACACAAAGAGTAAGTCTATATCTCCCCAGTCACAGACATATCCACAGACATCCTACCAAACTTGTAATATCACTGTGTGCCACTAGAGGGAGAGCTGCTGCAGTACTCAGGCTGGAATGTAATGTAAATTTTTTTTTTTACATTTTTGAACATTTTGGTGACCTGTTTAACAATAATCTCATAAACAGATGAAAAACTTCCATATTTTGTGGGCTCTTCCTTCACTCACATGTTTCACATAAAACTGACAAAGCTTCTATCTGACACGTGATGGAGGTTTATTGTACTCACAGGGTCTCTTCGACTGCTTTGACCTTCTCGCAGCCCTCTGGAGGTTCTCTCTTGAACATGTAGCTGTTGTTGGGTCTGGGAGACGCTGCGTACTTTGGCAGAGGAGAACAGAGGCCCAGCTCTGACGGAAAGGAAGGTCAAAGGTCAAGATTAATCACAGATCTTCCCTGCAGGAGCCTGTGTGTTTGTGTCTACCTTTATCCTCGTATGGGCTGCCTCCGGCGGCGTCGTTGAGGACGGTGAGGTAGGAGGGTGAGATGGAGTCCGGGCGGCTACTGCAGTTGCTATGGTTACCGCTCAGGCCACCCCCTGAGGGAGTCTGCGTGTCGATACTGCGGGTGCTGCTGCTGCGCCGTGGGGGGACTGGCGGGGGTGCACGGTGCCCATCTGGGACGTCCTGAGGCTGCTACAGTCAGAATATCAACATTAATGCAGTTGATCTCAATAATGTATTTAACACATTAGAGGTATAAATACTCACAATGATGGCCTCCTCTTTCTCAGGCGTGTCCCGGATGATGATGCGTTCAATCTCCTGATTGAGTCCCTCCACACTGTTGCGGAAACGAGGAGCAGACGACTTGGCAATGGGGATGGGTATCAAGATGGTCTTGGGCATCGGGGACTACAGGACACATGAACAGAAGCACTTCAGTGAGCTGCTCACTGTCATATTTTATTAGCATTTTTGTATGACATCTCAAAATCTGTCCTGTGGACTTGTTGGCTCATAAAACCTTCAGGAATTTACAATCTCTGGTTCATAAATGGCATAATCTGTTCTCTTCAGGAACTATCAACTCTCTCTGGAAAAAAATTATAAAGTCAAATTTGCTGTGATGCATGTTGTAGTTGTGATGCTTTTTTTAAAATTATTATTAATACTATTATTATTATTATTGCAACTATTATTATAATGATTATTTATCAATGAACACATATTACTCTATTTTAATGTAGAGTTATAAATATATATTTACTATTAAAGCAGACTCTGTCTGCCTATGACAGAGGCTGCATGGTGCCAGTTGTGCTTTTCCATTGGGTCATGAAGGCCTGACAGAAGCAGGACAGCTGAACAGACTCCACAAGGAGCAGGTGTTAGGAGAGCCAGGGACTCACCACACTGCCACTGACACATAGTCCGCTTATACCAGAGGCCATTAAAAACCTCAAAATGAACTGAAGACAAGCACATGCCAGACCCAAACAGGGACAAGAGGAAAAGTGGAGCACACTCAAACTCCTCAAGATTATGGCGCCAACCTAGTTCCACTTCAGAATGAAAGTACAGTCTGTGCGGATCACCTGCGACTGGATGATGGTGTGGCTGCCATTAAAAGGGGACTTGCGCTCTTTATCTCTCCGATGGCGACTGCTGCGTTTACTGCGCTGCAGCTGTTGACGCAACTTGGCAATCTGTAAAATATAACAAAACTTAAACAAAACTACAGAATAATCACAAAAAACACAGGAGCAGAGCACAGACCTCTTTGAGCTGGTCGGTGCTCCCACAGGAGGCCGAGCGTTTGTGAGAGCCCCTCCTCCTCTCATCTGCCCAGGCCCTGGGGGTCTACAGCACAAAAACACACTCTTACCACCTACTACTAACGACTGTCAAAGGACACATGCCAGTTTTTATTCAGCCACTTCTTTGGATAAAACAATGAGCCTTGTTGATGGTGTAAAATCACAACATTGTGCCAGTTGCAACCTATTTTAAGACAATCCCAAATTACCTTGTATTTGATTGATTTACCACTAAATCTAGGGTTGTCTGTTAAAGCGTCACACAACCTGCAAACCTGCTGCCTGCTGCCTGCTGATGCAACTGTCTGCAATGTCTCCTCATCTCATTTAATCAATAGTTTATATATCACTGCTCCAAGGATCAAGCTCTTTAAAATAATTTTCACTGAAAATGTTTGAATGAAAGACAGTACAACAGCAGAACAGAATGAAGTGACTGACCTGTGTAGCCTTGTCCCTCATGTAGTGAACGTGTTGGTGCTGGCTGTCGTCCTGAGGCCAGGGACCTGTCAGGTGAGAGCCAGCGAGCGCGCCCTGTGTGGGCCACAGCTGGACGCGATGCCGGGTGACCAACAGGAGAATGAGGAGGCGAGCAGCAGGACAGGGATGAGGTGAGTACACGTGGTGTTGCAGCAGAGCAAGTCTGGTGGAGAAGTGTGCACCAAAGGCCACCGATGTCAACTGAGAAAAGACACAGAAACATGGATTTGTCAGCACATGGTAAACAACATGTCAACAAATCAACAGAGTCACAGCTGGCCGGTGGGATAAGCCCAGTGCTGACTGTCTAGGAGCATGTGTACTTCCAGATTGAGCCTAATCCAACCCCTGCTGCACTGAGTGGAAATGCCCCCTCTAAGTGTCCACTCAGGCCCCTGGTTAATGGAATTAAACAGCTCAGACGGGATGGGACAGGGTGAGGGGGTACTAAGGAGCAGGTGCCCACATGCCCGTCTGACCCTGATTCTTAGCCACTGCAGTAAGCGAATGCACGTTTAGCATCGAGAGCCATAACCAGCAGCATCAGCACATTTGCTCTGATGTTTATTTCATGAGTTGTGTTTGAGGGGAGCAAGGACAATGTGCCTTGGAATGGCTGCTAGGGATGCACTGGAGAACATAAGAAAACAATCCAGCATGTTTAGGACTATTTTGTGTCTCCATATATATATATATATATATATATATATATATATATACTGCAGGTACTAGCAGTCTTTTATGTGGGAAACCCATTTACTGCCTGCTTTGCACAACAGAGACACTAGCATTAATACAGCTATATTACATGCACACATAACACCTCTGAGAGCCAGTGTGAAGGATTTCCTCTCAGATTTAAATTAGATTAAACAGGCTGCATGAATTATCCCTACACCATCGTAACGACAGCAAAACACACACAAACACACACAGCTCCGGAGACAAGCCTGGCAGGTCCAGGAGCTAAATTTGGCAGGGGGCTTGACCAGCACACATCACTGTTGCTAGGGAACGGGCACTGATTGATCTTCATTAACACTCAGCATGTAGTGCTTCTGTGTGTGAGTAAACAGGGCATCAAGAGGCAGTCTCCTGGCTTCTTTATTTTGACTGCTACTTCAGATTTACCAGACCAGGACTTCGAATGAGTCACAAATCAGCCTCTGACGACTACAAACTGTGGGCTGATAGTAACACTGTGTACAGTAGTAGAAGCACTGTACCAAATAATGTGTTGGCAAAAGTGAAATCATGGTCTAATTCTTCTCAATGGCCGAAATAAACTTAATTCCCACCTGCTATTGATAAAATTTGATCTGTAGATATGTCTATGTGCTAATTTAGAAAAATAAATTTAAGTTAATATACATTCCCATTAGAATGTTACTGAACCTTTAACTGAATTGAAAAATCAGAAAAAAATAATACAAAGAGGGCATGTTATAATGAAAAAATACATTAAAACCTCTTCGAAAGCCAACGTGCTTAACCCGAGCTGCACTAAATAATGTAGGCCAGTTGTGTTTACTCGAAAACCAGCATGCACCTACCTCTTTACATTTTTCTCACAATGCATGTAGGCCTGTGTACTGGAATTTTCAACCTAAAACCCTATTAAACTAGAAAACATTTCCCCAGAAAACATTTGAAGTGATAATAGTGGTTAATAATGATGAAAAACACGCTTACCTATAGAAATACACTGTGGGCGCGCGGCATGCAGAGGGATATGAGGCTCATATGCAGCTCAGCTCGTTCGTCGCTGCTCGAAGATGCTAAACAGGATACATACAGACAACTGCAGGCTACACGTGGAAAAGCCCTCTCAGATAG
This sequence comes from Neodontobutis hainanensis, assembly GCA_024349245.1. Classification (NCBI taxonomy): domain Eukaryota; kingdom Metazoa; phylum Chordata; class Actinopteri; order Gobiiformes; family Odontobutidae; genus Neodontobutis; species Neodontobutis hainanensis. The sequence goes on along the minus strand of JALDNG010000001.1, from coordinate 525,740 downwards.
CAAAAAAGGAGACATAAAATATGTGGTAGGACGGTAACGATACAGTAGATGTCAAAATGGGCGTAGCTGTATTGCACCCAGCCTCCTCCTGGTCGTCGTGGATGGATGTTTTTCTCTCCCGGCTGATGCGGCACGACGGCGGAAAAAGCTACAAGACGCTATCAGGTCGAAGAAAAAGGTGTATAAAAGCAAATCAAATGTTAAATGTAACCTCTAATTGCGTTTGGCGCCAGGAAAAAAGACAGGAAAGAAGACGAAAGGGAGAGAAAATAGAGAAGGGATAGGTAGAAGAGGGCGGTGATGATGCTGGCTTTAGCCTTATTGCGCCTGACGCGACAGTGAGGACCACGGTCAAGTCACGCGGAGTCACAGCCACAACCGGAAACGAGCATCAAAATAAAACATTTTACCACTAGTGTAGTCAATATGGTTTTTGATAATTTAATTTAATACATTATAATCAAATTTAATACAATTTAAATTAAGTGTTCACGCAAGAACAATATGGCATTGGTATTGGTACTTTTTATGTTGTGTTTTTTAATGTTTTCTAATAACTACATTTTATATGTTTGTACTCCTTTTGTGTTTCGTGTTCTTTTATTTAGACAGTATTGTTTTAGGTTAATGTCAGAGCTCGTGTTTTCTTGATCTTTGTTTCAAATTCGTCTCATGTTCTCCTAATATTTCCGGTCATGTCAGCTGTATCTTTGTGCGGCTTGACTTAATGGAAACGCAGCGCTGACGTAGCGAGCGCACCAACGCTGGAGCTCGTGCTGATGCTGCAGTTGCTAGGGCGCGTGAAGCAGACGGCGGCAGGAGGCAGGTATAAACAAGAGGGGAGGGAAATGTCGCCTCCTTGTGTAGGCATTGGAAACGTGCAGACATTTTTGAATGCATTTTTATTGACAGTTTGTGGGTTTAAGTCATATTAGCTAACACATTATAGCTTTGGTTAAGGATAGTTATTTTATATTTGTTCTAATAAAACTTGGACAGGCAGGATTAAATACATAAAAGCACAAGCGTTCTTGATGAACCTTTATGATGCTTGTCATTGTCTTCCAAAACCACATCCCCAGGCTTTTACCAGGATTAAACTAAAACAAAGCAGTAGCTCGAGGGCGGCAGTAGCTCAGTGGGTAGAGCAGTCGTCCTTCAGCTGGAAGGTAGTAGGTTCGATTCCCGCTCTCCCCACAGTTCATACTGTCGTTGTGTCCTTGGGCAAGACACTTAACCTACCTTGCCTCCAGTGACTGTTAACACTGGTAATTACTGTAGAACAATGTAAGTCGCTTTGGATAAAAGCGTCTGCTAAATGAATAAATGTAAATGTAAAATGCAGCCATATTGGTAACACCTTTATGCTTTCTGTGACAAAAAGCCTATTAAATCCTTTCCTTTAAATCCCAATTAAAAACAAGAAAATTTAAAATGACTATTACAGCGCAAAATAAGACGACTCCAACTTTAACCAACAATTATTTCATACATTTATTGAGATTTCTTTTTTATGACTCAAAAATGTTACAGAAACTGTACCGAGCAGACGCATAGCAATGGAATCAAAGGCCATGTCCATTGAATGCATAACAGAATTTCATAAAAATGATGCAAATATTAATGCAATGCACATACATAATGTATTTTTTATACAAATTACAAAAACAGAAATGAGATCTTTTTGTATGCCCTGAAGCAGCGCTGAAAATACAGAAGGAATACACATGACATTTCAGCACGCCTGTACAGCGCTAGGCCCAGATAGTTCTAATGCTTGCCGTTATGAAGGAGAGAACACACGCGCACTCACTCACACAAGACGTGCACTCAAACATGAAAGGATGAGACGACAGGAAGAAGCAGAAATAATATCCAGCATGCTTTAGAGGGGTTTGGTTTTTCTTCAAGAAGCCGATCTGGGCTTTTTTTTTTTTAGTGTTTCTTGTTTCTAGTGTTCTTTCAGTCAAACAGACAAGTCATAAATGTCCACAGTGCGGTCAGGTGATAGTGGTACAGCAAGTTAAGTGGGCGATTGTAACAGATCCCTCCGTAGACTTGATTCCTGTGATTGGAGTGTTTTTTCTAGTGTAATTGTGCAAGCAGCAGAAGTCCACTTCTCCTCGGGTTAGTTAGGATTAAGTGTTTGTAGCTTTGCCACTTTTTAAATAAAATGTCCAGAGAAAAAGAATAAAGGGATTGTCATCCATTGTCTCCTCTCGTGTCAGGATGATTGATAAGTGTTATTTGTGGATTGTATACAAATGATTGTGACTATTCATAAGTGCAACAAAGATTAACATATCAAAGGAACGAAGGGATAAAACAACCAAAAACTTAATAAAACATCAAAAGCATCTAAAAGCTACATCCTATTGCACAATTAAAAATTATAGTACAAAAATGAATACATGGACAAAATATTGCATACAAATTAAGGAAATAAAAAATAAAAATAGTTCTGTCTTTTAAGACCGTCAGTTCTTTTACAGAGCTTACTCTCCTAGTTTGATTCAGCAACAAATGAGAAAGTGTTGATTGTTTGTCATCGCCTTTGTAAGTTTAGAGACCACTTCTTGTCATGGAAAGTCAGACAGGACTTTTTAAAACACTTATTTTCTCGTTCAAAGTGCACATAGAACAAAAGAAATCCACTCAAACAACGCTACGCTCATGAGGACACAACATAACAGGTGAAGCAAACGAGAAAAAGGGAGGATCAATAAAATGCACGGAAACAAAAGCAGATGAGAATGCTGCATAGCTGGATTCCATTTAAAGCAATGCCATCATTAGAAGGACACACAGGAGCGAGACAGACCTAATTACTGTACATCAGACTCAATTGTTCACAAGACACTCGATAGCTTCCTCTTGCTGATTCTGAATCAGGGCAGCGCGCTTGGACAGACCAGAAAAAAAAAAAACAGAACGCTCTGTGGTGCTTTTCAGTTCTGTGGGGGATCCCGAGTCACACATGAGTGTTGCTGGGCTCACTGGCCAAGCTTCCCCCTCGGAGATAGATAGCTGAATTGGACTTGGGTCGATTCTGGCTGTGGCCTTGACCACGGGTGGAGCCGTTGTTATTGACTTCCAGCTCCCTTGTGTCTGTGGGGATGACCCACGTAGTTGGTCGCCACTTTTTCACTGAATAAGGCGTTTTGACGCGCTTCTTGATTTTATCTCCTGACCCCAGGGCCCCATCTGGTTGTACCAAACCCTCCCCTGGGGAATAGGAATGGACACTGGTCAGTATCTAATTGCACAATTCAAACGAGTGGGCATGCAACAGGCTAACTATAATTTAGATAATTTATCTTTGCAGGTGTAAAATTTGAATCCTCATGCATTACGTGTATGATGAGTGCCTGAAATATGTCTTTGTACTTGAAAGTCTGCCGTGGTGAACTTATGAGAAGGGTTTAAAAATCACCTAGTGAAGCCAGGTCCATAGTTGTGAAGGAAAGGTCCAGGGAGTTGGGTCTCTCAGGCCGGCGCGCTCGGGGCTGTCTGAGCAGGGCTTCTCCTCTCATGGTGACCGCAGTGTCTCCCTGGGTGTGTCCACCGCCAGAGCTGGAGCTCTCTCCTGGGGCCCCTGTGCTTTCTCTGCCTGATCCCTCGGTGCTGGACCCCGCCTCTTCTGCATCACTCTCTTCTTCGCTCTCTCCATTCCCCTGGCCATGGCCCGTGTTACTGTTGTTGTTGTTGGTGTTGGGTCGGGCCGAGCGCAGGGCGGAGGGGTCTAGCTGCTCACGCTCTCGGCTTAAGAGAGGCTCGTGTTCATCAGGGCTGGCAGTGATGACTCCCAGATTCAGCCGGCTATCATCGGACCTCAACACTCCTGACCCATTCTGAGTGATGCTGGGACCTCCGAACCCAGTAGTAGCACCAGTTGTTATGGTAGAGAGGCTGCTGACGTGACCATTAGCAGCTCCATTGACATGCACATCTCTTAGGACGGGCAGGTTGTTTGTGCCCGTGCGGGTCTCCACAGCTGTGTTTGTGGCCACCACTCCACCAATGTTCATCTTTGGCCCCTCCACCTGCCGCAGGTTGGACTTCCCCGAGCGTCCGAACTTGAACCTAAGTGAAGACGAGGAGGACTCCTTTTTAGCTGGCTTGTTGCGCAGGGGCAGGCTGGATGGCCTCTTGGGCAGGTTCTGCTGCTTGGGCAGGGGAAAGATGGTTGAGGGCATGGGACCAGCTGGCTCAGATGGGCCAGAGGCCTCACTGGCCATCTTGATGAGAGGATAGAGAAGGCTTGAGCTGCCAGGGCTCAGCGGATCAGGAGAACAAAACTGCTTCTGGGAATGCTCCATCAAGTTCTCATCTGAGCTTTCTTTAAGGTTCTTGTCCACCTCTTTAGGATCCAGCTTGGTGGTCTCCAGATCCTCCTGGGTCAGGTGCAGGCAGACTGGGACAGTAGTGGCTGCTGTGGGCCCCTCAGACTCAGAGATAATGGTTGTTGTAGTGGTGGAGGCAGACGGACTACCTCTGATGCCTATGCCCGCTCCACTGGTGCTGCTGCCCTCTGGACTGGGCAGGCGGGCGTTGGCCTGCTGCTGCCGCTCCTGGTTGATGGAGTTCCTGTTCCTTTCCCCGGTCCCAGTCACAGCTCTGCCACTCACAGAGTTAGCGGTGTCACCCTGTGTGTTTTTGGCCACTCCTTCGTGCTCTTCAATGTAGGTTGAAGGATGGTCTGTGTACTGGCCAGACTTTGGTGTCATGCGATTTCTGAGAGAGACAGAAGGGCAATGATGGAACTGAAAATCTACTGAATTGTTAGTTAATGCTGATCTATGCTTCCAAAGCCTTAAACGCTCCATGCAAGTAATATAAACACAGTCCCTATATTGTATATATACATACCTCTCATTGTGCAGTGTGGTAGACATAGGATTGAGTGTCGGGCTGACTGATTTAGAGCGGTCCCAGATGAGGAGCAGCTCAGCCAGTCTTTCTTCTGCACACTGAGCTGTGAGCCGGGCTTCTGCATCCTGGTCCCAACAGTCCTCCATCGTCTCTTTTAGAGAGCGAACCGCCTGCAAATGCAACCTCTTATTCCATTGCTCATATTCCTGCAGCAAGTCTCCATCAACTCAGCACACAACTGCCATAGAAAAACTGACTATTCTAAATAGTGGAATGATTACATATCAATTTTGGAACCATCTCTGAATGAGAGTGCTGCTATAAAAAAAAGAGATGTAGCCTCATAATCTGCTGATGATCAGTTTTTACAGTAGTACATTCTGGCTGCCCCTCCTTACTTACACACACACACACACACACACACACACACACACACACACACACACACACACACACACACACACACACACACACACACACACACACACACACACACACACACACACACACCAAACTGTTTTCTTTCCAGGCCTCTGGGAACTTGGGCCGCTGCTTCTCCCTGGATACGAGGACCTGCATGTCCTCAAACGTCGGGTGGTTCCCTGCCTCCGCTTGAAAGGCCATCTGGTATTCTGGCACAGACTCTCCTGAAGACAAACAGGGAGAAGAAATGTTAGAAGAATAGCTTCTCTTTGGTATAAATACAGATTTAATGTATGAATGCAGTAAGCAAAATGTAATTTTCCACTGTGATAAATATGTCATTTATGGTTATTTAACTTCAACAACATAAACACCAAGAGAGAGCTGTGTCTTTAGAGTTTCTCACCAGGGAAAAGGTCTGTACATCTCATGAAGGTCTCCCAGTAGACCAGTCCGAGGGCGTACATATCCACCTGCTTGAGCGCTGACTCACAATCTCTCAGGTTTACAGCTCCCTCCAGCACCTCAGGAGCCATGTAGCGGATTGTCCCGACCTGCCACACACAAGAGGAGGCAGAAACACAGGGCGTTGGAATGAAAGACAGATGAGAGAACACAGATGATTCAAAAGACAGTCACTCACTTCACTAATAGCAGCATTTTCTTCCTCTCCGTGGCGCGCTGGTCTGTTTCCTGTCAGCTTCATAGACAGGCCAAAATCGATGATGACACATGTGCCGTCTGCCTTGACGAGAATATTCCGGCTGTTCAGGTCTCTGTGGGAGACTGCCGGTTTGTACAAGTCTGAATGGAAAAGAGAGAAGAAGGGAAATGAGAAAAGGAGTGAAACTTAACTGGGTTAATTTATACCTCATTAAATATTTAAACCTGAACACCACCTCAGAAAATTCAGCTTTCTTGATACAATGTTAATAATGAAAACAAATCCTTGCATTGAGCTTTTCCTCATTACTTATTGTACACAAGCTGCAATGTCAACAGACAGCTAAAGCCTCTAATCTAATCTGCAACAATGGGATTAAGAGGATGCGTGGTCGTCTGTGCTTGCAGTATTTTACCGTCCAGCAGAGGGAGCACTGAACCAGAGAGTAGTGCCCTCACTTAGACAGTAGCTAGGCTCTACTGTCTAAGTGGTGGTGGTGGTGGTGGTGGGGACAGAACAGAAGCCCAGGAGACTGTGGTCTTAGCTCCTCCACAGAACCAACAAATACCAACTTTCTTTTTTTTTTTGGCCTCTGTCTACTGATCACTGTGGCTCTTCATTCTTCCCATTTGTGTGCCCTGCTTTTGTCACACGCTTGCACAAACAGAATAACTACCGGTCTCTACTTTCCCAGTCTCTCCAAGAGCAGTTTGTCTATTTGATATTTGTGAGCGCTAAAGGCCGAGGGGATGTGAAAAAAAAATAAAAGGGCTAAATGCCTGGCTGAGGTTGGGTGATGTTAAAAAAAAAAATAGTTACTGTCTCCTCTGCCTCCAAATAATGATTTGATTGAGCCACAGGATATTCACTTGTCATCTGAATCCTTATCTCGCCTTCCCCCGTGCTTTATCCTCTCTGCATTTTTCACTCTCTCTGAGGCCACAAGCTTGAGGCTACTCTATAAATACCCTTGGCTTGAGATGCTCGCTGTGTTTGTTGTGCGTGTAGAAAATGTGAGGATGAAAAAGTGCTCCAAACTAAACAGCCGCACGTGGAGCTCCATTGTGAAGGCTCACGTTCTTGGCACAAAAAGAGCAGACCATTCAAATACTAGATCATTTTAAACTTAAGTTTAAACGGTTTCCTTTTTTTTTTTTTATGTGTATCGTCAGAAGCAGTATCGTCAGAAGCAGAGGCCTTGGAGCTTAAAAAACTGAGTGGTTATATATTAACAGTGAGGCTTTGTGCCACTGGCCTCTTGGCTCACCTCCTTTGAAGAGCTCAGTGTGCAGGTACGCCAGGCCGCGGGTGACGGAGTGCGCCAACCGGCAACTGCTGACCCAGTCGTTGGTTTGAAGACCCAGGTAGTGACTCAGAGAACCCTGAGAAAGAATGGCGTTTGGGAGGGGGGGTGACAGGAAGAAGTGAGAAAGGGCACGATTGTGGCAAGAGAGAGAGAAAGAGAGAAGACACACAGGAAATCAAAACCCTGCATCACTTTCCACAACTGACAGCCGAGGAGAGCAGGGGAAGGAGGGGGGCGAGGAATAGCTGACTTTGGGATTGTCACTTCAAACACTAGTCAACAAATAGTAGGTGATAGCGTGTTAAACCCTGGAACAAACATGCACTTTCCTAAAAACTCAGAAAGCATTACACACAGTCACAGCAATCCTTTAACATTTTCTGTTCAAATGCATTACATAAACAGAAATATTATTAACATGTCTTATTCAATCCATTGTATTTCAGAAGTGATAATGGAGTAAACCATATATATTAGATTGGACAATTGCCTGAGTTATGCATTCCTGAGACATCACTTTGACCAGAACAGGACAAACAAAAGGCCACTGCAGGCAATGTGCCAAAGTGTGCCCTTTTAATTCTATTATTCCACTTCCATAATACATAACTACTCAAAACTCTAAAGCTGTCACACAACACTTTCTGCTGATGTGGTCTTCTGAAAGGTCAATCAGCACCATAAAATTATTTACCAGAAATGATTGCAAAAAAAATTAATACCATCCTCATTATCTCCAACAGCATTGATTATCAATTACTGCCCCGGTGCTGACACATAGTTACAAAATTAGAAAAGCCACATATTTAATAATTTCTCCCCCCCCAAAAAATCAACCACAAGCCCATTCAGGCATCCGCTGCTAAACAAGATTAAAATGAAATTTGTTTGCTTTAAAACAAATTATATTATCGTTGACTTGAATGTGAATGTCCCAGGCTCCTGTCCTCACATGCACTGCGCTGCCTGGAAAACATCCATTACATTGATGCCCACGATGCATAACAGGCTCCTTTCTTTTATTGGCTTGCCAGCTGTCAGCTGATTTCTAATTGGCACAAAGACACTGCACTGAAAGCATTCAGTTCTAAAGTGTATTAATACTGGCAAAGATGCAGTTAGTGCTGATGTATCGTGTCCTCTCTGTAAATGCATATTCATTCATATGTGACAAACAGATGGGTGAAATCTTAATAGCTGCCCTTTAATGCCTTGGATTCCTCACTAGTGTTTCCCCACTCATAGTTCTACAAAAGCACCTAAATCACTCACATGTGGGTAGTAGTCCATAACCAGCAGGTACTCTGTGCGCCCCTCCGGTCCAGTGCGCTCGTCCGCGGCCACAAAGTGGGCGATGTTCTCGTGCTCCAGCAACGGCAGCCGGTAGATGGAGCACTCGTTGAGGAAGTTTTGCCGATTGGCTGCGGTGAATACTTTCACAGCTACGGGTCGCTCGTCTAACGAACCGCAGAACACGGTGCCGTACCGGCCTCGTCCAATCAGCTGCAAAAAAAATTCAAACAGACATGTAAGAATAGAAATGAAATAAAAAATCCAGGAAGGTTCAAACTTTGACCAAATCTAAAGGATCAAGGCAGAAAGAAAACATGCTGAACTAAAGTAGACACTCATGTAGACAGGAGTAAGGAAAAACACAAATCATTCAATTAGAGTCCAGAAATAGCAGGAACACACTGTGCCACGAAGGTCAAAATATTCTGTTTTAAATGCCATCTACTTTGAAAACAGTAAATCAATTCAGGAAGCGTTTCTGGTTTATACCTCAGCGGTGGTTTGAATGTACATTAGTAGCTTAAATGCACTATTAAGACCTTTCTTTTAAATCCTCCATTGTTTTGTCTGTTAGAAGAGCTGCCTCTGCAACAAACTCGATGCTGAAAGAACGCATGCCTACATTCGATAAGGCACAAGGACAGTGTTCTGAATTCAACTCCAGCCTGAAAAGATAGCACTCCTCTACACACTAAGGTAGGTGTTGGGAAAAAAAAAAAAAAAAACAGGGAGGGGATCTTTATTTTTTTTTATGTTCACACTGCTCGGATTTGACAAGAAGCAACAGTGTGGACTTGCGACAGAGCTTGCATTTCTCCCTCAGGAAATGATCCCTGCCATTTGACGTGTTTCTCCGAGGGCTATGACCTGACAACACGCTGTACTGCTCGGCTCAAATCGAGTTACTTTTATCTGCAGCATATTACAGTAGCCTTGCAAGTGTCTTTCTGTTTTACGGAACCAAATAAGTCTTCGAAAGATTCTTTATAATGATTTTCTTGCAACTGTCCTACTTGCTTTTGGTGAAATGAAATCCCTCGACTGTCAGCAGTGTTTCTAAATATTACCCAGATTTCATCGACTTCATATCACAATTTGAGCTCTCCCACATACGTATTGACTTCTCAGGTCTTATGTCGGTGTAATTCCTATTTTTCGCTCCGGGACCTGTCACTTAATCTGTCCCGTTGTGATCCGATAATAAAAGTCACATTGAAACGACAAATGTAACCAAACACCTTGATGTATTTTGAGGTGTTACTTATTCTTTTGTGCGTTTGGTTTTCTCGTCTTCTGACTGTGTAATACTGGTGCAGCCGGCGGTGAACACTCCATGTATGAATCAATGATACATGCTTTTATCCTCTAAAACAGCAGTATACAGTAAATCCCCAGGATTTTGGGGTGTACAGGACAAGGGGGATTTTTTTAACGGCTTAATGCTGCTGTCACGTGACCATTTAAAGATCAGCGTCAATAGCTTTCAGTTTTCAAACAGCATTCCGAACAGAGATTTTATTAGCAATGTCAGTAAATCAGAGACATTCAAACTGCCAATATAAAATAATTTATGGTAACTGCTGCTCTGGCTCCCTGTTGGCTCATTCAGTTACAAAGACTCAGTTACACCGTGCAGTGCTGGCGGGCCATAGCCACACGCTCATTGCTTTGGCTCTTTTCTGTCCCACAAACGGACTCGATTGATGAACAGATGCTTGTCTAACGCCCCATGATAAATATTCTTAAACTGCCGGCCTCAGCAACAGAACAAGCAGACACAAACCTCCAACAGTTTCAGATTGTCCAGGTCCAGAGAGCTCTCCGAACCAGCTGCTTCCATCATGTTCAGATTGTGTAGGCCTTGTTTGCCATCCCCTATTAACATAAACACACAGAGGAAATCTCAGAAGACATTAAATACATGCAGCTTACAATTAATTCCAGTTATGGAATGCCAGATTACCCAAAAACATGGACTGCATAGAAAAGGAACTCACCGTGCATCATGCGGTAGGCAAAGTAGGCTGCTACAGCAACCACGGCCATTACGGAGACTGTTGCCAGGGCGATAATTATCGTCTCTTCGCAGTTTGGGGGGCGAGTGGCTGTGAGGGGTAGGATACATCAAAAAGAAAAGTACAAATAAAAATTTGACCTTTTGAATGGTAAGGTCAGCTCATCGAAAGCATCCAAGGGTTTGATTTGTGAGCAGGTGTAACACCCAATAAACACGCCACCATCCGCTTAAGGGCACTTCCATAGTCTGTTGCATCCTGTGTTGATTCATTGATTAAACCTCTTGTAGCGCGAACAGGCGTAATAAAGAGGAGTTGCTTCACTAATGAGTCTTGAGTGAGAGGCACTGTAGCTCCAACAGACCCATCAAACAGTAGTGTTTGTTTGACTGAAGCATCAAATCAACACAGAGTCAACAGCCAACGTCGAAATGATTTCTCCCGTTTGTTCTCAAAAAGCACATCAGTACAATTGCTTGCACTGAGCCGCTTACGCAGAACCTCAGTTCTCTCCACACAGTTCAATATTCTACAGGGAGTGTGTGTGGAAGTTCAAGCTAAAAAAATCAAGCCAAACAACCATGAAGATTGGTCAACAGGCTGGAAAGCAGTGTGGGGAAAGAGAAACACAGGTTTGGGGAGAAAAAACATGTAAATAAACAGAGAAGTGGACAGATGAAGGTGGTAGCTGCAGTTGGCTAAAAGCGCTGCTGCTTCAGCCATCAGCTATTTGTGATTAATGAAATTCTGCATCAGCTACACAAGCTTCTCTTGAGAGCACAAACACACAAACTCCTGCCCTAGTGGTCCGAAACTCTCCACGCTGCAGAAATAAAGCTTAAAAATCCACAGTCTGCTCCAGTTATATCTGCCAACACACTGGTACTGCTGTGAGACACTGGCTTTATCAATAATTGATGGCTTATGGAGCCCAGGGGCAGCTCTGACTGACGTACTGGCATGAGCATGCATGAACGCACGCATATACAGAAACTGTCAAAGCTGCCCTCCAACGTCAAGGTCAATGAGTTTATAATCAAGAGGAGGGCAGCACAGGAAGTCATCAGATAAACAATGACACACTCAAACACGCAGAAAATGACTACAACCCATCTTTAACGCAAACAGGGTCTTTTGTTATGTATCACATAGAATTTAAATGTTGTCACCACTGCACTTGACCAAACAGTTGGAAAACACAACCGTTATTACTTCGCTAATCTGTCCAGACATGTCAGGAATCAGTCAAAACAAAAACAGGACTGACTTTAACATAAACCAAACCTTCTTTCAACCTTCTTAATTATTGTTACTTTTTTATCCGAACTTTCCCCGGGTTAGTCTGACAGTGTGTCTGTGCAGGGGCAGCAGTCACCGGCTCACGCCCGCAGACAGACTGATAGTGCAGACGCCTTGTAATCCGTGGAATGCAGATCAACGACATGGGTTGTAAAGTGTGTGTGTGTGTGTGTGTGTGTGTGTGTGTGTGTGTGTGTGTGTGTGTGTGCTGGAGAGATGTACAAGAACCTCTGCCGCTGTCGTCATCCCCCCTCCCGTCTCTGTCTTACACACAGCTTTTATTGTGTACGTCTGTTTGCTTTATTCAACACCTCAAACAAGAAACAAGATGTACATAATGGGTAATGAAACTGGTTCAGCTTTTCTGCCTTTTAGTAAAAAGTAATGATTCTAAAAACAGCCCGCTTATCTTCACAACTGTCAAGGTTCATTATAGGCACCATTCAGGAAGCTCTTTTATTCGCAGGGGTAGAAGAGAGCAGAGTTGCTAGATGTAGGTGTGGGTATGAGTCCTGATGAGATCAAACATCCTTTCAGACTTTTTCTGTTAACAGCTTTGTATTTCCAAACTGTGCAGGTCCATGTTTCTTTATTTTTGTTGCATGTACCCTTCCTCTCCTGACTCAACACTCCATCAGTCAAAATTTTATTTACCTTTCTTTCAAAATAGCCATTTCTACACTGGTCTAATCATTTGCTTTTGCTAATCCGGTTGGCTATTTTAAGTAATGCACTTTACCATCGTGACCTTCTGCCTCACAGTTTTTTATCTGGATGGGGCTGTCTTCCTGGAGCAGGTGGTCTCTGCACACTGCATCAATCATTTTCTATTAATAAAAACACAATTTTGAATCTAATGGATACTGGCCAAAAGCGAGGAGTTCTTTGACATCTTTGAAATATGTAGTCAAACGCAATCTTAACCAAATAAACACTTTGATTAATAACACTGCTGTCCATTTAATGACAATACAATCATGCTGTAATGTTTTACTGTTGTTTTTTTATAACAATAAATCACATTATCTAGAACGGGGGTGTCAAACATGCAGCCAGCAGCACTGTTTTAGTAAGAGTAGCGGACATAACACATCACTGAGACAGAACTGAGCAGATGAGAAGGTGACAGAAATGCTTTTGCTGTCAAAAAACAAACAAAACCCTGTGATGCCCTCATTACCCAAAATGTCTTTGTCAAAAAGGAGAAAAGTAGACACAGAGGTCAGTAAACGTTAGCGACCTTACTGCTAGTAATATAGCATTAGCATCAAATCCATATTGTGATAATGAGCTTGTGAAAACTATTTTTCAGTTGAAATTGTTGTGAGACATTATAACTAAATAGTAATTCTTTATAATAAAATGAAAAAAATAACAAATTAAAAAACATTATTATTACACTTATATTGTTATTATTTTACTGGTCAGGCCCCCTTGAGATCAAATTGGGCTGTAGGCAGCCCCTAAACTAAAAGGAACAACGCTACATGAGAGGCACACAATCTAGTAAAGAACCCCCACCCCCAAACATCCCACAACCAGGTAGGACAGCTGAACATCTATGGTAAAAAAAGCAGTAATTTATTTGGTGTCTGTGCTTACAGATGGGTTGTGCAGTCGTGGGGCTCGGCCGTGGGAAGTCCTCAGTGAAATTGACGTTACACATATCACTGCCGCAGCAGCAGAAGTGGTACGTCCCATTCTGAATCTGTGGAGGGAGGTTGGTCACCACACAGCGGTCTTCCCGGCACTCCTGGTGATCCCCCAGGTAGGGCCAGCAACCTGCAGGAGGGAAGGACAAAAGTCATCACATCAGAATCAGCAGCCCTTCTGACAAGCAATCACGTGTGCAGTGCGAGTGTTTAGTTTTTTTTTTTCTTTACCCTGCTTGACTGGTCGCACTTCCCCCGGGAGACTTTTCTCCCACAGACCGAAACAGTGGCTGCCCTTCGCACATCGGATGGTGGTGTTCTCTGGGGAGACACGCCCTTCGCCCCCTGCTACTCGCTCCACATCCCACTGCTGCTGCTGATCTGTGAAGGCACACTCCCGATCCTCACCCTGTGCAGCTGCAAAAAAAATTAAAATACACTTTTTACAAAATATTCATTACATAATAATCTGATTAAGCAAAAAATGTATTTGGCTAAAGATATTACAAAACTACCATCAACCTGAAAATTCATGCGGCTATACAGACAGAAAAATAAAACGGCCATCAAGGCTTAGTGCCTTTTATGAGCCAGAGCTCAGCAAAAACACCTGCCGGAAAGAGAGCACATACAGCACAGATGCAAACATGGACATTAGAGCATAAAATATTGATTAAAAACATAAATAAAGGTTGCAAACATGTACGAAGAATATGAAACGTCTTCTCCTACCATTTGTTTTAATATATTTCAAGCCTCTAGCTAGAGCTACCTCACTGTGACGACTACGAAAACAGGGAAGGAATATTTGTTGTCAAGGAAATATATAGACTGGGGGGACAGAGGGAGAACTAGAGAGTGCTAATCTGAAATGGACAGTGTGCCTGGGAGAGTCTTGTTGATTTGCTGCAAAAATGTCTGGGAGAGACAGCCACAAACAGTGTGTGCCAATGTCCGAGACTGTTTGTGTACACAGGCTGCACGGAGGCTAATCTCAGATAAGGGAAACATGATGTGCCAGTTTGTTTTGGTTACTCCCCAGCTCCTCCTTTTTCTTCCATCCGTGTGAGGGGAGGGATGGCGGGAGATGGGGGGTACAGTTTTACTGTACCCTGCCCAAGGTCAAGCTAACCTGTGTGGGCAGTGAGTGACGCGATGGAGTGGTAGCTCTGCCGGGCACCCAGCCAACTTTCCTCCTCTCTTCCCATCCCCGACAGATAAAGCTATCAGCGGCTGGACTACAGTGGGCCCTCGCTGCCCTCAACCCGTGGGCCCTTTGCCGCCTACCGTTTGTGGGACTGACACTGCCCACGGGGGAAAAGCATACAGCACAAAGCGGTTCAGAAAAAATAAATAAAGGGTTAAGTGTGCGGAGGAATCTACAGTTGGATGCATATCAATGAGATGGCTGCGGCAGTGGCACTGTTTGGGGTTAGCGGTTCAATTCCCAGCTGACTGCACACTTTAAACTTGCACGCTCTTACAGCACATTAACATGCTCGAGGTTTAAATAGCCAACCAATTATACACAGAGTAGTAATCATGCATAGGTGAGAACTTTTTAAATCAAAAGCCATTTTGAAGTCATATAAAGTCAGTTTAAAGTCACGTTTTGTATGTTTTCAGCTACAGCCTAGTATTCTTTGGCTATAGGTTAATAAAAATTATATTAATCCATACTAGGTTGCTGGATATGTTGATTACTTATGGGTTTAATTAACAGTAAGATCAACAGCCCTGGCTTCTTTGCTCATCCAGAGCTTTTTTAATTTGCATTTACTGTATTGAGAACAAGGTCAAAGAGTTTGATGCGATTTTCTACAAAACTAATTAGTGGTACTCGCCATCCTTTTGGTTTATGACAACAGTTATTTCTAAAAAGAAAAATTATTTAAAAAAAAAAAAAAAAGAATACAAGGACAAACTTAATGGCAGTGCAACCAAGATCTTTAAGAAATACTTTAAGGGGAGGGGAAAGTTAGGACTTGAGCTGCAGACAAGGAACTCTCAAAAAAACGGGAAAGAAAGGAACAATTGAAGGAAGTGCGAATCCAGTGACAACACCCACAGACATTTAGACAAATACAATGACTTTGGATGCCAGAGTTGGGAGAGCACAAATCCATACAGAAGACTTTCTCATGCCTGAGACATTAATTATTTAGTTCTCTACTACCATCCAAGGCTGTGCAAGAAAAAACATCACCACAAAGCTGCAAAAAAAAAAAAAAAAATAGCCCTGGATTCCATTTTGATGTTCAATCTGCAGTTTCATTCACAATAGTAATCGATTTTTTCTTCTTTTGTGAACAAAAAGGTAATTCTTTTTCCGGGTGCATTATTGTAGTAACGCAGCACCCCGTGTAGACTATTAAACATAGGTATCACATAACCTGATAATGCGTGCGAGGAGCTCTCTAGAAGTCGGAACTCCCACCCTGCACTTTGTCTCGTATCACCCCGAGGCGCGCCGTGCTGCCAGGAAAATGCCCCGCAACTACCCCCGCCCCCTGTGACCAGCTGTCTGACTGAAATAACATTATGACACAGTGACTGACGTGCAACATATTAAATGGTTTCATTGTACTGCACATAGCAGACGTGGGTAAGAGATAAGTGAAGAGTTGATGCACACTTTTTAACTCATTTCCTTACGACACCAAATTGAAATATTGGGTTATTAGAGAAAGGCATTTAAGGAGCACTTCTGTGGGAAGCTTTGTATTGGTTTGTGTAGAAGTCTGGCTGAGCTCTGGTTGTCTCTTTCACTGAACCCATGTCTTTCTTAGGAGCATTTTATTGGTCGAGTGCCAATCTCTCGTGTTTGATCTGTGATTGATTCTGTCCCCGGTTCTGCTCTGCGGAGCTCACTGTGCGATCTTGGCTTTCTCGCAGCAGTATTAGATTGTGGGTCAGGGACAGGGTACGCAGGCAAGGCCACTGGAGCGAGGCAAATGAGAGAAGAAAAAAAAAAGAAAAGAGAGGAGGTTGATCATATCAAAAGCTTTTCGGGAGTAGTTCTGAGCCTGCGCGCCCGTTCATTGGATGATGCCGGGCCACTGCTGAGTGTTTACCCATGGCCCAGTTATTTGCTAATCTCCCCCCTCCTCCCTTCCCCCAATTGGCCTTCGGTGCACCCTCCCACCCCCGTTAGACTACCCCTTCGCCTCAGCCTCGCCACTAAAAAACAACAGCGATCTAATCTGACTAGCTCCTTCCTATACTTGCCCAGGCCCGAACGTGGAGGAGATGCAGCGCGAGGCAAAATCTTGATTAAAAGTCACACACACAACTGACCCAAGAGACTATTTCCGACTGTACATTCCAGATTAGAGACAAAAACAGGACAGGGAGGGGAATGTCGCTTCACTTTAAAACAAGCGGCTTTGGCAACATTAAATTTAGGTATATTAACCACTGAGTAAACTTGGTTTGCTTTTGTTTAAAAAAATATATATATATATAAAAATAAAAAGGGTGCCATGATGGGAGTTCTACGTGCATCACACAATTCTACGTGCGCACACAGACTCCAATCTGACATGCTGCTGTTTGGGTGGACGCGTGTTGCTGAGACAGGACGCAGGGGATTCAGGCCTATTCGCTGACACCCCCAATTCTCCCAGTCCTTATGGTTGAGTTTAAAGATGTCAGAGGGGGCCATTGGCTTTAATCTTTCCCATCTGTTGCCCTCAGACTAGCTCCGCTCTTGCCCAAAATCACCACCAGTGCTGCAGTCTGTGTCTGTCTGGGTCTGGTACAGTTATGCTAATCCCAGCCAGGATTTAGACTACCCCTCAGAGCTTAGAGGCCTCCATTACTGACCACCACGCATTTAAGGCCCAAATCCTACACCCCCTCCTCTTCCTTGTTCCAGTCTATAATTTAACTTTCTCAATTTTGCAATGAAAACACAGATGACAGGGTGAGGGGAAAAGGGGAGGGCTCGGGTGTAATCTCAGATTATTTATGAACCAGCAAAAGTTGGGTTTTAGTTAGTCTTTGAAATTATAGACCATATCTTGTTTAATGAATAAGACCAAGTTTATGCTCATATAATTTTAGTACCACTATAATAATACAACAAATTATAAAAGATCAGAAGTTGAACAGAAACTTTTTTGGCTTGTAACTGTAACAATCAGCTGAATATAAAAAAACTAAAATTCATGGCAGAGTTGCTTCAATTTAATTCAAATACAAACAGCTCCTAAAGAAAAAAAAAACTGACCAGCAGAGAACGCTCCGTGTTAATCATAGGCTGTCATTCCGTGTTACAGTCTCAAAGCTGCACCTTTTGTTTTCTCAAACATCCACAAATTTCCCCTTTATGCCAAAAGCAGAACGTCGAGCTGAACACTGTTATATTGTACGTTCGATTTTACCTCTGTGCAGAAAGGCCGACCAGGATGCTGTGAGACAGGCATTGATTTTTATTTTTTTTTCATTTAATAGAGTATGAGGCTGGTTGTATTACAGACCCAACGCCCTCCACACTCTGTTCTGGCTTTCATTGGTCCTATTTTCGAGCTGCATACCATGTCATGGCGGCCTTCTCACAAAATAATGATGCCACGGCACCTAAGTGCAAAAAAAAGGTATAGAATAACAAGTGAGTGCAGTGCTTTTAGATATGAAGGCTTACTTGTTTTATACATTCTGCAGAGATGGCTGAGATTCATACGCATCATCACATTACAGTCTTTTTGATTCAATAACAAGGTTGTGGTGAAGCTTTACAACTGATTCCAGGATGAGCACACTTACTACAGCACCGCTCCATTTATAATGCAAAATGCAGATTCAGCAGTGTATGATAAAAGTCCTCAGGTGATAGTTTGAGGCAATCCATCCCAATGGGTTTGGGGAGGTCATATCTTTTAGATTACAGCTCCTTCTTTTACAGTACATTGAGGTTTTATCATATGTAACATTTAGCCTCCGATTCTTCTGATATTGCTTTTGAAATGTCAGCAGTGAGATTGAATTGAGGCAATTCTCTGCAAAATTACAGCCCTTGGTGTGGACTTTATCCTAAATCATTCTGAAACTTGCAAGTGAAAGCACACAAGTTGCCAGAGCTTGCTGTACCTGAAACCTTCGTAGCTAGTTCAGTGGGGCATTGCAAAATATAACTTTGTCTTCTGTTTAAGCCTCTAACGTGACCGTGGAGCCGACAGTTTCGAGTATTGAGTGGTCGAAAGAAACACCGCTTGGTCTGTGGGGAAACAGTAGGCCTGTCAACCACAAAGTATGGAGCCCACGAGACAAGGCGTTGGAATTTGGACAGGCGGAGCAAATGAGCAAGCATTTCTGTGCTTCTGCTCTAATCCTCTATACCGTCAGCTTACCTGGAGTTAAAACAAGAGCATGGAGTTTGACTTGTCTATCTCAATATAACAGAACCACCAGTGGGTTTCACTGCAGGTACCGTCATCAGCAGTGGTGTTTGGAGGCACTTGTGCTCCAGATTTGTGAACAGCAGGCACACACACACCCACATACGATTAGTCACCGGGGACATGGACAGGAAGGACAAAACAACCCATAACAAGTTAAAACACACTGCAGTTGGGGAAGGACAGGAAGATTGATTTGCAAAAAAATGTAATAAAAAATGAATTAGTGACAACAATAGTGGGTGAGTCAGGAAGAATGACAGCATGAGGAAATACATTTGGAAGGGGAGAAAATAAGGAAACTTTTTTTTTTTTAAAAAGGCAACATTTTATGCCAAAGTACATGTCTAACATTATTTTATTTAGGAGACTGTCCATTTGGCACAGGGGATAAAGTGGCAATAAGGTTTGTTTAGGAAGGCATTTCAAACTTGTGAAAATCGGTTAAAAACATGAAAAACGTACCATATGTTCCTTCCATCTGCATCACCAAAACCATCATAGCAAGAAATGGATGCCTCTGCTTTCCTTTCATGAACAACTCGACAGCAGCAGCAGAGAGTGGTTTATCTCCTGTCTCTTTACAGTCATTATGCCAACAAAGTCTGACTGCTGCCCTAATTAATTCTCCACTGTGTAACAATTTGGGTTTATTGGCTGTTTACATGGCACACACGCATATAAGTATGTATTAATCACCCCTGTACTGATTATAGAGCGGGCACGTCAATTGACAGCTTGTCACTGTGGTCGTAAAACTTTTCTCTGGAAGCTTTAATTTTTGATGTCACGCCTCATAAAAGGTGAGATTATAACCATGATGATCATATTTTAGTAACAAGGTCTGTGTGGCGGCGTGGAATGAATGACAGATAATAGTTTTACATCCAGATGAAGAGTGACAAATTGTGCCTTTAAAAACCGAGTGCTTATATCACTGCCCACCTTTTTCCTGATCCCACATCATCACCTGGCAACTCTTTATTTCTAACACAGTCCTTTTTATAAAAATAGCTGATTTATCTCCGTGTTGTGGTGTTCTAAATTTAAATTAAAGCAGTCTTCGCAGCTTTGAAATCAGAAGAGAGAAAGTCTTTGCTTGTCACGACACAAAAGAAAAAAAAATAATAATTCAATAGAAATGTAAAAGCACAGACTTTCTTTGCAATAGAGGCTTTACAAATGTCTAACAGCAGGTTATATTAAAGGTTTCAGCTATATTACTGTATAGGAAAACAACAGAGCTGAGAAAAACACAGCAACACAAATAATACATCATTTAACATCAGGCATTCACACACCCATTCAGCGCTACAACAGTGGAGCACCAGACGGCCTATTTCCAAGCACAGCGCAGGCACCATCACTTAAATTACCCATCTTGTAAAATACCTTTCCTCTCTTCCCACACATTCCTTCTCCCCCCCATGTAGTCGCTCTCCATCTCAGTGCAGCTCAGCCACTATCTTATCAGGCTCAAGGTTTCACAGAAGCCTGGCTTCGGCCCAAAGTCTTGTACAGGGGGCACAACTTGGCAGACAAGGACTGCGGTACGTTTGGCAGTGTATTTTAGCAGGCCTTTGTACACAGAATGATTAAAAGGAACTAATGGTGCTCTTTTTGCTCTTCTGTTGGAGGATATATCAGCGATGGTTTAGTCGTCTACAATGAGATGAACTCACCAAATTCAAACCAGAAACAAGCAAGATAGACATGACTAAAAAGATTTTTTGATAACAAGGGGCCAGCAGACTAACAGGCATGTCTGCTAGACACAAACAAACAGGGTCAGTGTAGAGGTATTCAAAAAGAGGATTTAGAAAATGATGATAAAAATAAAAAATAAAAAGGACACCCTTCCCCCTCAAAACATCATCTTCCTAAAGGCATAAACACAAAACTGGACCAAGCCTGAGACTACATCATCATTAAATATTTACCACAAGCACATTTTCTCCTTTCAAAAACACACTCAGTAATACTAAGCACTTACCAGCCACGGAAGTCAGGAGAATTGTCAGACAAACCCCAAATTTAGCGATGGACTTCATGGTGATGCGGCCCACAGCCATGACAGTGTGCATTGACATTGGCCTCGTAGTCCTTAAAGTCCTGATTTACTTATGATCCTCTTCTTGAGTATAAAGTGTGTGGTTTTTAGCCTCTTTTCCTCACGTCAGCTCAATAACTAGAACTGGTGCCTCGGACATGGAACAACTCATCGAGAAAATACGAGATAAATGGTGCTGTTGTATTGGGCTCGGTGCTGAGGTATTTTAAAGAAGCGTACTTGAAAGTTGAGTTGCTTCTCCTAATGATTCCAGGATTTAAAGTACAGAAACACGAAGAGGCTAACTTGGCTGGGGAATGTGCCATCTAAAACTAGCCAGCAAATATCGTCCATTTCTGTTAGCTAACATGCTAACTGTCTTGACGACTGTCTGGTACTAGAAAACTTAGGCAAAGAAAGAAGAAACGCACAAATTAACGCAACTAAATTCGGTTGCCTATAGAAATACAATTTCAATCCGTTGGAAATGTGAAAATGGCCACCTTTCAAAAACAAAAACAGGACTTTTGCATTTAAATGTTAGCCAAGCGAATAGGTTAAACGGCTAGTTTACAAGCTGACTGCTATCGAAGCTAATCCATGCTAGCCAGTTAGTTCACCGAGTCCCGACTCATTTCACGATCTTTTTACAGGAAAAATAACAAGGAGGCGCCTGCAGTGAGCTGCTCTAGTCCGACACGAAGGCTATTACTCAGGTGTTTGTTCAGATGTATATCTCTTGGTCTACTCTTCCACGGGGCGGTCTGCAGCGCTCTCCGTAGACGGCTCGAAGCTCCGCTAGGCAGACAGACAGGCTGGGCGGCTGGGAACGCCTCGTTTGCAGGCTTGTCTGGACCACTCGTCTCCGGTATCAGGTTGCTGTGGGTTGATGTTGGGGGTGGAGGACAGTCCTGCTCAGTTGGAGAGTGCTGCAGCGCCGCCATGCTGTAGACTATGAGTATAACACCATCAAAACACGGCGATGCGTTTAGTGGCCATATTCTCCCGAGGAACACTTCCTTAGCTATATAGAATCCAGCCGAGCGTTCACATCCATGTTTAGGCAAATATTACATTGTAATTCATCTGTGAAAAACTAATATTAACTTTAACCCATGTTAAGTTATTAACTTTAACCCATGTTAAGTATACTATTTCAGACTGCCTTCAACTTTTCACTTAGCAGGTAGGCTAATCAAAACTTCTGTCTGCAAATAAATTAATCACTATTTACTAAAGTTGTAGTGTTGCTTTACCGCCTCTATGTGGTCAAACAACTTTATTAAAAGTTGAACTGTGTGTTTAAAATAAAACCACCAGAGGGCAACGTGGACTTGTGCGCACAACGAAAACGTGTAAAAGCAAGTTATAAAACATTTAGTACCGCGGGTAACTTACTTTTAAACAGCAGCCGCTCGTTAATTGTAAACGGCGAAGCATCTTTTATCTTATTTGCTGTTGTAGTCCAAGCAGAAGAACAGAAGCTTGAAACACATTTATCACTGTTGATCTCTGCTGCTTTCCCACGTGAACTCTCCCAGCTCGGATTCAGGTGATTTTTTACAGTAAATTCATTTCAAGCCTGAGTAATTAGAAAGTGCCTGTGTCTTTTGAGTGAAGCAGGATATTATTCCACACCTAACTCACTTGTTTTGTTGTATAAAACACTTTATTGTTGCATAACCTGCAATTATGTATCATCTGTTATAGCCCCCAAAACAATCTAACAAGATGGGTGGACTATTTTGCATTACCAAGTCAAGGGGGCGTTGCGGAGTGAGAGCGACGGGACCTTCGCTGCTCGGCTGTCAGGGCAGAGCAAGGCGCTCATGGGATGTTGTTCCGTACAAAGCTGGACTCACTCATCTTTAGGAACTACACTTTGGACGTTAAAAAGCTAATATAACGTTACCAGAAGTGCTATGGATAGATAAAGTCAAATCTTTATCATTCGCGTCCGCACTGTTTGTTTTTTTTTTCCACCGTGGAGCTCCTTTTACGTCTCCTTCGGTACTTAACGGTGATGAATGGTGGGCTACACTATGGCTTCTGCTCCACCTGAGGCGAGGAAGTTCACCCGGGGGCTCCACAAACCCGGCACGGCTGCAGAGTTGAGACTTAGTGTTTCAGAGGCTGTCAGGACATCTGTGTTGGTGGTAAGCCGAATATTTTTTTTTCTCTTCTACTGGCTATAGCCTAATTTAACCTCTTCATTGGTCTGAAGAGGTTAAAGGTCAAGGCTACTCTATATTAAAGTGTTGAAACTAGACATAACAGTATTGTAGGCTTTTAATCACTTAAATCCTTCATTGTGGGATGATGTGTGGGCAGAAGGGGCTCTATTGCTTCAACTTTCTCAAAGGAGGTTGCTGGGTAACCGAAACATACACCACAATCCCTAAAGAGGCACACATAGGCCACACACGTACACACACACTTTTTCTGGTCTTTTGTCATCTGATCCCACTGGTGCACCTTGAAACTGAATATGTGACACAGAAACAGCTGAGTAATGAAGGATGTTAATATTGGCTTTATTATTTCTAAAAATAAATTCCTTATTTTTGATATTTTGATATTGTAGTAGAATACAGGATTATAACAGCTTTGTAGTGGCACTTTACCTCTCATTAATGAAGTGTGACTTTCTTCTTGGTTCAGTTATCTCTACCTTGTTTCTTTAACCTTTCTCTTTAGGGGCCCTTTACAAACCGACTAACCATTGTGTCTTGTTGTATAATGGCAATCAATATGCATTTTTTTTTTCCTGCAACTAATGGCTTTTGCTGTCAATTACAGCTGCTGTCTCTCTGCATGCTCCCTGGGCGCCCATTGATATGATTATCATCTGTTCAGAAAAGGACTGGCCGTTTGATCGCAGTCATAGTTACCTGACAACAGTGGCTTGTTTAACGTACACAGATAAAAAAAAATAATAATAATTTTTATCTACACATCTCTTATTTGCATTTTTGTCGTTTGTGCTGTTGTATTCGAAGCAGAAACACAGAAGCTTGAAACACATTTATCAGTGTTGATCTCTGCTGCTTTCCCACATGAACTCTCCCAGCTCGGATTCAGGTGATTTTTACAGTAAATTCATTTCAAGCCTGAGTTAGTAGAAAGTGCACTTCAAGCAATTAACTTCAAACCTTTGCCACGGATCACAAGGTGGGCATCTGTGAACCATTACTTCTTTGGAAAAAAAACTACAACTGTACTTCTATTCTTGACATGTCTAGCTATGTCGCAGCTGTTTCCCAAGGCCATTTGCACTGGCATGGAGACTGTCACGCCGGTATGGTCAAAGCAAATATATAAATAGGTCCAGTGTAGTGTACATTAACAGTTCCTAGAAGAAGAATCAAATGCTGCTTTTCACGATCTCCAGTCAAAGGGTCTCACTTTTCCAGTTCAGGTTGAAACCCAATCCATTATTAAGCTGTAATCTCCATCACAATTATGTCAATTAGAACCAGAGCAGAGTATTATTCAGTCTCAGGCCACAGTGCATGGAGTTGCATAATGGCCGTCAGATCGGATCTCCGCTCCTATTTAATAATGGATGAGACGATGGTAGGTGTCCTGGCTATTTTTAAACGCGCCCTCTTCCTCCTCCGTGTCACATTGGAGACTATCAATTATGAATACCTGCATACGTACAGTATGTGTGGATTCAGGATGACTCAGGTTTCGGTTAGAGCAGGCGACACTGGCATTTCTACTATAAACAGAGTGTGGGCCGAGCACTCAAGGAGTAAAGTCAGGCCCTGTAGTTTGAGTAATGACTTCCAGCTGTGGGGAAACACTGTCTATTTGCTGGCATTATGTTCTATTTCTTGTACTACATGCTCACTTACACTGCACTAGACAGACACTTGAACTTGTCACCTTTTTTCCCAGACTGTTTTTTATTCCAGTTTTGTCTACTCCAGCACTTTAGAGCACTACAAACACCAGCTCTTATACCTCAACAACATCTAACATTTATAGTTGAGCTCATGCTGCTCTTAAGAGTAGACTACTCCTGCGAGGATTTGGTCGTATCAGAGCATAAAAGCCCGGCAGAGATTATCTTCAGCTTTGCAGATGCCATACTACTGCTGACCTATATGTGTGTCATGATACAGGAGCTGGATGGGACGGAGGTGGCTGACTTTCTGGTCCAGAGTTCCTGCTGCTGCTGCTGAAATCCGAGGCTAAGACTTTTCTGGCCCGCGCGGTTTCCACCTCTTTATTTAGGCTGCTTCATTCTCCCAAAATTATAAACACACACGCTGCTTTTTTGGTTACATCGTGGCATGTCTGCGTCTGCCTCGCCTTAAACTTCTTTTTTTTTTTTTTTTTTTACTTTAGGATTGGCAGCAAGACCAAACAGGATGACTTTATATGAATAAAATTCCTCCCACATGACATGGGTTTGACAACTTTCCACCCCAAATTTTGCAAACGGGGCAGTCATCATCTTCTCTGTTGCCTGCAGCCACTCTTTTTATTGTCTATTCTGTTTGAGCGAGTGCTACTTTCTTCTGATTGGATAGTTGTCTCTGTTTCTGCTCTATGGCTTGCGGTGTTGATTTATGCAAGCGTGTAATCGGGATTTCAGTGTGTTGCAACATCTGCACTGTGGTCTTCGACATTGTTTACTGCCTTAGGTTGAATGCGTTACATTAGAAGTTTAAACAATCATGAAATTATATTATATCAGAGTGGACACAGTGCAACATAACAACTTTTTATCTAAGCTTACGTGGTAAACGAAGAAGTGGTATGTGTTTGGGATTAGCAGCTGTCCCTATTTCAATCATCGGCCCAGCCCCGGTCTCATCTGCAAAAATTGAGCAGTGACCATAAAAAATTTCCTTTGACCCAGTTGCTTCAATTGCACATCCAGTCCTCTGAGGCGGCGTGTGTAAAAATAGCCATTAGTGTGGAAACTAATTCACCGTTCTTCTCCTTTGGGAACCTTCCATCCAAAGGTTTGGCTCAAGATTGGATCTAATTAAAACGAAAAGTAAAGCCAGAGAGAGTTAATGGCTTTATCTTGGTTTGCCAGATCACCTTTCATGTGACACTTGTAAACCAAACTTAGAAACTTGGATTGAACTGCTGCACATTTGCTTAAGATATAAAAATGATGAACTGGACAAATGTATGTTATAACTTTTTCCGTGCATCTTTAACAGCCGCCATAAGCCCTCCTGCCATTTTTTCTTTCTCCTTTTTAACTGTGTGTTTCTTGCAGGCTTCTATCGTAGTGACATGTATTACAAAAAAAGAGGCAAGATTATTTTCAGTGAGTCATCAGTATGTCAATGTTGTTGCAGTGGCAGATGTGGCCTGTTGGAGGCACCCATGACACACACACATTTTTGATTTAGCAGGATGTTTGGGAATTAAAAGGTTCCTGGTCTTTTACCTTAGTTATTAATTCAAAAGTAGTGATCTTTTTCCATCGAATTTTCCACAGGTTTGTTGTGCTGCAAACATTTTTATTGGTTTAACATTCTGAATTTATTAGTCACTGCAATGGGGATTTATGTAATTATGACTCGTATAAATCTTTTGGCTTATGCTGCTTCTTTGAGAAACAGACGCTACTGCCAAAAATATTGCTTATTCATTTCTTTAACTCCTGTTCAATGCCAGTGTGTTGTTGCCAGGAGACTATTCGTAATCTTACTTAATTTATTGTCAACACCAAAGATTCCCATGATAGACATATGTGTCGAAATCTATTAATGAAATTCAGATGCTCTACAGAGTAAAGCTTTTCTGAGTCATTCCGTGGCATCATCCACTTAAAAGTAGGTAAGTGTGTCAACCTCTGATGAAATATTTACATCAGCCGCCCATGAGGAGTAGAATTTTTTTCATTTATATTACAGGAGTCTGTGTTGTCATTGACTTTAATTAGACCATGATTTGCGAAGGGTTTGACCCGACTGTCCTATGACGCATCACTTCATTTCTTTTTCTTTCACCGCAGCCGTTGTGTGAAATATGTGTAGGTGACTATATCTTTTTTTTTGACAAAGCAGGCGAGAGTCAGACAAATGACTAAGCTGCTGCTGTGGAAGGAGGGAGGGAAGGAGAAGTGAAAGTGGCACTGATAGAGAAAGAGGAGGAGGAGGAGAGAAAGCACCGGGGAAGAATGAGAGGGGAAAAGTCAGGGAGGGTGAGGCGAGTGCGGAGCATCCTTATCCGTACAGCAGCGGAGTTAACGCCCTGCTCCGGATGAATCAGCAGCTCATTCCTGGATACACACTAGAGGATACAACTCAGAAGCGTCCACACTTTTGTTTTGTGGAAATCCTCCTTTTTCATAACGCCCGCACGTGAACAGACTATGAACAGGAGAACGCTCGAGCCTGGGAGTTTGTCTTGACGTGGCACATGACTGGAGAGGCTTGGAATAAAGGTGAATGAGATCTTGGTGCTATAAGATGGGATGCACCACCAGTGTAGTTGTGCTGGAATCGCTCCGCTCTATCCTCGAGAGGAACTGTGGCTACATCAAGGGGGCGGCGGAGCTCGGGGATCTGGAGGAAGAGGAGGAGACGCTGAGCCTGAGGGGGTCTCAACTCTTTATGCCCACAGCTGCTTTGGTAAACCTGCCATTAAATATTAGCATTAGTCATGTAGAGGTCTTCTCCATTGAATCAAAAATAAATTCAGCAAGCTTAGTTACACTAGAAAAGGCTGAATATTTAAACATACAGCAGATTAAACATGAGCTAGCACCAGCAAAATTCTGGGCTGATATTCTCACTTACAATTCAAATATAGTAGCTCATTAGAAATTACAATTTTTTTTGCATCCAACCAAACAAAGTTCCAATCACTTTCCTGTTTCCGTCCTGGATTCATGTACTCATACATTAAGCTACTTTACTCCACGAGCCATTGTGTTAAATCAAAGCTGTTTAATGGACAATCAATAGTGAGGGGGTTAAGAAGGATTTCTCGGGGAAGTCAAGGACACTAACTATATAGCATTCCGTCGATTCATGCTGCATTCTAATCTGATTCTTAGTGTTTTTTCATAAACAAGTACATCCTATTGTATCTCTATTATCACTGTTATTATATTAGCTGCATGCTATTTATAGACCGAAAATCCCATCACTAATAACAGGAAATATACAATTCTCATAACAACCATAATATTGTTTTTTTACTTTATGCTCTTGCCTTTTAAGAGTAGTTTTTTACAGCTTGAAGGTTCACTTGGTGGCAGTCCTGTAGGAAGTATTAGTATCCTAAACATTTCAAATTAAAAATATGAGCGATGTCTTTTGAGTTATGAGGTCATACTGCAGTCAGTAGATAGAGAATATATCTGTGTCTGCACACTGTAAAATGACATGGAACATTTCACTGTCCTTATGGATTAATCCCATCGAGGGACTTTCTGGTCTTCAGTCCTCAGCCGAGCAGCTCCAGCTCTTAGCACTTCTGATAGCTCTGACATCACCCAGCCTTAGGGAACTCCCCTCTTGCGTATCACCTTTTAACTTATCCCACATGTCTTCCCTTTGTACCTAAAGCTGAGGCAATTTCATGTCGCCACAAAACCAAACATTGATTTTTTTTCACTCAAAGTGGATTTCATTTATTATAGACATCTGTTTTCTCTGCCAGACTTCAACCTGTGCTGCGTTTTTTTAGATAATGGGCTAACTTTGCATGGATCATTGTGAGGAGAGGAGGCAACACCCTCACACTTTCTCTCTACGGAGCACCAAGAGGCACAGTAGACTCCCAAACATTACGTCAAACGGCCCTTATGCAATTCTCCGCTGACTTGTGTGTGACACTATATGCTGTGCGTGCTCATATACCTTTTGGGAAGGGTGTGGAGGCCTGCACATTTCCTAATGGGTTCAAGCTGTGTATTAACTATTGAACACCATCATTCTCCCTCTATTGCTCTCAATTTTGTTACGTCAAACTTATACGCAGATGGTCTTGTACAGTAATTTACACTCCCTTAACAGCCTTGCGCAAACAGTGTCCTCGTGCTTGAGCTGGCACCGCACCAGCGCTGCGACCGGGAAGCGTGATGGCGTGAGTGCGAGCCCGAGATGTGGCTGAATGAAGAGGGATGACCTCAGTACAGCCAGGGCTTTGACAAGAGGCTGATTATCACGCTGGGCTGGTGACGCTGTCTCTGAGGCCTCCATAGGACCGTCTACTCAATGATGAATGGAAACAGGACACATACTCAGATTCAACACAGTTAACAACAATATATTTTAGACAAACATTTACACACGCATTTACTCACACACTTCCAAATGTTATCTTGGCAAAGTCTTTTCAGCTTTTGTTTGGATACAGATCCAGTCATTCAGAGCTCACCTTCCATTTTCCCCCCAAACTAACTCGTAGCACAGCTTCTCTCCTGTTTCCTGTGTTTCTTTCTTTTTAATGCAGGGCTTTTCTGAAGGGTGCATTTCACTGATTCCCTTTGAAGCCTGTACAGTTAAAACAAGTTATGCAAATGACGCAGGCTCCTTGCACATTAGAGAAGCCTGCAGTAGAAAAGTCAAACTCATACAGGGCACGCTCACTTGCCCGCCTTTTGTGTTGCACTTTGTGAGCAGTAATGGCACCAAAAACTAGAGGACCTTTTGAAGTCTGTTCTTCTTACCCACGACATGACACCCACCATCAAGGTAACTATTCTGTGCACATAGTTACAAAGATGATCAGATGCTTATTGTGACTGCTTTTTGGACTCTGGATGATGATTGACGGGTAAACATGCATCTGAATTTATTAATTCCTCTCCGAAACATTAAATGTCATCATTCTGAATCCGATGGAAAACAGCTGAGCCCAGGCGCCTCTGTCTTTGAGATTAAAGCTGAGCGTCTCTCCTCAGAGAACGCTGACTGGATGGAGAAACGAGGGATAACAAACTCTTCTGGAGGAAAAGCAGCAGGAGGAAGCTTAAAGAGAAAAGTGTGTGTGTGTGTGTGTGTGTGTGTGTGTGTGTGTCTCCAGGCCGGATAAGGGGAAGTGTGTTTTAACAGACCCTGCTGTGAGAGCCTGCTGCTACGGATACGGCATGGGAACAGTTCAAAGAAAGTCAAAATGTGAGCCCAGAGTTAGTAAAAGTTTATCAATAGAAATCATGTATTTGTGTGACCTCTCACCTTTTGGCTCCTTTTTTCATGCAAACTTGCCAGGTGTAAAAATGACTCTATTTCTTTAAGGGCTTTTAATAGAGGAACGGTCCACAGGGCTCAGCTGCCGTTGCTAAAAGAGTGGGAGGGGCCCGGCTCTTGTGATGAGAGAGGGGCTGAGCCATTGTGATTGAATACAGAAGGGAATCTCACTGGCTCTTGTTGGAAAACTTGCCCAGGCTTCACGCGCAGCACAGACAAACTTTCTGTCATGGGTTCTTCAATGAGGATACCACCTTGCTTTTGGCAGTAGAGCAGAAGGAGTGTGGATGTGCTACCATGCAGGGTCGAGCAGGGAAAGCCCCCAAAAGGGAGATGGTCATAGAGTCCCCACAGCAGTACAAGTCTCTGGCTGAGATAGAGGCCGAAGCAGAGGCAGCATCACAGGTGCCAGCGGTAAGTGATCGTTCTAAAATAAAAGTAGCGTGCACATTCCGTCTTAATTCAAACCTATAAGCCCTTTGGTTCTGGGAGTTGCTTGCTAATTGTAATTTCTTTGTCTAAGCAATTTTTTTTATCTGTTAGATTCTCTCTCTCATGGGCAGCTTTGAAGATATGCAACTCTTTTTCAAGAGGACGGAAAAGGGAAATAGCAGCTCGAGGGTCCAGCTCTCGAGGGGTTTGAATGTTGATCTTTTTTTAGGAAATGGAGCACTCGTGGCTTGTTTTGTCATTAACTGTTTCACTGTGCTAGATGTCAGGGAGACAGCTAATTGGAGAAAAGAAGTTCTGCTGCAGAATGTGAATTGTATAAAGTTACAGTTGTATATTTATTTTATACCATCATCTTGGACTGTTACTGGGAAGTTCACAGTTCACAGCTGTGTGTTGTTATCCTCTGTCTCACTGGCCATTATCCAGATGCGAAATAGAGCCAATTGTTTTCTGCTTATCAGATGATCTTTACGTTCAAAAGAGCATTGAGATTACAGTGGAATATTTTAATTACAATGTCAAGACTATTAAGTGAAATAGAGGTTAAATTAAGGGTCTGACATTTGTTGAATTGCCCTAAAATAGTTTTGTGTTTATTGAACTACAGCTGTATTTATGATTTATACGCACCTTTTACAACTAGATGGTTTTATCAGGTTCTCATAAAACTGCAACCTGAAAGAATACATGTGTGGCATATTTGTCTATAATTAGTCAGGCTTTTAACAGGGCAAAGGAAACCCTTGTATTCTTGCTTTGGAATGTAGAAGCAGCAGTGCCAGCCAGGATCATGACCTAAGCTCTACACTGTCTGTAACAGTGTTCACAAAGCCCCTGTGTTATCATGTAACACAGATTTACTGGTGCATCCCAACATAATGTATATTTATCCAAGCCCTCTCTCAAAATACTCAACTGTCCAATGAGTATGAAGCTGGCTTGTTCAGCTTTTGCAATGTAAGCTTATGACACAAAGATTGGTACAATGGCAGACTCAACATTGTACTCTGGTTTTTATTATTGAGCCAATAAAGAATGACAATAAGAAGACGTA
This sequence comes from Neodontobutis hainanensis, assembly GCA_024349245.1. Lineage (NCBI taxonomy): Eukaryota > Metazoa > Chordata > Actinopteri > Gobiiformes > Odontobutidae > Neodontobutis > Neodontobutis hainanensis. Next base: position 494,084 of record JALDNG010000001.1, on the reverse strand, counting down.
TTCACATTTGATCCTTCTTCTTTCTTTGTTTAGGTCAAGCCGAAGATTATCGAGCCTCTGGACTACGAGAATGTGCTTCTCCAGAGGAAGACGCAGATCATCAGTGATGTTCTGCGGGACATGCTGCAGTTTCCACCTGATGACTTTGAGGTAAGAAGCAGACGGTTAGGTGTGTAGATAACTGGCAGCAACATATATTACACAAAAGGCTAGTGTGATCTTGCTCCTTAACTGTATTTGACAACATTTTTGGTGACAAAGTGTCACCTCCCGTCCCAATCACCCAGCAACTGCTTCCAAGAAAATGGGAAATATCACCTTTTATTCAAGAAGTTTCACATTCTCCCATTTCTTATTCTGCATGCTGTCATTGTTCTATCACTGTTGTTATCCTTGGTATTCCCTCCTACACATCGCTGAAAAACAACAGGTTCACACACCCAGTTTTGTGTGGAATTGTTCGAAATATTCTGGGAAATAGAGAAGAAACAGTGAAACAGGCGAGGCATATTGAATGAAAGAACGAAAAGAGAGGTTTAATCACAATATAATTACTGATAAGAACAATTATAGGCCTTTAGCACGCTGTTGTTTTGACATTGTACTGCAGCTGTTCAAAGGAAAGTGAAGAAAGACCTGTTGAATGAATGTGTTAAATCATCCTTGTGCATTATTTAGCCTTAGCGTTGCTTTTAAAGTGCACATGATCTGTAGATGTGCCTCTTGTTTTCAGAGTTCAAAGACTGTGTCAACATTACATCAGCGTGAGGCTAGGATTCGTCTCTGCGCCGTCCACGCACTCCTCCTTTTTAGAAAAAGACTCAGGGACAGTTAATGTTTGGCATTTCGAAATTTCTCCCACTCTTCTGAAAAAGCACATTAAGCATCAGTGGTTGAGGAGCGGTTTTTATAGTAACAGAACGTGGTGGGAAATCTACTGTCCACTGCACCTTTCACAATCAGGAGATGATGAGGGTTTTTTATTACATGGCCGTCTGCAGTGCACAGCCATTAGTAGCTGCCCTGTGCTCTGTGTGCGTCTGCTCCGGGCCGGCCCAGTCCGTCCATCTGTCTAACTTACCATATGTTTTATATCACTGGGTTGCTTGCAGAGAAAGAAAGGGAAAGCAGCCAGACATTTGGGTGTAGCATTTGCACGTGCCTGCTCAGAATCAAATATGTAATCAGCGGCCGGGCAAAGCTGTATTGGTTCAAGGAGAGTCTAAAATCAGAAAGTTTGCTGTAAGGGATTTAGCTTTTTTCTTTTTTACTGCCAGTCTATTAGTTAATAGTTACAATTTACAATCCCAATATGACAAATAAGGATGTTAATTGGTTTTAACATAATTTCTCAGTGGTTAAAAATGTGAAGAAAATGTGTCCAAACAGGCACTACATTTCCATTAAAAACCTAATAAGTCTATGCTCACAGCTCAATTAGGCTGTTTAACTGGACTACTGTCTTTGTCTGAGTTTGATGCTCCACTAAGGTTCCAATGTTCTATTCAAGTGGACTAGGTATTTATTAGCATAAAGCTGTTGTAAAAAAAGTTAATGTTGTACCTGACTTGGATTTATTTTTATTGCAACACACTTCTAGACACTGTAGCCTGTTCTGTAGCATTAACTAAAACCAACACCAATTAAAAAAAATGCAGACAAATAATATGCTAAACTAAGAAAAAGTATCAATAACCTAGCATTAAAGGAATGTATCAGTAATGTCTGATTGATAAAAACTCAATTGTTAATTATGCTGAGTGGTTGGTATACCCCTAGGCTCCACACTCATCCCCATTTGATTTTAAAACCAATACACAATACAAGACTTTGGGAGAAACATATTCTGTACTCAGTGAGTGAGACAGATGCAGGCAGCATATCTTGTCATCTTTGTGGTACAGTTTATAAGAAAACATTCTAGAAATGAACTCTGTGGAAAATAGCTTTGTAGTTCTGGCCTGGTTTAATGACTGTGAAAGACATTCTGTTAATTGGCCACCTGCAGTTCTTACCTTGACGTCAATGGGCGGTTGTGTGCTTTTGTCAAAGTCTCTAATATGTGTGGAAGTGGGGGGAAAATAAAAAGTTGGTAATAGCCCGTCAACACTTGAAACCTGAAAGCCTAATATACTCCTTACTCACTTATGCATTTTCCAGACTACAGTATGTCACACATTTTGGTGATTTATCAAAAAAAGGACTCCTGACCTACATAGAGATTATTCCAGAGTTTATAAATGAGCCCAGCCTGGGCTTCTGACACGTCTGTGATAGCTATTGCAACAGTGAAGTGGACAAATGAGAGCAGAGGATCAATTGCCAGAGAGGGAATGGTAGATTTATGACTAAACTAGGTCATGATGCCCGTCTTTCCAACTCATCCTTGTGTGGCCGAGTAGAAAAACAGGACCGAGTGGGAGCGATGGTGGCTTTGACGTCCAATGACTTGAAAGAGTTGCCAGCTCGACAGTCTTGACACCCCGAGGCGGCTTTCGCTTTTCGGGTGTGGATTCTCACTTTCCTCTGTCTCTGTCTAATAAGGCAGAAAAGATATTGGATGAAATAAAACAGATTCTCTGGTAGCTTTTCCCAGAATAACCCCCATTTTATTTATTTATTATTTCGCTTTTATGTCAGTTTTAACAATCTGAAATACTTTGAGGAATGAGCGGGGATCACATAGACAGAGTACGGTTCATCCTCTTCACTTAAGTGTCTTTGGACTGAAAACTGAAGCTCCAGGGGAGGCTTGTATGTAACTGACCTCTTCCTCTGATCTTCCTTCGAAATCACCGCCCCAATGGCAGGAGATCAATAAACTCTTAAAAAATCAAGGACCGCTGTAAAACCAACATTAAACATGTCTCATTTTAAAAAAGCAGACTGAATTTTATCACGTCGTGTATTTTTATCGGCCTGTTTTCATTGTGTCTCTCCTCAGATATGTACCCTGCGGCGCCAGGGCCGGACTCTGTTCTCCACTGTGCCAGAGGCGGCTGAGAAAGAAGCTCACTTTCTGTTTGTGCAAGAGGTAAAACTCGCCCATACCTGGACTTAAGCCTGCTTTGTCCATTCTCCATCTCGCTGTTGTGACTAAAGCCTGGATCTATCCTCTTTTTGGTGTGCACTGTGTTCTTTCGCCTTTCTCCAAACACAGGTGTTTGAAAACCACCAAAAACCCATCAAATACAGAGCTCAGGCATGCCTCCAACCGTTCCTATAATCCGGCATTATTTATTTGATATAAACAAAGGCCTAATTAATTTTCACGCTAAGCTCGCAAAAGGAAAAACACACCATTTATCTAAAATCCTTAGAGACAAAGAAGGACTGATAAATGTTGTCCTTTATATGAACTTGCATTAGTGTTTTTCTCCCTCTTGATGTAGATTATGTAGCACCTAAATTCATGGTTCATACTATTGTTATTTCAGAGAAGTGGCGCACTAGGGCTTTTCGGGGTGGGGTCTGACAAAGCATGATAGGGGATTGTCCAGTAATTGCATCAGAACTCCATCTGGAGCAGCTGGAGCTCCGAATACAACTGGGATCTTGTGTTGCATAAAATATTTTTTTTTCCACTCTTTACTGAACCCTTTCATTTCAACATCTGTATTCTATGACTTTTCAAAACACATTATTTGCATTGGGAGAAGTCATGTGGATATACGCATTGTCTTTCCCTTTTGTCTCTGCAGTGCATCAAAACCTACAAGTCCGACTGGCATGTGGTCAATTACAAGTACGAGGAGTATTCCGGAGATTTCCGCCAGCTGCAGAAGTGAGTGGTTGTTGTGGGCCTCTGGGAGAGTTTGGGTGTGTCTGTGCGAGTTGGATGTACTACAAGGTGCTTTTAGATCTCTGCCATCCATAGAGTGTGTCAGGCAGCATTAACGCAGGGAGGAGAAGCTTGCAGCAAAAAGCCATGTGAAGAAATCTGTAACACTCAGAGAGAAATCTTTGTAAAACTAGCACAACACTACCCAATATAACCTGCTATATTTAAATACCCTCCTTTTTCTTTGTGAAACTTAATTTAAAATTTAACAAAGTAAATGCTCTAGTCTGGACTCACCTTCACTGGTCACACTCTTCTGGTCACATCACAGTTTTGTTACATGGAAGACATTGATACGTTCACTAATGTTCAAGTAATGGCCTGCTTTTACATTGCACTCCATACTGACCGACAAAAAGGTCCTTTGTTCCTTGTTGTAAATAAATTGCATCTCGTGACACAACCCTTTGTTTAACGCCAAATAAAAGTCGGAAACCTGAGCTTCAGTGACTTCAGGTTGTTACTCTCTAACATTAGAAAGACTTCCTCTGTTATTCTACCAAGGATAAGCAGCACTATTTCAAGCACAATGTTGATCGAGACAATTAAAACATAAGGGAAACCCCAATTGCATCTCTGTGTGTCCTTGGCCTAACCACTTTTGCTTACAGACAGGAATGTGCTTTACAGATGTTACTCGTCACGTTTTGCAGACTGAAAGGGTAGAAGACCGGCTCCGGACCTTGGCAATGACACTGTTTATGGTTGTAGTCCGCCGGAGCAGGTCGGGTCTTGTAACGGTCAAAGGTTCAAAGGTTACGCTGTTGTGTGTCTGAGGATTTAGCCGCACTTAGAGGCAGCTGCAGTACCTCAGCTTCATCCTGTAAAAGTAGAATAGCCGCTGCAAAGCCTTGGAAAAACAAAGCAGCACGGGTCTTTTTGTGAAAAATAAATCATGGCAGGTTTTCTTTACATAGACACAACTGATAAAAAGCTGCTCAACTACAACTACAGTACCTTTTTTTGTATTTCAGTAAGGTGCCCAGACCTGAACAACTGGCTCCCCACGTCTTTGAGGTTGATGAAGATGTAGAAAAAGACGAGGTAAGAAAAACAGGGCTAAAAGTTTTCTGAAAATGCTAATGCCAACTTGAAAATCTTCTATTGTTTAAATGCTGTTCTATTGGCTTTGATAGCATTGACTCCACAAGGTAAACAGACATTTTCTGTGCCTCACTAAGGATAAAACAGAAACTAGATTATCAAGAAAATACATCCTTATTATTTTATTTCCCAAACTCGGAATTACCTCTCCCCTCATCCCACAGGAAGCCTTTGGGTAATTTCATGTTCTCACTGTTTACCAGAACGTCTTTTTCATGACATTAGTAGCATTTTAAGAGTGCATCCCTTCCCAATAATTACCCCGCTTCGGGCATTGATTCAACAGAAAAGCCAGTGACCTTTAATGGATAGATTGCCTTTACTAATATCCCCAGAGATTAGGAAAGTGCAGCGTTGAACCTAATGAAGAGCCTTCCACACAGGACTGAAGGAAGAGTTGATGCAAATCTGTCCTCCCACTGGTTTGCTGGATTTTAAACAAACTTGTACTCTGTCCTCACCTTTCTACATGTTTCAGCCATTAAACAAGGCTAAGGCGTGTTCTGTTTTGTAATTAATGTGGGTCTGTTCTCACCTCTTTCTGCAGGACACAGCCTCCCTCAGCTCTCAGAAAGGAGGAGTATCCAAACATGGCTGGCTGTACAAAGGCAACATGAACAGTGCGATCAGTGTTACAATGCGGGTGGGTGTAGAAATTGTACAAAGCAGTTAAGTAAGTGGCATCATAAGTGGCAGCCATTTGCCATGTTCTCTCCACACACATATGGAAAACGGGCATTGACTTTCATTGAGTCCCTGAGCGTTCCCATGCCTTCTTTGGTATTTTTAGAAATAAAAGAGGCCATTTGGGGATGTTTACATTGTCCGTTTCCACCCTGCAGTCATTTAAGAGGAGGTACTTCCATCTGGCTCAGCTGGGAGATGGGTCCTACAACCTCAACTTCTACAAGGATGAGAACACATCCAAGGAACCCAAAGGAACCATCTTCCTTGACTCGTGTATGGGGGTTGTCCAGGTAAAAGGCAATAGTAGCACATTGACTGAATATAAGGTCACTTAATCAATGATTGAACATATTCTTAACACTGACAAAATACTGTATGTGCTTTATGTGCATAAAACCATCAAACAGTAATATCTGTCATTGTTTGTTTTTCTTGCCTATAGAACAGCAAGGTCCGGCGCTTTGCTTTTGAGCTGAAGATGCAGGACAAGAGCACATTCCTCCTTGCTGCTGACAGTGAAGGGGAGATGGATGAGTGGATCAGCACCCTCAACAAAATCCTACACAGTAGTTTCGAGCAGGCAATGCATGAGAAGAGGAACGGAGACCTGCACGACGGTGTGTGCTGCTGTTTATGCCTTCACAGATCATTTTATTTCCATCTCAGCTGGCTTACTCTGCCGAATAATTTATCTCAAGGATGTTTTCTCACTGAAGTCGCTCATCCTTGGTAAACAATGTTGCATTCTCTAAGAGAGGAAAGAAGATGCTGTACGTTGACATGTTATAATGTTATAATTTAATCAGGTAACAAAGCTTATGTTGACCCTTTTAGCAGAAGAAGAACATGGAAAACCAGACAGCTCCACCGGAAGTTTTCAAGACAGCTTTCAGGTAATCTGCTTTTCCATTTAAAGTGAATTGTCAGGGATATATATATAGTATATGACCACACAGCAGCCCACATGGATTAGCTCTTTAGACCCTGGTCCTGCAGAAGTGCTTGGTTATGGATGTATGAGCGGCACCATGAGCAGAATACCTAAACAGCTGGATTCCTTCCAAACAGGTTCTTGTGTTTTCCTGTCGGTGCAAACTAAACAAACAGCTGCTACAGTGTGTAGAGGCCAACACAGATGCTCAAGAGGAGCCCTGCAATGGGACGTGGCAGTCAGAAAACAACCACTTAGCCAACTTCAGTTCATGTCGCCTATTGACATTAGCCTAATGCATATTGACAGTTTATTTTTTAACCTACAATTGAGTTAGTGCTGAGTCATATATTTCTTTGACATAACTGAGATGTATGTTATCATGGTCGGTACTTATTCGAGAAGAGGCATACATTACAAGGTTTGTCAAATTAACCAAATGTATTTTTCTGCATAGAAAGGAGACTCATTTGAAGCTCATGGTTGAAAACTCGCTGACTGGGAATAATTTAGTGTTGCTGGAAAAAGCAATCTCTTATTAATGCTTCTTAGTTGATCCACCAACAGTCGACAGCTGGTGGGAAATTATTCAATGAGTGCCTGTAACTCTTAGTGAGATAATCTATATTCCACAATATGGTGCACATAGATAAGGTGTTTCAAGGATTCAAGGATTTTTTATTGTTATTCCATCATGGAGCCACAAGGAAAGAAAGACTGTACTCAGGACTCGGTAAAAAACAGAGCTATCCTCTTGTTAATAAAATAGTAAACGTTAAAAAAAATATATATAAATACCGCTTATTAAACACATTAAGACAATTGTAGTCAAAGTGCATTGTTTCAGCAGCCTGATTAGTTAGCAGCATTAGAAAGTGACATTAACATTAAAAGATACAGATAGATAGCAGCTTGTCCGGTACAGTGGCTTTAAATAGTGTTGTGTGGTTTAAAGTGGTCTTCATAGTCCTGTAAAAAAAGCATATCAGTGCCTAAACCGCACAATATGGATGAAATGGACCTCTGTATCCACAAGAATATTATAATTCCTAGTCTGCATTAAAGCCAAATGGATTTTGTACCACGTGTTTGTTGAACATTTATATGCAACAGTATATTTCACTAATGTACCCAATATTACTTCTTCAACAGACCGCCAGAGATATTGAGTCCAAGATGAAAAGTGAAGCTCGCCTAAAGCTCTTAACTTTGGACCCTGACACACAGGTAATGAACATAATAGTCTACCGTACACTTCACCAGAGTCAGATTGGTTCTTATCTGCCACTTTTTTTCCCTTGCATCTGCAGAAACTGGACATCTCTGGTATCGAGCCAGACATACGGCAGTTTGAGGAAAAGTTTGGGAAGAGAGTGCTGGTCAGCTGCCATGACCTGTCATTCAACCTGCAGGGCTGTGTGGCAGAGAACGAGGAAGGACCCACAACCAATGTGAGTTCTACCGAATGAGCCAAACCAACAAACATGTCTGCGAAAAAATTCAAAACAACGAGGGGGAGAAGTAAAGCAGTTGAGGCCTGATGGCCCACTTGGCTGGCCTCTGACAAAACTGGTGTTATTGGTGCTCAAAAACACCACGGTAACCACCGACCACACATAAGTACCAGTCTGAAGCTGGTTTCCTGCCGTCACTCTCCAAGGTCTCTGTCTCTGTGAAGGAAGGCTTTAGCTGCACTCAGCCTTTAACATTCACATAATGGCTTTGTGTAATGGAAACACACTTTGAAAATGGGGAGATGAATTACATATTACATGGCACTTGATGGAAATAGTGCATTAGAGAAAACAGATATCCTTTTCTTTCTATTTGCTCTTCTAATTTCTCTTACATTTTGGCCCCGCAAAGGTGGAGCCATTCTACGTGGCCCTGTCCCTGTTTGACGTCCAGAACAGCAGAAAGATCTCGGCCGACTTCCACGTAGACCTGAACCACCCTCTGGTCCGACAGATGACGTCTGGCTCTGGTAGTGTGGATGTACAAATCAATGGCAGCGGTGGTAAAGATCCCCGTTCACTCCCAGAGGCGGCCCTTCAGTATCCCAGACAAGGGGTGTTCTCTGTCACATGTCCGCATCCCGAAATCTTTCTAGTGGCCAGGATTGAGAAGGTGCTGCAGGGGGGTATTACCCACTGCACTGAGCCTTACATGAAGAGCTCCGAACCAGCAAAGGTACGTAGATCCTTTGAGTAAGATGTAAGGATATAATTGGTTATAACTGAACGTGTTTGACGGTAGATTGCGCAAAAAGTGTTGAAGAATGCAAAGACTGCCTGCAGCAGACTGGGACAGTACAGGATGCCTTTTGCATGGGCCGCGAGGTGTGTTATGCTGCATAACATACTTTTTTTCACACATAGCCATTTTCATCAATTATTTACACAGTTTTGAATTTGAGGAATCTGTAAATTTTTGTCTTTCCTCTGCAGGCCTGTTTTTAAAGATGCATCAGGAACACTGGACAAAAGCTCACGGTTCTCAGCTCTGTACAGACAAGACAGCAGCAAGTTGTCAGATGAGGACATGTTCAAACTACTCACTGACTTCAGAAAGTATGTCTTTTGTACCAGGGTAGAGTTGTTTTAACAATTTCTGGGTGAAGCAGCATTTCCTGTGTTTTTCCAACAGACCGGAGAAAATGGGCAAACTTCCTGTTCTTTTTGGAAACTTGGATGTAACAATTGAGAGTGTGGCTCCAGATGTAACAAGTAATGACTTTTGAATGAAGGATTTACTACTGTTCAGATACAATACATATCTGCACATTCAAATCTTTCCTTCTTGCTTCTAGATTGCGTTACGTCCTCGTACATTCCCGTGAGGAACTTCAAGGGGAATGGACCAGGCAGCGCTCTCCTCGAAGTGGAGGAATTTGTCCCTTGCATTGCCAAGTGTTCCCAACCTTTCACCATTTATAAAAACCACCTCTACATTTACCCCAAACACCTCAAATATGACGGACAAAAATCATTTGCCAAGGTATCTATATGATGTTTTATTCTGCTTTAACGTACATTTTAAAATGTCACTGTGACCTCATCTATTCAGGAATATTGAAAAGCCGTTTTTTGGCAAGCATTCTGTTAACGTCATTATATATTTAGTTCCTGCTTAGGTTTTATGACAACTGGCAGCTCAGGCAATAAAGCAGGATAGAATTATCCTTGGGCAGAGCTGCAGCTTCTGATTAATGCATTAATACAGGGCTTGTTTTTCTCTAGGTCAGAGCAAACCTGCTTTTCCATCCTTCAGTCTCTGGCCTCTTTTATTTTAAATAAGAGCTGGCAAACTTTGACATGGTTTCTGACTTTTTATTAAAACTAATGGGCAACTGGAACGGACAAAGGGGCAGTGGAGAAATACTGTCTGGCAGCAAATTGGTTCTTGGCCAAAGGAGATACACTGGAAAGGATTCTTGCTGTTCCATTGTAATGTGTATTTTGCCATTTCATCCTTCTGTCTAGGCAAGGAATATCGCAATGTGCATTGAATTCAAAGACTCTGATGAGGACGAATCACAGCCACTAAAGGTGAACCTCCTTAATGTGACATGACATTTAATTTTGGCAGAAAATGTCACAATCAGACAAGTCAAATAAATGTCATCTCTTGCAGTGCATTTACGGCCGCCCGGGGGGTCCTCTTTTCACCAAACAAGCGTATGCTGCTGTCTTGCACCACCAGCAGAACCCAGAGTTTTACGATGAGGTAATTTTCCACTTGTTCATAAACATTAGGAAGAACAAATTTAAACTAACACCTGCTTGTGGCAAGAGTTGAGAAAAGTAAAAAGTACATATTTTGTGAGCACTGTTTTTTTTTTTTTTTTTGGGGTTCTGAGCAAAGCTTTGACTGTATTTAGAACTTAACCCCGGGATGTTTTTTTCTCTCCTCTTTTTAGATAAAGATAGAGCTTCCCACTCAACTCCACGAGAAGCACCACCTTCTCTTCACCTTTTATCATGTGAGCTGCGACAGCAACAGCAAGAAGAAAGACCTAATTGAGAGCCCAGGTACAGTAGGCTCATCATTATACTACTGCTTCAACTCTTTATACTTGACTGCACTTTGACGTTTTTTCCGCAGTGGGATCAGCATGGCTGCCTTTGTTGAGAGATGGCAGAGTCATTATGAGTGAGCAGCACTTGCCTATTGCTGCCAATCTCCCTATGGGGTATCTAGGCTCGCAGGATGGTGGTGTCACCAAGGTATGAATGTTAGTGTTTGGAGTATTTTTTGTTAAATTTTTTCATATAATGAGGTTTCTCTTAAAGCATTTAACTCTAGTAGCTAAAGATCTTATTGCGCTTAGACCCCGGCATGGTTGTGCAATGCGATGAAGGAGAGGAAGAGTGTAGATTTTAGGGTAGATCTCTCCATGCAGCCAAGGCACTGGTGGTGGCGATGAGAGGGATGAGGAGTGTGAGCTGCTGATTAAGTTGGAGATGTTTCCGCTGCTAAGGAGCTGAGGAGGTTATGGGGTGCTTCAAATTATAACAGCTGACTAATGATTGGTTTAAGTGGAGGGTTCTGATTTGCAGAGTGCAGCTGAGAGGAAGCAGAGTGATAGTGATTAAAGGGAAGAGTCTTCCAGGTTCAATTAGATTAAAATACCCATCACTTGATCCTTAAATATCACTGTGTGGCATTTTCCCTTTACTCCATATTTTACAGTTACTTCAATTAGTGTCATAAGGAATAAAAAACATTGTAATTGATCAGAACAAAACAGAACAACTTAGTTACGTAGTAGTTAGTATATTAACTACTACTACTACTACTACTAACTACTACGTAACTAACTACTACGTAGTAGTTAGTATATTAAACTGCTTTTTTACATGCGTGTCTATATTGAGCGATTCAATGTTTGTTATGTATTGTTCAACTAGCTTCTTTTTTCTTGTATATTCTGAAATTGTCAGTATATTCTGTCTCTTTGTTTTAAGCACTCAGAGATCAAGTGGGTTGAAAGTGGAAAGCCCCTGTTCAAAGTCTCAACTCATCTTGTGTCTACAGTTTATACTCAGGTATCCATTGTATATACACACAAAGTCAAATTCAAATTGACAGATAACACTTAAATGAAAAATGATGATCTCCTCAGGATCAGCATTTGCACAACTTCTTCCACCACTGTCAGAGGATGACGTCAGAACAGGCCTTGGAGGGTGAGCTGGTTAAATACCTGAAGGTAAGCCTCTCTCTCTTTACTTCTGTCTCATTAGAACACGAGCGCTAGTGTGGTTTAACATCTCAGTCTACTTCTACGGCAGAGTCTTCATGCAATGGAGGGTCATGTGATGGTCAACTTCTTGCCCACTATCCTGAACCAGCTGTTCTGTGTGCTGACCAGAACCACTCACGAGGACGTGGCGGTTAACGTGACGAGGCAAGCGTGCTCCTTAGAAATGCCTGATCTCTGATTCTGGTTCCTTTTCCGAGCTAAATCCTTTTCATCATCGCAGACTCACCTGTAGGTCGACACCACATACGCGTATTTTAGATCCGCACTCGTCTTTGAAGCGCTGCAGGTGGTGGATAAACCCTGGAATGGAGAGATGACAATTTTCTATTCTAGGGCAAACCATCTTTGCTCTACACAGGTTGCATCCTTTTTCTTTTAAGTTTTGTATCATTAGTCTGTGCTTCTCGCAGGGTGATGGTTCATGTGGTCGCCCAGTGCCACGAAGAGGGGCTGGAGCACTACCTGAGGTCTTACGTCAAGGTGCAGTTTGGTGTTTTAACAGTACTATTAATATAAGTCTCTAACAATACATTTAATTTGTGAATTTTTGTCTTCTACAGTTTGTGCTGACACCCGAGCCTTACTCAGGTTTGAACGTAAAAACAGTTCACGAGGAGCTGGCTAAAGCAATGACAGCCATACTTAAGCCATCCACTGACTTCCTGACAAGCAACAAGCTGCTAAAGGTAACATTTAAAAAAAATGAAAAAGCATTTTAGCATTTCTATTTCTTCTTTCAATAATTGTTACTTTCTGTCGCAGCATTCGTGGTATTTCTTTGAGGCTCTGGTTAAATCAGTGGCTCATTATCTCATGGAAAGTGGAAAAGTAAAGGTACATTTTTTTTTAATCTTCTGAAAGTTTTTATGTCCTGAACTAAAAGGGTTGCTGAATCTTCTTCTTTGTGGCCAGCTGTCCAGAAATCAGCGTTTTTCTGCCTCCTTCAACCATGCAGTGGAGACACTGGTCAACATGCTGATGCCACACATAACACAGAAATACAAAGACAACCTCGATGCGGCACGCAATGCGAATCATAGTTTGGCAGTTTTTATTAAGGTTGGTTTTCTATTGTTGCCTTCACATATAGATTAATATTAATAATTAAAAGTAATTTAATAAACAGTTTTTCCGTTTTTTTGTTTTTTTTAGCGCTGCTTCACCTTCATGGACAGAGGCTTTGTTTTCAAACAAATCAACAACTACATAAATTGCTTTGTTCCAGGAGACTCCAAGGTTTCCATCATTCCTCTTCTTGTCTTTTATTACAAAAACTATAAAATGACCATAAATCTTTTATTTTTTCCAGACCCTATATGAATTTAAGTTTGAGTTCCTACGGGTAGTCTGTAGCCATGAGCACTACGTCCCTCTCAATCTGCCGATGCCCTTTGGAAAAGGAAGGATACAAAGGTTCCAAGGTAAAAACAATAATGCTCTCTCTACATCCTCTGCATCCTCTCCTCCTTGCATCTGACATGTAACTCAATATTCTTCGTCCAGATCTCCAGCTGGATTACTCCTTGACGGATGACTTCTGTCGAAACCACTTCCTGGTTGGCCTGCTGCTGAGGGAAGTGGGCGGGGCTCTTCAGGAGTACAGAGAGGTCCGACAGATCGCCATACAGGTGCTCAAGGGACTCATGATCAAGCACACGTTTGATGACCGCTATGCTGCAAAAGTGAGTCCTGAGACACTAAAACATTACTGACCTCAGAAACGATGTCCATAGATCACTTTTACATTACATGTGTCACATTTACTCATGACCACTTGATGTGTTCCAGAGCCATCAGGCCAGACTGGCTACTCTATACCTCCCTATGTTTGGCCTGCTTCAGGAAAATGTCCACAGACTGGACATCAAGGACTCAGCTCCACTCAGCCACCACAGTGTAAGCCTGACACCTAGAGGTTTAAAAAATAACAGCAAATCTTCATCTTTGTATTTATCAATGTTAAATTTGAAATTTAGAATTGTAGAATAAAAATTATGTCCATTCATTGTGGATTTATTGTGGAGATTTATTAACATGGACATAGATCATAGGCTTTGTTCTATTGTGATGCTTACAATGTTTTTTGTTTTTCAGAATCCAAGGGAGGACACTCTGGTGCCAAATGCTATGGTGACGCCTCACAAACTGGGAAGCTGCATAGAAAACGCTCTCCACAAAGATGTATTTGGCGTCATTTCTGGAACAGGTTCTTCCTTTGTTTATGTCTAGGGCAGTGTTAAGTTTCACCATAACCGCAAACCAAACTAACTTGCTTTGTTTCTCTGCAGCGTCTCCCCATAGCTCCACTCCCAATGTGAGTTCTGTTCACCATGCGGACTCCAGAGGCTCTCTTGTCTCTACAGACTCTGGAAACAGCTTCTTGGACAAAAGCAGTGACCGTACAAATTCTCTGGAGAAGGTATATAAGTTTAATTAATAAGTTATAAGTTTAAGTTTAATTACTGTACTTACAAATTTAGATGCTTTTATAAAACGCTTTCCCAAATTGTTTATGTACCCCAGCGCTCCCACACTACTGCTCCTTGCCTTAAAACTCACCAAAGGGAGAAATTAAGGAGGCACTCTGTTAATGTGCCACCACTCCCTCTTGGCCCCGATGAGCCAACTCCAAACTGTGCATCTAAGCGCGTCACTATGGACTTCTCCCTTCTCTCTGTGCCACTGTTTGACAATGACAGTGACCTTGAGAAGCCAGGGCTGAATGGTCAAGGCAATGCAGGAAACACACCCATACAAGTACTCACCAACTGAGTGTTTCCTATCTGCTGTGTGAACAACCTTTTGGGGATTGTACACAGGCCACAAACTTTGGCTTCATTTGGTTAATGCATAAATCTGTACAATGCACTCAAAATCCTTCTTCCAGCATGTCCCACATCAGGGAGCGTGTGCTTTGATCCAATGCTGCATTGACTTTCCGCCTCAGATCCTTTAAAGTGACAGTAAAGTTATCATTTTAAAATCTCAGGATTGATGTTGCTATCTCAAAGCACAGAGCTGCTTCTTTTCTCCCCCACACTTGACATTTCTCATCTCTGAAGTCTGGATTTTAGTGTGGTGTGTTTTATCCGTCTGGCTCCCTGCCTCTGATAACTAACTATTTATTTTGCCTCAGAACCAATGCGCGTCAGCCCTGGGCAGCACTATGCTTCGCTGCGATAAACTGGACCGAGATGAGATCAGGAACCTGCTCATGTGCTTTCTACACATTCTCAAGAGCATGTCAGAGGGTAGGACTATAATTATAGTGTTATTCCAGCCTGATACAAAAAGTAACTCAAAGTACTATTCTGATATAAATATTTAATCTACAGAAGCTCTTTTTGCATACTGGAACAAAGCAGCTCCTTCAGATCTAACGGACTTCTTTACATTATTAGAGTGAGTTTCATTAACTTTTATTTTATGTTATACAGCCATTTGGTCTTCAAACATTAAACTATTCTTGTTTTTCTATCTGACAGAGTGTGCCTTCATCAGTTCAGATACATGGGCAAGAGATTCATTGCCAGGTAAATGTATCAAATATAAACTGACTCTAAACTAAACCTCAAACTCACATCATTTCAGTTATTTTGCTATTTCTTCTAACCCTGCCTTTGTTCTTTATTGTTAATGCTACTGGCAAGTTTAATGTGACTAATATCTCAGTCCTTGGCTCAGTCCTGCATGGGTAAGCTCATGCATGATGCTATACAATGTCTTGGCTTTTGTACATGTGTTTTATTAACTACTACAATAAACACTATTTGATCATTTTTAGTGGACATTTTGTAAATTATCTTTCTCTCTTTTACCCCTCCCCCCAGGAATCAGGACGGGATAGGCCTTGTCACTCCAGACAAGAAGTCCTTAACTCTGCCTGTGTCTCGTAACAGGGCAGGGATCCTGCATGCACGCTTACAGCAGCTGGGAACACCAGAGAGCGCCCACACCTTCAATAACAGTGAGCCTTACGCAATGCTTTATTACAGACATGTTGTAAATACACATCACTCACTCAGAGTTTATTCTAATCCTTCAACATGCAGATGATTAAGGCATATTCTCTTGTTAGTTCTTCTTAGTTCCTCGTAGTTATCTCCAACACAAGGTAATTTAATCCTAGAATAATGATAAGGGCTATCGACACTAATAAATCCTACCCTGATATGTGTTTCAATAAATTGATATTTATTGACTCAATAAAGCCATATCTCCTTTTGACCTTGTGTCTGTGCTGTGCAGTGTATTCTCATCCAGAAGCAGACGTGAGCAGCCAGTGTCTGCTGGAGGCCAATGTGTCCACAGAGGTCTGTCTCACTGTTCTGGACACACTCAGCATTTTTATTATGGGATTCAAGGTACTCAAAACAGACTTTCACCAAAAAATATAAAAACAAGCTAAATCAAGACTAGCCATAAAATCTGGTAACAAATACATTTTACCGTGACAACATAGACGCAGTTGACTTCAGATCTCGGGCACAATCCTCTAATGAAGAAGGTTTTCCAGGTGCATTTGTGCTTTCTGCAAATCCCACAGTCTGAGGCTGCCCTCAAACAGGTCTTCACTTCCCTCAGGACTTTCATCTATAAGGTGAAGTTCTTCTTGTACACATTTGTCTATCATTTCCAATTATTTTCACATTTTTATAATCTTTCACTCTGCTAAATTGTTCCCCCAGTTCCCCTGTACGTTTTTCGATGGCCGTGCAGACATGTGTGCCTCTCTATGCTATGAAATCCTCAAGTGCTGTAACTCTAAGCTGAGCTCCATTCGCAGTGATGCAGCCCATCTGCTCTACTTTCTCATGAAAAGCAACTTCGACTACACAGGCCGCAGGTCTTTTGTACGGACACACCTGCAGGTATGAGCGACGCAATTACTAACTTGGTTTATTTTATATCAGATATGATTATTTCCCTTTTTCTTCCCACGTAATAAGGTGGTCATTGCAGTGAGTCAGCTGATTGCTGACGTCATTGGCATTGGCGGCACCCGTTTCCAGCAGTCTCTGTCCATCATCAACAACTGTGCCAATAGTGACAAGAACATCAAGGTAACAGGTGACCGTATGTTGTGAAATGTACCCGTCCCTGCGTCACACTAACACATGTTAAATAAATGTTGTAGCACACGGCATTTCCCTCAGACGTGAAGGACTTGATGAAGCGTATTCGGACGGTGTTGATGGCCACAGAGCAGATGAAGGAGCACGAAAACGACCCCGAGATGCTGGTGGATCTGCAGTACAGCTTAGCCAAGTCCTACACCAGCACGCCTGAGCTCCGCAAGACTTGGCTGGACAGCATGGCACGCATTCACAACAAAAACGGAGATCTGTCAGAGGTTTAAAGCACTCTATTTCCAATATACTCAAAACAAAAAAATATATAACAGTGTAAAACTTGCTGATAACGTCATATTTTGAAGCTAACTTTTTTTTGTATGTCAACTCCAGGCAGCCATGTGTTACGTGCATGTTGCCGCTCTTGTGGCTGAGTACTTGTGGAGGAAAGGTGAGGAGGAAAAAATCCATAAACAGCTAATGATAGTTTTATTTTTGTATGCCATTATACAGTTGAATTACTGCACAGGTTTTCTTTAACCTGTACGGTCCTCAGTTACAGAAGCCATATCATGAGTCAATAGTTAAAGTTAATGCAATAGATAACTATCCCACTAATGATTTTATAAACATTTAATGCCTGGTTGTATTCTGACAACAGGCAATAATAAAAAAAATTAAAAACTGCTGCTGCGGTGGCACTTGTCCAAAGGCTTTAAATTTCCGACAGTGCATTCCTAGATAAGACTTTTACATTTACCTTCACCTTTTAAACCAGAAGCTGAAGTCTGTCAGTGAACTGTTGTACAACAGGTTGAGCTGCTCCAAGTGTAAAACAAAAGCAAAGCAATCAAATCTTTCATTTTCTTTCAAGGCATGTTCAGACAGGGCTGCTCTGCGTTCCGCGTCATCACTCCAAACATCGATGAGGAGGCGGCCATGATGGAGGACGTGGGGATGCAGGACGTTCACTTTAACGAGGTGAGTGCTCCCTATATCTGCTTAGTTCACAATTCGGACGTCAACAAGCAACTGATTGGCCTCACTTATCAAATGATAACTGCGCTCTTATCTGTATAAAGGATGATCAATTGTTGCACACACAAGTCAGAACAGTAGAGACTTTGATACAGGGCTTGTGTCCATGTCCATGTGTCATTCCTTGTAGAATTTCCCAGCTGGCATAAAAAGCAATTTTAGGAGTCTTCTTATTCTGAACACTTAAGCAGGCCCATGTTAACCTTCAAAAAGGCTGATAACCATGTGAATTTGAAAATGATGGCTATTAAATGTGTACACTTTTATGAGTATGTCAACAACTGCAGGCATGACCGTACGCTTTTATCTGTTTTATGAGGTGCACTGGGTCAAATGAAAGGAGATGACATGCCCATTTCCGATTCCTCTGCTCTGCTGTTTTTTTTACCGGAACACTCTGCTCACCTTAAGCCTAACAACAGAGATCTGGGGGAGTGGATACATGATAAAAAATGTAGTCTTTTGTGTGTTTAGGAGGTGCTCATGGAGCTGCTGGAGGAGTGCGCGGACGGCCTCTGGAAGGCAGAGCGTTACGAACTCATTGCGGACATCTACCGGCTCATTATCCCCATCTATGAAACGCGCAGGGACTTTGAGGTGTTCTAGTTTATTAAAACTAACAACAACAAACAAAAAAACACTTATTAAAATATCAATGAGCTAACATCCTGTGTGACATTTATTTTGCGTTACAGAAACTGACACATCTGTATGACACACTCCACCGGGCCTATACTAAGGTCATAGAAGTGATGCACACTGGAAAAAGACTGTTGGGTACTTACTTCAGAGTAGCCTTCTTTGGGCAGGTAAATGTTGCGTTGGGGTTTAAACTTGCCTTATTACACAAATTGCCTTTTAACACAAATTTGTCTGTATTTTCTGCCCTACCCAAGGCTGCGGTAAGTGTATGGATCTGCCTGGTTTAGCCTATTGTGTGCATCTGTAGTGCTTTAATTGTGCTTTCTTTATATCTGTTTGGTCCCATCTTTTGCGTTAGCATGTCAATATTGTGTGTTTTGTTTGTAAATGCCAGTTCAAGTCCAGTTACAATAGCAATAGCTGTGACAGTAAATTTAATAGAATTTCCTGACCACCTCGTCTCCTCTGCAGGGTTTCTTCGAGGATGAAGACGGAAAGGAATACATCTACAAGGAGCCAAAGTTCACCCCACTTTCTGAGATTTCCCAGAGGCTCCTGAAACTCTACTCCGACAAGTTTGGCCTGGAGAATGTCAAGATAATTCAAGACTCTGGCAAAGTGCGATAGTATTTGACACTTGGTTAACTGTCCCTGCACTCTTTGTTGTCAACCATTGTTAACAGGCTTATTTGTTTTTGTCCGCACAGGTGAACCCCAAGGATCTAGACTCGAAGTACGCCTACATCCAGGTCACCCACGTCACTCCTCACCTGGATGACAAAGAGCTGGAGGACAGAAAGACCGACTTTGAGAAAAGCCACAACATTCGGCGCTTTGTTTTTGAGACGCCTTTTACAGTGTCAGGCAAGAAGCAGGGAGGAGTGGATGAGCAGTGTAAACGGAGAACAATTCTCACAAGTAGGTTATATATTGAGGTAAAAAAAATAAAACCCATAAATGCATAACCCACCTGAAATCTCCTCCACCATTGTAGCCACCCACTGTTTTCCATACGTCAAGAAGCGTATAGCGGTCATGTACCAGCACCAGACAGACCTTAGCCCAATCGAGGTGGCTATAGATGAGATGAGCGCCAAGGTGGCTGAACTGCGGCTCCTCTGCTCTGCGTCTGAGGTGGACATGATCCGGCTGCAGCTGAAACTACAAGGCAGCATCAGTGTACAGGTAAGACTACATTAAATATTTTGGAATAAATAATCAGAGAGCGACAGTTAAGTTTATTCGGTTAAATCTGTCCAGGTAAACGCTGGGCCTCTTGCATACGCCCGAGCCTTTTTAGATGACGGCAGTGCCAAGAAATATCCCGACAACAAGGTCAAGCAGCTAAAGGAAGTTTTCAGGTACGTGGTTTTTGTCTTTATAAAACTGTAACCCTTTTTTTCCCAGGTGCTAACCGTATTCTCTTGTGTGTCCCCCTCGCAGGCAGTTTGTAGACGCCTGCGGTCAAGCGCTGGGTGTCAACGAGCGCCTGATCAAAGAGGATCAGCAGGAGTACCACGACGAGATGAAAGCCAACTACAGGGACCTGACGAGGGAGCTGTCCAACATCATGCACGAACAGGTGGGCAGAACAAAATGGTGGAAGGCATCAATGGTGGACTAATACCTCACATAAAGGATGCTCATGCACTAACATTTCTTATTGTTTCCAACTATTTTTACGCTGGCCTTTGCAGATTGGATGGTAATTCTAATTTCAATATAATATTAGTTGATATCTTTTCCTCAGTCTGTATTTACTAGGATTACAATGGGCTCCAGCAGATTAATTTTGCTGAAATAATTTAACCTACAATTGTCATATGCTCTTTTTACAGATATTTCCAGTAGAAGATGGAGCAAGAAATGCTCTGTCTGATTCTATGGGCATCTTCAATGCCATCAGTGGCACGCCGACCAGTGCCAACCCACATGGCTCCACCACCATACTCTGACATTTCCTCTGTCACTGCTCGTGTTTGGACAAAGTGTCTGCCAATCAAGACATTTTTTTTTTAACTGAGTTTTTTTTTTTTTTTTTTTTTTTTATGGAAGAGAATACTCTTGTATTGTTTCCTATGGAGACCTTTGTTTGTGGACAAGCATTTTTACTTTTGTTGCTTTATCCAGATAGCGTTGGACTCAAGTTATGACGCAGAGTGTGAAACTGCAAAGAAACAGTTTGTTATCTAAATTGCCCTGGCTTCCCTGGCCCAACCCAGTAAACATTTTCCAAAGGTTAAAAGACACAAGCAGCTTTTGGATTTGTAGTATTACTTCTTTCTATTGAAAATGCATCTGCGTAATATTTTTATTAGCCCAGTCCTATTGCTGCATTCATCGTGTGCAGTGGATCTATCTCAACTTTTTATACCTTTTTAAATAAACTCATTTTTAAGCCAATGGATGAAGAAAGAAAAAGCCTGTAAAGCCAAGTAAATCACATTGTTTGAAGCTACTTACTGCTCAGAAAAGCGTGTGCAATATATTTGTTATTGTTACCAAGGCAACAGTACATACCTATCTACCTACTGCTCTTGCCAAAGATATCGACAAAAGAGAGCAATGACAAGTTTGCAATCTATCATGTGTTCCTAGACAGATGTCTTTTATTACATGTACGGCAGTGAAAGAGCCTTTTTTTTAGTTACTGGCTGTAAATAAGGTTATGACTTAAAATAAAGAAAACCTCTTATACACATTTTTATTCGGTTCCCTGGCTTTTGTCTCAAAATTATTTGGGCCTCAATTTTACAGGCCACGAACAGTATCCCTATGTTGTCAATAGGCGTGACAGTCAATGACCATGCCCATTGAAGGGAAACAGGAGAGTGACATCGGGATGCTGACTCCTGTAAAATCTCCACTGTGCAGCTAATCCCACCTCTTATCACCCACCGAGCACACCCACGTGTTTGTGCGTCGGCCGTTCACTCCACCTGGACCCCCGCGTGAGTTGTGTTTTTAACTAATAGGTGATACTGAAATAGTGAATTTTCTACACAATTAGACAAATGTATACAGTGCATCCAGTTGAAAATGTACTTGTTTATGTTCTTTCTTTTGTTTTTCTTTACCTTATCTTCTCACCATACATCTTTATCTGCAAGGTATTAACCCAAGCCATAAAGTAATTACTAACTGACGTGCACTATTACAATGGCGAAAACATATTGTAAGGTTTGAAAGGTGACTTGTACATGAGGAAGTGTACATAGTCTGCACGAGTGGGCGTTCTTGCAGGGCTCATGGGAGGTTACTTATGAAGCATCACTGACCTCAGCTCAGTCCTTGGGCGGTTGATTGTAGACAGTGGTTGACGATTGCTCTGTCTGCGTTTTTTTGAGGATTAAGTTGGAGAAAAGAAGTTTTAGTTGCAGCAAGCATGGCAGGTAAGACTCTCCTTTAACGCTGCTGAATGGGATTTGCACATTTTCATAATTATTTTCTACTAAATGTGATGTTTTTGTGAACTACTTCTACAGATAAAAATGGACAAAAGAGAAAAAGTAAAAGTGTAAGTCCAGTTTTACCTCAACAGTAACATTAACATCATGGCGTTATTCACATTTTGTCCTTTTACATGTCATAGGCAACTGTTTGTGGCTACCCAATCAGCATCTTTTTTATTGTGGTCAATGAATTCTGTGAGCGCTTCTCCTACTATGGCATGAGAGGTGAGCTCTTGAACCTTAGTTTTCTTACTCTAAGCCGCCAGTTTGCACTTTGTGTCATTTCTGGAAATGTTTTTATATATATATATATATATATATATATATATATATATATATATATATATATATATATATATATATATATATATATATATATATATATATATATATATATATATATATATATATATATATATCATTTCTCTGCAGCCGTTCTGGTTCTGTACTTTAAATACTTCCTTAAATGGGACGACGATTTTGCCACAACCATCTACCACACATTTGTTGCTCTTTGCTACCTAACACCGATCCTTGGTGCCATTGTGGCTGACTCATGGCTTGGAAAATTCAAGTGAGTTTATTGGTGGATTTTGATTTCAATATCTTATATCTTATCTTCACCCGATACACTTTTTTTTTTTGCACAGGACTATTGTCTACCTGTCAATAGTCTACACCCTGGGCCAGGTTGTTTTGGCTGTAAGTGCAATCCATGACATAACAGATAAAAATAAAGATGGCGTCCCTGACAACATGGGCTTCCATATGTGAGTTAAACCCAGTCTAAGCTGTAGAAAATACAAAGCATTCACTCAAACTTGTGTTGACTGAATGTCTTAACTTCAGAGGTCTGTCTATGGTGGGATTGATGCTCATTGCTTTGGGAACTGGAGGCATAAAACCCTGCGTGGCTGCTTTTGGAGGTGACCAGTTCACAGATGATCAGGTAAGAACAACACTGAGGAACGTGACCAAACATGCACAGATAGGCCAACACTTACGATAATACTTTGGCTATCAGTTGCCTCTTGTCAGCACTTCTTGTATCTTTACTTCCAGCTATTTAGTTTTGTTATTAACTAATAACCTACGTGTACACCTGTGTCTCTGTGACTTTATTGCACTGTCCAAGGCCAGGGACAAAGAGTACCTCAACTAGTAAAATAGGATGTTACATAATACCCTTTTAAATTATATTACCCTGTAACTATGTGTCCAACAGGAAAAGCAGAGAAGTACCTTTTTTTCCATCTTTTACCTGTCTATCAACGCCGGCAGTTTGCTGTCCACCATCATCACCCCCCTCCTCAGAGGTAGGAAAAGAAACAAGTGCATCACCCAACCAACAAAATATATTTTAAAGAAGGGAACTGAACCATGTGCTTGTTGTGGCTTCCAGCTCAGAAGTGTGGAATTTATACCCAGCAGCAATGTTACCCGCTGGCCTTTGGTGTCCCTGCTGCTCTCATGGTGGTCGCCCTAAGTAAGTTGTGACTGTTTTCCTTTGCCTGAGTGCTTCTTAGTGTTTTTTAGGTATACAGCACAATAGAAGGCAACAGTGAAGACTTAACTCCAATGGCAAATGTCATTCCTGTCTAATAAAATGTGTGTCTTTGTATGCAGTTGTGTTCATCATTGGAAGTGGTATGTACAACAAGACCGCACCTCAAGGCAATATCCTGGTGAAAGTTTGCAAGTGCATTGGCGTAAGTTGCCCCTCAGTAAAGTCAATCATAGATAAAGTTGAACTATTCAGTCATAAGGCCTTTCTAAGGTTTCTTTCTAAACACACAGTTTGCTGTCAAGAACCGCTTCAGGCACCGGGCTCCTTCCTATCCTAAGAGAGAACACTGGATGGACTGGGCTGAGGAGAAGTATGACGTAAGTGCAGCTGACACATAAAGTACCTAATTATAAAATAGCCGACAAGTAAAAATAATCCTTTTTTATGTTTTGTCCCAGAAACTTTTGATTGCTCAGGTGAAGATGGTGCTGAAGGTGCTGTTCCTCTACATCCCCCTGCCTATGTTCTGGGCTCTCTTTGACCAGCAGGTAATGAGCTGGGTTCCACATAATGTGGAAAGGTTAAAAAAAATGTGGACACATTGTTAGACTGTGCACCTTTTAACACTGTATTTACAAAACGTATTGATTGATTTATATGTGTCTTACACAGGGCTCAAGATGGACTCTACAAGCCACTACCATGAATGGAGACTTTGTAAGTGCTTCTCATTACACCTTATAAGTACCAACCACAAAAAGGGGATTTTTAACATTTTTCCCTTCTGTCTTATACAGGGAGGTTTCATAGTTCAACCTGATCAAATGCAGGTAAGACAACACCATTACTCATCCGAACACTTGGAAACACATGTGTTTGTTATAGCTGTAGTCTTTGGTCCATTATATTTCAATGGTAAATGCTTGGCTTAACATTTGAGCTATTCTGCACAAGCCAAAACAACTGACAAATCCTCTTTTCCACCAGACTGTCAACCCTATCCTCATCCTCGCTTTGGTGCCCATCATGGATAGTATTGTGTATCCACTGATTTCTAAGTGCAATTTAAACTTCAGGTAAGTCTCATTTTATGTCCAGAGTTCTAAAAACTCAAATGTGACATGATAAGACCTAGCTTTACGTTTTCGCTGCAGCCCATTAAAGAGGATGACTGTGGGAATGTTCTTTGCCGCTCTTGCATTCGTCGCCGCTGCCCTGGTTCAACTACAGATTGACGTGAGTTCAACGCATCAAAAGATGCCCATTTAACTGAAATAATTAATTCACTTTTTGGGGGATTTTATTTTTAGAACTCACTGCCCACATTTCCCTCCAACACTGAAGTCCAAGCAAAGTTCATCAACATGTTAAACACAACAGTGACTGGCAAGGCCGGAGAGAACTCCCTGGATATAGAGCCTTACAAGGTCACATTGTATTTCTGATAAATTTATATGTTTTGTTTCTTGTAAAAACAAATATATATATATATATATATATATATATATATATATATATATATATATATATATATATATATATATATATATATATATATCACACAAACTTTATCTTACAGGGCATGCCAGATTATCTGACATTTCCTGATTCATTCAATCTGATGCTGGATGGTCAGGACCCATTAACAGTCACTTTACCTGAGGGCAAACGTAATACACTTGTCATAATTAAGGATGGACCCTCACCCAGGCCGCTTCAGTTGACTAATGTCAGTCTTCTTCCTGATAAACATGTCTCATTTTAAATTACCCTATTTTCCCAATTTAACTAAAACTATTTTATCTTTAAGTTCACTGATGTCTCAACCAAACCAGAAGAGGGCAAAAATGCCATCAGGCAAGTTGTCATTACTAGTTTATAAAATTCTGTTAAATAATCAAAAACAATTTTTTTTTGAGAAAAGTGCCATTATTTGAACAAGATGCTCACTTTCTTCTTGTAGATTCTTCAACGGATTCGACTCTTCTCTGAACATTTCAAGTGGTATCGAAGCATTTGGGGACATTGTGACCAATAGCATGTCCGAATACCGTAATATCCTACAGGGAAAGTATGGAAGCCACTACACTGTGTTATATCAATGAGTTAGCGACATTATATTTGTTCTAACTATTATTACCTGTTGATTTTTAGTGCAAAGTTTGTGATCAAAGACGGAATACAGGAGTGTGTCTACGAGCTTAAACTGGCTTTTGGCAGTTCCTTCACCTTGATCATACCTCCAACATTTGGATTTGGATCGGTTATTATCTGCTATTTTTAAATCTGAGTTATATCACTGTATCACTGTTGTTGTTGAGTTTAAGACTGGTCTCCCCACTAACTGTGGCTACTTCATCTTCTAGTGCCAGGGCATTGAACAGGTGCAAGACATTGCTCCCAACAGCATCCACATGGCCTGGCTGATCCCTCAGTACTTCCTCATCACCGCGGGAGAGGTGGTGTTCTCCGTCACAGGCCTGGAGTTCTCCTACTCACAGGTAAGGACCATCGCATTGCACATTTTTGACATGTCAGCGGTAACAAAACAGCATTTTAACACGTCATCTCAAACTCTAGGCGCCCAGCAACATGAAGTCGGTGCTCCAGGCCGGCTGGTTGTTAACCGTAGCCGTCGGTAACATTGTAGTCCTTATTGTTGCTGAGGCGGCAACTCTTCCTGATCAGGTGGGTAGAGGAAATCCAACAGTGCTTATGTCCATAGGTTTACTTTAAGTATCACTGAAGTTCTTCTTTTTATATTTAGTGGGCTGAGTACATCCTCTTCGCCTCTCTGCTGGTGTTAGTGTGCATCATCTTCGCCATCATGGCTTATTTCTACACCTACACTGACCCGGCCAAGATAGAGGCCCAGTTTGCTCAGCAGGACGACAATGAGAAGAGGAAGAAGAGTCTGGAGATGGTGAAAAAGAACTCACTAGAGCACCACAACGAGAAGAGGAGATATTCAGACTCGAGCTCTGACGAGGACGACGCCAAAAAAACCAAGTTGTAGTTCAACCCCTTTGGTGTTTAATGTCTGGATGCATTAAATTCTTTATTTTAAATTGACTTGCATTGCTCTGCTGGACATGTAGCTGTGAATGGACACTTTGAGCGAGTGAAAATGGGCTTAGAGGGATGCTCTTGGCTATCAGTGTTTGCTGGGGAACGCCAAACCAAACTGTATTTTTAGCGGGTAATGTTCTTTTCCCATAGTTATTAAAAACCCCTGTATCTTTAGTACTTTTTAATTTGTTGCTCTTAATGTTGTAATTTTTGGATTTAATGTATTGTAATATATGTATTGTAACATATCAGTTTTATATATAACTGTACCTTTAAGTCACATTGTACTTTGGCCTGGGATGAAGGTAAAGTTCTGCCATAAAAAAATAAACTTCTGTACAGATGTCAGAAAAATATGCCTACAATATGTTAATAGACCAGACACTTGCGTTGCACTTAATAAAAGTTACGCCATGGTCCCCATTTATTATGTGACATGTACTGAAATGTCTACATAGGCTTGGCATCAGACAAATCCTTAAACAAGATGGAAGCCAGGTTCTTAGTTAGCAGTAGATCTTTATTTCTCATGTCACTTTAAAAGCTTACAAGGAGCTTACATTAAACTTGGGAATTCTCAGATGACACAAGCAAAGATTATATACAGTACTATAAACTGTCAGCTATGATAAAGGAGACCAAATGTACACATTTCGGAGTCATTTCTGTAGCATATGTTTTCTGTAAGGTATAGATATTTTTGCCAGAGGCTGCTGCCTATTTCCATAAAGCATTCCATATTTCCATACTTTTTGCAGTTATAAAAATATCAGATATTTCTTTCGATCCCTGTGTTGATAAGTGCATCTTGAAGCAACTCCTCAACATTATTGCTGCATTAGCACAGTAGTAAATTCTGGAACTCTTAAGTAAACATATATAGCAAAACATGGCTATTGTCAACTTGTTTTAAATTTGTTTTTCCTATTACAGAGTTGTTTTTTTTAAATACTTGACACACTTTGAAGGTGCAAAAAATAATAATTTGATCTGAAATTAGAACAAAAAGTGCAAATCATACTACAAACATCCGGTGAAAGCATAAAAAGAGGACATGGCACTTCTAACATAGTGTGGAAGTGAGAAAAGAAGTTTGGAGAGAGGAATACAAAATGGCTAAACTTGGCATGTTGTATTTGGCCTATTTTCTCACCTCCACATTACTTTCCTACAAAATTCTACAGATAAATTACAAGCAAGGAAAAATAAAAAGATACTTCACTATCAGCATTCAGTCAGCCATAGTGGCTTTTATTTGTCCATGGCTGCAATTATTTTGACCTGCTCTAATGGCAAGCATATAAGTGGCCTCTAAAGGTATTTAAAATGCTGACCTCTGTTGACAACATCTGCCTAAACCGTAAAAGCACAGCTAGAGACTTTCAGCAGGTCACCCAAATGGTAAATTGAAACCCTTTCTGAAACAATGAAATACTGAACGTAATCTCACATACAGACATGTAAAATTGGAACTTAATATGATGAACTGAAAAAGAAATGTCTCAAAAAGGCAAGGCATTTTCTGTTCCTTTTGTTTGGAGTTTTTAAATATCTACTTTTTTTCTTTTGTTTTTTTTAAACATGATCAATATCTACAAAATGCACAGGACCATTTTGTACACAGTGATTCATTTTTCCCGCAAACAGACAACTTGTATTCAGGTACAGCATGGCAACCCCCTCCTCTCCCTCTGCACTGCCTTGGGGAGGGCCAAGTCCACTTAAAGCACTTTACCTGAGGTTTCATTAAGAATGCTGCAATTTGCCTAAACAGGGAGTCGTAGCACACACGCTCACATCCGCGCAGCTTGCATACAAACATGATATCCCTGCAGGTTCATCAAGCATGCTTTCAGAGGCTCTGGGGATATGACATCTCCATTTTCCGTGGGGGAACTGGAGTCTTGTCTTGAATTTTGTGGAGATTTTCAGCTCTTTGGCGAGAAGATTCTGCGCCGTTTCTCTAGCGTGTGAGGCTGGAGCATTTACAATGGCCAGAGTCCGACGGCCTCAATGTCCCATCGATGCATGAAGCCTGGACAAGCTGTGCCTCCTCCAAAATGTACTTCTAACTAAACAAAAAGAAGCTCCTCGCCGCTCCGCTAAGAGTCTGGAGTTCAGTATTTTTACAGGCTTTGTTTACCCCCTGCAAAAAAACAGGCGGTCAAATGTTTTCAGTTGGGTTTTAGACATGACCCCTGATTGCTGACATGGCCATGGTGTGTGAGGGGCAGGGCTCGGGAAAGCAGGGCTGGGGCAGCCAGTCGGTCACTAGGTGGAGGAGGAAGACCTGCTTGTGGAGAAACTGCAAGCGAGAGAGAGATGACAGGGGTTGATAGTTGGCTCTTACACTTAAATATATGGGGGTTACACTTTGTGTGTTAGAAGTGTTACCTCTGAAGCCTGTGGACCATGTGGGCCACAAGTGAGTCCGAGATGCCGGGGTAGGCCTCCTCAGCGAGAAGGATGGCATCTCGCAGCTCATCAAGGACCAAGGGATTACCATTGACTTTCTCCTGCCTCGCCTTCAGCTACAAACAGAGAAGGTTTAAAGTTGTTTAAATAGTGGCCAGTGTCTTTTATACAACTTAAGAAAATTAGACAGTTCCAGTCCAAAAAATCCACTAAAATTGTGATTTTAGCTTGCTACAGCTAACCTTGATGCAGACACTAGTAAAAAAAACATAATAATTATACAGTGCATAATTAGCGGTCATAAGAACGTTACCTCAGCTAATGCAGGAGAGATGACGGTGGTCAGGCTCTGTGAATAAGGCCTCTTTGGAATGTCTTTTGTCTGTTGGAGAGGATGAGATTTAACTTGAGGGGAGAAGATTTTCAAACATCATGTTCATTTTTACACTCCTGCATTACACCAGCTCCACGCGGCGTAGTTTCTTTCGAGCACTGCATTACAAGATTTCCCACCTTTTCTGTTGCTCCCGACTGTCCCTCCCCATTCTGCAGCTTTTTGGGGTCCTTCTCTCTGATGGTGAAGATCCAGTCGTCGCTGCCAAAGTCGTTCCCGCCCGACGCTTGGCCATCCTGCTCCCTGATTGGATACATGTGAAAAGCCGCTTAATGCCGAGGTATGCTGACACAATAAATTTATCTAATATGAAATCAGCTGACTTACGTGTCAGACTCATCCGAACTGGACTCGTTGGCTCTGGCCTGCTCTGCTTTCCACCTCTTGTACTTGTCCACCAGCTCGATCAAGTATGAGGTCTTTTTTGCATGACGGACAATCAGCCTATGCTTCAGCAGCTCTTTGGCGGTTGGCCTCTTTTGGAGCATATAGGACAAGTGAGATGAAAATGCAAAAGTTAGTAAAATGTTCTACAATCTACAGAGACTATAGCCTTTAGAAAGATGACTCACAAAACTGGGCTCTTTGTTAAGACAGGCCTCAATAAACTCCTTGAGCGGTTTGCTGTAGTTGCCCTCGAGTGTGGGTGGATTGTTCTTTGGAATAAGGAATAAAACCTTCATGGGATGAAGTTCAGAGTGTGGGGGTTCACCTTTAGCCAGCTCAATGGCTGTGATGCCCAAAGACCAGATGTCAGCCTGAAATGCACAAGATGACACAGAAAATGCATTAGAATACAAGTCATCCCCAAAACCTAAGAAAACTCACAATTTTAAATTGGCCCTTTATGGTGCACTTACCTTAGAGTCATATGCCGACTGCTTGATTACTTCAGGGGCCATCCAGAATGGTGTGCCAACAAAGGTGTTGCGTTTGATCTGGGTGTCTGTGAGTTGCCCCGCCACACCAAAATCTGCCAGTTTCACCTCTCCCTGCTCAGACAGTAGCACGTTGGCAGCTGGTGGAAAGAAAAGAAAATGGGTCGATACAATTGTTCTTATACAACGCGCTGTCTTAAGCTCCTCCGCATTCTTAGGCACTTCTGCTGAAGCCATTTATCTACGTGGGCAATTTATTTTCGTGAGAACTGTCAAAAACCTCTTAGTGAAGTGATGTGCCTCCGTTCCCAAGAAATTCACAAGCTCTAATGAATGACATGGTAAGTGGGAATCAATACCATTCACTCGCTATGTGATATTTATGTTCAGTCAAATGAAATCTTTGTCCTCTAACACCAACACCCCCCCTCAAACTTCTACCTTTGATATCCCTGTGGATTTTCTTCTCCGAGTGCAAATACTCCAGGCCCTTCAGGATCTCTCTCAAGATGGTTGCGATCTGGGTCTCATCCAGGGAGCCGGGCTCCATCTAAGTACAACCAACAACCAAAGATTTTTCACCAATATTATCGATGTATAAAGCAGTCCAAGTTTGACAATGACAACAATCACAAGACGTGACATTGTACAAAGCATATATTTATTGTATATTTGCTGATTCAGAGTAAAGAGACTTACCAAATCTAAGGCTGAGCCTCCTCCTAAATATTCCATAATGATCCACAACTTTGTGTCCTGGACAGTTTGAGAAAGAAAGATTATCCATATTTAGTAGAAAGCATAGAAACATCCGGATAATTTTCTTAAGATGATTATCATTTTCTGAGAGTGACCCATTTGTTGTCAATTGTAACGGACATCACCTTTAGGTATGAGCCGTAGTACTTGGTGATGAATGGGCTGTCGCACTGGCTGAGCACTGTGATCTCCTGCTGGATGTCCTCAATTTCATCCTCAGCTTCTTCCAGGTCTATGATTTTGATGGCCACAACCTTCTGCGTGCGATTGTCGATTCCTTTAAAAACCTCGCCGAATGAGCCCTTGCCAATGCGCTCCAGCTTGGTAAACAACTCCTCCGGGTCCGCTTTGGCATTCTGGCAGGGACAAGAAAAGGGAGGTTGGGGAAAAGAAAAGGGAAAGAACTGAATAGCAGCGGACAAAGAACAGCAAGCACAACTCTTCTATATTATGAAGTTTTATTTAAAAAGTAAAACAAAACAATGATTTCACTTATATGCAGATGGAATTGTGTAATAGAATAAATAAGACACTCTATCTTTTAATAAACTACATACTGTATATGTTGGAGAACATGACTTTTGAAATTGTGTAAAACCTCTAGTCGAATTGCAGTTATAACCACCTAAGGCAAAAAAGTAACTTAAAATAAAACAAAACAAAATAGGATGTCTGAATTTGGAGCCAAAATGCCAGTGGTTTGTGGCCTGCAATTCATCCCCCCCATAGTATTTACTTCAAAGAAAGGGATTCCTGCACCAAAAAAGCCTATGCAGGAAATAAAATTGGGTCAACAGGCAGTTTACATCAGGAACAGTAATCTTCTCAAGTCATCTACCAACAAAAACACCCCTATTAGGCACAAAACTAAAGATAGCTGCTAGTGAACAGAATTACTGAGCAAATTATTCTTCTGCCCTCAAGTAATTATTTATATCTTACTCTGAGCATATTCAGCAGTGAACTATGAAGGAAATGCAAACTAAAGACTATTTTGTACCATTTTAAGTACATTTCTGCCACGAATCAATTATTGAAAATGAACTATTTCTTTGAGTAAACAGCTACAGAACTCCTTGCACAAGTAAAGTAACATCTGATATCTGCGCCACAGCATCCGTTGGGTGCACAGTGCATCATTACTGACTTCTGACACAGCACAGGTGTATGTATAAATATAGTCCATCACAACAGGGACCTGTAGGGTGTACATTTTGTTTCCAAAGAAAGTGGTAGCAGAATGTAGCCTGGCACATTTACTCACCTGCATCCCCGGCAGGTGGCCCTGGACGGGAGAGTGGGCCATGGTGATGCTCCTCGCGCCACACCGCAGGGCTCGAGCTTCTTTGACTTGTTTCAGTAAACAGTGCAGCTATCGTTAATCGCGAAATAAGAAACTTTGATATCCAGGTAACGGGCAATTGGCTTCGTTTTAGGTACTTTTGTATAAATTTATACAACAAATTTCTCTGACCCAAATTCGCTGAGTCTCTTCCAGGCAACTCTAAGAAACCTTGAACAGCTGACCAAGCTAGAGGCAGATGGCTAGTGCTAAATCGTAGAAATCCGCAATGTTAGCTTGCTAACCGACGAGGTAACCCTTAACTAGCGCCTTGGTAATTAAGATTTCCTACTCAAAGAAGTGATCCTTTTGCAGTTAAATAATAACGTAAAAGAGGGGACTCGACCACAGCTTTATATGTATCTTTAGTCTTTGTGTCACTTTCTGCAACGTTTTAACTCCCAACAGTGTTGTCAGCTAGCTAACATGGTTAGCTCGTTAGCTAGCCATCGCAGACGACCTGACAAATGCTCTGTCAGCGGGCAGGCACAGGTCTGTCGGCATACCGCAAATTTCCCCCACAAAACGAGGCTCAGACAAACCCAATCCCAGCTTTTATCCTCGCCGTAACTAATCCGTGTGAGCTCTACAGGTCACACATCAGTGACACAGATAGGTCGCCTCTGTTTTTGTTTCCTCCCTCACTTTCGTCCCGTACACTCGGCCATCTTGTCGGTGCTGTGACGCCTAGCTGGGCGGACCCGGATCCGGATTAACAACAAAGTCTCCATAGAGGACAGGTGTCTGTCAGGTATCTCTACTGGACCGGCCGCGGTCCAGAGAGGTAGGTGTTATTCCAGATAAATTACCATCTATAGAGCTGATAAGGCATTACAACTATAATGTCATTCATTCATTAAAACTCTCATGTGCTTTGAGCTAAATATTCCAACAAGTTTAGACATAGGAATAGAAATATCCAATCGAGTAGTAATAAGAAAAAATAATAATATTACATATAACATTATATTAATACTCGCATCCTAACTTGGTAATCATCTCAATCATAGTTTATCCTGCGGTCTCAAGTTACTTATTTTATTGTAAATTGTTTTGTCAAACAGGTTTGGGAAATTCTTCAAGAATGGGTCCAAAAAGTCTGTTACCTGAAGACTCCAGTAAATAAAGAAAGGTAGGTAGGTTTCTAGTGTGTTTGGTGCTTGACTTGGGCTGTGGGCTTCAGGTGACCTCTGTGGGCCTGCATTCTAGCATATGGTCCCTTACAGAACACAAAGCTTCAGAAGGGGGGAAAAATATGTTTTAGTTAATCTTACATGCAAAAGTATTCTTTAGTGTCCCACTCTGCTTAAACATCTCTAACCATATGAAATGTGATGTTTTCATCTTTTCTATGTGTGCTGGTTATGGTCTGATTAAGCTGACGTCTCTTGAACAGTAAGAATTGTTTCTGCATTAAGGAACAAAAGTTATAAATAATTGTTATAAATGTGTTATTACACAGACACCAGTGACTATTTGCAGTTGTAAATTCCGCTGTCATGTGTCGTTTCCTGGTTTTGACCAGCGGAGGGCGCCAGTGTATAAAGCGTCCTCTGTATTCTTGGTCGCTCGCTTGTACTATCGCGTGCTCCTTTTGAATGGCATAATGTGATAGGCTTTAGTGGTTTGTGGTGCTTTGAAAACCGTCCATGGTCAAGGGTAAAACTACTAATTCAGATACAAAACGGACTACTGGATGAACCCAAGTCAGTTTTATTATTTTTATCAAGATAGCCAATAAATTTGAGCATATTGTCCTGAAATTGGTCAAAACAGAAGAATATACAATCTTCAGACGCCATGTCACCCCAAAGGAACATCTAGACATGACGCCTTATGTCGAGACCATTCAAGTAGAACATGACTGAGTATAATATTCGTAGTTGGAGCATGTTGATGAATTTTAGGTGTTAGCTCCGCGTCTCAAGAGTGCGCCTCGTCATCGCCGTGTCCAGTCTTCATCGCATGTAATGGGAAGCACTGCCTCCCTCCTCCACGCGTAAATTATGTAGGGCAGGATGCTCCGCTACCTCCATTTGACAAAACCTGGCCGGTCAACGTGAAGAATAGACGACACTTTAAGCCACCCTATTGTCTTCAACTAAGAATTGGCAGAAGAAGGTTAGCACATCAAGACCTGCCTATTTTAAAACCGAGGTGAAGAAAAGATGGACCTCACGGACCAAGGAGCACAAATGGAACCGCTGTTGCCAACGGTAAGGCATTACGCTACCACACTGTCAAGTAAAACATGTGAGTGACGCTCCCCGATCTAGTTAATTAGGCTATGAACACAAATAGGCTTTGTAACACAAATCCGCTATTGCTCCCACGGCGTGAATCGTTTTCACCCACCATATTAATTGTTATTTTGTCGAATATTTGCGTCGCCAACCATTAGACTGCAATCAAATTGCGTACTTCGAAAAAAACACTGAAATGCCAATTTTATGAGAGAAATATGTTTGGTGCAGGAATTGTCGTTCTAGAAGCGCCTGTACCTTCATACGAGGGACATAGGAGGTGGATACGATAAACAGGTTACAGAACTGTCATACAGCAGCACGTATATTTCATATCATTAGATTCAAGCCTTTTACTTGGAATTTTCATATTTGTCCCTCACACAAGTGGTTTACCTGTAAAATAATTCTCTGAAAGAAGCTTGTTGCCTTACAGTATGTATATAGGGTATATTATGCTGCATCTTGTCTCGATGGAACCACACAGAGGCAGCCGTCAAATGTATGCACACAGCTTCTTGATTTCATAACAATTATAAGCACCAGAATTTAGTCACAAATCTTAATTATATAATTGTCACAGCATTTCAAGTCTGGCTTTTCCATGAGTTCACATTCAAATTCCCCATCCTCCAACCTAATGTGTCTACTCAGGTTAACCCTGTGAAGAACCTGGCACCTTATGAAACAATCTCAAAAATGGCACATGGAAACAGTTGAAGGCAGGACCCTCTTCTGCCACCAGTCTCTCATTAGCATTCAGGTGAGACTGTGAGGGAGGGAAAAGAAGAAAGTTCTTCCCTGATCGTGCACAGTCAAAGCAAAAACGCAGAGAGGAAATATTGCTTTGTGCTGAGCGGTGATTGCTCTAGAGACAAATCAATATTGAGGCTGTTGGTGCTATTTGTGGACGTGTTACATGAGGACTGAGTTCACTAAGCATACAGTGTACAGTGAGGCCTGACAGGGCTGATGTGGTGTTCCCCTTTCTCCCCCTGCAGTCTCAATGCAGTAGAGTTGCTTCCTTGTCATTGTAACTCATTGCTGCTTGCCTTGTCCCTACGCCTCCGCAGCAAACTAATGCGTTGTCATGGTTTCACCATGATGTGTATGGGTATGTGAGCTGTCGGTAAGGCGTAAATCTGACAATACTCAATGCGAGTAAATAATATTGTATGGTACTTAATTCTTTCAGGTTCCCAGGTTCCCAAGGTCACGCAAACCGAGAATGTCACGCTGTCAAATGTACAGCCTGAAGGACAGTCCCCTTTCAGATAATGACTATTATCTAATATTCTGATGTTCTTTCTTTCGTAGGAACAAAGTTCACAAGAAAGTAAAGATGTGGTGAGTACATTTCACATGTGGTTATTGACATGTTTGTCACAACATAGAAATGTATGAACAACCCCATATATATATATATATATATATATATATATATATATATATATATATATATATATATATATATATATATATATATATATATATATATATATGGCTTTGAGCATGTGATATGGCCCTAAGATGATATGGTGAGAGTGGAAGCAGAGGAGATTTCTGATACATGTATTTCATCTGTCCTGATAAAATATTGCTTATGCAACTGTGAGCAATGAGCCAAATAGAGGATAAGACCAGTGCAATTGGCAGAACTGTTAAAATCAACATGCACACTTTACATGTCTATAATACTTTTTAATAATAAACAGTAACACTCAATAGAAACTGT
The DNA here is from genome assembly GCA_024349245.1 of Neodontobutis hainanensis. Lineage (NCBI taxonomy): Eukaryota > Metazoa > Chordata > Actinopteri > Gobiiformes > Odontobutidae > Neodontobutis > Neodontobutis hainanensis. Next base: position 457,709 of record JALDNG010000001.1, on the reverse strand, counting down.
TGACGAACATTAAACTCGTCAAGTTTACATAAAATACTGGAAATGTACATCCACAAATATATTGGAACAGGTAGGATATTAATTATTTTTGTATGTTTGCTGTTTTATTTAGCTTGAAACACTAAGAGTAGTGAATAAACAGCAGAAATTAGGTTGAATTTTAAATTAGGATATCCTACAGTTTTCTTTAGACTGATTATCCCGTGGAGATTCTAGATTTTCATCAGACGAATATGATCGTAATTACAACCACGTCTGCCAAGCTGTCCACTTAGGGCTGCTTGATTGGTGGGGTTGCAGAAGATCAGTGAGAACAGATGGATGTCTGCTGGAGTTGCTGGCCTTGTTCTTTTGAGCGTAATGTTCTTGGATCAGTGTGAAATCTGTGTTCAGCTTGGTGATCCAACTGTGTAAAACTGGTAGGAAGGCAGGAAGCCCCCTCCGCTTCTAGGAGCCTCAACTGGATGTGCTCCTTTCAGGTTTTAATTATAGCAGTGGAAAGATGCTAAAGAGGGCATAAGGAGGAGAGATAAGAGGAGAGATTGGATCCAGGAGACAAGAAACGCACATGTGGAATGTTGTTTGGACAATTTCATTGTTTTCTGTTAAGCTTGTCTAAATATCAAATACAATATACTATCATTGGCCCTACTTTTTCATCTAGATCTATTTCTAGATCAGGATGAATAAGTAGGGCCAATGTACCTTGATCATAGTATTGCTGACATCGCACTACAGTCAGAAATGCTTCTTTGCCCCAGGTACACACTCGCATGCGCAGACACAAAAGACATGCACTCTAAGATGCACTCTTACATCTCAGGACACCAGTTCAGCTCCTTACCTGCTCAACTTGAGGTGTGGGATGGTAATGGAGCTCGTGATCATGAAGTTTCCGTGCCCCGTCTGAAGACCTTTAGGATGGTGTTGTTTGGCTCGCTACAACCTCTGGCTCCTCTTAGATAACAAAGCTAAAGGGCTTGGAAACTTAGTAGAACAGAAGTGTGCACAGCACAGCATCAGTGATGTCAGAGCGTTAATCTCTCTGGGGGGATTGGCGGATGGACGCTTGTCAGAAACATTTGATGCTACCCTGGATGAAAGCCGTGAGAGAGAGAGACCGAGAGAAAACCGAGTAAGTGTCGGAGCAAAGAGCTCCCTGCTTTTGTTGGTTTGTTCATGGGCTGGTCGGAGTGAGCTGTCGTATTCCAACATGGGAAGAGCAGCTAAAGAGAGCAGCTGAGGAGTAGAGTCTTTGAGCCTGCAGAAAAACACCCCTTCCCCTCTTTATTTTATTCTGACTCGACCAGCATCACAGCAGACTCCTTTGGCACGCAACGGGGCTTGGGCCCTGAGCATTAGCATCTTGTTGACTTTTGCTGTGCGGACAAGGGGAGTTAGCGGGCACCCGGCTGCTCATTAGCCCCACTATGCTCTCAGTGGACCACAGCACAGGATTTATTTATCAGGTGAGTGACATCGGTTACACCTCTACCTATAAGGGCAAAGGAATTTACCCATTTGTTTTCTTTTATGAAATTTGTCTACAAATGTTTTTTTTTATAGACTATTTACTCTGCATTATTTAAATTGGCAACACAAGATATTGTCTTTCTATCCGCATAATGATCATGCCTATATAGCGAATGGGCTGCAGGAAGCTGCAGAGCGAGCCAGTTGTGCTGATGTGCATGCAAAAGGTCCCAGAGAGCTGGGCTGACAGATGGGACTGTCATTCTGGGGCAACAGAGGAGCTTATAGCTGCTGTCCTGACCCCACTGATCCCAGAGGGAAGGACTAAATTCACAACTATTATGTTTATTTGTGTTGGAGCTGTCCTGACAAGTCTATGATATGAAAAGTGGAGTCTTATAAATTAGGTTATGCATTATGCATGCAGAAAAGTTCTACCTCCATGATGGAGTAATTTGAACACATTGTGACATTGTGAGATAACTGTTTCTTCAACACTTAAAACAGACCGAGATGCCACTTTGGCACTTAGGCATATTTTTTCCTGTAATTCTGTCATTGGAGATCATACTGCCATTGCCACAGTAACCATGGCCATCTGTATGAAAGCCATGACAACAGTAGCTGCCAGCAAGCAAGCTTGTACAACCTCTGGTAATCTGTGTCCTCTCCTTTAGCTAGGTACATGCTATCATCAGACTAGGATTTAAAGGTAGGTTGTATGTCCACTGAAGAAGACTAAACGTAAAAAGATTTACAAAAAATATATTAAGCATTAATGAATGACGTGGCATATTAATGATGTTACTTTCTCTGTTTACTGTTGAGAATTTTAAGAAAATACCATTTTATTCTATTCCATTTCTAGCCCAGACCTCAGGTATGTCCTACACTCATTTGTCTTACCTGATGGTGTGGACAGCCCAGGAGAGTTTAATGTAGAACAAAGAAATGAGGTCACATCTCACCGAAAGTCTTGTGATAAAGCACACTAATTACTTAAAAAGGGTATTCTAACAATCAATAACTGTTTGATTTATGCTGGCAAAGGAAAATGACTCACCTTTAATAAAGAATGAGTTAAGTTCTGTGTCATAGTAGTATTCTTTAGGCCTTTCTCGTGCAACACTCTCCATTTATCCATTTGGAGTTTTGGCTCCCCTTTGGAAAAATAAAAACAGCTCTCCCTGGTGATTACAAACAGTGAAGCCAAACTCAAACTTTAACACATTAAAAATAAATTCATTAGCTGTTCATACTAGATGGTTGATAATATTACCATCACCAGTCTGCTGTACTCTGGTGACACAGACAGTAGCTGTTGCCTTCTGGTCTAATGCCATTGCAGAGAGATCTGCGTGTGAACACATCCTGACTGTGCTGTCACTTCCTTCAAGGATCATTCCTGCAGATTTGACCTTAACTCCACAATCACTCAAAGATTCAAAGTCAGTATGAAGATGGAGCTTCTTGTAATTAACAATGTTTCGATCATTACATAGGCAGTAATGATCAATTTACTGGTTTACTGAGATTCCTCAACAGTTGCTGAAGCTTAGGCAGTAGCAAAGGTTATAACTTTTTTGTCTTTTTGGGTCAGTCATTCAATTCTCAGGATGCATTGTCAAACATGAAACTCATCAAAAAGAGTGGTGTGGACATGGCTTGCACGTGGTCTAGCCTGAGGTGTGGGATCAGGTGTTAAGGGTGGCTTTGAATTAGATTCCCAGAATTTAATTTTAGTGATTGAAATACTCTATAGGTTGTGCAATTTGCATTATTACAAAGCCCTATCGTGGGAATACTACAAACAATAGAAACAACTGAAAAACTGTAACTATAGACCTGCTTTTCCCAGGGAAACCAGTCTTCTTTTAAAAACATACTTTGAGAACGTCAGAGTTATTGTTAGTATTTTGGTCTTTGTTGAATCTTTTGCTAGGGTAGGTGTTTTGCAAGTTTTATTGTTAGGTTCAGGTGTCCTTTAGAACAATAGATTGTACAACAAATTATTTTTACTCCTGGCAGGGTTTTATTGGGCTATTGTCTGCATTGTTTTTGTTCACTGACCAACAATTAACTGTCACAATGTTGTTTAAATTAAAACCAAAAAAGAATATGTTTGTTTGTGAACATCTAAAATTGCACCCAATTCCAGATGGATTGAACATAAATGAGATGTGACTCAATGTTAGGCCTTTCTTCTGAAGGTCACGGGACTGTACACATATACTTGTAACATCAGAACTTCCCCTGGCACTGGGCTGAAACCTTTCTCCCTTTTTTCCCATTAACATTCCCGGTGTCATCCCTTTCTTGCCTGCAGCCATTGCATCGCATGCCTTGTAGGTATGCCGCATGTGACATCACTTACAGTGAAAAACAAAAATAACCCACTCCCAGCACAGGAGGCTTACAGTGACATTTAATTTACACAAAATCAGAAATATGATGTTTTCATATTAAGGTTAGATCATCATGTCTGTTTACACGTCTATCCCCTCCTCCACCTTATCCATCCAACTCTCCTGGAGTGTAGGTCACGTGTTCCATGCTCAGATTCGCTGCAGCCTTCAACACAGAGCAGCACACCAAGTGAGAAACGGCTCCTTTAATTGTGGCCACCATGCATGTCCTCCATCACTGATCCGATGGCCAGAGACAAGGTTTTATCCCGCCATAAAGGCTGGCAGATTAATCTCAACCCAGATTGGTGAGCAGGGTTGTCACTCCCACATCTGATCTGGGGTCAGCATCATGAGGTAGAGAACCCAGCTATAAATAGATTCAGGGACCTGCAGTCAGGAGATTCTCACTCATCTGTCATACTGAGCAGATAAACCTTTGTTTGGACAGAATAGAGTTGGAGGGACATATATTAGACTTTTATTGGATGGATAGTGTGCAGTAAACAAAAATTATTTAGAAAAAATACATTATAGTTGACTGCCTTTGTTTAAGGCTGGAATAGCTTTAGATTTTTCTTTAGGCCCTTTGTGTTAGCTGTCTCTGAGTTCTTTTACAGCATTGCAGTGGCTACTACTGCATCGAGATATTGATATTAGATATATATAGCTTAAGGGGTTATTAAAAGTGACAAATTTATTTTTTTATTTTAAAATTTCTGCTCTTGTTGTTCACTTGTAGTGTCTAATACACAAAAAATAAAAATAGAAGAGAGTAGAGGAGACTGTTGCTTTAAGGTGTATTTTGCTCTTGTGGGTCATGGATAGGGGTTGTCCCTGAGGATCTTAAGGGCAAAGTAGTAGAGACAGCCCAGCGTCAACCCTGTGCTCCTCTCCCAGGCTTGTCACAAACGCACTAATCTTTACTGTCGTCACAACTCTATGGACAACACGTTCAATCATATAAACACAAGATAAGGGAAATATCAGAGGTGACATGCTGATGAACACATTTAAATGACAAGGTTTCTACTTTACCCATAAGCCAGGAGTAAAATCTGGCAAAGGAATCTGTCTAAAACTTGATAATGAATCCATGTTTGGGCCTTCTGTTTGATCGCCATCAGTAGTTGCATGCCAATGAGGGGTCTAGTGTTTACAATACAGTAAGCCTGATGTATCAAGGCTCAGCATCTGTCCTTTGATGCTTGGGATTGTGTCTCACATGCTGTTTCATGTGTGTGGCCTTGAGTCTATGTGGAAGACAGTGCCACTTTATTTGATTAATTTCACCAGATCTTAAACTGAGGCTCATGCTCAGTAGTAGACATTACTACAATCAGCAGCTTTGGTTTGTACATTATTATATAATGAACATTGTTAAGGAATAATGTATAATTTAGGTATTTAAATTCAAATATTTTATGCCACACACATGGCACAAAAATGTGTAGTTGAATTCTACAAACACGTTGACCTGAGTTTATTGCACTGTTTTCCTCCCTTGTTTCCAGAGAACAGGGATGTTTATAGAGTTTTAGCCTATCGCAGATCTAAAAAAAGAGGTGGCTTGATAGTTACGTTAGTGTCTGTTGCTCCACTCCCAAAGGTCATGGCAGTTTATATTATAGTACTTCACACTCCTTTTCAGAATAATAACAAATAGAGGAAGAAAACATTTCTAAACAATAAAAATATGGTAAATATCATGCTGGAGTTCTCATTACATATGCAAGAGCAGGCTGCTTATCAGTAGAACAGGCCCTTTTCGGTTTTTCAAGGTCAGTGCTATTTTTAGTCAGGAATAATAAGAAAAGCACTATGTAACATCCGGTAGCGTCCAGTTCGCCCTGCTTCTTGCATGTTCAGTCATTATAATCATGGAGACGGGATTTAAGGCTCACACACAATCATCAAAATTCATGACTCAAACATGGGGTCCACAGCTCCCCAATAATTGCAATTGGCTGCCTTTTGTTGTTGCCGTGGTTACAGACAGCTCATGTTAGGCTTATAATGCTGATTTTCCTCAGGGTACAGTGTGTTCTTACATAAAAAGTGGTGGCATTTCTATGATGAATGTGGATTTAGCTTTGTGGCTGACACTTGTGATATTTGTTTCTGACTCTGAAATGACAATGAATCCTGACAGTTGATAATTTCTTTAATTTTTAGAGAACTGATGAGGAGGCAGTGGTTGACCGCGGGGGCACTCGCTCCATGCTCAACACCAACTTCGAAAAGGAAGAACTAGAAGGTAATATAATCCCTGTAACAATTGAGCTGTTTTTATTTGACATGCACATTTCTCAATAAAGGAGTTGTATGTATCTTCAAAGAGACAACAGTCTTTGATAGCAGAATTCCTGTCTGTACACCGGTCTGAACTGGATGTGTGGCTCTGATGTTTGTCATAGTGCATCAAAGAGCAGGTGTCTTTTGTTTGTGTTCGTGTCAGAATTTTAACCAGGAGACAGAAATGCCACTTTGTACTTTGTAAGCATGATTGTGAACTGACAAAGTGAATATATGGAGTTGTCATAATCATATGGCTGAATATCCAGGATCCCCAAACTAATCAGGAACATGACTGGAGTATAATGACTGACCAGTCTCAGTTATTCACATCAGCTGCTTTTGGATTAGGCCCTAGAGAGTAATGCCACCGCTTTTAGAATCACTTCCTTTTAAAAACAAACCCTGTTTGCTTGTACGGAGACTTGTACTGTTCTCAGACATAGTTAGAGCATTTTCACAGAAAGGAAAGTTTTGATAGAGCAAGCAGTAAAGAGTTTTCAAATTTTCAAAAATAACCTAAGACAGTAAAATGTATATTGTAATATGATGTATAGTCCCTGGAGAGGTTACTAACATAATGGATGTCTGGTGTTACATGTGCAGTTTATTGTGACATACACATAATATGAATATTTACATGCTATCAACTTCCTTACTCATTGATAGTCATGAACTAAAATTGTTTGCTTATTGGAAACAGTAAAATCCCAGTAAGTATGTTTGATCTATTTAGGAATAAGGTACAGATGAAGGTGAATGTGTTGCTCTGGCTGCCTAGACTCTTTGTTTCCAAGCAATAGAAAGTTGCCCACAAAGATGTCACTATGATTTTGACACTGTGGCAAGGAGGCAGTGTTTTCAGTTCAATGACCCTCATCCCTGTATGATGGTTGCTGTAATGACTAGGTCTCTGTCTAGTGCTGTGCTAAAGCTCATACAGTGCTAGCACACTGCAGGTGGAGCCCAGTTTCTTTCGCCTTCAAACCAGACCAGTTCAACAACACAACAGATTCTTATATGGATCTTATAAATTATAAAAGCTAATTAGATTAATATCATAAACATTTTCGATTTTTCACTAAGATGTTTAGACATGCAACACATTACATATAATAATTATTTATTATTTCTGTAATGTTGCAATGTTACAAAGTCAGTGCCATAAAGTTAAAAGATGACCTTTGAGTGCTCATATATGTACGCAAGAATCTGATCAACCAATCACATGGCAGTTGCTTCACTGCATTTAGGGGTGTGGTCCTGGTCAAGACAATCTCCTGAACTCCAAACTGAATGTCAGAATGGGAAAGAAAGCTGATTTAAGCAATATTGAGCGCGGCATGGTTGTTGGTGCCAGACGGGCCGGTCTGAGTATTTCACAATCTGCTCAGTTACTGGGATTTTCACGCACAACCATTTTTAGGGTTTACAAAGAATGGTGTGAAAATGGAAAAACGTCCAGTATGTGGCAGTCCTGTGGGCGAAAATGCCTTGTTGATGCTAGAGGTCAGAGGAGAATAGGCCGACTGATTCAAGCTGATAGTAGAGCAACTTTGACTGAAGTAACCACTCGTTAAAACCGAGGTATGCAGCAAAGCATTTGTGAAGCCACAACACACAACCTTGAGGCGGATGGGCTACAACAGTAGAAGACCCCACCAGGTACCACTCATCTCAAGAGTGGTACCTCAAGAGGCTAACCATTTGCACGAGCTCACCAAAATTGGACAGTTGAAGACTGGAAAAATGTTGCCTCAATTTCTGTTGAGACATTCAGGATGGTAAATGAGAATATGGATCCATCATGCCTTGTTACCACTGTGCAGGCTGGTGGTGGTTTTGTAATGGTGTGGGGGACATTTTCTTGGCACACTTTAGGCCCCTTAGTGCCAATTAGGCATTGTTTAAATGCTACGTCCTACCTGAACATTGTTTCTGACCATGTCCATCCTCTGATGCCAACTTCCAGCAGGATAATGCACCATGTCACAAAGCTCAAATCATTTGGTTAAATCATTTGGTCAAACACAGTATTAGTGTGGTGTTACTAATAATCATTTAGGTGAGTATATGTATATATATATATACACACACACTGTATACACATATATACTGTATATGTGTACACATATATATATTCAACTGAATATAGTTTGTGAGGATGCCATGTCATGGTAAGCCAACTGGGTGAATTCAAAGTGCTAAAAGCCAGTGAAACGGAGCAGCAAAACGTGGCAGTCATTCTGTGACATCAGCAGTAGCTCAGGCCTGGAGGAGGAAAGCTATTTTTGTTAAGTCCTTCATTGGTCTTGACTCATGGACTTTAAAGATGTAATGTATGCTTTTCTTTGGCTGTTTGCCTCCAGCAAACCACAGTAAGCCAAGTTGTCCAGTCCAAGTTGGTTGGTCACATTACCTTATCCCCTTTACTTCTCTCATCCATAATTTACACAATGCTAAGAGTAGTTTACTCTGGATGAATGCTTCTACAGCGGTACAAGTGCTGTCGGATACTCCTCACTACAAATGTATTTTGACAGATCAAAAAGATTCTCATTATCCAAGACATTTCTTATCTGCTCTCCAGAGTTCCTGTTGGACAGATATGACCGAGTAAGTCTGTATGGTTGAAATCTGTCATTACTTGATGTGTTTTTAAATTGTGTTATGAATTATTATAATTATATTCTTGACAATTGGAATTTTACTGAATAATCAAATAATACATTTCTTTATAAATAAAGTATTTTTTAATATGCAGTATACTGTGACAGCATGCTGTGGTTCAATCAATTTAGTGTCACATTGTACTGGAGACCTAGGTGCTGCATATGGTGCAAGGCACAGATAAAAAAAAAATTGGGTGTCCACGGGGTGTCTTGGGTGTGTTCAGCCACATTGTTGAGTCCCAGTGGTAGAAAGCTTGGCCAGGCTGCCTGGACACTTTTAAAGAGGTGAAAGTCAGGTCGTATTACCTTCATGCTGACCCTGTGGGTGCTTTTACATGCTCGGAAACATAAAAGAACCTTATACTCACATTGTCCAATGTCAAACCCACTGTAATAATTTAGGCATTTAAAAATAGCACCACTCTATTCAAATTAATTACACACTGTAACAAGTTTGTAACCACTGATGGGACCTAGAAAGGGGTTTTGCCAAATCTAGTCAATCTATCTTTATTTCAGACTCAAAAAAGGTCCATATAAAAAAACATCCAGCAACCAACAAGAGAAGAAATGTACAGAAATGTCAATCAAAAATCAAAACGTTTTATTCAAGTAATTTTATAAATAAAAATGTATGTATGTAACGTAAATGTAAATGTAACATAGGCACATGATTCTGAACAAAAAGATTACTGGCACTTGTTCTCCGATGGACCTTTTAATATAGGTCACAGTGCATCATTGTATGCAACCTGCACACTTGTTAAATTTAGTTTTAATGTAACTGCAGCTCAAGTGGGTGTACAGTGGAGTGCAATAGGCTTTAAACAAAGCAGTTTTGGCATCATCAGTACACATGTTATATTGACGAGCAAGCATGTTACCTTGTGCATATAATTTACAATATTGTCTCTGAATGTTATCATCGTCACACAGATGAATAAGGTCAAATATCTTGTCACACATCATCAGAAGTGACTTCTCGTCCATGTAAATGTAAAAGAACATTGGTGACAATATTCCACCCTGTCTGACCCCGTTTATTACTAAAAAGGCTCAGATGTTGTCATGCCCCATCTAATCCGAATTAGTGTTTGACTATTGACTACTTTGTTGTCCATTTACATTTACATTTACATTTACATTTACACTTTGTCTATTTGTTATGGCTGTAACATATTCTTAATCTAGTATTGTTCTTTTTGAATACTTTTGTAGGACACCGTACTCTCTACATTGGAGTTCACGTTCCTCTCGGGAGAAGGTCGCACAGACGTCATCGTCACCACGGCCACAGACACAGAAAGAGGTCCAAGGAAAGGGACTCTTCAGCTGACGATGATCGAGAATCTCCTTCAAACAGTATGGCTAAAGTGGACATAACTAAAACATATGTCCAGTTGTGGTTTATTAAACTATAGTGTATAGTCTGTATTTATTGTACCTGTCAAACCTTTGATTTTCCCATTTGCTGCAGCAGATACCCCAGCTCAGAGGGTGCAGTTTTTGTTGGGGACAGAGGACGGCGATGAGGAACACATTCCCCATGCTCTGTTTACAGAGCTGGATGAAATCTGCCTCAGGGAGGGTGAGGACGCAGAATGGAAAGAGACCGCAAGGTACAAGTATGCACTCTACACCAAGAGCTGGGTTTGTCTCCAGGGGTATTTTACATCTGATGCTGTTAGGTATCATACACAATATCTGGGGTATTAGTCATGATGAAGCATGAAATCTAAACTTATGGGGAAAAAAGTTAACAGCTATCTTAATCTCATTCTGGTCATTTCTAGTCTCAAATAACTGAATTTGTCTTGTGCACAGGTGGCTAAAATTTGAGGAGGATGTTGAAGATGGGGGTGAGCGATGGAGTAAGCCCTACGTGGCCACTCTCTCTCTGCACAGCCTGTTTGAGCTTCGCAGCTGCATCATGAATGGCATAGTGATGCTGGACATGAGGGCAAACGCACTGGAGGAGATTGCAGGTTTTATCCAAATACTTACATAATCATTCTGTTTCTCCATTCATTTATTACTTGAATTTCTTAAGGACATGTCGAAAATAAAAGCATGAACCTGGTTTTGGCAGTAGTTACTTTAAACAGCCTCTTACATAGTACAGTGCAACTCAACATGCATTACAAACTAACTCCTGCATCTTTTCCTCTCAGATATGGTTCTGGATCAACATGAATTGGCCGGTCCGGTGGGTGAGGATGCCAGAAGAAGGATTCGTGATGCACTTCTAAAACAGCACCACCACCAAAACCATAAGAAGCTGGCCAACCGCATCCCCATTGTACGTTCTTTTGCAGATATTGGCAAGAAACAGTCTGAGCCTCACTCCATGGACAAGAATGGTGAGCAACTGGCTTTAAGACCCACAGACCTACACACACCTGCTGACAGTGATCATTTCCTATCACGTGTTCCGTGAGTGTTTTTCCATCTGTGAATGTAGTTTGTTGAATTGTATCTCATTTTCTCCTTTTGTTTCTTCTCTGTTTGTGTGTTTGTTTGTTGTCCGTGACTGACCAGTAAATGATTTTTACACTTACACCAGAAAATTCCCTGAAAAAACACCTACTGATATCAACACTTTGCCCACAAATCCCTTTAAATATCTTGCATGGATACAATGTATGCATTGTCCATCATGGTTATCCACCCCCCCTTCAGCCTTTACCTGGCTCCACATCTGTCCCATGGGGAATCCAGGACTAAATGTCTAAGTGTCCTTCAGGCAGTGGCTCATGGCTATTGTTCCATCACACAGGATGAAGAAAGTGCACAGGCAACCAATGCACAGAAATCAAGACTAAACTCATCGAGATAGTTCTTAAACCATAAAAATCAAAGGGGAGTCTTATCTTGAGAAGCCCAAATATTTCTTTGAGTTTAAAAATATTAGATAAATTAGATATTGTTTTAAGACCATGCATTTATTGAGTGCAAAGAAGAAAGAAGGCCTCTCATAATATTTCTCCCCTTCTTTTCATTTACTTTGATGACTAGCGCACTGATGACTAGTATCATTGTGACTCATTAAATTTATAACACGGATAACAGTCATAGCAACATATAATATATAATATATTATAAATAAAAGGCATTTTGAGCACTAATAAATGTAATTTATTAGTCACCATTCATCAGTCTTTGGGGTTCACTCTGAAAAGGGTACAATATTTAATCCAATGAATTTGAACTGTGTCTTTTGTCATGAAAGCAATGGGTTCAGTATTGTATCCTATTCTTCAGAGAATGTAACAGTACCCTGTACTCACCCATAGGAGACCATCATCATTGTGTGGGAACCAAGTGTTGTGATTGTCTAAGGCTCTGTGAAATGGACTTAGTGTGGATTTTACTGTTCTGCCTGACAGGCCAAACGGTCTCACCTCAAACCCAACCTGCCAGCAATGAGGGCAAACAAGATGTCAGCAGAGAAAACAGCACAGTCGACTTCAGCAAGGTGAGCAACTGGACCTACTGCTGCTCATCTGTTGATTTACTGCTACTGATACCTGGACACATAACGAAGCTGTATATTTAACCAGGATTGGCTTACGGGTAAAGTGGTCACCGCAAGACTTTTACCCCGAGGAAGTGTTTGTTGTCCTTTCTAAAGCAACATTCTTCCTTCATGTCTGACATGTTTCTTCCAGATTGACCTCCACTTTATGAAGAAAATTCCTCCTGGTGCAGAGGCATCCAATGTGCTGGTGGGGGAGCTGGAGTTCCTTGACCGTCCTGTTGTGGCCTTTGTCCGCTTGGCACCAGCTGTGCTGCTCAGTGGTCTGGCTGAGGTTCCAATCACCACCAGGTTAGGTTCCTGTCATTATTTTGATTCAACTGTTGAACTGATAGAAGAGCTCAGAAAATAACAGGTTTCTTTTACAGGTTTCTATTCATCCTGCTTGGTCCCTTGGGAAAAGGTCCACAGTATCATGAAATTGGCAGGTCTATTGCTACGCTGATGACTGATGAGGTGAGACCTTTGCCTTTTATTTTTTTGGTTTGTTGTGGATGTGTTTGCTTCCAAATGTTTGAAGGGGCATATTTTGATTAAAACTTTAATGTTTTCTAGTAAAATGTTAGCATTTCTTTTCCATAGGTTTTCCATGACGTAGCATATAAAGCCAAAGACAGAAATGACCTGGTGGCAGGCATTGATGAGTTTTTGGACCAAGTGACAGTGCTGCCTCCTGGAGAATGGGACCCATCCATCAGAATAGAGCCTCCCAAAAACGTTCCCTCTCAGGTGATGTCCTGATATTACAACTGCCAACATGTTTCAAGTCCCATTTCTCCATCTGTGGTCTTCTCTAATCTTGACTGTGTTTTTGTCTGAGCTTTGATGCTGCTCTCCATGGCTCTGCTCTCAATCCTCTCCAAAACATTAGAACTTTTTCTACCCTGTTTGGGGTATTTTGGTCAATGATGACTTAACTGTTAACAAATCAGCTATCATTTTGTTTTGGTGAGAACTCCTTTTATCCTTCTGAGGAATAATTTTATGGAGCTGCTGTAAGGAATTAATGAGAAGCCGCAGATATAGAACTGCGTTGATGATAAACAGTCTGCTCAACTATACAGGAAAAGAGGAAGATCCCTCCTGTTCCCAATGGAGTGACTGATCTGGGAGGTGGACATGGAGGTCATGGTGGCCCTGAGCTCCAGCGCACAGGAAAGTAAGTGTCAGAGAGCAACCACATTAACAACATGGTTAGGGTTGTACTTACTATTCTGTCCCTAAACCCACAAGTCAGTGCATTTAGTTCAGTCAAGAAATACACTACCTTTTGTGAGTTCTCCCACTTCCCTTCTGCAAAGGTCCCTTGTTTGTTGAAATAAATTATTTAAGAACTCAAAGGCACGCAGCATTGAGTTGCTATGTGGTTACATTATTGAACAATTCATGCAGGTTCATATAAATGTAAACTGCTATGTACTGTATGTTACTCATTTATTCCAGCTTTCAAGATGTTTCAAAGAATGATTATAATGACTCAACATGTATTATGCCTTGTTAAGGGTGTAAAATTTTCATTACCTAAGTATAGTTGGGGATTTCAAAGGTAATAGTCCAGTTTAATAGCTGAGTAGTGAGGGATGCGTTATGCGGCAGTGCAACCTCTTATCCCTGAGAAGACTGGCCACAAGCCCAGTCTTAGCTATCAATCGGTTGATAAAACCCATAACATCACACCCTTGTTGCCATAGCAACCACCTCCAGCCTGTTCGCTCCGCTCCGGCTTGCTGCGGCAGGAGAATGTGCTTGCTTGCTGAGAAGTGTCCAAAGATAGATGCATGAGTCGACAAATTGACTCACGCGTTAAAAACAAACATGGCACTCCATCCTTTTTCAATATTTAGCCTTGTGACAGATTCATATACAACAAATACAAGTGCTGTTTGTACACCACCAGGAGAATGGCTCAATCATACAGTTTTCTTGTCTCAGGTTTTTTGGTGGCTTTGTGTTGGACATCAAGCGAAAAGCTCCCCACTACCTTTCTGACTACACCGATGCCATCAGCCTTCAGTGTCTGGCCTCCTTCCTCTTTCTCTACTGCGCTTGTATGTCACCTGTCATCACCTTTGGAGGTCTACTGGGAGAGGCCACAGAGGGACGTGTGGTAAGCCCAAACATCTTCATTTACAGCCAGCCGACTCTGTGCAGGCCTTGATTCATCTGAGAGACAGTTTGAAAATTGGGTTTGGGGAAGATTTGATTGGTTCTACTTGACAGTGTGGCTAACTATGTTAAGCAGCACATCCAAGAGTAATTTCCTGTTTTTTCAGAGCGCTATAGAGTCCCTGTTCGGAGCCTCTATGACTGGGATTGCCTACTCTCTCTTTGCTGGTCAGCCTCTCACTATTCTGGGGAGCACGGGACCTGTCCTAGTTTTTGAAAAGATCCTCTTCAAGTTCTGCAAGTATGGCCGTTAACAAGCAAAGCTTAGAGGTGGATTTGTTCTGCAGTTGGAATGGTATACCAAATGAATTTCTCTTCCCCTCTGGTGTGTGTGCTTCTCTTAGGGAGTATGGCCTGTCCTACCTCTCCCTTAGGGCTTGTATCGGCCTGTGGACAGCCTTCTTCTGTCTGTTACTGGTAGCCACTGATGCAAGCTCACTTGTCTGCTACATCACACGCTTCACCGAAGAAGCCTTTGCCTCACTGATCTGCATCATCTTTATTTACGAGGCTCTCGAGAAGCTTGTCCACCTGGGTGTGCACTATCCCATCAATAAACACAACGACCTGCAGAAACTCACCATGTACTCGTAAGTATCAAGAAGTACAGATAGTGTTTTGCACTGCACCTGCAGCATGAAGCTGTGATAAATAAAGGTCTCATATAAAATATATTCATGGAAAATCATCAGTAGGTATCTGTAGGTAATGTTATTGTTCCTTGTTGGATTATGATTATGAGTTTAATCTCTTGTCAATAGGTGTGCATGTTTGGAGCCCAGCAATCCGAGTAATGAGACTTTGCAGTTGTGGGAGAAAAGAAACATCACAGCCTCGGAGGTCAACTGGACCAATCTTGAAGTTGCGGTAGGAAACCCATTAAATCTGACCAAAAATCTTCAACAGATAAAGACAATGCTTTGAATTGCAGTGACAGGGCAGACTGTCTGATTCTGTAGAAACAAAAATATCTCACTTTGATGCCAAATGTTAAAACAAAGTACAACACTCACTCTAAGAAACTAAAATTAGATACTTTTTTAGATATGTATAAACAAAAATGATAAGGTGGCCATTTCACCTGAGTTTGCTGCCAGGAAGCATAATGAGAAGGCAGGGGGGTTACAAACATGTGGGCAGTGGTTTACAGGATTTAGAGGAATCAGCATAGGGTTGCAGTGTGAAAAGTGGATTCTGTCTCTGTCACGCTACAGCTCCGTCTGTAGCTTAGAGTGCCACTGCTTTACTCCTACACAGACTCTAGAAATACACAGACTCATTAAATGGATGAATCATATGATTTCAGTGGATAGTGACTAAATAATATTTTCTTCTTGTTACATTGTCAGGAGTGTGAGATGCTGCATGGGGAGTTTGTGGGTTCAGCCTGTAGTGCACATGGTCCGTACATCCCTGATGTCCTCTTCTGGTGCGTGGTCCTCTTCTTTTCCACTGTCTTTATGTCTGCTTTCCTCAAAGAGTTCAAAACCAGCCGCTACTTTCCCACCAAGGTATGTACTGGTTTCTACAGATGCATGTTTGCTGCAATATTAATATTCCTCTCTCACAGTCTATTGAGTTCTCATTCTGCCAAGGGCCTGAAATTGCTCTGTCTGCAGTGACTCTGCTCATGGTAGTTGACTATAGTGCCATCTGTTGGTTGCTAATAGACCACTCTTACAGCTTGTGTGGCCAATCTGTCTTTGTAAATGCTTTATCATTGAGATGACACTTACGTGCATAAAGCTAGGTTCTATGGTAACATTGATGTGCAGTGTACAGGCGCCACCTTGTGGAGGTTAGACATTGTTGTCTGTGCATTGTGAATTAATTGTGTTTTTCTTCAGGTGCGGGCCATTATCAGTGACTTTGCTGTGTTCATCACAATCCTCACCATGGTTTTAGTAGATTATGCTTTGGGTATTCCATCACCAAAGCTACAGGTCCCTAACAAGTTCAAAGTAAGTCAGCGTCGCAGCATACTAAATACCTTCATCAAATCTGCCATATGTAATTTTTTTACTTTTCTCTACCTAGCCAACCCGGGACGATCGTGGCTGGATCATAAACCCTGTGGGGCCCAACCCCTGGTGGACTGTCATCATCACATGCATTCCAGCCCTGCTCTGCACCATCCTCATCTTTATGGACCAACAGATCACAGCCGTCATAATAAACAGGACAGAGCATAAACTCAAGGTACTGTGTGACACTGACCTGTGATCATGTGAGGAAGGAGTTTGTTCACACCTAGCATTATAACCGTTAACATTAACAAACATAGACACTTTGTATAGGTTAATGCAAGGCTTACCTGATTTTCATTTTACTTGATGTCAGAGTGACAGAGAGACACATCTGCTTAAATGTTAGCAGGAACTATTACCATTTACTCTCTACACATCAGTGCAGTCCAGTCCATGTTCCCAATTACAACTGCTCAAGGATCTAAACACCAGCAGCCCAGACCCTTTTCTGACTTTGTCCCAAGAGGCTGAGTAACTTGACGTTCTGTGACCAGACTCTGTGGGCTGACTGAGTTGTGTCGTGTCTTACAGAAAGGCTGTGGCTACCACTTGGACCTGTTTGTGGTTGGGGTCATGTTGGGCGTGTGTTCCATCATGGGGCTGCCCTGGTTTGTAGCTGCCACTGTGCTGTCAATCTCCCATGTGAACAGTCTGAAGCTGGAGTCTGAGTGCTCAGCTCCAGGAGAACAGCCCAAGTTCCTTGGAATTAGGGAGCAGCGCTTCACCGGACTCATGATCTTCACACTCATGGGCTGCTCTGTATTCATGACCTCTATCCTCAAGGTGCGCATTGACAGAGATTGCTCAAAGCTCATTCTTAACACTTTCTGTACTCATTTATACTGCTCATCTTTTCTAGTTCATCCCAATGCCTGTGTTGTATGGTGTGTTTCTTTACATGGGGGCATCGTCACTCAGAGGCATTCAGGTGATTTTTATTTCCTCTTATAATCCACACTGATGTCTGATATATATATTAAAGTGACCCCATTGTGTGTGCATGTAGTTCTTTGACCGTTTGAGGCTGTTTGGCATGCCAGCCAAGCACCAGCCAGACTTCATCTACCTTCGCCACGTCCCGTTACGGAAAGTGCACCTGTTTACTATCGTCCAACTCAGCTGCCTAGTCCTCCTCTGGATTATCAAGACGTCCAGGGCAGCCATTGTCTTTCCTATGATGGTAAACCACACAAGTGTGCAACAAGTTTAAGTGTTTTACCACCCAATCTGATGCTTTATGTGTTGGTTTCCCTGTTTTTTTCTTTTAGGTGTTGGCTCTGGTGTTTATACGAAAGCTGCTGGACTTAATTTTCACCAAAAGAGAGCTAAGCTGGTTGGACGACCTAATGCCAGAGTGGAAAAAGAAGAAACTGGAAGATGCTGAACAAGAGGTACACCACATTTAAATGAAACACACAAGTTTGGTTTTAGCTACCACCACTGCAAAATAGTTTTTATGTTTTATTTCAGGAGGAGCCCAGTATTATCGCAGAGGAAGGTATTATTCAGGTGCCACTTGAAGGTTACAAGTAAGCTTCTTTAGTCTACCCTGAAATGTCTCTTCAATATGAAAATAAATATAAAAGTGACATGTCTTGTTCTTGAAGGGGTGACCCAGCCACAGTGAACATCACTGATGAAATGTCCAAAGGATCTTTTGGAAATGTATGGAAGAGTGTGAACCCCGAGAACTCCAAGAAAGAGAAGGAAGCAAGTGCTAAAAGGTCAGCTCTCTAATCCACAAGACCGTGATGCTTTACCCTCCAGAACCACAAAGTATATGATATGTGATCAAACAAGCATAGGGATATGTTTGTTGTAAAAATGCTTTGGACTATTTACTTTTAATCATATTTTTCCTGAAAAATGAGAGCAGCTTTTATGTTTAATTTATCTTAAAGCAGTTGTACCCTTCCAGATTTCCCACAGACTAGACTAACATCTCCTGCCTGAATTTCTCATTCCATTCCGCCCCTAAGCTCCCCTTCCTAATCTATCAGAAGTTCAGATCCCAAAGGTGAGTTCCTCCCATTCCCATCTGCATGAACTGTCTTGTATGTTCTGGTGTTGGCAGGAAAACTATTGCATGCAATAAGTTCCAATGGTATTAATACTTAATTGGGTGAGGGGTGTTACACACACTGACTTAAATGCAGCATGATCTGAATGTACTGACTTGCATAATGTAAAAACTTAAATGGTTTGTCTGAATGTTGCCATGTATCAAATCTCTAATGATGCATGCTAAGCTTGATTTGAAGTGGTGTTACACAGCATTGCCAAAAGCTCTTGATTGTCTTTGGTATTTTCTCCTTGCAGTTGTTCCTGCAGTGGTGGAAAGCGCCACAAACGGCGAAGACACAACAAGAGCTTGGACAGGGAGACGAGTTTGTGATGACACATACTGGTGGTACCACTGTGCTGTCAAGTTTTCAAAATAATACCGTGCCACACTCAATCACCTTTGTACTGTGCTAAACTGTGTATTGTCATGTAAGTCTTTGTGCAACTTGTGTAAAAGTAACATTTGTTATAAACAATATTAACAGGATAAAGAGGAACATGTGTTCCTTTTCTATGTATATCAAAGTTATGTGACAGCAGCAGCAGAAGAAACCAGTATACTCCAACTGCTGTGTCAACAGGCCAACTGCTTTAAAATGGCAACAGTTTTAAAACTGACTTTATTTGTATTTTGTATGTTTTTATATTTTTTCCACATTTTCAAGTCTGCCACAGAGAACCACAGATTTAGCACCTCGTATTTGACCTTTTGGACCTCACATTAGAAAACTTGAGTAGGTATTTGCCAATATTAATAATATCCTAAAGATAGTTCAAACTGTTACATTTTTTGAAGTATTTATATATTCTGTAATTTGTATATTTCGATGTTTTTGTGACAGTAAGTGCTCATATCATTCCAGTATTTTCCATTGCTACGAGTGTCTGTTCTCCCGAGAAGCATCCCTAGTCAAAGACAATTTGGGGGTGGCTTTTTTTTGATCCAGCATGACAGCATAGTTTGGGTACTTTGAGTATCTTCCGCTATACTTGGCCTTGGCTTTTAACTCTTGTAGGGTGACTGTATAGAAAGCTCAGTGTTTCTGCTTGCATAATTTTTGTCATCTTGTCGGTGTCCTCTAAGGATTAACTCCTCTCCAAATGACCCCCAGTGTGTTAGCATCTGAAGCATATTGTTTTTACACCTGCACAAAAGATGGAACAGACGATTGTCTCTGCAGGAACATGGTTACTTCTATAGATGCAATAATACCTTTGAGGGGGGGGAGGGCAGCAGTGAAGAATCTTAACAATGTATAATACATAGTATATTTTATTCATGTAAAATGTTACTAATATATTACTGTCAGTGTAAAGGCAGATTTTGTTATAGATGTTATCTTTTCCATTGTCTTATTGATAGCTTTTAGTTAATTAGAGAAACTACTAATGGGTCAAAATTATCAGTATAAAATATTTTGACCACGTCTGTGTTTGCCTTAAATTTCTTAGTGCTAGCTGTAGGCTTGGGTTGAATCATTTGAATCACCTGTATAGAAACCTAACCGTTCTGCTGTTTGTCTGCTGTTTCATGAGAGTGAGCGGCTGAGAGAAGAAATAAAAACTGATCAACATTGATCTAGTGTGTTGATTACTTTCTCTTTTCTCTTTGTAAAAGACCTTATACAATGAAAATAGTGACTGTGTTCAAAATAGTAAAAAATATGAAATAAATATATCTTACATAATGTAACGCTGTGCTAATTGTGAGGTACTGTGAGGTCTGTAACTTGTATTTATTTTCTCTAATATGTTGAATAAAGGGACAGGATTTGATAGGATAGATTTTAGAGTGTTGTGGTAGGAACCCTCCACCTTTGCTTCACTGGTTCTGCTCATTATATTCCACCAGTCAGTAATTGTTCAGTTTTGTCTTGGTCTTTAGTGGGCATCCATGAGTTAGAAATCAGAGCTATGGGCCAGTAGAAGGCACTGTTGAGTAGTTTTTCTTTTTCCTTCTTCAACCTGTTGGGATTTTAGCGTGTTTCTTCATTGCTTCTCCTCAGCAGTTAGAGGTTTATTTAGTGTAAAATAAACAATTTAGCTGTAAACCTAAAGGTGAACTGCAGATAAAGATAATTTTATGGCGTCACTTAACACAAACCAATCCCTGGATGGGGCCTCATACTCAGCACAGACCTGTTTTAGTGATTGCAATCCATAATTCATACATGACTACTGACCTGCAGTCACATTGCTACAAGTCAACCCAGACCTGAGCACTAACCTGTGTTATAATAGTGCACTCTCCTGTAAATGAGAAGCATGGTCTGATAGAGTATGGAGTCCATGGTTTGACAAAAACCCTTTTAAGGGTGGCCCAATTTAAAGCTAACGGATAACTGTCTGTGTCTGAGAATTAGCTCAGTGAGATAATGAACTGGGTCAGAATCTTCTGTGACTTCTGCTATGACTGTCAAGTATAACATTCAAACTACACCTCGGTACAGCTCAGTGAGATAAGCTGCAATACTGGTATATTAAAGATCCCTGGGGCTGTGGATGTAGAGCTGTGAGGGGAATAGTTGGTTCAAATCCAGATGGAGTTAGCAGCAGCAGAGCCTGTGATGTCAGGAGCAGAGAAAAGCTGGGCCTCTGCAATGAAGAAAGGGGCCAGAGACAAGGGATCTTATAGTCAATTTTAAGTCACCACCAAAAAAAACCCCACAGTGTCTGTCTGCCACAGTGCTGAGGGTTTCAACCCCAGCTCCACACTAAAATATTTATTGTTTTCAGGGCCCAACAAATAACATATCTTGAATCAGAAAGCTGTGGCCACAGAGAAAAACAACCTGAAACCATTGTGCAATGTCAAAAACAAAGTAATCAAACAGATTCATGCCCATTTTTCAGTTGAAGTCTTTCTCTAACTGTTAACGCTGTAAAAAGGCGTTCAATCGAAGAAGCTATCTTGTTAACCACCTTAGTTCTATTCGTTGCTGGTTTCAAACAACCACAGGAACATGTTTTCAGCCTGGATTTATATTATTTAATTATATATCCAAGGCATATAAATGTCAGCTTTTTTGTGTTGTGGAGCGTTGAGACCCAGTGCGCATGTGCAGTACGGACACGTGACGCAGACACGCAAAGTTACATTAAGTTCGCCTTGGATTGTAGAAATTTTTTGTACAATCCTAAAAACACATTAATAAAATTTTTAATGTGTTTTGCATTTCTAATATCTTATTTCTACAATTTAATTATTCAAATAATTGAATGCATGTAATGAGTAGTTAACGGACCAATAAGAAGAGAACAGTTACTAAAATAAGACATATACCACAACACACTGAATGAAAAACTTGTTTATTGCAGAGCAGATCAAAAATAAACCATGTGTTTTCTAAAAGACTTCCTGAGTTTAAGATTTGTGTTTTAGAAAATAATTTTAGTTTGTAAAAAAAAAAATACCCCCCTTATATTTAATTTCTGGTGCAACATAAACACTATGGAAGAGTTTTTTGTATCTTTGCATTAAAGTAAAAAAAAAAAAAATAAAATAAAAAGATGTTAAAATGCAAAGCAGAATGGCTTTCTATTCATAGTGTATGGCTTTCTGATGACCAGGTAGGGTTTCCTTTGCTGGTCTCATTGGTCATCTTTGCTTTTCTTACTGTGAAAGAAAGACAATTACAATGTGTTGTTCAACAAAAAAAAAAAAAACAGATAAAAAAAAACTGTGTATGCATGCATCACCCTTTTGAAAGTGCAGCTCACAGTTGTCCAGTGCAATTCTAGGACATTATTACCTGTCTCCTGAAGGCTTGGAAGTCATGACCCAGAGTAAATACTCTTTGGCTGCCATGGAGTCCAGGACTTTATTGACATCGCTGGTGAAGCTTCCATCAACGTGTCTCCTGCTGAACGAGAGCTCTCTCCTGTCCATCTCAGATCTGAGTGTGTACACAGGCGCACAATGTCAACATCATGGGCCACTGAGCCCACAATGTGCAGCAGTGCATTCGCCCATCAGCTCCTATTCCATCTCTCTTGGATGTTTTGATTTGATTTTGTAGTGTGGCTTGTGATTTATTTGCAAAATGATCAGAAAGGCGATCAGTGTAGGAGTACAAATCAACACTGAGAAAAGAGTTTAGGTTGATTTATTTCAGCACAACCACAAGAAACCTACAGACAAAGACAGAAAAGGGGGCAGAAGTAGTGGCACAATAAGCAGAAGATTTCCCTCAGAATCACAGTCTGTCTCTCTGGCCACAGTTTGTCATTAATGAAGCGTTAAGGAAGGGAGCGACAGCCTACTCTCTTCTGATCTGTCCCAACTTGAGCCTGGCCACAAAGTCTTTGATAGCCTGGTCCCTGAGGTAGGAGCTCACGTCGCTGGTGAAGGTCCCATCTGCGTGGCGTTTCTCTGCGAGACTAAAAAGAAACGCAAACACACCAGACCATTACAAAACTAACCCTAAAAGGTTTGTGGCGATGACATGTACACACACTTACCCGTTCCGTTTGTTGTTCATGAGCCACCGCACAAAGTCCTGTGCCTTCCTGTCCTCCAGGTATTTGCTGTAGTCGTTGGAGAAGGTTCCCTCTGAATGTCTCTTCATGTTTGACATCTCCCTTGGCTCCTCTACAAAACTCTCTTCTGCCTCAAAACTGCAAGGACGGCACAGTTTATCAGCACAGTACAGAAATCTTTATTATTTTTTTTCTTAGATACATTCAAGTGTTTGCTATAAACTATAAAGTACTGCCATGTCATCTTAATACATTACTTGGTTTCAGGAATCTAAAATGCAGTGTTAGTGATGCTGTGTGTCCGTTATGTCCTGAGTTAAATCCAACAGTGTTTCAGACTAAGCTCAAGTATAACGTCTCTGTACCTCAGAGTGTCGTCAGGCTCCTGTAGAGGGACCTGCCAGCTTCTCTGGACTAAACACAGAACCAAAAAGATGCCACTGAGGAAATGGTTGGTTGTCATTGTTCCGACCTACATCACAGAGCAACAAATACAGAAAAAAAGTGATCCAAAGTTCAGGGAGATGTCAAAAAGTTATTAACGTCCAACTCACCTTTTCTGGCAGGTGACTGCTGTGGATCCTCCGCTTGATGCCGGTGTCAGTTTCTAGTATTTCATTCTTAAACCTTGCTCTTAAATACTGTTGAAGGAGGGAGAACAAATCTGCTCAGGTGGGCCAATTCGCTCAGTCACCTGTTACTCTCGAGTCATTAGCCACAGGCCAGGTCTAAAGTAAAGTGGTGCTCATGCGTGATGCCCGCTGTTACTGAGGTGTTAAAGCCATCAAACAGCAGCTCATCCTGTCAAATACGATGGAAGATGCTCCAATACACTACTCTCATGGGAAGTGATACCCTTCGTATCTTTAGTGAGTCAGTATTTGTGGAGATGGGTCTGTTTAACTTAAAAGGTGAGAAAAACATCCACTCTCTGTTTAACAACTTGGACACGTTCAAAAAAGATTGATTCAGTCTGTTCATACGCCTCACACCTGCTTTTAAACGGTCCTCTGCAGTCCAATTTATTTGAGAAAGAAAATAGATCGGTCACATTATTTTAAAGTGTATTATTTATAGAAAACAATTATCAGTGAACAATATCATGAGTAATAAAACAGAATAAATTATGTATTGTAGTCTGTGTTACACAAAAGTTAAACTGTTCTTTTCATTAATTTAACATTAAATGATCCCAGAGTGCCTTCATAAAAAGAATCACATTTACACTTAATCACATATGATTTCAAGTTCCTTCACAATAAAATGACAGATGGGACATAAACAAGTTGTGCTGCCATTCAATCTTTTCTCATCACACTGACAGTTTTCATGCGAAGCACCTGAGTAGGAAGTGACTCATGTGTGTGTAGACGTGTTGGTAGGCTGAGCCGCCGAGGCCGTGGTCTTTGTCTGTGTACCACTGAAACATCAAGATCACAGTGATTATCGTGGAGTGTCATTTCTTTTCACTTTTATGAGTGACAGACATCATTTGAGTTTAATGGCTTTGGCGCAAACAAGTCAGATTTTTCCAGCTGACTCACCATGGCCTCAAAATCCACCTGCTCATCCACCAGAGACTCAGAGATCTCTGCTGCCTGCTGGAAATGCACGTTGTCTATGAGGTGAAGCAGTTAGTTAGTTTTTGGCTCTAAAACAATAAAAAATAAAAGAGAGAAGACCAGCTCACCATCAGCTGTTCCATGAACCAGCAGGTACTGTACCGAGTGGAAGTTTTTGGCTCTGGCAGTCACAGTTGAGTTCTGCATTACCAAATAAAATAAAATATATAACTTTTGGATTTTTGTCTAACAACTGCAACATTAAGTAAGGTTAAAACTTACGGCATAAGCCTCCTGGTTTTTTGAGGGAGGGTTCATGTAGCGCTCAGTGTAGATTGAATCTGAAGCAAGTTAAAAAAGAAACATATGAACCACTCATTCTCCCTAGGTAAATTAGATGAGGGATTACAATTTTGGGCCAAAAGAGGATTGGGACAAATAGAAGATTTTTTACAACCTGCAGTACATTGACATTTGAAGAATTAGTTTCTTATTTTAACATTATTTTAACCACGCAACCAACTCCAATTGTCTACTCATTGTCTACTACTGAACAACAAATGGATATGAATTGGCTGGGGAAAGGTTATATCATAAAAATATAAATGGCTGATAGATAAATGTACATGAGACATCAGCAGAGCGACTAAAAAGTGTAGAAAATGACCTGAAGGAGAATATGGACGAGTGGGAGGAGGCATGTTCTAAGGCTAATACCCGCCTAAAGTTGCTGCAGAATAACTGACTGATGCAAACATACATTACTCCAAAAAAGAGATTTAATAAAGCCATACCCGACACCTTTACACACAAACAGAAAGATGTGAAAGAAAACATTCAAAACTTATCCAACTACCCTTAATTCCACCGTTATTTATATTAGTATAGTATTGTATATTTATTGTATCCAGATAATTTAAATATTAATAAGAATCAACAGAAATTTGAAGGTTTAAGCATATTATTGGCAAAAAGAGACATGGAAAGATATTAGGCAACCAAAAGTGGGTATAGATGGCTGTCAGAATTATTTACTGCTCCTCCCTTAAAGAAAATGACTGACAATACAATACAATAAAACATCAGCAACATAGTTTTTATCAGATCTGGGACCCCTTCATTAACTATGTAATACAAAAGGGACTTGGCAGAAATGATAGAAGACACTGGGATGTATTAAATGTGGCCTTGTGCAGTGTTCAATGCAACAAAAATGGCTTTTTTTTTTTTTTTTGGCAATATGTACGAAGATGAAATGTAACCACATCAGATCCCCAACTATGAACTAGAACCGAAGCGTTCTGTTTACTTTGTTATATTATAAAATCTAATCAAATAATAAAACATTGTTGGTAAAAAAAAAAAAAAAAACAAACATGTTATTTTGCATAATTCTGCTGAATCAGGACTGTTCTGACAAATTAACACTGACCATAGTATTCCCACTTGGAGACTGGAGCGACGGCCATTCCACATTTGAACACCCCACTGCCTGCTCCGAGCACCATCGATGTGACGTAGCCTCCGTACGACTGCAACACCAAGCAATAAACATTAAGCTGTGCGTCATTTAGAAAAGTTGTTTTAATGCAGCTTTTCTGGAACTTACCCAGCCCCAGATAGCCATTCTGTTTTTATCAACGTAACCCATTTTGACAAATTCCCTAAAACACAAATATGTACGTTGAGCTGAGCACAATAGACCAAGACCAAGGTCTCTCCGAGAAACAAGTTCTATCCAGTTTTAATGAGCTGGAAATGCTATTTTCCACTTTCCTTACTTGGCAGCTGTTATCTGATCTTCCACTTCATAGGTTCCCAGTCGTTTGTAGATTTTATGCATTATCTCGTCGCCTTGGTAACCACTTCCTCTCCCATCAAAGCTGGCAACGATGATGTTTTCGGTGCTGGCCAGGTAGGTGGACCAGCTGACTCTGTAGACGTAGTCCACTTTCTGACTGCACGGGCCTGCGTACCTAAAGAGCCACCAGACCGTTACACAACTGCTTCCACGGTGGCTTTCATCAATCTGAAACGGTGACTTTCTCTTACACGTCTATGAGCAGAGGATACTTCTTAGATTTGTCAAAGCCAGGAGGTAAAAACATCTGGTACCAGAGATCTGTTAACACACAAAATTTTATTCCTTCCCACCTTGACCACTTTCATTCTCCAATTGTTCTGATTTTACTTTGCGAACTTCACTTGCCAAAGCCATCGATTTTGATTGTGCCACGTTGCATTGTGGGCATGCGGACGCTGGATATCAGGCTGGAAAAGTCTGTGTTATCCTCCAGAATATACTGCTCTATAAGATTGTCGGCATAAGGCGGCATTAGAAGGACAGACATCCTAGGACATTCCTACTTCTTGCATCCATCCATACTTACCTTTATTATTTCTGGTGTCCATAAGAGCGTGGTAAGGAATCCCAGGACCTGCATCACAAAAACGTTTGAAGTATTTTTTTTAAAGGTGGATAAAATAACAACATAAAAGTACTGTACCGCTGCAGCTCATTCTGTAGAAGGAGGCGTTGGTGCTGAACAAAGCTGAGTTATACAGACATCTCTCTTTATTTATGTCACAAGTAAGACATGTGGTCTCTTGCTTGGTCCACCTAAAGATAAAATCTCCACATTAAAAAGAAGGCCTCCTCCAGTACTCTCTATTAAAAAATCACAAACTACCTGTATACGTTCCTCCCTCCTGGCTTGTTGTCATGTTGGTTACTCACATAATATCTGTTGAAATAATCCATTTGATTTCATTGTGGACTTTCCCCAATAATAAAGTGTAAAAATGTATTATAACGGTGTTAAGACTTACACACTGTCTTCAGTCACCAACAAAATGCTAATGACTTCCCATTTTCCAGACGTGATTGGAGTAACAGCGCTCTGTACAAATCAACAGAGTGAGCCAGCGGGGGTCATTTATTGTAAAGCTATTCATATTCGGCCTCTAATCTGAGCTCTCACCCCCATCACGTGGTGGATGTGCTTGTACTTGTCCTTGCCGCTCATGAGCAGGTAGTAGCTCCCCTTATCTGCGGCGAACACGGGCTCTGGAGGCGAGAACTGCACACAGCGTCTCCGTCAGAGGATCGAACGTCTTACATAACTCAGAAAAGAAGAATGCCATGTGTTCGAGACATACCCGTCCAATCCAGCCGGTGGAACTGCTCATTTCCAGATTCTGGAGACAAAAAAAAAGAGTAAAAATAATGCAGGCCATTTATCTCCTGCCAATTGTGTTTGAAAAATAAAACCTAGTCTATTGGCCATTGCATGTCAATTAAAGAGGGTTTAATATATAAGAACTGCTGCCTCTTGTTTTCCTGTTAAAACATGAGGCTTAAGTAAACTATTAAAATTAAACAGTGCAGTGATTTAACCTCTATAACCCCAGAATTATTTGCATAATTTATTTGACATGATCTAATTCCTTCCAGATTCCTCTCAATGTATTCAGTTCACTTTGATTAGAAGACAGTAGCCATCTTATCCGTTCTCTCTGACAGATAATTTAATCACACTAATGACCTGACATGTTATCCAGTCCCTCAAGTCAGATGGGAAAACACCTAATGTCTTTAAAAAGCCCTGACATAGTGTTGATATGGTGCTATTTCAGAAGGAATAAACATGTCTATAAAACCTTTACCTTCTTCTCCCACGCATTAAAAAAACATTTCCATGTTTTACAGCTGCTTAAATGATTTGTGTGAACAGTAAAATGCATAAATCTCAAGCCGCTTAAACTTCTTGACATGTGCTATTCGTGTGGAATCCAGATGTGGAATCACCTCCGAGGGATTCCAGCCACTCCCGGTGAAGTTGTAAATCTGCAGCATGAGGTGGTCTTGGACTCTTTTCAGCCACTGGATGGCCAGTCGCTCGTCTGTCGCCCAGGTCACAGTGGCCAGGTAGTGATCACTGAGGGGCATCGAAATACAACTGATCACATGTTACTACTATTCTGAGAAGAACTACCCCCATACGATGTTTCATTACCTGGCCCCATATGAGGCTGGGACGACGACCTCACTGATTGCTGTTGTGTTATCAGCGTCCACAACAAACAGTTTGACAGTGGGGTTAGGGGCGCCTGCCTATACAACAAGCACACACCAGATTATTCTTATACAAACCAATCAACAGACCTGACTTCAAGAGGTTAGCTGTCATCTTACCTTGGGATAAGGAACAGACACAGTGATGGGGTACTGGTGACTGCCAAACCAGGTGTACTCAATATGAGGGACTTCTGTGTCATTGAACTGGGCATACGCCACAAATTTCCCTGCAGGAGACCACCAGAGGGCTTGTGTTGACGAGAACATCTCCTCTAGAAGAGTAAAAGAGTGAAGCTGCATTGTGTGGACAGGGCATAAATATAGATTACATTAAACGTTTACTGTACATTGTTGTCTTCTTATGTTACTTACCCTCATATACCCAGTCTGGGATGCCATTGTAGATCTGATTTTCCTTTCCACTGGAGGTAACTCTCTTGGAGGGCGACTCAGGTCTGGTCTTTATGTACACATCATTGTTCCACACATAGGCCTAAGAATGTCAAGAATGACACACACAGTAAAGTGTTTTCTCAGAGTTAGCACTGCATCCCTAAATATGTTACCAGTATGTACCAGTTTGTGACCTTCAGGAGCCCAGGCAAAGTACTGGACATGGTGAGGAATGTCAGGTGTCAGCAGGAAAAGCCTGGGCAGTCAAATCCAAGAGGGTAAACATTAGGACATTTCTCAAACAGCTTCATTGATTTCTACCTGTTTTTAAGTCAATATGCTTACTTTTTGTCAATGTCGTAGAGAGAATATGAGGCTGTAAATGAGTGTCTCCACAGCTGAAAAGGACACAACAAACCGGTGAATTAACACAGGAAATGTGAATGTTGTCTACACTTGAGACTAAGAGAAGATTACCTTAGAGTGGTTGCTCATAAATGCCACATATTTGTTGTCTGCAGACAGCTGATAGTCATAAGCATCTACTTGATCCTGTGTTAAAACAGAATGTGATCAGAGCGTGCGCACAATGCCACATTTGTTCCATATTACTCCATTGTCATGTGCTTCAGGACAACTTACAAACGTCTCCTTGCTTAAGAAGAGTGTGTGGTTTCCAGTGTTGGCGTCATAAAGATGCACTGAGCCCTGGGATTTGTGCAGATACTTATTATCTACAGGGATGATGGGGGAACAGTTTATTTACACAACAAATAAAACGGAATTACCAAAGACAGGACAGTGTAGACAGTGCATTCCACCATGGACATGTGTAAATGCACAAATGAGGAACTAATCCCAGTGAATAAGTAACAATATGTTATAAGATGTGGCATATGTGCACTTCTATTTTTACAGTTGCCCACCTGAGATCCACCTCAGGTTGTAGGACTTTGGTTTGAGTGAACTGTTGAAGACATCTTCCAGAGAGAAGGCCCTCCGGTCTTCACCTCCACCTTTGTCTTTGAAGAGAAGTGGAGAGAACATAAGAACCTGGCTGTTACACGCCCCGTTATCACCATAGCCATAAAACATGTAGATAAAAGTGATGATGACAAGAGGAAGATTTACTACGTCAGTGTGAGTCTGGGCTAATGATAGGAGCACTTCAGGACAGTACCGAAAATAACTGGCATCATCCCTTAACCTTAAGATGTAAGCACGTTAATGTAGACCATAAAATCATTACCACTTATATTCTACTCATCAGCGGGAGTTTAAAGGCATATTTAAAATTAGACGTGCCATTAAGTGGCATGCGTAATGACGCATGAGGAAAGTATAAACGATTAAGTAGAAAAGCCATTAAATAGTGGGCTCACCAACCGTTTAAAAATATAGCAGTGGGCACAGCTATTAAGATGACAATGACAGCCACACCAAAGACTCCGAGCAGAATTTTGCCGATGGAAACCTGAAAAAGTGATTTATCAAGTCACAAAAAGTACAGCGCTCTGCAATAAACAGTGAGAATTTTCCATAATTTACGCATCGTTTTTATTGATAATAGAAAGCATGCATGACAAACCATTGTCTCTGTCCCTGGTGTAAGTGAGGCGTAAATCCCATACGGGTCCAAATGACGACTTTACACTTATACTGCACACCGGCTAACCCCTGTTAAATATTATCTCGGCTCAAGTTTCAAAGGTGGCACAGTAAAAGCGCCGCGGAGTAAAGTTCGACAGCTGTCACAGGCGCTACCCCAAAGTGCTCCGCGCGCGCCCCGGACACTTTCAGACGCTCATTCAGTGGATGTGTGAAAGCGGCTTGACGACGCTCTGACACGGGCTTCAGCCAAGACCAGAGCAACTTATGACGAGTGGATTGGCAGTGAACAATCTGCTGCCTGTGTGGAGGCTGAGAAAAGTTTACACTAAGTCCTATGACCAGGCTAATAAACTGAAGTCATAAAGGCTATTTACACTGCACTACATTAATACACTTCCTGTCTGTGGTACCTTAGTGTGGGAACTGTGTCATCCTCACATGATATAGGTTCTACTTGTGCATCTTCATGGGCTCGTGCGTGCATTTGGTCAGCGTTGGAAATAGTTTGGAGAAGATGACTGGGTCTAATTGAGTCACACGCCGTGCCCGCTGCCCTCTTTATGCAGCCTTTAAGTGCTGCAGCATCTCGCCGAATGTTAAAAGCCCCGCTAAAAGCTTAACAAATACAGCGCCACACTCTTTACGACAGTTGACATCATTGTGCACCCGTCCCCCCTTTTTGCACCGGACATCCTCAGCAAACAAATAGAACAGTGGATTTCTTGCCTAATGCAGCAGCACGGCCTTTGTTTGGAGAGACACCAAACCACCACAGGTGTTACAGAAAGCATCAAAACTATTGTATACCTGTATGTAATCTATTTTTTACAGAAACGAAAAATACATACATAACGCCTGTCTGTTTATATGCAACAGGGAATGCTGGGTAAGTGAGGAGCTTCAGCTGGCACCACTTCCTCTCTGCACTTTCTGCTGTTTATTCTCAGACATAAACACTGGGCTGGGATTCCAGGCTAAATGCTGATAGTATAGCAGCACTTCAGTAATGGTGCTTTTGGCTTGGGCTTGGGGTTGTGTTCGGGTTCAAGGCAACGTGGTTTCAGAAAGGGGTCAGCGGCATCTCTGTTAACATCCTTGTACCATAAATCACACGAGACTTCCCATGGACTATTCCAGTGTGTAGCCTACTATGGAACGCCGTTTGAGTATTTATTCTTTAATTTTCTTTCCCTGTAAGATGTTTGGGTCACTAGTGCCACTAGTGGTGTGTCATTTTGTCAACTAACTAGTAAGAACAAAAATGCTTACTAGTAGTACTAGTGGATGCCAAATGCCTTATACTTTCTGGCCTCACTAGTGCTACTAGTAAGACAAGGTTTGTCTATGTACAACTAGTGAGGTCCAAAACGGTCACTAGTGCGACTGATGACACCCAAGTGTCTACTTGTTCTACTGGTAACACTGTTTAGTCTACTAGTGAAGTCTAAATATGATCGCTAATGATACTTGTAAACATATTTTAACGCTAAAACATTTGCTCACTAGTGCTACTAGTGGACCCACAACTGTTGATCCAGTGTACAAGTGTCACAAAGTTAGGTCATCTAGTAGTACTAGAGGAACAAGTCTCCACTGGTGTCACTAGTGAGTGATTTGCTGTAGACTAGTTCCACTAGTGCATTTTTGCCTCAGTTGAGTCACAAAGGTTACAAAATGACTTACACGTTGATAGTTTGGCATGTATATTTTTGTCCTTGTCCCAAAATGACAGGCTACACCACTAGTAGCACTAGTGACCCAAAAAGGCTTACAAGTAATGACAATTAAAGCTGATATCAACGACATCAGAATAAATACTCTACACCTTTCCATAGTTTACAGCTCACAGTCTAAATTTACTGAAAAGTGAAATATAACTTAGATGTGTTCCTCTGGTCAGATGCAGGTCTGCGGGGTGTCCTCTCCTTATGTCTCACCTAAAAGTGGCCTACACTATCAGAGCATACCACAAAAACATTAATTTAACCAGATTATACTAACAATTGATTCTGTAAAGGCTACATTGTTTGGTAAAAGGTCTCAAGGCCACCATCTTGTGGTAAAATAAAGTCCTGCCAGCGTCAAAAATTAACAGTTGGAACTTCATGTGTCATTATAAAACAAATTTTCCATCTGTCGTCATTCTCGTGTTATCATTTGTCATTCCCGCATGCGCATTCCTTAAAAATGCTGTTTTTCCTTTCTAATCCGCTGTACAAATATACCTTGTATGGTATAAAAGCAATACCATTTAAGGGCGGGGCTTTATCTAATCTCAGACGCCCATTGGTTATCTCCACCGTCATTCTACGCACTTCCGACAGCTCGGATGTGATGAAACCGTCGTCCGCATTTATCGGAAGTTATAGTGGAACAGAACTGCTTATCTCAAGAGCCAGTTATATTTTTTGAAAAAGTAAGAAGCTAAAGTGTTAGCGGCCAATCGGGATTCTTACAATGGCTTATCCAGGTTACGGCGGGGTAAGTAGCCTCACATTATCGGACACTAGCTCCACCCGTTACATAACAGCTAATTTTTTCTAGCTTCAGGGAGCGGTGGCATTTTGTAAAAATCGGTCACAAGTTGACAAAAGTGTAAGATCTGATAACATATAAATCTAGAATCAGACTTTGGTAAGCTTATGGATTTTAACTCGGAACTAAAGCTGAAAGAACTTTCTTAAACAACAATAAACTCCTGCTTCCGGGAAGCTGAGACGTTTTCACTGAACGGGAACAGGTAGCGACCTGTTGAGACTCTGCAACTCCATTCTACAATCCCGGCTCATTCATTACAACTTTGTGTCGTAATATAAGCTAGTTATATTGTAATGTGCTACAGCTGAACTTTTATAGGCTAACATTTAAACTCAAGGCTGAAGACAGACAGGCCTAAATGCCTTTTATCAAATAGCCTGCCAAAAGTAGAACAGACTCGTTAGGAAGTTTAATTTAAAACTACGGGTCAAACATTTGAGCTGAAATATATTGTTCTAATGAGTGCACGTGTATATCATCATATTCCTTTCTTCTGTTCAGTATGGGGGTCCGATGCCAGGTCAGGCCATGCCAGGTCAGGGGATGCCAGGTGGCCTTATGGGGGGTCCCATGGGTGGCCCTCCAATGGGCGGTCAGATGGGGGGGCACATGGGAGGCCCCATTCCTGGACAGATGGGTGGACCTATGGGTACACCAATGGGAGGGGCACCACCCCAAGGGGGATATTCTCCTTATGGCGGAGGGTATGCTGGAGGGTATGGGGCTGCTCCTGCTGCCAATGACCCCATGTGGGGTTACTTCACAGCCATAGCGGGACAGGTAACTGAACTGCTTTACAGTATGTGGTTTTGTTTTGGTGTTAGCTTGTTTTTAAAGGCAGGATTGGTGTTCACATTCCATTGAGAAAGTTTCACTTTTCTGTTTGTGCAGGATGGTGAGGTGGATGCAGAAGAGCTACAGAGGTGTCTATCTCAGGCCAATTTCACAGGAAGCTATTCTCGTATGTTTATCTCACTCTCCTTCAAAGACAAGTAACAGACCAACTTCTATTTTCAAACCTTTTTACTACATGTTTTCTTCACTTGCAGCCTTTAGCTTGGAAACATGCCGGATCATGATTGCAATGCTTGATGTATCCTTTGTGTACCTTAGGGCTCAAACTGTGAAAAAGAGCACTTAACATCTTCGTCTCACTCATACATACAGGTTGACTCAAACACTAAGCATTTTCAGGTGTGGTTAAACCTCGGACCGGGTTTGTACAGCTGCCTTCTCGATGACATACGCACTTCATTGTCTTCCAACTATGCCTCCTTTTTGTTTAGCATTATTAAACCTTAACCCATGTGTCACCAGAGGGACCACACAGGTAAGATGGGCTTCAATGAGTTCAAAGAGCTGTTCGCCGCTCTCAGTGGCTGGAAACAGAACTTCATGATGTTTGACCGGGACAGGAGTGGAACTATTGAGCCAATCGAGATGTCCCAGGCCATTACCTCCATGGGTGAGAGTTAAAACGTGAAACTAACGTGATACTGGAGGGCACGTTACTGTTTAATGACAGATGTAATACTGACACTGCACTGTCACTTTTCTAGGCTACCGCATCAGTCCTCAAACTCTGAATGGCATCATCAAACGCTACAGCAAAAACGGAACAATCTTTTTTGATGACTACGTGGCGTGTTGCGTCAAACTGCGCTCGCTGACCGGTGCGTATGTTACTCTCCTTAACCTGTGCATACATGGTCTAAATGTTGACTGGTGCTGTTGATGGAACCAATTGGTTTTTAACTGCACCTGCTTCTCTGTTTACTCTTCTTTTCATAGAGAACTTCAGGAAGAGAGATACCATGCAGCAGGGAGCAGTCAGCTTTCAATATGATGATGTAAGATAACTGTTTGTAGTGTAAACGTGGTTTGTGCAATTTATTTCCTGCGTGGGTTTGTTGTGGCGTACACACTCTCACTTGGTGTCATCATTTCCCATTTTCCTAGTTTATCCTGTGCACAATGGCCATCTAAGAGCTGCTGAGTCGTACACCACAAGGTCAAGCCATCTAATAAAGTAATCAGTGGTGGATCCTGGACTGCTGACTCACAGGAATGCAATGGGAGGCCAGTGTTTATTACAGAAAGACCATGAGGTCCCAACAGGAGAATGCTTATAGCTTGTAATGCTTGCTGCAATGATTTAATTTTCATACAGATGTAAGAGAACAGAGTATAAATTTGGAGTGAAAACATGTTAAGGCGTTTATGTGTTATGTGGCATTTTAGAAAGTAATACTTTTACATAAGGGCCTTTACATTCAAGTGATCCTCAGTTTCGTAATTAATTCAGCAAAGAATTCTAGTCAGTACTAATGAAAGTGTAAACTGCTGTTTATGGTTGATGTAAATGAAACTCTGTGACCTGCAGTACACTTATTGTGCCATTATAATCACGTGTGGCCAAATAGTGTACAGACCAATACACAATGATACTAATGGAAGTGTTATATATTCAGCTCTAATTAACAAATTAAATGTAGATTTTCTCTAATATTACCTATTGTTTCTGTGCCTTTTACAGATGCATTACAGTTTCTGTCAGACATGTAGCTAACCAGATATTGGCTCAATGTTTAACAAAAGAATGTGAAAATATTGTTCAGGTAACTGTGTGCATGGTTTGAACAGATTAAATACATTTTTTTTTTTTTTGCACATGTAAAGATGATGTAGTGACTTTACACAACCAATTGTATCCTTTTGTTATTCACAATAAAAACAGTGCCAGTATGCATTTTGTTTATTATTCTATACAACTGTGTATTCTCCCAGTCTACACAATATATTAGCTTTCTTTAAATATAGTTCAGAACAAAAACATTCAAATTAGCTGTTAAGTGTTGCATTGTATAAAATACAGTGGCAAACATTTAAAAAATGCATAAAAACAATTAAACAGCACTAGATTTAAAAAGTGACATTTCATCCAGTACAGCAAGTTTTCTAATCTCTGTGCAAAAGTTTGCAAATTCCATGAAAGTTCAGTAGACAGCTCTTCAGACATGTTAGGTTTGAACTAAAAAGAGTTTTGATCTACATCTGTGCTTGGAAAAGAAAGATATGTTCTGAAAGTGAGTGCTTTCCCACTTTAACTCAGTTTTTGTTCAAGTGTAGAAAGTCTGTATGATTTAAAAGCGAATGGGCATGTTTTAAAGTCCTTCATAATATGTGATCAAGACCCAGAACTGAGGAGTAGGAAACATCAGCGCAAACTCATTTTAATGGTGTAGTGTCAATGCAACACCAGCAGGAAGCCTTTCTCTCTCTGAAGTCTTGCTTGCTACATTAATAGGCTATGTTTTGCATTCATTATCGTCCACCAGTGACGCATCAGCAGCCCACACCATTTAAACATCAGGGGTTTTTAAAAATAGCTAAATCAAGTACTTTATAAAAATAAGGACAAATGAAATATTCCGTTTTAGAAAAATAGGTGAAAGCGTTAAATCTCGGGTGAGTTATGTGCTGTACCCTACATATCAATACACACAGTTGAGTGAGACCTTTTATAGTTTTGTCAAGTGCAGTCTCCATGCAATAAGTTCACCTTTGAATTTGTGTAGGTATAAAATGTAAAGGACTAATTATTTTAATCATGCAGTTTATCCTTAAAAAGTCTTCAATAACTGGAGGAATTTACATATTTGATGGTGGAAAGCGGGTTCTTGTCGCATTGGATGTACTTTAGGGTTGTAAAGGCTAGAGCAGGCTATTTAAGCTAAGGCTAGTGAAGGCTGGACTTCAGCCCAACACATGAAATCTTTTTGGTGATGTTTTTTATTCATGAAATAATACTTTGAGGAAGATAATGGAAGACCTATAACATGTGTCAAAGTACACAGACTCTGCTCACAGGACTATTCTTCCTGTCAGTCTCATATGCCCCACAACCATGCTTTACATTTACATGATGCTGGAGTGTTTTATCAGGGAAATCAAATTTGTACAATAAAAACACAGACATGTTCCATTTCTGCTATGAAGGAGATAGAGCAGGGCTTGAAGAGGAGTTCATGAGTGAATCCTTTACAGAGTAACTGCTGTTTGTTCAGAGTGTGACCTCTCGAGATCTGTGGATTTTGATATTATTTCCTATGTCATCATTATTGCTTATAAAACGGACAAACGTCTTGTGCTATGGTGTTCAGGCTGACAAACAGATACATTATTACATTGCGTCCTGTGATTTAAAGTGATTCTATTTAATAAACAGATGTGGCAATGTGGTATAAGGTAGGCACGCTAAATGTACAGACAGGTATCCACGTGATTCTTGTTTTAAATTAGAGGGATGCAGAAATGTCTCGGGGAGTGTTTCAAGTAGCGTTGTCCCTGTGAGCTACAATAGACTGTAAGCATGCTGAGATCACACCTGACGGCCCGTGTGTGAGTGAGGAACATGCGACCCAAAGGAAAGCAGGGAAGGAAAAGAAAGACATGCATATCTCTTAGAAAAAGCACATTAGGTGCCCTGTGTTGCTGGCAGTGTTCTAATTGAACTATATACAAGTGGTGACTTTACAAGTGTTAATAATATAGTTTATAAATACCTCTGTATAAATGGACTTTGTACATCTAAATCAGCCAAGGGCAAGGGGTTTCCAAAAGGACTGGAAGAAAAGTCTACAGTTTGTTTCCTTTGCATATTCAGTCTCTTTCTTAGACCCTGAGTCGAGCTTGAGAGAAGACCTTCAGTCTAAAGGGTTGGGGCACCTACTTTCCAGGAAGCCCCGGGTCAGAAACTGGCCTGTGGAGTCCCAACATTCCTGAGCTGCTGG
Organism: Neodontobutis hainanensis; assembly: GCA_024349245.1. Taxonomy (NCBI): domain Eukaryota; kingdom Metazoa; phylum Chordata; class Actinopteri; order Gobiiformes; family Odontobutidae; genus Neodontobutis; species Neodontobutis hainanensis. The sequence continues at coordinate 419,618 of JALDNG010000001.1, read as the reverse complement.
GGACGTCGGGCAGCGAGGCTTGTCGGCCTGATGGGAACCTCCCTGCCTGTTGTTGTTGCTCTAGAGAGTTCACTTGGTGTGGTTTGTGTCCTTGCTCTGTGTCCGTGTCACTCTCAAACAGTCCAGGAAAGTTCCCGTCGGGAGTCTCTGCACCGAGGAGGACTGGGGAAGGTTCTTTGGATTTGTTCTGGAAATTTCCTGGAATCTGAGGAAGAAAAGACATGCACCCATTGTGTTGTTTGAGAGGTAATATGTCATTAGAAAACTAATCATGAATGCTTCCTGTTTAAGATCAGATAAATCCTGTCATTCCCCTGCTTTAAGTGTGTCTGACCTGGGGCTGAGGAGGTGCAGGACCGAGGGTGAGCTCCGTCTGTAGAGCCGACACTGGCTGCGCTCTTATGGCTGGTTTCTGGTAGTCAGGGCTGGATGTGACGGTGCTGTAGGCGGGAGGGCCTGTGGTCTGCCGCTGGAGGAGCTGCAGGATGGCCTGTATGTCTGCTGTCATCTGGGACTCAAGTCTAAAAGACCGCACATAAACACAACTCTCACCACAATCATTTGGAAATGGCCTCTATAATATAATTTCTCATGTTTATTTGAATAAACCAGTTGTAATGCAATACGCTAACCAAACACAAGGGGGGACTCAAACACAGAGTGGGGTAACTGAATGCTGCAGCTGTCTCACATGTTGTCTTTACAATTACAAATGTTTGGACAAAAAAAATAATAAATGGTACTACATTTTAAATACTTTCCGCCTGAACCTAATATCACACATTAGGTTAAGTTGTTTGATGTTATCTTTACTAATATACACATGCATTGTGTGTCATCCTAATGTGGTATGTTACATCATGACATAGAGCAGCAGAAATAGTGAGTCACCAATCTTTGTCCATCAACAAAACAGAAATTTGTTGATGGAAAGAACCGGAGCGGAGGGGAAAGCCTCCTTGGTGCTTTGCCAGGTGCATGTTTTGCTCTTTAGAGAGCCACAAGAGCTACTAAACACTTTCTGCTTTCCTAAAACATGTCTGCCTTCTCAAAGATCAATGCACTAGATGGTCAGCTGTGTAGAGGCCGTCTACTGATATGATACAGCTTGTAGAAGACTGGGAGTCCAAACTTGCCAGATACTCTTTGCCTAAACTGTAATACTTTTACCACTTTTCTATCCACAGATTGACGTGAAGACACTTTGCAATGTGTCTGCATCTCATGGATGTGTGCTATAAATAGAGAGCTGCTGACGGTGTGCCTCCCACTCATCTGTACTGGTGCACCAGCGGAGAACCCAACGAGCTGCTCACACACTGTGCTCTCTGTGCTCCGTGACTGGCCTCAACTTTCCATGTGTGACTTTTAATCTCATTCTGCACAGAGGCACACGAGTAGCCCTGCACGCTCAAATGACTTCAGTCAAAAGAGCTGCTGGTTGGTGGACTGAAGAAAAATAAAAGCCTATTATGGTTAACAGAGTGGAGCATAATACCGGATGTGTCTCCTCATCTAAAGGTAAAAGGTTTTAAACACATTCATCTGATAACACTGAGGCTAAAGGAGAGGAAAAATGATACTACAGAGCATATAAAAAATATCAACCAATCAGGATCAGGTTTGTAGAGTAGATTAAGCCACTTCCACTGTGCCTAAGCATTGATTGTAGCCCCACACACACCTGTTGAGGTGCTGCTGCAGCAGGTCCAGCCGTTGCTCCACCTCTCCATAGGTGAGATCAGTGTCACTCTCCTCCTCCCCGGCTGGCGTGTCCTGACATGGGGCCGACTCCTCCACGCTCTCGCTGGGGCGCTGACTTACCCAAACGTCCACATCCAGCTCTGCACACACACACACACACACACACACACACACACACACACACACACACACACACACACACACACACACACACACACACACACACACACACACACACACACACAGGGAGAATGATGAGTTAATAGAACACTGCCCCGGAGGAAACATCTCCTGATCACGTTCTGATCAGCCTTTTGCCATCTGAATGCTAAACTCCAACCAGCAGACAACACCAAAACAGTATTTTTATATTATTTTGGCATTTTAGTGGTCAGAAGAAAAGCCTGTCATTGTAAAAGATTAAATCAGAATATTCTATATGTTGTTCGAAACCTGTTTATAGGAATCAATATCACTCAGCTCTACTGTGGGAGAAATCCTCTTATGGTTGCAAAAGTGCAATTAGAGGATGCTAAACAAATAAACCTGCTGACACAGATTTCCTATTTGCACATCATCATACAATATAGATTAGAATAAATGATCAGTGCTACAGTGTTCTTTCTCTGACAAGAAGTCATTTGAGGTCAGGCCACAGACACTAACTGTGTTTACTCAACATGTAACGGTTCAGACACTTTCAGTGAGAATGAGGATATCTTTAAAAGCGTGGCAGATATTGTCTTCCCAGCTGCAGCTCACTGTACGGTGGCTGCTCAGTCAAGCCTGCAGTTCCAACTCTCTTAACTAGAGCCTCACAGAGCTCCATGTTTTTTTTTTCACTCCGTTAGACATCAGTAGCTTGTATTGTATTGTTCTTTTCATATCATCTATCATCATTTCTATCAGTTCACACAGTACATTATCTTGTTGTGTTTATCTTACACATTTTAATAAGTGGATTAATTGCCCAGATACAGTTTTTCAACAATCCAATGTTTCCTGTAAATCCCTAATTTGGCCATGACCTATGATCAAAAGTGGTGACCCCAGCTGCTCCATATAATCCTCTTACATTTTATTACTGTGTGGGTTTTAGGTTGCATCGTAATGACACATAATCCTTGTTTGAATTTTTAATAGGTGTGACATTCTTCTTGTGTGGGCTTAAGGGTCTTTGGGGCTCCCCAATTAACGTCTCAGCCAATGTTAAACTAAACACACAGTAGCTTATTTTTAGTCCAAAAATAAAATGCGCCAGTAGGGAAAAAAAATTTTTGAATTCTAAATAACTTATAATTAAATTATTTTGAACTTTTCTCTGTTAAAATAAAAGCCTGAGTGGTTGTTTGTGTTGTTCTCACCTTTACAGGACTGGCTCTGGGCATTGCTTCCAGCCTCGTCTGGAGCAGTGCTCAGTCCAAGGCCCAGGGTGTGGTCTCGAACCACCGGGTAACCAAGCACACCGGAACACAGCGGCCTCTGCTCCTCCTCCTTACTCTCATCCTCATCTTCCTCCTCTTCCTCTCCCTCCTCAGCAGAGTCCCTCCTGTCCTCCGCTCCCGAGGAGGCGTAGGTGTGCCGCTGCTGCCTGCTGCCGCTGTATGTGGTCACCGGTATCTTGTTTTGTGAGCCTATGGGGAGATATGGTAATAAGAGACTCTGCTGGGGGAACAACCCTCCTCACACTTCCTTTGGGAATGTTGTGTTTGTCTCATTATCTTTGACAGGTAGCTAGTGGGGTGGTGCGGACAAACAATGTCAAAGCTTACTTTAAACATGGCTTTTATGTTAAACTAGTTCTATTAAAATGAATGGATTCAAATGAATGGTCTTTCTGGTGTCACCTGGTGTAATGGGGCAGCTGCACAGTTGTGATAGTGGGTATTCTTGCTTGTGTTTATATTTGGAAATGGCAATACTGTGTTCAGAGCCCCTGTAACCATAGTAACCAATTAGATTTGCCTAAATTGAAGCCAAACTGCTGAGTACTAGCTGTGTAGTGGTGCTACATCCAAGTCCCAAGGCTCCTGGCTTTTAGAAGTCAAATTACAAATGCTCCCACGGTGCACCCTGCTCTCGTTCAAACGGCTTATTCTGTCATCTCAAAGGCTACAGTCTAAGAGCCTGAAGCTGTGTTTATCTGCAGTGTAATTGATCTTTCTAACCACCACACACAGGTCTGAAGCAAGTATTTTAAAGGTAGAACAGAACAAGAGGTTGGCCTTGCATCAGAGTATTAAACTTTCAGCATCAAAGCTCTTTGGTGATAAAGTCTTAGGTATTGACAGTGGCAGGACTATGGTAAGTTTATAATGTTTTTTTCACAGCTGTGGTCTATATAAACCCTAAATGCATTATTTAAAAAAACATGAAATCTGTTTTTTTGACCTGACCTGTAGAAAACTTCCTTTTATAAGACACCCGCCGTCGACACCTCATGTTATCCATGCTGGAGTCGCCAAAGGCTGTCTAAAAATAAAGGAGACAAAAAGTGTAACCACACTGCACAGTGCTGAATACCACATACAATGAACAGAAAAAACTCATGTAGCATTCGTAAATAGTGACCAAGAACCACTACACATCTTGTTCAAACTGCGAGCATCTCTTTAACATGTATTGTGTATCTTCAGTTTTTTTCTTATCTTTCCAATACACTGAATAAATAACAAAATGCCAGCCCTTCCCACTCTTCCCTTTTAAAGATGAAAACATAACGTAGCTTCTTGTTTACATTTTCCGACACATATGTCCACTGCACAAATGATGTCATGGTGACAGCCGTGCCTTCTGCTGCTAATGTCTAAAGCGCTCTTAGTATTTGACATGTACCATCTTTTAATACTGTTCCTGGTAAATGGCAAGGCACTGCTAAATTGACCATCGAGCTTTATCACAATTAGTGAAAAAATGAAAGCACTAAATGGAATTATTAAGACATAGTCCATTTACATCAACATGGAGAGTATATAGTGTAAGGACCTGTAATTGAATTTAGTAAAGTTAGTCTTAAGTGCTTTACAGTAAAGCCTCACCACATACAAACATTTAGGTGTATTCAATTATGTGTAACAGGAAATACTGATTACTTTTGCTTTCTCATCACGGAGGTCAAATGTCAGCTCCAGATTAGTGAAGAAATGGTCAGCAAACTCAGGATACATGTCCAACACCTCGAGGATCTCCTCTCTCTGGATTGTGTGGAGGTCGCAGTAGCTTAGCGCCCGCACATCTGCGCACGACTTTCCTGGTTTGGCAAACAGGTGGATCATCTCTCCAAATATGTCGTTCTTGCCTTTAAAGAGAAATATGATTTTAATCAGAAACTGTCTTCTTCTTAGCTCACCGCTTCTTCATGGTCTTAAGGGTATTCAGGACATGCACATAAAACATTGGCAACACTGCAATGACTGTAATTTAGCTGCTAGGACCCCATGCGACTGGACAGAATGTAGTATACAGTATACAATGACCTATAAAGAAGCCCGGCAGGAAGCATGACAGTGTAAAAAAAAGCCCAAAGGACACCCCTGTCATCTAAAAAAAAATAAATGGATTTACACAATGGTGTTCACATGAAAATCATACAGTTCACAGCCTTCCTGTGTTTAGTCACAAATGACCTACACAAATGGCTTTAGGGTTTATCATGCTCAATTTGAGCATGGGTAAAAGGCATGGCATGCTCCAAGAAATATGTAAAATCAAATATTAGGAGAACTTAACAGTGCATATAACGATATTGTTTTATTGTTAACCTGGTTTTACAAGAATATTTGAAGTTAATTGCAAAACACCATTGGGGATCTCAGCTGCCAGCCCTGCCATGACAGAACACACTAATTTTCTTCTATAACTGTACTTTTATGATAAAACTATTAGCCAGCTACTCAGCGCTTCTATTAAAAGTCCTTTTTTAACTGCAGAAATGACTAGCGTAATTTGAAATGCTTGGGCTTTATATGTTTCTATGTGAGGGGGTTCATCCTTCATTCTTCCTTGATTTCTCAGCAGAACAAATAGTAATGTGTAATATGAGAAAGATTTGCATCAAATAAAAGTGTGCTTCTACAGTGTTCTCGCACTTATGTTCTACTTCAAATGTAATAAAAAATGTTAACCACTTGTTATATTACCCACCCAAGATGGCCACTACAACGTCTTCTTTGAGGCATTCAATGGAGCCTCGGGAGACAAAGTAGAGAGCAGTGAGCACATCTCCACAGTGGACAAGGGTGTCTCCAGGCGGTGCATGAGTGGTCTTGAACCTCATGGCCAGAGCACGCAGGCAGCCCTTCGAGGCTCCATGGAACGCCTTGCAGCCCTGGAGGAGGGTCTTGTTCAGGTGGAGGCAGATATCTGCCTGCAGGCACTCCGGGAAACCCTTCAAGACCTGAGAGTACACATGGGTCAAAGTAGACAGGTTCACGATGAGTTGAAATGCCCACAACGTGCTGTTAAAGTGTTTTTATTTTTTGAGTAAAGCTTTGCTGTGGGCTCAAGCAGCATGTCTGATATCCAGTAAAATTTGAAACAATTGCCACCTGTGTTCTTTCCTTCTTCTCAAAACCTTCAGCAGCAGAAATAGCCTGCAACATCTGAACAATACTAGAATTAACTGCTTCTGATGCTTTCAGCAGATTTACAGTGAATAAGACAAGACAGAACATTTAGGAAGCCATGGATACAGGACAGCACAATCTAAAATTTCCAATAAAACTGCAGTTGAGTAGTTATGTTCTTTGTCTATGACACTGCTTACATCAACCAAACCAAACAGTGTGATGACTGATTAAAGACTTACCCTTTTGAGACAAAGATACACTGACCAGTGTCAAAACTAATGCTCCTTGGACTGCATATAAGGACATTTTGAATATTTGGACAGAATAACACACACCAGGAGAAAAGGGCTTAGAAGACACGAGGGGGACACTTAAAACAAGAAAACACATTTTGCATTTTCACAGAAAATACAGAGCAGAAATTCAGTCTGAACTGGTTCTGGCTCTGACAGGCTTTTTGTTTCTAAGAACAAAAACTGATCAGTAGATTTGGAAAGGAAAGACTGAACAACATTTGGCAAGCGCAGGTGCCGTCGCCGAGCCTGCAGCCAAACCTCCCACAGTGGGAGGGAAACCTGGCAGTGCCCGGCAAGGCTGTGCCCACTCTTACAGGCATGATTCACTCTCTGGAATATCATGGGGTTGTGTTTGAATCCACAAATTTCATGCAAAAAGGACCCCGAGGCAGACCACACAAGTCTTTCAGTCATAGACTATTGTGGCCTGAAGGAAATATTCAGTTGTTTTCTGCATTTTCTGGCATGCACAGGAAGGGTAACTCCAACCACAATGTATCGTCACAGGAACTCTTTAAACTATAATTAAATGTCCAGCTAATGTATTTTGTGATAGGTTGAGTGACTGATAAGACACTGAAGGAACATGCATTAGTTGAAACACTGCAAGAAACTTTGTGTTTTTCATGTACAATATAGCATTCCACTAACAATATGAAACACAGCTAGATGATGTGCTCTACCACTCCACATTCATAGTGTACTGTTAACACATGTACCTCCTGCTCTTACCAGAGTGGTGGGTCATTCCATTTGACATGAGGCAGAAATGGAAAAGACAAACTTATATAAGTACCATGAACATTATTATGATAGGGAAAAGCCAGAGTTAGAGCATGCACCAACAATAACTAAGGCTTTAACTTCATTTGTGGCAAGGTATAATACTGATGACGGAACATTATACTATGCCAGTTACATAGATTCATGTTGTTGTTTCTGGGACATAAAGGATCATTAGAACTCAAAGCAGAAATGGTGTTACATTAAGCTCACAAATGACATCAGGAAGTGAACAAGAAGCATCACAATATTTTGAAACAAAAATGTCCCCATCTTGAAAACAGACTCGCACACACACCATATTCATGTCGATGCCGTTGGTGTAGGTCCAAGCGTGTTGGAAGTACTCCTCCAGCCTCTGCCGCAGGGGGTTGGGGATCTGGTGGAAGCGGATGAACTCCTTGACCCGTAGCATCTGGAGGTGATACCTGGCTGTACCTGAATACAACCTCTGGATGATGGCTGACACATTCCCAAAGATGCTGGCATACATTAAAGCTAGAAAGAAAGTATGCATGCTTTTAAGATACTTGTCCTTCATTAAAATGGAATGATTCATATGTCGACTGTCACTCACAGCCAATGAGCATGACACAGATGGAGAAGATCTTCTCAGAGTTGGTGTTGGGGGAAACGTTCCCAAAACCAACGCTGGTCAGACTGCTGAAGGTGAAGTACAGCGCTGTGACATATTTATCTTTGATAGAGGGTCCCGAGCTGGGGTCACTGTAATTGTATCTCTTTCCTTGATAACAAACACACATACAAGTGTAAAAAAAATGGAAACATACACAGTTGCATATTGTTAAGAAAAGATATACCTATAGACACGCCCAAGTTGTCTAGCCAGCCAATTTTATGCTCCAAGTAAGGCTTCTCCACATTGCCAATGGCGTACCAGATACAGGCTAACCAGTGGGCGATGAGGGCAAAAATGCACATGAGCAGCATAAGCACAGCAGCACCGTACTCCGAATATCGGTCCAACTTGCGGGCCACGCGTACCAGCCGCAGGAGTCGTGCCGTCTTTAGTAAACCAATCAAAGTGGTTGTCTAGGGGAAGGGAAGGAAAAACATTGATCCGAGTTGTTTCAGGTCAGGGTTTCGAAGATCAGATAAGTGACTCGATAACATTTGTTGATTAACTTTGTCCACTGAAAACACAAACTAATGGGACATTCCCTCTTGTATAAACATCTTTAAAGCTCTCTACAACTCCAAACAACTACAAAATCTCAGCACTATAGCTGCTTGCAACCTCCAATCATGAAAGTCGGTTTGGAAGTAGCTGTTTGGTGCATAAGAGAGAAGAAGGTGGCTAAGTGAGTCATTTTTTTGGCTGATGATTTAGCCTTTTTGAAAAATGCCCAGGATGATAAACATAGCTGTAGTATCCAGAATACTAACCGTTTTGTAAATGAGTTGAAATCCAGTGGACACACACACACAAATAGACTGAATTTTGTTCTGAGGTTAGACAAGACCAACATCCAGCCATGACTGATCTATTCGTGTCTCACAATTTGTAAACACATTAAGTAAGAGTTGAAGAATGCTAATAGGTCTTTCCACTCCCTATTGTGTTGGGCAATTACCCCTTATATCCTTGGGGAAATCATCACTCACAGTCTCCTAGTAAACCTGCCTCTTGTTTACTACTTTTGTGCAGGTGTGGGTAAACATAAACATGGCATAGTTAATAACGGCAGACAGCAGATTGGATTTGAGAGAAGATGATTTATAAGAGGGCCTGTCTGTCCATCTTGAAGAGGAAGTGTGCTGTAGCTGCTTTAGATGGGTCCATAAAGTGCCTCCATCCTCCCAAACTCACTCCTAAATAACCGCCATCATTCACTTCAGTGCATCTGGCCAGTTCGCCCTTTCACTGACAACTGAGCAAGTGGGGGATGAATTATATATAGAAACAGATGAGCCCTAAATTATCCAGTCACCAATGGATTTTGAGCGCGGTGTTGTCCATCTCAGAGACCTGCGGAGCACATGTGGCATGATGTAACTCACACTGTGTAACGCTGATTCAAAATCTGGGCTCACAGTAGGACGGAGGCGCAGGGTTTGAGGAGCACCGCCAGCAGCAGCCTTATCAAAAGTATCTGCACAATATGCCGCGGGCCATCTTTCCCTGTGCATCTCCAGCCTCGTCTGGTCGACTCAAAAATCACAAGATCAACCTGGGCTCTGTTCTAAACAGACACGTCAGCTGTAAGAACACGACACGCAGATTCAAAATACACTGTGCAAAACTAGAATTTGTGCCAGTACAATAACACTGCTCAGTCTGTTTTAAGCAGTGAGACTGAGGGGGCTGCTAGTAACAATGAAGCTACCTCTTTATCTTTGTTTAGCACAACCAACGAGGCAGGTACTGCAGCAGAATTAAGAGCTGGACCCTCAGTTGTGTGCGCTTCACAAATCCACAGTAATGCACTATTTTCAAGCCAAAAAAATCACTATTAGACACTATTTGAATGTCATAGGAAAACTAGTTTATGTATTTAAGTATTCAGTTATATATGTAAGTTAAATTGACTGAACCCACCCATATTTCTGATGACATCAGCACAAAAATGTTAACATTATGTGGGAGATGGTTTCCAGGCAACAAAGGTGCACCAGAACAGGTCTAAAAATAGTCGCTGTCGTTGTACAAAGAGCAAAAATAACATGCAAAGACAAGAGCTAAAAGTGTACACAGATGATAGTATTTGGAGTTTTGCAACAGTAATTGGGTGAGCTAAAAATAAAATCATTTTGTCAGTCTCCTCATCCTGAAGCTGTAGTGTGGACACGTGCTGGAACAGAACACAAATCCTGTCAGTGCACCAGTCATCCAGCGCTATGACGAGGGCATACATTGTGCCGCAGCATCGCTCAGCTGTCTGCTCTTTTCCTGCAGCTGCCACTCACTGCCAGCCCGCAGCCACTGAGGCGCTCACAGGAACACACACCTAATGGTAAATAATGACTTGGCAAACCAACACATTCACACTAGTATTATTCCCTGCTTTCTACATCGTCTTAATTGCACTGCCATTGGACCTTTTCTAATTGCACTTCCTAAACTGCTCCCTCGGTTAGACAGCTTTAGATAACTTTGTAAAACGTTCATTTTCAGATGTACAAAAAAAATAAATAGATTATATTACAAGCAGAATGGTTAGGGGAAGCGGAGACCTTTTTAACTGATTTGGATTGCCCCAGGCCTTTCAGTCTGTCTATGATGAAAAGAGATCAAGGCAAAGCAGATGTGACAGTCAAGAGTCAGATCGGGTTAGTTTGTGAAATCGAGAAAACGGCTCACAAACATGATGCTGGAGCGGAGGCTTTCCAACATACTGTATGTTTACCCTGACTTTATACTTGATCAAAACTCATAATAATTTGAAATTGTACAGTCTACACTTCCTTTTTTAATGTTGGTGGAAATGGAATAGTCTCATAGGTTGATCCTTCCAGAATTAGTTCAATCTGTCCATTCCTAGATTTTGTCCTGTTTAATGTCAAAAACCTTTTCTGAAATACAAACTATACAAACTTACCTCATCTGACCCCGAACCAAAGATGAGCAGATCAAATGGTATGGCAGCCACCATGTCTATAAGGAACCAGCCTTTGAAATAGTGGATGGCAATGTTCGCTGGGTGACTGACAACCTCTTCATTGTTGTTGACATACGTGGTCCTGAAGTTTATAAGAATGTCAACAATGAACATGATGTCCACCATTAGGTCCACGACGTTGAGCGGAGAGCAGGAGTAGCCGCACTCGCGTCTCTTCTGCTCCTCAATGTCATTGAGGAGAAAAGCAGCGGAATAGGGGGTGAAAATGGCTGTGTAAATAACCAGCAGCAAAATGAGCCAGTCCCAGACAGCTTTGAAGGGACTGTAATGGAGGATGGTCCACCTGTGGATGCGTGGGGCTTGGAGTTTATACTCAGGCAGTACATCTGCGCCCAGAGAAAGAACCTGCAAAAAGAGACAATTAGGAAAAAAATAATGTATTTAGTTGGAAATACACTATGAATTTAATCAGCTTAAACCAAAACTAAATTGATTGTCTGCAGAAAACTCTTACAGAAATAACAGAATGTATTGTATCATACAAATGTTCTGCATGGTGATCTGTTCCAGTAAGGCTGAATGTCACAGTCATTATCTCTGTTATTGCAGTTCTCATATATACCTGAATAGCTTTTAACATCAATATTACAGCAGCGTCATGAACCATTTCGGACAATGACTTGCAGGTAATTATAGGCTCGGGCGGAGGATACATCTACTCATTGAAAGTGTCTGACGTCTTAATGACCAGGAATTTCCGGGCCATAGCTCCAATACAGCTGATTATTATGGCTCAGGAGGAAATGCAAAGAAAGGTAAAGTGTGCGGGCTACAAGGGCAGACATACAATTACTGCATACCGGTCTGGAACAACACTGAAACACAGGTTCAAATGGGACTTTTTTTGGGATCCATCAGAAATTCCACGTAACCTTATCTGATCTCCTTTCACCTCCTTCACCCCTGAGATTGAAAAGAGAGGACCAGAAGATGTATAACACAAAACACTCAAGTGTTCATAATTGAATTGGTCATCAGACACTCACACTCTCTGATACGGCAAGGGTCAAAAGCTTTTACCCTCTGATATGGAATAACCTTTGAAATCGATCACAAACTAGAGGACAGAGAAAGAAAATCTGTTCTATTATTCATCAAGCTGCCACACAAATTGCAAATGCTTGTTTTAGTACAGCTGCACATCACTGAGGAGTTGCATTTGATTTTGAACATACTGGACTTGTTTCTCTAAAAACACCACCACTCAAAAAGTTTACAGGAAAGATTACTAAATACCTGCTCCAGTAGTGTTTCAATACTGTTGTAAATGTGCCTTTAGTGATCATAAAAACTGTGATAAAACGATGCTAACATTTTGTATTCATTGATACATAACCCTTTAGTCCGTGAGAAAGCCTGGGAGGAGTCCATTGGAAGAACAACAGTTTTGAATTAACATGTTGCTAAATAAAAGATTGCAATTTAATTATTCAATCTACCTACTGTAGCTGTGTGCACTTGGTGCAAATGAAATCTCATGTGGGATAATGGGACGCTCACTCTGTGTGGCTTAGCTCCAAACACTGTAAATCAGCACCAGCCTTCCTCTCCTTTCAAATTCTTTTTGTTCTGCTCTAAGAATATTGTGTTGTTTCATGTCTCTGTGATCAATTCTGTTGTTTTACATATTGTTTCCATGCCAAAATCTTAAATGGTTCAAAATCCTTATCTTCAAATAAAAATGTGAACAGAGATATGAGACAAAACTTCTAACCTACTCTTATATTTGAGCAACCTCCTGGAAGTCCTCAAGTCTCCATCTGCCTGTGGTCGCTGTGAGGCTGCCAAGGCCAGCAGAGAGCATGTCTGCTCCAATGCCTTGATCAGAAGGGCCCAGAGTCAGTTTCAAGATATCTGCTGTTGCTTTGTCCCCCTTAATGTCAGGTGTCTAAAGGTGTCTAAACTGTGCTGAACTCTCTTTACTACTAAAATGTTTTTAATGCTTTACAGCAGGTAATAAACACAAAACAAGAAATTACTGACTTTAATACTAAACGCTTAGACACAGAAGCAAGAAAGAAGCCTATTTGTCCCAGATATGCAGTTTCTTTTACTGTGATCCATAATTGTAAACAGGCACAATGAGTAGAAAACACTGTGGACAGTAATAATGTGATGAAGGACTGTGCTATAACAATGCATACTGTAATATCACAGTTCAGTGTAATGAACCTCTCTCTCCTCTAAAACTGCTTTCGAGTTTGAACGGGGTTCAATTTCTTTGCCCTCTAATCATTTCACCATTAAGGAGGAAAATGCAAAACTCAGATAGTTTGGATTCTGTCTGTCCTCGGGGGACACTTCCAGTCTCTGCCTACTTAGTGCTACCTGCAGTCCTATCAGGGAAGGTGAGAATGACCTCTAACCCGATCAGTAACTCGAGAAATATGACCTGTGCCCCGGACACTGTCTGGCAACTGTAAGAGTATCCCTGATTATTCACCGCAAGTGATAGACACCTCAGGCCGCTTTACGTATCAGACCCCTTGAGTTTCATCTAATCATCCTGAGGCTCACAGAGGGCAGGAGCAGGCTGGTTTTTGCACATACTGTTTGCTTTTTTTAAACGCCTTACCTGTGTAACTTTGTCCGTGACATTGTGCGTGCGGTCTTTGACTTTAGGCGCAATTATGGTTTTCTCTGATGACGGAGGGGATGGGCACTTCTTCTCATTGTTGGCCTCAGAAAAGTTAAGCGTGATGAGGGGAATCTTGTTGATGGTGCTGTACTTGTTCAGGTTGGAGTCGGACGTGGAGCCGAGCAGACTCGACTTGATATGACTGAACGGCCCTAAAAAAGGCAGACCCACACACAGAGGATGTTACCACGGAAACCTCCAGCCTCCTGTAGGGCTTTTGTTGTTATGGAAAACTTGTCTAAAGTGAGAGAACAGGGTAGTGTTGGCTTTGACTGTTGTGACATGGTAGTGAGTATGGGGTTAGCCCTTGGTTTCGGACTGAGTTCAACGACAACACAACACCGAGAGACTGAAATACAAACTCAACAGCCTTTGACTGACCCATCTAGGATGAACAAGCCTTTCAAAGTTTCTCATTAAAACATAATGAAGAACACTGTTGGTGAAAGGAAAGAATGTTCTAACGCACAACCAAAGAAAGCAACTCCACACATTAAGTCTAACTACAGACATTATGTCAGTTGTGTTCAGTCCAAGTCCCTGTATTATACTCTATACTCAACTATAATATTGATTAGCTTTCTTGCTACATCAAGACAATACATACAACAGTACTAGACACACTGATATGTTGCCCAATGAAAGTGAAAGGATTTGCTGGCTCAGCTGTGTGACCCAGCAGAGAAAGCTAGTGCAGTTTTCCCCATTTTCACAAAGTACACTGATCGAGAGTCAAGGACACAGAAACAGACAGCGGAGGATGAGAGATTGCATGCACAGCTTCAATTCATGCCTTAGTACAGATGCGTCATTGCAGTTGTAAAAATGTGATAATAATAAAACAAAAATAAAAATAAAAAAACACTTTTTAAAGGAAAAGCTGAAGCCATACCCCCAGCCATCCAGGAGCGAGACACTAGCAGACGAGGAGAGAGAAGAAATAGGGAGTAAAGGGGAGAGTGGGATTATGCAGGGCTGTAGGTTTGCAGGGTCAGGGCATAAACAACATCACTTCAAACAACACAGCAAGGCAACAAAATAGGGTTCTATGGCAACTCTGTGAAGAAATCCTCAGAAAATTATTACTCTGTTACATCTCAATAAATGTCAACTCAACAAGTTTTATGAAACCAGCTGCTCTTGTGTTGAATGATATTGTGAAACGCATGCACCATAAGCACAAACTCATTATTGAGAGGAAAGGGTGAGGTTAGGCAGTCCCACTAGAACCAGTCAGGTTTTCATTTACTAAAACATGGCAGAAGGAAGCCAGAGGTTTTATTGAAGAAAACAGAGGTTAAGACAGTGGGAGGCATTATCATATAAAGCCTCATTGATTTTCTTCAATGAGTGAAAGCAGGAGAGAGATTTAATGTGCTGCTTCATGCAAGCGCGTGCACAGGTCAGCGGCAGCTTTCACTGAGCCATCCCCTGGGCGACTGGCAAGAGCTCAGCAGGTCATGTACGCTGAGACTGAGTAATTTAGTGCTGTGCCAGTCTTTTGAGGCTGGGGCCCAAGAACTTACAAACACACTGTCAGTCATCCACCGAGGCATTTGCAGTCATGTGAAAAAAAAATCATGCAACAAGCAGGCTTTTTTACGCTACATTTATTTAACAATAAACGTGCCAGATTGTAAAATCTTGGGATGCATGAGGCTAGTATTACCTTTGATATTGCGACCATTGTCTGCAATTCAGCGTTGAAGAAGAAAAAAAGGGGTGGAGGTGAGAGGAGAATTTCTAAGATGACAAATGGGGGCATTGAACCCCTGCTACTGTCCCCATGCACTATTCATTACCGTGAAGTAGACATATTACTCTGTCAGCCACTGGGAGCTGTTTGAATGAAAATGGTAGATAAGGGGGTACTCGTAAGCTGACTGGACTGGAGAAAACCGGGACATTCTTGGCAACTTCTACCCGCAACAAAATGAGGGCCAAAAGGCTAATGAGCTGTTTCGACTGGGGAAGATCGATAGCTCAGAATATAGAGGGTGAGTGGTCATTAAACTGATTAAGAGACTGACATGTCACACTATCATCTTAAAAAGTCACACCAAAGGGACGTTAAAAATTGACAGAGCTAATGTATAAATAATAGCTCAAAATGACATAATAATGTTTATTACAACATGATAAGAAGCTTACAACAAACCATGAGGTAGAACTAAGAATGGACAGTATAATCTCCTCAGAAAGGCAAAAGTAAATCAGTTCTCACTCACCTTCACTGGCATGTCGGTCCCTGAATGCCATTTTGTGGGAGTTGGACCCAAAGCCTTCCATGTCATGTACTGATGAGGCTCTGCGTATGCTACATACACTCTCTCTGGATGCGGTTGGAGTGAGGCCTGCGATTGACGGGGCAGCCATCAGTGTGTCCTCCTGACTGTGGTGTTGCGACTGAGGGTCCTGGTCTGGGTAAATGTGGTCCCAGGGGCCTTTGGGTGATGAGTGGTCCAAAGGCCCCGACACCGGTGTGGAACAGTGGCTCGGACCAATGAGGGCACGGGTGTCATTGGCATAGGAAGGACTGCAGCTCTCTCGGGTGGTAGGAAGTTGGTAGTCACGTGTGGCCACTGAACCGTCGCTGTGGTGAGGGGAGTCCACCATGACAGCATCAGGATCCTCCTGGGGAAGGGACTGCTTGCTGATTCCAAGAAGAGGTATGGCCGGGAAACGAAAGCGAAAGAATTTACCTTTACCTGTAAAATTCAAAATAACAACAGTTCAAGAAGAGTTTGAGATAAGGCAACAGACTCACAGTGCTGATATTAAATAAAATATAAGTATATAAGTTCAGGAGAGAAGTCTCTTGTCTTCCCTCAGGCAGGTGACAGTAATGTCACTCTGAGGATGTGAGGTACATCACTTGAGCACAGAGATACTGTATGCAAAAACAGAGCTCTATAACAAGCCCCTGAGATTGGCATAACCCCTCTGACCTAGGGTTGTGTTCCCTGCAGTTGTCAACATTAAGGAAGATATCCTATAGGTGTTTGCCAATAGCAATAAAAAGCCTGCCAACCCAGTTTCTGTAAAAAGACTTTGGGATATCAAAACAATTGCCTGTTCTGCCTGAGGCATCAGTTCAAACTTCTATTTCCTTCAATTATTCATGGGGGGGACAGTCACTGACAACACTCTACTGACAGTGGTCTATAATGTAGTTTGTCCTCTTATCAGAAAGAAATGAGACTTGGATTGTCTGCTACAGATGCTACCACATGGTAAAAACATAATTTACTCACAAAGTACACATGCTGTTATTATATGCTGCATATTGTGAATCATTTAGTTGCCTGAGCAGATGCCACTGCCTGCCAGTTTACAATTACAAGTTTCCTGCTTTAATAACAAAAAAAAACTACATTTATTGTTATTGGCATTCTGTACATTTCTTTGAACAGCTAAAGCTTAATCTGTTTGACAACTCTACTCATCTTTCATGTGGACAAAGAATAGGTGGTAAAATATAATTCATTTTTTTTATCTCAATAGAGATTTTATCTTTTATCTTTTGCCCAGCTTTTCTTATTTGAATGAAGCTGGCACTTAGGAGATAGAAACTCATTTTAGACACAATGCTCAGGGTCTGCTTAGGTCACTGTAGTGTGTTTAAATCCCCCTCTTGCTGACAATGCCATTTAATTGGTCATTTAGAGCAGGATCTGAAGCCTTGCACAGCCGTGCACTTTTACACACTTACACACGTCTGACTCTTCAAATAACATTTTATCAATATAATAAATACAAACTCATAAGCATTCACCAGTTCTGAGCTAAGCACTGTGTCTGGAGGATAAACGTATACCGTACAAATCTTTTAATTAGCTCATAATTTAGTCACTCATTACTGTACTGGCAGTTTTTAATTGTGATAGTGTAAACATTAATACTCTTTACAATCTGCCACCTGAACAGCCCTCTCATTCTTGCCTTGGTTAAACTCACCAGCACATTTATCCGACCAATGGACGCACAGTGGCTCTGGTTGCTATGATACCAGATAGTAATATTTGCATTGACTATTAATTGGGCCCTCAGATCCTTGTATTGTGAAGTAAAATGTCTCTGTAATGTGAGCATGAATCAGATGTCAAGAGAACAAAAATACTCATTCCTTGGTTAAAGCAAAGCCACAACATTGTGTGTCCTTTTTGTTCCTGGCTCTTGCTGGTGTGTGTAAATGAGGAAATATACCACACTGTGTGTAATCTGCTTCTTTACTAATTTGCAGGCAGTGCGCCTTTACCTTAAGGACTGTTTACCTCTGCTCCCAGTGCTCTTATTACTCACCCGCTCCAGAGAATAACACATATCTGTGGCATACTCACTTTGCTCTGCTCTCATTTAGGGGAAGATTTGAGTGGGATTGCAATGAGCCAGTAAACACTAGTTAAACAGTTGATTATTGTCTCTCATTAACTACTGACAAACAATGGGCTGGTCTAGATGTTGTTTATGAGCAGCTGGAGCACACTTCCAGGATTATAATTTTGTTGCCTCCTATTACCGCTTTCCAGAGCCGGGAAGTAATGAGTTACATTTACTCCTAAGAGCAGTTTTACAGCACCATATTTTTTAATTTTACTTGAGCAGATTTGTGCAGAAGTTACATTGGACTACACCCAACCAGTTACTACCATTTATATACATTCTATGCTTTAGTTTTGTCACCTGTGGATCTACCACATGACATTGTTTCACCAATCAGACGTAGCCCTGCAGTCACATGACCAACACAAACTGTGGAGACATGGCGGCACAAACTTTTCATTTTGTGCATAGAACAGAATAAAAACTAACTTCTAACTAAACTATCTAAACTAACAATCAAACAGTTACACAGTACTTGAGTAGTCTTTTAAACAAATACTTTACTTGAGTAATGTTTTGGATTTTACTTCTACTTGAGTAAAATAATTTTGAAGTGCTTTTACAATTGAACCCATGTATCAGTAAGTTAATACAAAATCATTTTGTTTTTACCAAACATGCTCTAATAAATAGGTTATTTTTTATTTGATGTCAGGTAAATCCATGCATATTATTTCTTCCAATCATTAATTCTGCCAGTAGATTAACTGTCCCATCAACATTTACATATTAAAGCCTTTTGCAAACTCACAAAGCTAAATGTGCCATCTCTAAAAAGGGCTGTCAGATGCATAGATCATCACTGAAACACAATGGAACAGCCACACCTCACACATCGCTGCTCGTTCCACAAAAGGAGTCTCTGTAATGATCACTGACTCATACCATCGACATCCTCACATGCACACATTCAATTTGAATATAGACAAATACAATGAGAAATATTAATGCACAATACGTGAGCAATGTGAGGAAAGGAGGCTTTGGAAAAGATTAAATGACCTGCTTCTTGTAAAAACAAATATCACTACAATATCTAGTTTTGTAAGGACACTGTGTATTACATTAATTCATAAAAGGCTGCTTTATCTGAGGCTTGTCTGACAGCTTGGTTTATGAAATGACTCTGAAAAAAGACGCAGCTCATCAGTAAACTATACATACTACTTGTTTATATACTCAACACAGGCTCTTTGAACCCCACTCCCCATGAGGCCAGGCAGCAAGCTAGGGCCTCATCCAATTACAATCATCTAAAGGTGACCTCTAGTCCTTCGTATATGTCACACATCGAAAATGGAGAACAAGGCGAGAATTCAAGAGTATGTTGGAGAGCATCGCTGGGGACCGGCATTACACACTATTACTGCGACAGCTCTGGGACAGCGAGTCCTCCACGGTGCTACTCCAGCAGTTCATCAGGCCGGCCTGGCAGCCCTTTGAGGTATAATTGGGCCAGACCTTTTGGGTTGGTAGTGAACAAACGCATCAGTCTCTGCAAAAAGCTTAGAAATACAGCTGTCTGGCAAGGAATTTCTACAGCTGCAGCCATGATTGCTTCTCAGTGCTTTGTATGAACAGGAAGTGAATGAATGCTGGGGATTGCAGACACGACTCAAACACCTGCAGCATTAATGGGAGGGTCGTTACAAAGAGAAAAGGCCCACACGGTAGATTGGTTAACAACACAAATTGCTGTGGAAAAGGTTACACGTAAAAGGTTATGAGTGGGTTCATTATTATCACTACTTTTCTTCCTCTTGACGCTCAGAACGCTGCGCCACATGCAGCCTGTGGGAAGTGTGTGTGCATGTATCCCGCTCGTACTTACGGTCCGCTTTGGAGGGCGAGGTGTGGTTGAGTCTCTCCAGGGAGTCGATGCTGCCCTCCTCCATGACATAATCGAAGTTCAGGATGAACATCATGACCACGCCCTCTTCATTCTTCACAGGAATGATATGGGTGGTGCAGAGGAACTTTGAACCTATCAAACAAAATTTAACTGAGGTTAGATAATGGTTTTAATGGCTTTAATAAACTTTAATGTTTGGTGTTTAATAGACTTGCTGCTTGAACTCCTGCAATCAATTTTAAAAGCCTCAGATTATGAGCACCAGCAATATAAAAGCAATCCTGTCTAAGTGAAAATCAGAACATTATAGCAGCATTTAAGAGAGAGCCCAGTTTGACCCTTTAGCTTTCAATGAGCACTATTTAACTTTCAAATTTCTTTTTCAGATAAAGCTGTGTGTGCAGAATGGTCTGGGTGAGAAGGTCAGAAGGTTCACGCCAGAGGAAATCCTCTGGAGATTATTTTACAGGAGCAGAGGTGCCCTATGCTTGGCCTTTAAATGTACAGATAATTGCAGTTAAAGTACAGTATGTCCTAGGTTCAGTTTAACCGTCTACAAATACAACTTAAATAAAATGTCCAGAGATTTAACAACAGTCTAGCCACTATGTACACAACATATTGAGCATTAAAGCACTTCTTTAGTTCTTGCCATCGAATCATTCTCAATGTTTTATTTTTAGCACATGATCTTAGCCCAATTATGAGTTCTGCCATTGGCTTCACTGTAGGAGGGAAATGAAAGCAATGCTGCCTAATGTCTCACGTCTAAAACATCCTGAATTTAGCAAACCGACTAATTATGTACTTTATATTTTATTCTATATTTTCTTTAGCTAGTAAGATGAGATAAAATAATCTTTTGTAATCTGAGAGTCTAGAAAATGCTGTATTTAAACCAGTAATAAAAAGTACTCATTTCCAGATGTCAGGCCACTTTAAAGCTTTTAATAGAGATCCCAAAATGTTTTTGACTTGCTGAATGAGAGGCACATGAGCTGTGAATGACATTCCTGGCGCGGCAGATTGAATATATAGAGCTTTTAAATAATGAACATGGACATTTCTGGAAGATACTTTCCCTCACGTTAGGCTTTAAGTCCTTCTGTCACCAAAGCTATTTATAGCTCACCCAGCAGGCACCAGCTTATAGCAAGTCTTTTTTTAGGAAATGCCGAGACGGCGACACGCTGTGACTCAAAATGTATGTGCATGCACACGGTGTCTTTCACACACACTGGCACACAGGGAAGACCACAAAATAATTGGAGCCTTCTTCCTGTTGTCCTCTTCTGTTGTGTTGTTGTATGTAAAAAATGCAAGTGTGCAGAAAGACCACAAACCAACTGCTTTTCCCACTAGGCTTTGATATATGTATTGGGGAGCCCTGGTTCTACTGGGCTAAGCAGTGTGCTGCCACTAATAGTAAATCAGTGTCACTGTGAGTAGATGGGGTCATTAGTTTCTGTCACACAACTACTGCAGGCTTACAGGATCGCACCTTCTCCATTCAGTCACGATATTCTCAACAAGATCAAGTGGAGACACCCCTGCGTCCACACATTACACATAGAACCTTTGTGAATCCCAACAATCACACACACATAAAAAATATCACTCACAAGACCTAAAGGAAACTGTTAATTTAGTGGGTAGATCCAAGAAACGAAGAGACACAAGGGATATTTGAACTCCTGTGGTAAAAATGAAAGAACATGCACGTTTCTATGGAAACAGCTTCAAAGAAAACAAACACTGCCAGTTTGGATATTATATCTATTGGTTTCCATTAAAAACACTAGAGGTTTCTTAGGAGGAGCTGGATTATCTTTACCCTATGAAGACTTGTGCTGGTTTGGACAGACTGGGAAAGGCTCATGTGCAGCTGACTTTCTCCGAGACAATAATCAATTACATTTATGAAAGCATAATAGTGCACAATCAGAGATTTTAGTGCACAAACAACACAAACGCTACATAAAAGTTTGGTATAACCTCATCATACCTCAGGGAGTGGGAGCCAAACTTTGGTATAAATGCATGTGTACTGTTTGTGTGAGTGTGTGTGTGTGTGTGTGTGTGTGTGTGTGTGTGTGTGTGTGTGTGTGTGCAAATTCTAAAATAAACTGCTTGAATCCATTTATAATTCATAGGAGCTAAGTATTATGTTCTAGAAAGCATAATGGCTGGACTTGTTCAGAAGGAGGAGGCTGGCTGATGGTGTGTTTGTGTGTGAGGGGGAGCCTGTGAGCTGACGCAGCACACTCAATCACTTCAAGCACAAAAAGTCCTCCAACTTCTGAAAAAATGTCTGAGCCCTTGTTTTCTCCCTGTTGGTTTTTACCAGGTTGTTTTGGCACGTAAGTATTTACCCATTGATGCAAATATACTCATTTGAATGTGAGCAGTGTTGTGTCTAGTTTGATTCAGATGTGAGAAATGTCCCATGAACACTGGATAAAAACCTCCTGTAGCACATGTGTAACCGTGTGAACACAGTTGACATTTGTTAAAAAATGCATCTAAGTAGAAAGCTACTTTACTTCTTGTGCTCGAGCCTCTTTCCTCATTTCATTTTTCTATTACTCTCGCCAGAATGAGGTCATTTTTAAGTCAAATCAATCTGTTTACACATTTTCTGTAACATTTCCCTCTCTTTCCTGTATGTTTCCCTTTATCACTAACACGTTTTTACTAGTTCACAGCCATTTCATGCTGTTAATATAGCCGTCTTAGCTAATGATGCCTACTTCCACCTGTGTGTCAATCTGTGCCTGTCTCTGCCCTGGCAAATGAGAAAGCTGCTTTAGTCCTGTGCAGGAACACCACCTGACATGTTAGAAGTGGACAGATCAAACAGATCCCTGATGGTGCTGCTGCTGATGCAAATTTCTGCCTGTCTCCCTGTGGATCCTACCGCCACAGAGGGTCAACAGCAAACGCACCAGAGTGGGGGGAGCACACACAAGACAAATAACATTTACCATTTGTCAGCTGCACACAGGCAAAGACACACACAGGCATGAGCATGTGGAGCGCACACACACAGTAATGAGGCTCACACAGCTCCGTCAGCACACCCCAGACAGACACCGCCTCACACACATGAAAACACCGGAGTTCACACACAGCCTGCCGGCAGCATTAATTAGCACGATGTTCTCTGTCCAAATAAATCTAATAAG
Source organism: Neodontobutis hainanensis (assembly GCA_024349245.1). NCBI lineage: Eukaryota > Metazoa > Chordata > Actinopteri > Gobiiformes > Odontobutidae > Neodontobutis > Neodontobutis hainanensis. Next base: position 396,568 of record JALDNG010000001.1, on the reverse strand, counting down.
CGGGCAATGGAAGCTGGTTTACATGCTGCAGTGTAATGAGAGAACGCACCTCTGAAAGGCACAAACAACTTGAGTCAGACGATCTCTGACCTGAATATTCATAGGAAGCTCAAAGAAGCATCTTCACTTGATACATCAAATTCCATCTGGAGCTCTTTAAAAGGCCATTTGAAAAAAAAAATGATAACATGACTCAGCAGCTTTCTCCTTCCTGACTGAACAACAGTTATGGATGGATGGACAGAAACAGAACGAGAAATACAATCTGTTCTTTTCTGGTGTCTAATCCTCTGAGGACGCTGGGTTAGAAGAAAGTGCTGAGTGGCAGCTGCTCATAGAAGTCTCTGATCAGTTAATAAACACAGCTGCCATTCAAAGAGCCCAAATCCACATCCAGTCAGCGTGATATCCAACAGGCCGCAACGTGAGCTGCCTGGTTGTACTACAGTCATATGTCAAAGTCAGGCCGAGCCCTAAGCCGCAGTGGATACGTGGGTCTTATCGATTTAAACATTTTCCACTCGGCTTCATTTCCTCACTGACGTGCAGAAGCCTACCTGGATTAATAGGGCTACCTGGTAATCTGTTGCTGCACAGATGGCTCGGCAGGATGACAGCGCAGCGTGCACACTGAATATGCCAAATCACAGAATGTCATAACTCTTTATTGTTTTCAGACAAAAGCTGCGCGGTTTTATGTTAACTCTCTTAAACATGGTTTTATTCTCAGACATTGGTGTTACACTTTAACACAAATGAAAATAAAATAAGTTTTTTAGCAGTTTTGTTTTGTGTGCCTGACTGGTCCCAGAATAAACACAGTTATACGAGCAGGACTACTTAAGGAAGCGTGTCCTTTGCATTGCAAACACACTGAAATTGATTTTGTGTTTTATGTCCTTGAAGCCTAGACCAAAAGCAGTCCCACTGTTGGAATTACTTACAAAGTTCATCCCGTGTCTCACTGAAACAACACTGACCAACTGTTCCCACAGAGTTGTGCAGTCATTACACAGAGCTGTCCAAATACAGGCCTAACACACACACAGACTCCGCCTCCACCTTCCTGCACTCACTGAATCACCCAGACTTGGACTAGTTTGTAAAATTATGATATCAATATTCAAAACAATTCTGGTGATCTATAGAAGATTATTTGTGACAACTGTTCAATTAAAAAACAAAGTCACTTAGAACACGGGCCACAGCCTAAAAGGTAGGTTAAAGAAAGCAGTTGCACTTTTCTGTTCCGAGTTGTATCAAAGCGTATAATCCTCCTGCTGCGATAAAACCAGTGCAGTGCCTTCTGAAGGTTGTTCCATGACCGGAGTGTGAAATACGAGTAAGCCACTCTGCTAACTTCTGAGCAGATCCCGGGTTCCCTGCAGAGAAGCCATCGAGACGAACCAAACCATGAAACACAATTCTTCTTACAGTTGAAAAATGTAGCCCCCACTTAGTTCCCCAACAAAGAACTGCCACTTAGTGAAGCTAATCAATGGCAAACTGCAGCTTCAGATATAGACCATTAATACAAAACAGACAGATATAACTTTGAACACCCAGTGTAAGCGACTTCTATTACAACCTGCCAAGACCTAGTTACTGTTATATCACAGTAAAGCCTGTCTTCAAACCACGGGGATTCTTATTCTGTTAAAACCACTACATTTTACTCACTTCACTTATTGAACATAGAAACAATTGCTGCTTGTTACTGCCTGCTCGCTCATCGGCAGTGCGCTGTAAGCAGTTCTAGTTTCAAGAAGCTGGAAATTTCATTAGATTCTATTTCCACCATCAATAATTAAGACAATACAGCTCAACGTGTGCTGAAGGTGCAGCCAACACGAGCGCCGGTCTTTTCTCCTGGTCTTATCTGCGACTGCACAAACACACACAGTGCAGTTTAACATCTGCTGACAGGTGGCGTCTGACAGTGATTGTGGGACAGTGGCATATGGGAATCCTGATAGCCCTCGTTTTGGAGGAGCCACTGCCATGACTATTGCGCTCCAAATTGTGTTGAATTGCAGCCTGTACTTAATAGGCCCAGAGTGTGTGTGTGTGTGTGTGTGTGTGCGCGTGTGTGTGTGTGTGTGTGTGCGTGTGCGTGTGTGTGTGCCGTATACAAGAGGTAGTGACACTGATGTGAGCTGAGGCACTAGCAGCAGGGAACTGTTGGTTGGTGCTATGCTGCTCCAGGGGCTGCACTGACATCTCTCCCTGTGCGTCGCTGTCACACACTTCACTGGCAGCGTCTTTGCCTCGCTAACTGGCATCAAATCAACTCGCCCGGGCCGCGCTGTGACCCCTGTCAGGTGTTTCAGTCAATCACTGCCTCATCATTGTTTTTGTCTTTGACTTACATCATAAGGTGAGTGTTTTCTGAATGACTACAATGTGTGGCCCTGAGTCTAACTGCTCCTCTGCCAAGCACACTGACAGAGGTATACTCTATATATTTAAATACAGTTTGAAATTGCTGCACTACAGACTTCTCCATCACCATCAGCAGAAATGTCTACAACCAAGACCATAAGCACCATAATTCTCTCACGACTCAACTGTGTCCTTCTTCTCATTCTGTAGAAACAAGTCAGTAGTGGTGTATTCTTTTACAGACAAAATCATTCAGCATTATTTTTTCTGTTCCCAGCTGCCGTTGTGTGTCTTAACTGATCAGGGCTGTGGGTGTTAGACACTAATACAGTGCTTCCTTTTAAGAGTGTGGAGGCAGCCAACATTTCAAGCACCAGACAACTAGAAATAATAATCAATGTGCAGAGTCCGCAATGAGAACAATGCAGACGTGACCACCTAGCCAACTTTATGACACTTGATAAGAACGACTAAATGTTGACTTGCTCAGAAAGCAGTCCGAGCTCTCTAAATGTTTATCCAAAGTCCGCTTCAGAAGAGCTGAGGCCATTTGACTGCTAAATGATTCACTCAATGCCTGTCTACTTTCACTTATCCCATAAAGGCTGATTTAAATATTCAAAACCCCTAAACAAATTAAACATTAAATTCAAATCATCTTGTCATCTCAGTGTTGTATTGTTTTTTTTTGCTATTGCATTCAAAAACAGCCTTAGACGTATATACTATGTCACCGAGCACATAATAAGCACTTACCATAACAAAGCCTGCATTAACAGGAATGATCTGTCTGAAGCTTTGGACACCATGTGGTCTCACTGCAAAAGGTTATCTGTGAGATCATGGTGGGTGATGGAAGGCTCTGTGGACTCAGTCAAAGCACAAGCTGTGACTAGTGCCATAAATAAACAGCGCATCTTCTTAAATGTAAGTGTGAGTGAGCCTCGGCACAGCAACGGCACGAAGCAAAGCACTTTGTTTTCACGTGTCAGAAAAGATTAGGAAGCGTTTTATACATTTGCACAGACACATGCCAGTTTCAGTGTGTGCATAAAGCTTATTTCAAAGCATATTTTCTTAAGGCTTTTGCAAGAGTCATTTTAAGATTAGATTGTGAGACACACGCAGAGATGGATTTAATTTCACACTGTGCTTGTAGTTGAAACAATTATATCAACAAACAGCAATAATAAAAAACATCCAGTAGAAATACACAGCCCATTAAACTGAACTGACAGGAGGATTTGAGCTGAAGACAACATCTGTGGTATTTACTGTGTGAGCACAAACCACTTAAAGACACTGCAGTATGACAATTTTCTCTTCCGTCTATCTGATAGCAGCTCCACACTCTCTCGAAATAACAGGGAAACGATCAAATGATAAAAATGCAAGAACAATATTCCCCTGGTTTCCCTGGTGCACACGGACAGGCTGCGTTAACAGGACTTCTCTGTAAAAAGCAAAAGCCGAGGGCCTCCTCATGAAATGCCAGTTGGACCATCATGGTGCATCCACTGATAATGTGTCAGTTTTGTTGAGTGAGAGAAGCTGTGATTAAACAGTCCAGTGGCTGAAAGCTGTCTCTTCTGACACTAAGGACTAGCTGTTTCAATTTCCATCAAAGTGACTCTGCAGGCAGCGCTGGCTGCTCATTCCTGCCTGGCCACCAAAAATGGGCCAAATCATGGACATAGACCTTCACCTACTTCTGCTGGGAGAAATGTTTGAGTCATCTGTTTCAGGGGTCAGACGCTGGCCGCTGCAGGGACAGGACATCAACAACATATTAACAACCTTGCCAAACCTAGCTTCTGCTGTGAACAATCCTCTACTGTGCCTCAGGGGATTAGAAACAACAAACATTACATTTATTTCATTTCCATTTGATTTTACATTTTAAGCACAATCGTGGAAATATTATTTTAAAATGTACTCAGTAATGCGTTAAGCCATCCATCTAGATATTGACCAAATTAACAACACCCAGTGAATGAAAACAATCAAGCCAGCACGTGATCTGATGAATGAAATGGCATTAAAAAAATGAATGGCTGTGCTCTCAAAATAAATAATCTGTGAATGGAAAAAGCAGGGATGATGTTCAGAAACCAAGACTGCATCATGTTAATTAATAAATCTCTAAGTGCATCATGAGTGACAATCCTTATCTATACGCAGGTTGTTACAGATTACTGTCTCTCAAAACGAGGGTTGCTCAGAACGCTGCTGCTCGGGCTCTAACCAAAACTTGCTCAGAGAATAGACTTTAAAACAGCACTGCTGGTTTTCAAGTCTCTTAATGGTTTGACAACAGAATATATTTCTGACATGCTAGTTCCTTACGAGCCTCCTCAGTCTCTGAGAACATCTGGGACAGGCCTTCTGCTCGTGCCCAGAGTTAGAACTAAACATACCTCAACTTTAACAATGTTAAAGTTGTTAAGGGAAATTAAAAACCTTCCTCTTTAGCTCCGCTTACATTCAGTAAAGACAAATGAAAGGGTTTTTTTATCTGCATTTTTTCTTAATTTTCTTATTCAAAATCTTGACTATGTATTTTTAATTTGACTTTTATTTCTGTAAAGCACTTTGAATGACCCAGTGTGTGAGCTGTGCTATATAAAGTGTGTGAGCTGTGCTATATAAATAAATAGCCTTGCCTTGCTTTGCCTATACGTCTGCTTTAGGTACGAGAATGAAGTGCTTGTGTCCACAGTTGTCTCTCAGCTGGCACTGGAATGAACGGTATCTCCCATTCACCAGCGCACACAGCTGTCTGTGGTACAGCTAAGGAGGGGGAGGGGGGGCAGTGTGAGCCCCTGAAGAAGACAGGATGAAGAGAGCCAAAGGGGGAAGGGGAGCTCCGGATCGAGGTGCTTGCACTGGAGCAGGTTGGGGGAGGGTGCCTTCAGACAGTTCGGTTGGTTGTGGGAACACATCACGGCTGTGTGTGTGTGGGTTTAATCCATAGATCCAACATCACAACAACCTACAGCTATTCACTGTGAGGCTGCTAAGTGGAGCTGTGAAATGGATTTTATTAGGATAAGCCAGGGTCAAACGGCTGTATTTATCAGATAAAAGAGTGTTTATACAGTGACTGCTTGCTTTGAAGATATGCTCAGCAGCTTCTATGGAAGCATATAGATGATCAGTTTTAGTGTTATTCAGTAATAAATCAAAGCATGGCCAGATTTGGAAATGTTGGACTATACTGTGTGCCTCACTTCACTCTTACTACTTACGACTGTGCAGTAATGTAGTAAGCAAGCAAAAGTATATGTCTTTTGGGGAAATGTAAGGTTAAGATCTATGTCTTGAAATAAAGGCGCAACAAGAGCAATGAAATAATGTTACTACAGAATGGGTTATTGATCCAAATAGACCTTGTTATAAATTCAGTGCAACGTTTGTAGAGTTACGACACAAGCAGGTGAAGACTGAAAAAAATGTATCTGTGTATTTTTTATCTGAGGCCTCTGCTTGTGTGTGTGTCATTTTTAATTGTAAATGATGGTTTGTTGTGGGAATATATTATTAAACGTACCTGATGTTTCATTTATTTAGCAGAAGCTTTCTTGTCACACTAAAGTATTTTGTGTGGTCATGTTTGGAGTTGCCAAATTTTCAAACACAATACAATGTGTTTATCACAGCCCACTAAATGAACTCCATTACATTGTAAGCAATTTTTTAACCTGAACAGAGGCAACCAGGTGCACAAGTGAAGAAAACCTACACAATATCCGACCCTCAGTTTATCATTATTTTCAGAACTCTTGGAGTTTGTTAGGGGGCGGTCTAAGGATAGTGTGTGACTCGGGTGCCAGTTGTCTGTCCTGCTCACACCTTTAAGCCCTGCAGGCAGTCGTGCCAAGATGAATTTGAGAGCTGCAATGACATATCATGGTCCTTTCATCAGTTGCCAGGACAACCCTATGTAGAAATGCACGGAGGCTTTTCAAAGGAATGGCAATCGGAGGCTGTGATGGACAGACGTATCGGCGCGGACACTGATGGGACTAAAATAAGCACCACGGGGGCTTGTCTCTGCTGCGTCTGTTTTTACACCCCTCCAGTTTATAATGGAAACAGGCGGGACAGTAACTACTAATGTGTTTTCCCTGTAAATGACCAATCTGTTATTCTGTAGCCCTCCATCCTGCCCACAGCCAGCAGAGCCTTTGAAGAGACTCGTTACAAATGAAATCCACTGTGAGGTAGGAACATAGAGGAAATCGAAGCCTTTGCTGCACCACATATTAGCCGGCGTCACTCAAGATTGAGAGAGGGTGGCTTGCTCATTACACTGCTTCCTTTCAGGCTCATGAGAAGTGATGAGAATCAGCTGGACAGCCACATTTAAAGTCACACACCATTTACCAGCCATGTTCAGACTGGAGCCGAACGAATGACTCTGGAACAATACAATTTTATGCTGAAAATAACACTATGTACCGGCATCACCCCCGAGAGGTATTACCCCCGTCTTGCACAGAGACAGAAGTGGGGCCATTCATAATGAAACAAATATCAAAAATGTTGGACAGAATTCAAAAGGGGGCTTCCGAAACAGAAAAGCTACCCGATATTTAGATGCACCAGGTTTCTCTCTTTTTGTCTTGTCTTTTTTACTAACCCTTTCTGAGTTCTAACCCACCCACCTCCTCCAAATGTGGGATCCATTGGCTTTTTGAAAGTAAGAAACGATTGTATGGATGTTTAATAGACTCGGATGCATTGACTGGATTACAAAAGAGGATGATTTTTGTGGTTTAACAGCAAATCAGAGTATCTGTACTTCCTTAAAGAATCCTCATTTGACTTTAAGCCTGTTTAATAAATCTGTAGAACATTAAAATAAACTTTACCTTGCCTAGAGCGAAACAACGTTAAACACAAAACAATTACTGCAGATGTTTTCTCCTCACTTAGTTTTCAAATATATTGTTCTGGCAATGAGAGTCCCCCTGTGATTTTTAAATTTAAAAATGTCTATCTTTATTATATTCTGTGTGATATTTGTTGTGTATCTGGTATCTATTTTAATACTCTCTCTATTGTAAAGCCTCTCACTGATTTATCCTTTTATAGAGCCCAGGTATTCTTTGCTGGCACTTGGATGGGACACTCCAAAGATGTGTTTGCAAATGATTTCAAGTGAAAAAAGGCTCACTAGGCATGTACATTTTAGATTTGGGACAAACATTTGAAAGGAATTAAGTTGCTACTAGCTACTTTTTAATTTATTCCACAGTAATAATAGAAACTACTGACAACAAAGCACAGCACAAAATAGCACAGGACAAACAATATATCTAGATTAATTACAAAGCGTTTTCCTGAGGTGTTCAAGTGAGTCTTAATGGAAGACAAAATGAAAGTAGCATGAATATGATGATGTCAAAGCAATAACTCTGAACAAGGTGAAAGTACAGTGTTACATTGAAGTGATAAATGTAGCTCAAATGGCGTAAAGGTCCAATATTAAAACGCTGACGAGGCCAACAGTAAATTGTTGAGTTCAGTGATAAAAATGAGCTTTAATACAGTCACTTGTACCATCGAGGTCAGATACAGTATGTGCACTGTAAAGCGTAAAGGCCAGCCTCTATGATGGCACAAATCATAAAGCATTAAGAATCTGTCAGAGATTGTGCTGACGAACACCATCTCCTTCACGCACCGAAAAAGGACAGCAGCCAATGCGGTTATGTGGACCCCGGGTCAGAGGATTAAACCGGAGAAGATTGTCTCACACAAAGCCCAGCGGTCCACCACAAGAGGAGCAATCAGCCTGCCGCAATGACATTTCTGCACAAATGCCAATACACAGCATAATAAAGACAGGTGCTGAGAGCTCCGCAAATCTGTGAGGGCTGCACAAAACCGTGGCTCCAATGGTTGTCCACTGACATTGTTATTCATTTATTTATCTAACCTACTCCACTTTGCACTGCTTTGCATGGTTTAAAGCTTAGAGAAAAAACACCAGATACACGACTCCCTTTTTAAATTAATTCCAAAAGCAGTTGCTCACTAAAATGCACATGATGAGAGCAGTGTGTCCGGCTGAAGCCGTTGTATGACCTTCCCTGGGGAAGCTCCGAGTCAGGTGAGAGGAAACACTGAGGTAATTAGAGGCTCAGAGGAAAGGGATGGTAATGAGGCCTTTTCCCCCGCCACAGGGTCCGACAACGAGAAGCCCTCTCAGTCTTTTTATCCAAGTCTCCAGTGGGCTGGCCAGCAGAGGGAGGGCGTTGGGGCCGTCATTGATTTCCCCCTCTCCAATGCACCGGTTTGAAGATCAATGCAACATGAAGGTATTTGTGTCCTCATTAATGCGGTTTGCTCAGAAGATCGATGTGGACTGAACCCCCAGCTTTGACAAGAGTGCATGGGCCTGAGTTGAAGGCCAGTGTTAAAGCAGGACCTGTTATGGCCCTGCTTAATGGCTTTCTTCACCCTCGGTTTAAGTCAGTTAAAGCAGCCATCGATGCAATCAAAATATCTATATTTTAGGAGTAAAGTAGTACAATGGCTCTGAAATGTACTTGTAAATAATAGAAGTGTTAATTAGGAGGAAGGTAACATCCACTTAAGAGGTGTAACACATTCTGTTCATTATGTTGACTCAAAATCCACAACAGAGTGATATGACTGAGAAATGTAACCCTGTTTTTTCATCCAAGCCACAGAGGGTCACAGGCTACAGCTCACTAGTCACAAAATAAGATGACATGTCCTTTCTGACTATTCCCTCAAGTGGTTTCTTTAGCTTTATCACATTCTTTTAACCTCTGACCTGAAACGTCTGTTCCTGGGGATACTATCATTTGTAAGTGCTCTGTAAACCATCTTCAACCTAATCTATGTCACCTTTCTGCCACTGGGGTTCCTCACCTGCACACACACAGGAAGATGACTACTTTAAAGCTCCAAGCACTCTCCAAACTCTAAACAAATCCACTCAGTGTCTGTGCAATCTGCACAGTATAACATAAAGACTGTAGGTCAAGTGTCCCTTTATGGAGATACAACATTGACTCTGATCGTCAAAGAAATGCACAAGATTAACCAAGTGATAAGAATCGCTTTAGAGCTTGTGCTCAGCAAAGACTTACATTATAACACCAAGAACCACATACTGTTGTGTCATGTTGCCCAAGTAGTGCCTCAAACACATGAAATGTGGCATAAAAACAGAAGCGCTCTGACAACTTTAGCATAGACATCCCAGACATGAGTCAACACTGAAAAGATCACTATCAGTCATTTGATATATTTAATTTTCATGTGTGGTTGTCCTCTTAATATTTCCTGCTTTACACAATGACAGCTGAGCAGTAGTACCTCTGTATATGCTTGTGTGTATTTTAGCCCGAGATAAGTCTTTATGAGCCTAAGCATTCTCCTATCAATACATGCTGTGTGTCACTGTCTGCGGTCACTACATAAACTCTGAGTGAAGCATGACATTTGATTCAGCTGGTTTAAACTTTCATTTTGGAGCTCACCTAGTAGCTGTTCAAATCAATTCCAGGTGTCACAGCATCATGAGTACATCCAGTTTTCAGAAGCAGCACCAGCACACTGCTGGAGAAAGCTCAACACAGTGCTAATGCTCTAAGTGTTCATAATCTGACATCTGCTAAATATCATGAGTTCAGAAAAGGATGAGGCCACATAATCCATACATAATGGTGCACCACACAGCTGACTGTCTTCGCAGTAACCTACAGGGAAGTGAGCTACATCCTGACTAAGTGCCCTATCCAGTGCAGGCTAATGAACATTTTTTTCAGCCACGCATGTGCATCACTTCAGAACTGGACTTCACAGCAGAGGAAACCTTCACAGCTGTTATTCTTCCCCTTAGGGTTTTAAATGGGTGCACTGATTTGCTGCTGCAAAACACTCTGGATAGAGCAGACGTAAAACTGAAAATTGCCACTGTCTGTCACGCTGTCAGATATTGTAAGCATTTTGTATTAACACTGCAGGCAGTTTGTTACGATGCAACTGGAGACTCCCATTTATGGAGTTTTGTGAGCCAGGGAGACAAGTATGATGCCTTCTTTTGCTTCAGCAGTTTTGTGCTTGCAGACTCAGAACACTCACCATCTTTGCGGTGGTAGGTGATCTCCACTTTGCGCTCCTCTGAGCCCAGCAGGGCCTGGGCTACCTGAGCCACAGCGTGCCGGCTGGTGAACTCGCCATGGAGAAAGTCACAAGTGCACGGCTTCTGCATCACATCTGGCCGTGAGAAGCCCGTCATCTCGCAGAAGCCATCATTACAGTAGATAATAGCGCAGTTCTGCACCCGGGCATTGGCTATGAGGAATTTTTTATCTGTGACACACAAGAGGAGATATTGGGGGAGGGAAGTGGTAATATCAGCAGTAACATAATAAAACATTCTGTTTTGTAATGGGTTACATAGGCTTAGTTCAAGAGAAAGCAGAAGATCTAATGTCTGTTGATACTCAAACAGGTAATATTAGTGTTTATTTAAATTTTTATTGTGTAAATGTCAATAATTTAAAAAAAGGTCAATTGAAATTGTGTTTGGCTGAGGATTTTATGAAATAAACTTTTAAATTAAGGTTGTAAGGCCTCAGAAACTGTACACTCTAATAATATATATTACATCATTGACTCTCATCAACTCTGATGCCTGTTATACACTGCCAATAGCTGAAAAGTAATATTTTAATCAGGTGATAGTGGTTAAAATCCCTTATTCATAAAGGGTTTATTGAAGTATGAGCAGTGTACAATCCCTGTCCCAGTAGTGTAAAACAAACTGTCTTAACTTACCCTGACTTCTGACGATTAGCTGCTCCTATAAAATGTGAGCAGTAAAATTATAAAAGCTATTCAAGCCCCTTTAGCTGATTTGAGTTAAAAAGGATTTTTGGAGAATGCACTGGAGCACAAAAGGACAGCAGCACAACACAATGCACCCACACAGTACCGGACACCAAGAAGACATACTCACTTTGTCCTTCGAATTTCCGTATAATTACTCCCAAAAATGTGTTTTGTGGCGCAACATGACCCCTCCGAACAGGCATGGTTTCTCAAAAATATAAATGACTGTAATTCTTTGGCTGTTTGAAATAAGCCAGTCCCCTAAAATGCCTTCCGTCAAGTTCTTGCGACCGAAGCCAGAGGGGCTCCCCGTTTTCTTTGTCACCAGTCAGTCATCCTCGCAAGAAAAATCTACCCCTTCTGCTTTTCGCGACCCCCCACGCTTCCCTTATTTCAACTCCGCCGCGTCCCCGGCTGAGCGCATCGCAGTGACTCCCCTGCGCTTCTCGCCGAACTGAAGCTGGAAAGAAAGGAGTGGGCAAACCGCAGTTTCACCAACATCTCACCGTCGCTCTTCGAAAGCACCGTGCGCCTTTTGTGTCGGTGCTTGAGTGGCTCTGAGCGTGGGGGTCTATTGTTGTGAAAGGAAGACTGATGGTCTCTGAGGCCAATGGCTGAGAGGCTGGCAAACCGGAGAGGCGCACCACCGACACAGTGAAGGAAAACACACACACACACACACACACACACACACACACACACACACACACACACACACACACACACACACACACACACACGAATGCATGCGTAGATGTAGACAAAGCAGCAGACCGAGCGATAGTAGAGTTGCTTAGTATACCCCACTACACTGTAACGCGTTACATTACAAACCCTTCAATGTTTTGTAAGACGGGCAGGATTTATGAGCTCATTTACATCTGCTTAAACAGCAATAAGGAAGTCAAATTGTGCTTAACCAAGCAAAAAATCTACCACGTTGTTCGTTTTCAAGATGCTACCACCAACGAAGCTGCTTAGTGAGCTTTGCATACCTTCCAAAAGTACAAACTATACTTTCTCCGGGTAATTACGTGCTTTTACTTTTTGTTTTATTGTTCAAAAGATGCTTTGTAGTCGAATTATTGACAAAAAAATGGAACTAATAATACAAATAGAACATTTCATGGCTATGAATTCTTTTTCAAGGTAGTAGGCCTATTTCTTGCGGCGTCACGAGTCCAGCGGTGACGTCAGGACATCGCACGCAGGTGGACCGTGTGGCTCGTTAAAGAAGGTCTGTTTTACTTGTCTGTTGTAGCCGCCGGTTGTCCCTTTACTTTCCGCACACGTCGTTTGCATGAGAAGCGACAGAGCTCCATGGACAGCGCTGCGCTGAGGGGAAAACACGCACTGCTGCCCGCGTGGGCGCTGGCCATGGTGCTGCTCAAAAGGGCTGCGACTTGCTGGAGAAGTAGCATTTGGGCTAAAGTGATATGTAAAGGAAGTGTCAGGAGAGGCACAGCTTCACTGACATAGCCCGAGTCAAATTTCAGATCCCTTGCATGTGTAGTTGACAGGTCAAAAGGTGGATTTTCTTACCCACTGATGCCACTAATGAGGTTTGAATGCTAGTATTTATAGTGACGCCACTCACTAATGGTGAACTAGCAACAGCCAAGAGAAATTAAATCCTTTTAATACAGACTTACTGTGTGAAAGAAACTGTAAGGGTATAAACACGTTCATGCGCCATTTCTCACAATTTATTCCCCTTTCATTGCTTTCCCTTCCCATTTAATTTACTTGTCTATCACTCTCACTCTTTGACTCTCACAAGCAAACAAACACAGCCAGAATCCGGTAAAACATCTGTCCTCAGTCTTCTACTAGCTCCCCCACCATCTGGTATACTGAATAAAAAAAATATATTACAATGTAAAGACCAGTGCAGACAAGGGAATATCAAATGCTGTGTGCTTTTATGATAGAGGGCTTCAAAGGGAGCCATTGTTCTCCACTTTTGTCAAATCCCGACAGTGTAACACAGATAGAAACAGCATGTGTTATTTTCGCCTGCAGCTACTAGTCTGCCTAATTTAAAGAGTTTTTTGCAGGGGTGGCTGCTTTTGAACATTTATTACTATTAATCTGCATTTTGTTACCAGCATGCAACTTAAAAAAAAAAAAAAGCAGTGGCCTAATGATATTCCCCTCTCTCTGTCTCTGTCACACTTGAGCACGACTCACTGACTCATAGCATTGAAACAGGAAAAGGGTAGGCCTGTCCTTGGGTCATGTTCACATTCAAGAGATTACTCACGTTATAATGTGCTCACTCAGTAGACAGCTGGTAGAGGGGAACACCATTTTTACAATGCCCCGAGTTGAGTTTGTGAGAAGTTAGCAGCACAACCATTAGCCAAGTGAAATGAGAAAGATTATAGTAAACGAAATTGGCCCTGACCACTACCCTGCCCTTTAAATGTGACATATTTTAATTTCTTTCCCACCACATTTTGCTGACACAACTATTTAGGTTTTAGGCTGTGAGTGGTTAAGGGCTCTACACCCGAAATAAAGTCTCTGTAAATGTCATGAAAGGGAAAAAATACAGGCAGAAGGTATGTGTGTGTGCTCATACTTTTACCAACACTTTGCTCTAAAAGTGTGAGCGTTCATTTTATTTAATAGAAATTCTTGCCTGCCTCTAACAATATAAGGCTAATATACTGTATCTGCAATATTCAAAAGGGGAGACTGGAATTGCCTTCCCCTCTCGAGCCACACTTCAGTTCTAGACACTATTTCTTTACAGCAGACTGGCTTTGGCGAAATGGGAAAAGGGCCATATGAGCACCTTGAGGCGAAAAAAGCAAAGCACATTGAAGCTGTTGGAATGTGCAACCCGCAAGTCACTTTCAGCTCAGTGGACAGCTCCCCGTGCTCAAACAAACTGGTGTACTACGATCAAATATTTCTTCCCTTGTTTTCATGTAGACAAAAATAAAAGTGACGTCGAGTCTCTCTTTTTTTGCTTTAACTGACTTTTATTGGATGCTACTGGCAACCAGCCTCATTGGTTTTATGGGAAGGGATGTGAATGTCTATAAATAGATGAAACTGTATTTACTCTCCATTTATGTGGAACATCACTTCTCATCTGTTTATGAGGAGTTTTTATGAGCTGCTGCAAGGAAGCCAAGTGAATGAGGTTAATACCTGCACTGCCCTTAAAGGTGTAATGTATAATTAAGTGCATATTAATAAATGTAGAAGCATGTAAGTTTAATGTGGGATTGTGAAGGAAGTCTATGGTGAAACATGTGAACCGTAAAGTCTATAAAAAGTAAAAATGTATGTTTTTATTTTTTACCTAACCTACCTAATTAAACAAGTTGGTGTTAAAGACAGGGAAGACAGACATAACTGGTGCCTGTGCAGATAGAGTTGTGTGGATAGAGTTGAAAATGGACGGCATTAAGGCAGCCACTTCATAATTGGAGCTGAGTCAGCAGGTGAATGATTGTGCCCATTGGGATATATTTGCCATCATTATGATTTATCGGGCATAGAAAAACGGTTATTAGTGCATGCTGTAACGTTGCCCCGAGCTCTGCTAATTAGATAGATTAATACCTGCATGCTTGTGGCAGGCTGTCATTCTTACGGTAAGGAGGTCTCTATTCTGCAGTGGAATAGGTGCAGGGTGACTTCGGAGGTGACTGTCCTTCAGCCTTGGTTTAAAATTCTTGACGGCTGACATCCATCCTGCTCAAATGTCCTGTAGACCAAATTCAGTGCAGCTCCTCTTTAGCCAATTGGAAACCATATCATTTACCCCTCAGTGTCAGCTCACTGTAAATCAGCGAGAATTGCTATTGTCATGCAATATTAAAGGTTAGTGTCAGTTGTCACATTCTCCCGTTGACATTATTTGTCCGAAGATTTAAAGGTTAGGGCCTTGATAAGGGTTTATTCTTCCACTCTGTGAGCATTAGAAAGCTAACGTGGTTAATTACACGCCCGACAACAAACCAACAGTGATTTCCCTTGGTGGCTTTAAAGAACCTTCATCACCATGAAGTGTTTTTTTTTTTCCTAAACCCACGAGATGAAGCTTGTTGTGCTGTAGCCTTTGCAGTCATTTAATGAACCTCAGCGCTGCTTAATCCACTCAGCATCAGCTCATTCACAGGGAGGAGGGAGTTGTAGGTGTGTTTACATGTATGTCTAGGCATGTGAATAAACACAGCAGGTGCAGATGAATAATGATGCAGAAAAGAGGTGAATAAATGCAGTATTACAGAAAAAAAATCAGAAGTCATTTTCTTCTTCAATGAAGAGGAAAATGTGAAAATGAGAACATGAGGATGTCAGAAAATTAAACTGATGGTTCAAGAGCTGATGATGATAATCATTGCCACAGTGATTGACATCGATGATTAATCTTGACGCCAATAATCACGCTGCTAATTATGCTAAATCTGGAACCACAATGCTGCTACCTCTTCCTTGTCCTATCAGTTCACTCCTCCGTGAGAAAATAAAAGCCCCTCTATGGTAATCTTCAAACTGGCTTGGGTCTGCAACAGGGACTGTTTTTATTTCGGTAAAGGAAAAAATCTACCCATAAGCCTGACTATCAGCATGGTCAAACCTTTCATTTTTGGCTTAATCTGTTCAGTATGTGGAGCAATTTAGATGTCACAGCCAGGCCTTGGCCCCTAATCCATGGATCACTCCAGGGCACATGGCTGCCCATTCCCAAGAGCGACCTTCTTATTGTCTTGATTCTCTGTCCATTTATTTCTGCCTCTTCTTGTTTTTCTCAGCCCCTGATCTTGGGTGGCTGCAGGCCAGGGAAACACAGGGACAGAATGGTCATCAAGATAAATAAATGACATCAACAAACAGGTTACCAAATGGAAAAGGAGAATTATACAAAGATGCCCACAGGTCACAAATTCACCTTTTGTCCCAGACTTCCCAGACCAACAACAGGCCTCTCCCACAGATAAATGTCTCACCTCCCCTCGAGTGCCATCTTGCTATCTTTCGGGAGTTCGTCGGTTCATGGGAAAAACGCGCAGGGGGATTTGGTGTTGGCCCGTTAGCGATAACCCACGTGTCACTCTCAGATAAAGCCCGGTGGCTCTCTACTGGGCGGACGATTTGTGTTCTGTCAGTGTCACCATTGCAGCTAAACGCATTTGACTGCACAGCTCATCGCCCAGGAGAAGTGTCACCCCAGACATGTATCACCACCCGCCATTGCTGTTTCTCCACTCAAATGCCAAACTCTAGTGACGTTGGTTTGATGTGTATGTACAAGGGCTAACCTGAGGGCTAAATAAAGAAGCTGGAGCCTGTGACAAGACTATTTATTATAAATCCAATTCAAGCTAGTTTTTACACATTTGTGGTGCTGTGATGGATCAGAAAACACAACATTATCCACTTTCCCACTAAGTCACACTGTAATTTTTATCATTGTGTGCTACTTCCTGCTCCAAGCCCATGAGCATTTCATCCAGTCCTCATTCTCAAGTTTGCATTTCCCTGCCCTACAGTAACTCCACCGACCTCAATGCCCCAGTCACCTTGTAAACAGGTGTAAGCACCTGATATTCACTGCATATCTCTGTGTGTGTGTAATTAAATGATTCAGTGATTGCTATTACAGATGGTGACAGCTACAGCTATTTATGAGAGCAGCTTGATGTTCCCCAGCCACGCACGCACAAATAAGTCACATGAATCATCTCCTGGGCAACAATAGTGAGTTTGCATAACACAGCCGAGAAATGATACTGGAATATAGTCAAATAAGTATCACTAAATTGGAAACCAATAAGAAAAATACTGTCTACAAGGCTCCATATTAAATACCAATATGGGAACATTACCTAGAGAAACACTATGGTGCACTGCTATTGTATTGTTAATAGAGCAAACATGGGTTGAGGCGTTTAGTCTTTGTTTACCCTCTGAATTACTTTCTGTCTTCGTAGTCTTTTGTCTCTTCCTAATGATTGCTAGGCCCCAGTGTTTTCCTGATCAAGCATCTTTGAACATAGCCACAATGATAATAATTGCAGATGTTTAAATCCTTGGAATATTACTGATGAAAATGTCCTGGAGTATCCGTGGTGTATTTTCACTACAGTCTGTTACTATGTGGTCTACAATTTCACAAAATGTCAGGACACATATGACCTCTGTGCCTTGGTGCCCTCCATATAAGGAACAAAACTGGGTTCATGCTCGGTATGTGATGCGGTGTGATGCGGGTCCCTCTTGTGCGATGCGTTCTGTTGGCTGTCTTTGGGGATGTTCAGTTAGTTCATAATGGTGGAGATGTGTGTGTTTAATCTTGTCAGTTCATAAAGGCTTGAGTGTTCCTGGGGTGCTGTCAGAACCTCTGGCAGCGCTCCAGCAGACCCAAGCAGTCTGTTCTCCCCTTCACTCTGTCTCCACTGCGCTTGTTCACTCTCTCATTCTACGCCAGCTCCAGCCGGTCTGGGGGATCAGGAGCCAGGGTTGCCGTGGCAACTTGTCCTATCCCTATCGCAGGATGGATCATCCCTGGATTCTGCTTGCCACCACTTTTAACTCTTGCACACATGTAACAGACACATGTCTTGCTCAATCTCAGCCACAACAGATATTTTCAGTGGAGAACAAATGCATTCTGTTTGTTCACATTCTGTCCATATGAAGACTGCCAGCCCCGACCCTGGGCAGCCAGAGTCACATGAAATAAACCTTTATCAAAGGCTCCTTAAAGTGGAGCTACACGGTCGACCATGAAAGTCCTTGGTGGGATTTGCCATCATGCCTCTTTCAGAAAGCATTAACCCACAGCCACAGACAGCCACAGACTGGTGAGGAGGCACTTCTCCTGGGAAGTACTGGATATCTCGAACTGCCCAGCTTCAAAGACAAGGAGCTCTCGGGATTGCTTCACATACACAGGCTCTTACTGTACATACACACATGGGCCTTACAGCTCCAGAGGGCTTCATAGAGACTAGGTTTTAGCCATAGGTTACTCTGAATGAGTAGGAACATTAAACAGGCCATTATATCATTGTTAGTTGATTAGTAAATATAAATGCCTTTTAATAATGTAATCTAGAAAAGGCGTCAAACCTATGTCCAGATGCTTTTGTTGAAACCTTTTCTTGGCCATGTCCTGGATGACTGACATAATGTAATCTATTAACAACAAAAAGTGACTTCCTCAGAGGTACAGCAGTGGAATGATAATAAGAGAGACGCAACAATATGTTGCTTTAGACTTGTGTATAAAACTGTGGGTCAGTGAAGACTAAGTCTACCTACCTTAAATCTATGGATGGAATAAAATACTCTGAGATACCAAATAGGAAATGCAGCTAGCATTATGAAGCAATTTCTCTGTCAAACGATACAGTGCAGCCATTAGTAATTCTATTAGTCAACAGCATACTGCAAAAAAGCAGGTAGGAGCTTAATGTTTGATGCAGACTATATTGTTCCTAGATACACTCTATACTTGTAAATTTGATCAGTGATATATTAGGCTGTGCTATTTTCTTGCAGTTCAAGTTTCTAAAAAGAGCCAGCAGCCTGCTGTTGGAGCTCCTGGCTGATCAAAGACACTGTGTTGTGTGCTGGATGTGTCATGACTTGAACACAAAAGTATTAGCTCTCCTAGGACCCATAGAGCTACACTGTGTATTAACATGCTGCAATCCCTACATCACTCCAGATTAGACACGACACTGCTGCAAGTGTACGTGCATCGGAATGAGCCGCACCAATTTACCAGCTTTTCCTCACTCCAGGCTCTGCAGTCATCTGGGACTGTGAGTACAGTAACGATTCTCTATCTCTGAAAAATCTTTGCATCCCAAAAAGTTCAATGTTCCCCTGACCACTGTGCACACACATATGCACACAGACAGCATCGACCTGGCCTAGTATCTTGACAGAATAATCCATTTCAAAGAGGCCGTCTAAGGTGAAGTTTCTTATTGATCAATGACAGCTACTGATTGATGCCCAATGACATTGAAATATGACTAGATTTAGCTTATTGAGACAAAGGCTCCAGTTATAGATGAATCCTTACTAAATACTGGGAACACATAATAAATGGAAGATCTAGTATCAAATGATCAGTACCTTTCAATGTTGGCTCACCTAAATAAAAATGAAGTCACCATTTCCAGTCATTAGTATGTGTCCACCGTCACTTTATTCTGCTGACATCTAATTAAACGAGGCAATTGCTCCAACTCACCAGCAGTAATTTCCTTTTCTTTGTGTCGTCAGCATTGATTTAGCCTTTAACAAGTCTGAAAAAGCAAGTGGTTGAAGTCTTGGTTTACCCCGGTTATAATGATGTAATTAAACACAATTAATTAGAGCTGTAGGCAGGTGACAGTATGACGCCATCACGGCACCTCACCTGGCCTCTGTAATGGGAGCCTGGCTTTGGACACTGACCATCCAGGCCAAGGAAACTATACAAGCGTCCTACAAACTTAGACAAAGAGCAGTGCTTGGTTTCTCTAATGGAGCAGCTGGCCTCCTTGGTTTCACCAAAATACAGTCAAAGTTAAACATTTATTTATTATTAAGTGATGCACTCTGCTGTGATGTGAGTTGCTACAACTAAAACAGCTCCTTCTGGGTGATCCTATAAGCTGCGCCCGTGGCAGTGGAATACCCAACGTAAATATTTCATCACTCAGATGCCTGTGTATCACATGACAGTGAAAAATTAGACGCTTGTCTCACTGTTCACAGACACTGATCATGTTAAGAAGTATATCTAAATGTTAAATGGAGTCATGTCCAACTTCTGTTTAGCACAACATAGAGCTTTACTGGGCCTAGGCTTTCTTACACTGAGTTTGTAATGCCATCTGCTGGAAAGATTATCTCATTACATCATCAATCTGAAATGGAGCTGACTTAGCATGTAAACAGACTGCTCCTAAACAGACCAATTACTGTATTTGTGCTTTACATAATAGGTCAAAGGTCACCAGCTACATTATAAGTAAAAGGAGAGTTTGCAAGTTCCCCCTTTGCTTGGGTGGGTTTTCTCCAGATACTCCAGTTTCCCCCACCATCATCAAAACTATAGTCACGATAGTGACATGACTGGGGGACCTGGGCGCCCCCTGGTGGTGGCTACTGACAATAAATTTCCCCAAAGGGATAAGAAAGGAATTTTTAAAAAATGGGCAACGACAACAACACCTGAATGGAACAGTGTAACTAATGACTCACCTGAGCCTTAACGACTCTCCAATCAGAAGCCACACTGCCCTTTCATAGTTAACAACAATGAGAGCAGAACAGCCTGGTCCAATCAGAGTTAGTTTCAGGGCATACCTGTCCCTCAAGATTTAACCTAGTCCAGATGCCTTTGTTTTAACCTTTGCCCCCTTAAAATATGACACAATACCTTTTACCTGTTTCCTGTTGCCACAGACCTTTCGATAGTGTTGACAAGCTCTTGACCAAAGATTAATGTGATTGCTCACAATCATTCAAAAGCATTAGTCCACATAATAAAACACATGTAATAAATGATCCATAGGAAACAGGATTCAGAACTTTCCGTAACCCTAACCCAATCACAGGAATAATTGACCTGAGCTGTGAGGTCGGCCCCTTGGTCAGCCTGACTTCTTTCTTTCTTTCTTTCTTTATTTCTTGTGTCTAAATCAATCATCAAACACAAATAAATCCAACCTGTGCCGGTGCAAGTGTAGAAGCTTTCCCTTTTCCCTCATGACAAAACCCTGAAGCGTGTGTGATAGGACCGAATGCCTGTCCACATCTTGAGGCACTCTGAGGACGGTGGTCTAAGCCCCCCTTCACACATCCCGGCGCAGCATCCTGAGCAGAATAAGCTCCCTTTTTAACCGCAGATATAGAGCACTGTTAGTTCAGTCTGTCTCCAAACTCTTCAAGCCCCCTTTTTCCCAAGAGCCTCTTAAAAGACACTTTTTTCACTCTTCACTCAAAAGCAGCTAAGACCAGAAAAACTAATGTGTCCAACTTCATCTTACATCAACTCTATATAAGATGAGAATAAAAGGATACTAAACCGGCCTGCCCAACTGCTTGCATAATGCTACCTGAAAACAAGCCTTAAACTCTCTCTATTTGAAACAGTTAGCAGTCGTCTAATATTACATGGCTTTTCATTTAGTAAGTGGCCTGTCTTCACACTCTCCCATTACATAATATGGGCTATTGGTTTACCCTCACTAATACATGGGTTGTGTTTAAGTGGCCGAGGGAGGGGGGTTAAAACGTGTCAAAATGAATGCTTACGCTGCACTGTCTTCTCACGTCTCCGTCAGGGCAGACGAGGCAAGGTGCTAAGGGTCACTTTCAGGGTCCAGTTCTGGGACACAGGAGAAAGGGAACATCATCAACACGTGATCCTGTTTGGCCTTCCATGAGAGTCTCCTATAAATATAACATTTACATTCACATTTACATTAACATACATAATAATTCAATAGTTTAAACTGATGTCTTCAAATGTTCTGTATATAAAAAGTGCAATAACACAGGCAGCTTCACACTTTTCTGCTCCAATGCGTTTCAAATATTTATGTTGTCTATCCATTCTGCAGAAGCTCTATCAGTAGTCAGTCTCTGTTTATCAATAAATCACCCATATTCATCAGATTACAAGGAGCGCTGTGGCGGAGTGCAACACAAGGGTTTGTCTGTGCACTGACCTGCCTGTCAACACTCAACGCAAATGTTCACATCAAGTCAGACAACGGCTGTCATTTACACAGCTCCTAAGACAGCATTATTAAGAGAAGGAATGTTCAAAGCAGAGCACAACAAAGCTTCAATGTTATTTGTGCAAGTGAAAATACATCAAGGACAAAAGCTAATTTGAAGAATTGTTTTATCTAATATTAGCACAATTTAGCACTTCCTCCCCCAATTTATATCAAATATACTCTCACTTAAAAGCGTTTCTCATTTAAGGTGAAATGTATTATTCACTGTCACTCTTGTTTATATCCAGCAGATGGCAGTCTTTTTGCATAAATGCTAAGCAAACACAATGAATGATTTTTTAAGGGAGATATTTGTGATTAAACGTGCAGTAGCCTATGTACTACATTCTTTAATTTTCATCAAATGTTGTATTTATAACAAAAACAAAACAAAAACTCTATTATAATGCACACTAAAAGCCATGCTTTGTTTGTAATGTGCTGAGATTGGGAAATGGACGAAGACATCACATAATAGTTGCTTTGGTAATGAAGCAAGATGTGTTTAAATGTCATACTACATCTCAGTGTCATGTTAACAACAAGTATAGGGTAATACATAAAAGATATTGCAAGCCATGTTGACTTAATGAACATATAATCAGCCACCAATGTCTGTCTTACTCTCCAAATATTACCATTGAAAATTATAATACTGGTAGGCTGTACATTTATTTTTATTACTATTATACATTGCTGTGTAGTATATATGTCTAAATAATAGATTAGAACAATATGATCTAATACGTGATCAGACAATGCTGTAAATTATATATGGAGAATAATAAGACAACAATGTTCAGTCTAGTCTGAGTTCTTTCTACCAATGGTATTCATGGTAAAGCATTCATAATAAAAATGTCTCTAGTAGCTACTTGTCCTCACTAATAGAAGCACAATTCATTCTTATGCATTCAATGAACTGAAGACAAAGTTTCTCATTCTGAATTTAGTCAAATTTAGTTTTATGCTAAACTGAGGAGAAAAGAAGAGTGCAGAAGAAAACTGACTAAATGGTTATGTGATATTAAAGGGAATGTAATACTAGACATATACCAGTCCTTCCAACAAATAAAAAAGATAATTATTCGCAATTTTAATTCCAAATTTACATTTGCAACATGTAGCTGATAAAAAAAATCCCAAATATTATTAGTTTTTTTAAACCACCACAAAATTTAGATCACACTCTATTATATTATATCTATAAGTTTCACAAAAGTATCTCATTGTCATATTAAATATAATTCCACAATGCAGCGAATATATTAAAAAATGCAAGTTTTGTCCTAATTTTTTTGATCAAAGCTGTATTTAATTGTATTTTTACACGTGAGAATATTGATTATTGTGATTATATAAAAAGAACTTCAGACTTCAACCTAATTATATGTATGGTCACACAGCAGAATGAGATTCAACATTTTCGGAACAAATGCAAAGTAACAGTAACACGTTTTCTCATGAGTGGTCGAGGCCTCTTGTCTTACCTGCTTTGCCCTCTAGATGGGGGTAAAGCTCAAGAAACATTACAGAACAGAACAGGGAGCTTTCAAACATTATCTGCAGAATGTATTTTAACAGTATAATCTTTTAATGTATGCAGTTAAAGAAGAAATAGTCACGTCTTAATTCTTAGGGCAAATGGAAGCTTTTTTAAATGGCTCTTTAAAATGAACCTGAACGCCTCGAGAGACTTGGAACTTTAAGTTCTTCTGAAACAGAGCAAGCAAGAATCCCAGTCTGATGAATATTTAACCATCAGAGTTGAAAATATTGATTTAATTATGGTCCAAAGTGGGTAGCAAAAGAAAAAAAAGAAATAAAGGTGAGGCACTTGTGGTGTCACTGTTACAATCTAAAGATGTCATTAAAGTCCTTTAGAATCTCTTACGAGGTGATTGTATAGTGTGACATGAAGAGTTGCATGATTACTGCTGTGGTACACATAATTATCATCACCTTAATAATGGTTTGGAGGCCTCCACTTTATTGTCATGTTTTTTTAATGGAGTTCTCGGACCAGGTGCAATTGGAAGAAATGTACTGAGGATTTATTTTATTTATTTTTTCATTCTGGAAGGTCATCATCAGGCTGATTGCGGCCTCTTTGTCCATCTCGCAGTGTGTGTGTGCGTGTGTTGCATCATGGGAACCTACAGGTGGGCCTCTTCTCCCGGGTGTGGGAGTGTGGAAGTACAGCAAAATCAATAACGTGTGAATTATTAAGAGCTTCCTTTCGTTGTCACGCAGATCTGGTAGACTTGAAGATTCTCACTTGTTTTGCTTCCATTTAATTTTTATTTTTTTCCTCATTGAGAGCCCCTTTGGTAGTTTTCCTCTCACACAGACACACACACATATCTGCACTGGTCTTTAAGCTCACCCTTGTTGGAGTGCTCATTAGTCAGTGCAGTGATGCAGAGTAGCCCTGTCATTAGCTGAGAGCTGGGTGTCCTCCACTGCCTTCCCTTCGTTTTTCATTCCTCCTTCCTTCATTTTATCCACGGAACGCCAGGGGCACTCCAAATATCTCCATGACAAAGATCTCCGTAATCTCACTGAAGTCTTAAATACCCGCAGTCTTTATTAGCACCGTCCAGATCAGGTGTCCTAATTGCCTCCGTCCGTCGTGTCACTTGTTAGAGCCGAAGCAGAGCTGGTCAGGAAACTGTTTCTTCCTTCCCTTCCCTTTTTTCAGTTTTAATGGTTGTGGATCATAAGTTACTGTATGTATCTGCGGATATAAGCTTTCAATGGAATGTGTGTGGTCAGCACTTGCACAGGAAATGTACGAATAACACAAGAGATTCATGTTTTGGAAGCAAGGCAGTGTTATCATAACTCCTCTGAATCCTTTTTTATGCATTGTGTCAGCTCCAGAGTTGAATAAAAAAAAAAATTTAACAGATGTAATTCTATATGATAATTATCTTTATTAATATTTAAGGCCCTGTAAGATTTTTGTGTCTAACCTAAAATGACATGGCATCCTTATCAGTGCCCTAAAATTAAATAAATATAAATAAGTTATATTTACAAAAAAAACTAAACCTTAAATGCAATATTTATATTCACTGTGACCTTTGACCTCTGTTACTCTGTTGTAATCTAAAGTCTTTTTCAATCCTTATGAAAGAATAACTATTAGGCATGTAGACTAATGCAGCCTGTTTTTCTGATTTAATAAAACAAAAATGTATATATATTAAAAAGAAACTGTTCTAATTAACTGGATTGGCTTTAAATGTTATGAATAAAAAAAAAAAAAGAACAGATAAAAGCCTATGAGGTAACGTTTATTTCCTGTTGTGTGGTATTTGTCTTCCTCTTCCAGCCTGAACGCTGACATTTTCACCTCCAGATATTTCCAGAGCTGCTTCCATGGATTTTTTTTCCCCTCTTCCTTTTGCATCCACTTTAACAGTAAATGTCAGGTTTTAGTGTCAGTCCTTGTGAATCAAACACTAACAGCCTCTTTCATCACTCCTGCACAAACACTCACCAAAGCCGCACTGGTAAATATAACATGGAGCAGAAGAGGGAGAGATAACCTACCAATTTGTGCAGAGAGCGCCGTCTGTGATGCAGCGGGCAACGCAGCCCCGAGACATGTTTGTGAGTCAGGAAGGGGGGGAGGTGGACTCTCACTTTGACTTGGACCAGAGCACCTCAATCACCTCCTCCGAGTAACGCCGGGCTCTGGCTGCACCTGAGTATAGCCCCATGTGAGGCAATCTTATGTCCATCCACTCAGAGGCATTCTGGGAAACGTAGGAAATCAATAAGGGGACATGAAATGAAGAGGTCAGCTAAGGGGTGAAGAGGTACACATGGACAAAGAAAGAGGAAGACACAGTAGAAATTTTACAGTCTGAGTGGTGTCATAGTCCAATTACACCGGCACAGTGAAAGTACATCAGGGCTTGTATTAAAACACTGAAAGTAACACCATGGAAAAATTAATCAAATTCAGATTTTTTTTGACACACACACAGAAACTAATCTATTTTTTAAAATGCACCTGGTTGGACAAAGACACTATATAACTGACTGATGGGACACATATCTAGTTAGAACCTGAAATTTACATTACAAATCTAATACTGGATATATGGCATTCATTTAAAAGTAACAGCAGCACAATTGGTGTTGCTTTAAACACATGGGTATATGCCTCTTGTGTTTACATATGAGGGTCATTTTTGAGTCTCTATGGTTGGAGGCTAGAGTTCAATCCAAGGCCAGGCTTTACCAGGATGTAACTTTTAATGAGTGATGCCCACCAAAAGAGGGATGGACCATTTACAAAATGCTGCACATTATGTCTTCAATACATATCATTTACAATACATTTTTCATATAATGTGGCTCCTCAACATATTCATTAAATCAGGGGGCAATTTGTAATTATTTGTAGAAATGACATAACATTCTCCAACATCGTTTTGTTTTAAAAAAGCTTAATGTTACCTGCTGTTGCATGTAGTGTTTTAACAACAGCTAAAAGACTTCTGCAGACCACATTTTACTAACCTTCTTCATTGTTGTGGTTTTGGCAAGAACTAAGACTAATAAAAATATGACTCCTAAAATAGCTAAAGTGAGCAGGTCATTTGTCACACTTTCATCACATGACTGTGTAGGTACTCTTTGCAACCAGTCCGAATCATGTGACTCGAGATTGTTTTAATTCCCTATGGAAAGAAAGCATTATTATCACTTTTATATTCACTTTTTTTGTATTATCCCTTTAATATTCCACACAATTGGGAGTCAAACTCACAACCTTCTTGCTGTGGGTGCATAAGAAAATGTTTCTCCAGATATTGTTTGTTGGGGTTTTACAGTCACCAAATGTCAGCCATCTTTGGAACTTTTTGTGCAATAGGTCAGCGCCGTCTGAAAAACCAGAATCACTCAAGTTGTCTTCTCATCATTTGACTATAATCTACAAACACATGAAGAACACAGAAAGCACTGCAGAGATGAATCTAATCCTCTCTTTAATGCCTCCTCCGTGTGACTGACAGTAATGCCTGTTCATTGCCCCATTTCTGTTGCCTCATTCACTTTAAGAAGATGTATTTATTCAGTCTTTGGACGCCCCAACCGCATCCCAAATCCTCATTTATCTGAAAGGAGAGGCATCAGTCTTTCTCTCGTTCTCTTGTTTCTTATCTGCGTTGGCCTCTTGTTTACCCACACCATCAGTTAGACACAACATCGCCTAATATCACTCGAACTAATGACTGTGTTGTAAAACCTATCAATCTGCAGGACGCCCAGGGAGACACCGAGAAAGGAGAAAACTTACTGGAAAAAAACACGCCAGGTAACTGTCCCATTAGGAATTATTGACAAATATGATTCTTTGTTCCAAATGTGGGCTTTCTTTTCAATAAACACTCATCACTCCCAACCTGCTGTGTAACCAACTATCAGCTGCAATGCAATTAATGAACACAATGATGATAGCACCGGGAGGACGCTCCGTTCTGCTCATCATGCATTCTGCGCCGCATGCTATTACAAATGACCAAACACTCCATATAATAGCACATCATTTAGCCGATGTCCTTCGCTGGCTGGGCTCCCCACATACTCCACACTGGCCATCAAAATCTCCGCCATGGAGCACATTAATTACAGCCGTCCAGAGACAGCTATGATTACAATTTCACACGTTTGAATGGACCACAGCTATTTGCCACAAGGTAGAGCGAGGACTTTGGCCAAACAGGAAGAGAGCGAAGCAGAAAAGGGATGGATGGATGTTGTGCTGGAAGGAGGAGGGGAGAGGGGGGTCTGTGATTCTCCGGAGATGCGTGATATGTAGACGCATGGATGCTGACAGCTCTGGCGTTTCGAGCAATGCGCCGTAATTGCATGCAAATGGAGCTCCAATGTGGATCTTAACACATCTTCATTAGGCAGTTCACGAGTGTCTGGCGGCTCAGACGAGGGGACAATGCAGGCTTGAAGTTAATTCTTGGTGGGCTGGGTGCGCTTCCATATTGGACAACTTTAATTAAACGATAGATTAAGTTTTGAAGGGATGGTGTAATGCATTGAGTCCCATGAGTGCTCTAATAAACAGCCGAAGAGAATCAGTCAGTGGAGATGTAATGATGTTGAAAATAGACAGAGACATCTATATTTCCACTTGCATGAGTTCAATGAAAGCAACTATCTTTGTAATAAAATGGGCTGATATAGCGAAAATGTATGCATATGAAATGTCAGATGGTATCTAAGATTTTCAGGCAATGTCTGATGACCAAGTATATCCTGATGTTTGACAATTAATCTTCTCTTGAGGTTTAATTAAAGTGACTAGAATAGCATTGAAGGTGTGCATATAAGTGTTGTCTGCTACATTATCTTTTATTAATTATACAGTTGTTTATATAGCTACAACAGAAGCTATTAACCTGTAGTTTATTAAAAGGCTGGAAATGAAGTGAAGACATTTAGTGCAATGAAGCTCCCAGTGGGCCTCTGTACATATTTCAGTGTGTTATATTTTACAGCAAAGTCCAAAGTCTGTTTTTCCCTTGTGTCTGGAATGGTTTTGACCTGTAATCCCCAAGATTATAGCGGCTAAACTGCCCACTGTGTGTTTTCATGCTCTTCATCAGCTCCCGGTATGCTGGGCTGAGACGAGCGCTGGCCTCTCCATGCCCTTAGCCTGACATTCAGGGATCACAGGGGTAGCTGGCTGTGCGCGGCCCCGTGTGTGTGTCCCAGTGTGCCGGCGCCAGCATCTCCAATGCCCTTGGGGCGGAGCACTAGCTCCTAGGAGGTAACCGCATGTCAGAGGCCATGGCAATTAGGAAGCAGTTGGAACCATTAATTAGCTGATATATCACTTACGCTATTGTTGATATAGGCTGTGTACTATATGCTCTAACCTCTGCAACTTTCTGTCCTCATCTTATCCCCATTAAGCCACTATAGTCTTCATAATTGCCAACCTCAAAGGCTCTGCATTCATCCAGGTCTCCATAAATTTCTGTTATATTATGTGTTTTTTTGTATTCCCCAGGACATACAATAACATCTAGAGTACACAAATATGCCGAGTATCTACAATTGAAAATAAAAACAACACAGATTTCCTCAATTTTGTCAGATCTTTTGAGTTATACAATAGGGTTGAGGCAGTGGATGGACATAAATCCTAGGACCTACATTTGTGAATTATATGATTTTGTTCCCGCCTCAGGAATATTTTTGGCAACTGTTGGATAAAACCGGTCTTAGGTAAAGGGTAATGTAGTATAGTGTGGTGGACATTATATAGTTTTCTCACACCAGAATGGTTAGTTTTCTGCTGTAAGGGCTGGGGGGAGGACGTTTAGTTACATCAGATGTTGAAGACATAACCTACTGTATTTGCCGTGACAGAAGAGTTGTTGGAAGTTTTGCTAATAAAAAAATGACAGCCTCCATACCTTGTCTTTCGTCTCTTAGTTCAGAATAACATAGCATAGCATCGCATCGCATGTTATGTTATGTTATAGTACAGCATTGTATGGTATTATGGTATTGTGTAGTATGATATAATAGAGTTTACTGTGGTGTGGTATAGTAGGGTTTGGTGACAGAGAGAATAATGCTGTAAACAAACAACAAAATAACACTAGAGCCAAACCTCAACCTGAAAAAGGCTTTCAACTTTCCATGTTCTGGCAATGCATCTCATGAATTCACATCAGGAACTTTTTTTTTCTTTTCATTCTTTTTTTATTTTTTTGGGAGGCTTCACCTGTGATCCAAGCTCGCCTTGAGCAGTTTGATTTTCCTCTCTGTGCCTCCGAGCCAGGCTGTGAACTTTCAAAGGCTGCGTGCAAAGCCGCAGTGAAAACAGAGAAGGGATCTGTGAAAAAGCGTGGTGGAGGGCGATTTGGTGAGGGGCTATTTAGAGTGTCGAGGTGTAGACTGACAACGCCACCCACGTGAAGGAGGGACACTAAAACGCATGACCGTATATACCCCTGTGTGTGGTGAGAGGGGTGACTAACACACCACCAGCCCCTTTAGTTCAATGATAAGGCTCTTTCCTGCTGTTGCTGTACCTTTTGTAACCCACAACTCAAAGGATAAGCGGGAACACAGCGGCGCTCCCCGCGACTAGCAGAGGCCATTTTGCCACGCCACCCTGTGATTGACAGGAGCTGACGATAAAAAGGAGAGAGGAGCAGTGTTGAAGGATAGCGGCCTCGGTGATGGAGTGCTCATGGGGAAGAGTAGCTATTGAATCCTCTTTTTAATCTGTCTGTCAAGGTTATTGAAAGTGCTGTCTTCGTTATTGCATGCCAGCCTTGGACTTCGAAAGGCCATAAGTATGAGAACACACCCTGTTGTGGCTCCGATAAACAAGCTGTTAGCAAATACTTATGAGCAAATATGTGTGGCCTTATTAAAGCTATGTTGCACACTTACAGACTCATTGTGAGTAAGGGGCACGTCACACATCTTTACATTTGCTGTTTTCTTTTCTTGCTTGTTCAGTGGGGCTTTGAGACCATAGTAGCTACTGCATTTTTGCCTATAGCTGGAGTGAAAAGTAAGAACGCAGAGCATACTTTTACTAAATAAAATGGCAGTGGCGAAGAATCGATCCAAAGCCCCTGTTGTCACATACTACGTTTTGCTGTTTGAGCCCTTCTCAGGTTAGACAGAGGGGGGCTCCACTCTAAACCGGACCCCGTTCCAATCGATGTTCATCAGCCGCTCCAGCAATAAGTTGTCAATGGGATTCTCATTAGGATTCAAGTATGCTTTGGAATAATATTGTAAAGTCCCACTGACGGATGACTGGGTGAGTGGCAGTTGAGAGCTTGTCATGGAATGAATTTTAATCAAAAGGGGGAGAGTGTCAGGCAGAAATTGATGTCTCTGTATCAACCCCTTGATATGCTGCGTTCCTGTTCATCATCTTTCAAAGTAGGAATTAGGCTAAACTTACCTCACTCTTTTAGCACTTTTAGAGTCAAGTCTGGGTGATGTTTGGAGCAAAGAATATAGGAAATTGAAACAAACTTCCACTAAAAATCCTCCCCTGTCTCTGTGCAATATCCTGAGCCGAGTGAACTGCATGATCAATCAAATGGAACTAAATGTAATTAAGATCTACTCGAGGTTAATTTGGTCAGTAATGGTATTAAGTATGTATAGAGTAGCCTTTTTCTAAATACCACTCCATTAAATCGGTGTTATTAAAAGACAATACAGAAATGAGACCAAGCATGTACACATTAAAAATAATGAGTTTGTTCAGTTTCATTTCTTTCAAGAGACAGATGATGATATAACCAGGCAAATTTTCATGTTTATAATCACTAACTCTGTCCTCATTAAATGCTTTTTCTGTAAATTCTTTTCTTATAAAGTTACTTATTCATGTACTCTTGTGCAAAACGATTGGTCGTCCACTCATTTTAACGATATTCAACGGACTCAAATGAAAGAGTCTTTCAGAATTGAGCTTTGGTAAGCAAGGAGTGCTACTTGAAAACTGGCATCTATCCAAGAGAAAGAAGCCTCTGTTCTCTTATTCATTTCATTTGAAAACTTGGTCACAGATTGCCCTTAAACAGAATAATTTTCAGATGCCAAAAGCTTTGCTTTGTTATCTCTTGCAAGGCTAGCTTCTATCAACAAAGTGGTCTGAAATTACCAAATAATCCATCAAGCGCCACTGCTTTTCATGCAGCTCTAGCTCGTATCAAAGGCTTACCTTGCCTTGTATTCAAATGTCCTGCATTATTATATTGACTATTCACATCTTTAGATAATACACCTCTGGAAGACGTAAAATCCCTGAAAGATGTATTCTAGTGGAGAAAATCACTTATTTACTCATGAGAAGCCAGTAATTTGTACTGTCCCTGAACTATCAATGGCTATCAAGAAAACTGTAACAAAAGCCTGTGTGAATACGTTCAAGTCTTTGACTGCATTAACAAGATATATCAATGCCGTTGACTGTTTAGATTTAGAAAAACTGCGCATTGGTGCTTCCACGCATGTGAGTATTTACTTAAGGGAGACAATGTTATGACTTGAGCATTAGAAGCCATAGTGGCAATTAAAGTGTGCACATGTATGTGCGCTCCCAGCATATGCTGAAGTCAGTAGGGAATAGCTTTCCCCAGAGACCATTCCACACAGCCCTCCAGTCAGGGGCTCAAATTAGAGAGAGCAGCAGTATGGCTGGGCCTTAGCTGAGCTAATAGCATTTTAACTGTTATTGGAGCTCTTGTATATGAGCATTCAGTGATGCTGGTCATGCCTTTGAAAAGGACAGTGCCACAATAGCCTCCAACTGAACTGTGACAGGCCAATTAATGAGCCTTCATAGGGAAACAGTTGTTACATAGGTCACCTAAGAAGTCTAATTAGAATGCATTGTAGATTCTTATTTTTATTGTGAGCGTTAAATTGAAGGAGGGAACGCAATCAATGGCGAGTAATTATAACAATGTAGGCTGATAGATTTGGGTAAAAAAGGTGATTGTTTATGGTGGAGCTGCAAAGAGGCAAACACATGCAAGAGCCAGTGTGTGTATTTGTGTGTGAGCTAAGTACACACAACAGGCATAAATGTCGCCCATGAGGCTTGATAGATGTGTCACAGTGGGGATGTGAATGAGAGCCAATTACATTTATAATGTCAAACGTGCTGCAGAAATTAGCTTCAGTGTTATTATGTGAAAGCTAATTGCAAGGAAATGCTAAAATGATTTAAATCACTAGGGCTATTTCAAGACATTAAGACATTTTGAAGATAGCCACAGCACTAACAATTTGTACCACCATTTTATAATTACATTTAATAGGTTGTCTTATCAGTACGCTAAAAGTGGATTGGATTATCGCAGGCTGGACCAGACGGACAGAACAAAATTATATTTTTTTTCTTTTTTTTTCTTTTTTGAGTGATGAGTGCTGGCCATTCTGCTCGTAGGAGAAGGGAACGAGATAATATTCTGGGGGTTAAACTCTTGGATTGCCTCTTCAAAAAGTAAAATGGAGCAGAATGCAATTGGCAGGGCCATGCTTTGTATTTTCAAGAAGGCAGTCTGGAAGGTCTACTACTGGCATTCAGCGCCACTTAACTTCCCACCGCAATAGATTTCCTACAGTATGCAAAGACACATACAGAGCGTGTTGCCAAGCCGTCCTCAGAATTGACCCCATCCAGCGGCACTGACCTCACCATTGTTGGTGCTCTCAGCATTCAGATTGTATGCTAATAAGGCCAGAGGATGGAGGGAAGGGGAGCGGGAGACATGCTTTGTTATTAAGTGTATGCAACACTTGAGTAGCTGCTGCTTATTAACGCTCAGGGACCAACACTTCAACATTACTATGAATTATGTTGCTTTTTGCACACCATTTATCTCTAAAGGATGATAGTAAATGCTGCAGAAATTAAATATATTCTTAAACTAAATCTTGACTTGGGTCCTTTTTTGTGCCAGCCAATAAAAGTTTTAGGCACCACCAAATCTATTTCATTGTAAAACCAGACTCAATGACACTTATCAGCACCATACAGAGCCATTCATTTGTGATGTTCGGTCTTGTTTGTGTGAACTCGTGGCATCAGATCACAAAAAGGGCTTCAGCATTTGTGCAGAAGAATGACAGGTAGTGCTCGATGAATGAGGGAGATGTGATTGTGTTCATGTGAAAGGCAACCAGGAAAAAAACATTTGTATTCCGTCAGCGTTAGGTGCCGAGGGCTTACAAGTCTGTGTCCATGGCACCTGGAAGCCTTATCCACAGGTGTACAATCAGTAACATAAGCAATCGGGCCTTTAGCCTAAGACCACATCATCCGCGGGCCAGTTGTGCGGACCTGGGGCGCGGCGCGGAGCTTAAAGGGAGATTAAGGCCCAGATCTTGTGAGGCGGGAAATGTAAGATTCATAAAGCAACATTTCCTAATGGTGTATGATGTCTACAGCGCGTCTTAACCATTTAACCCCGCGCTCAAATTAATTCCCTTTCAAGTTGGGCTGTAAAGATTTCACTGTGTGGCAAGGATTTTCTCCAAGGAGTTGCACAAATTGGCTTCTGGGCTTTAAAAAAAAAAGTTATATAGTTCCAAATAGTTTGTTGCGTTGTCAGTCATGTAAATTTTAACTACATTTATACACATTCTGGTTTGGTTTGCATATGTTTAGGGAATACTAATGTGTCTTTAATGTGTGAATTGTCCTTAAAAAATCCTCTTACTGCTCTCTAGTCTATGTAATACAGGGACACACAGACAAACAGACAGCACTCTATATGTGTCGCCCTGGCCGAGTGTGAGTCATTAGCCATTCCAGACGCAGGGTGATCAGCGGAGCCAGCCTGGCCTGAGACAATTAGAGACCCCAGAGGTGGCCGCACATCACAATGAGCCCCCCGGACATGATTAAAACATCAGCCGCGCTCTATGCCACGCTGACGGCGAGGCGAGAAAACGCTGGGGGAGAAAAAAAAAAGAAGAGAGAAAGATGAAGGGATTTGGAGTTTAGTTCCATCAGCTGCCTCTGTTCATGATTAAAAGCGAGTATGTTCATCGTTTTTTTAGAGAAGTCATCAAAGTGGGGGTGGTCCTTGATTTGTTTTCACTGTAAATACAGACAGTTCATTAACACCACGCAGACATTAGTTATACATAAAACAGACATAAACATGGAAATAGTATACACTGAGCTACAGGCCAGGGATAAACTTGCTTTTAACTACAACAGCCAGTGGATTACCACCACCGCAATGCTGCTATCTCCTTTGACATTTATGGCTTTGATATGTATCGGCCTGAAGGGAGATTTAGATAGCAAATCCCTCAAGCACTTCATTCAGGCCAGGAGCTGGTTTGAATAGTGCTGAAACCTGACAAGACTTATGTAACCAAACAATAGTTAGAATGTATTGTGCTGCGTCATCATGTTAATAAGAAATTAAACTACAATCATTGGTATAAAATGTCAAGGTCTGAACAAAATCTTATTGTATAAACTGACACTATAGACATGTTTGTCAAGTAATAACCCTTAATGTAAAGCAGAGGCCCATTCTGTCTCTTCCAGTGTGGTGCCATTCAGTGTTAGCAGGTGTTTTAAGAAGAGGATGCGAATGTTTGTTATGACAAAGTATATCCATTGTCGTATGTTTAAACTAAAGCCTCCTGATAATCTCATGAGCCCTAACTACCGCGTGGTATTCCAACTGAGCTTTACCCTCCATCCTTGGTCCTTACTTCCTCTTCTCCACTACCCACCTTCCCCCCGCTCCCCTTAAGAGCCGGGCTGTCCTCTGATCTGGAGCGACTCCACCACTTACCCAAGGCACGGGTCCTCCCAGGGAAGGTTGAGCTCTCTCCCAGAGTCCCCGCGGTGCACAGCCCTCTGTCCCTCTGTTCTTATGGTTCAGTCACCATTGAACAAAGCCACATGGGAGCTCCACTCCACTGCCTGGGCAGCCCACTGTGGGCCCACCCAAACTCCCAACGCACCCGGAGAGTACACTGTGGGCCGTTCTGGTACGGAAGGAAATGAACATTTTGCCTTAATTTGATAAGATAGTAGACAGACAGAAAACAGGGTGTGAGAGAGAATGGAATGTTGTTGGGCAAACAACCCCAGTAGGAATTGAACCCTGGTCTCCAAGGTCTATGGCATACCAGGTGAGCCACCATGGTGCCTGTAATGAACATCTTCAGTAAAACTAACACTGTGAACAAAATCACAGACGAGAAACAGATGAGAAAAACACTTATTTTAAAGTCCAACGAAGACGTATACGCTGCCATTGGGTATCCTTTTTAATGTGCTCTGTTATATTGTAAAAGTCTAGCCCTCAACAGCCGGACTCAGCGCCAAACCTGGACCTCAAGAGGATTTGATCCGAACCGCAAGACATTTTCCATAATTACAAGGACATTGTGGAAAATATATATTTTTAACTGACACTTCTAGGACAGCTATATACACACGCGTGGGTCCTCGGGTTACTAAAGCGGCAGATTGAACAACTTTAGCGTAGCTTGATAAATGAGTTAGAAATGACCACAGTCAAAAAGTTGAGTCTCAGGGTCCGTTCGTGCTGCGATGGCATAAACATTACGGACGTTATGGATGGAGAGGAAACGTTTATTTTATCAGAAAAATACAGGGCCGAATGACACCACTTTATCCGCCTGTCCGAGTTGCTGTTAAAGCTAATCAGAATGAATCGAGAACTGAACCAGCACTGGACTTTTATCGTGTCAGGATTAAGAAGACTCTAGCTCAGAGTGAAGTGAGGACGTCTAATAATGTGGTGAGTTGTTGTGTGTGTCTTCTAACTATTTGAACTGTCTTGGACGCAGACACATGAAAGGTAGTGCATGTGAACCCGGACAAGGTGTGAACTCTAGCTTAACTGAGCTATGAGCTTAATCGGAGTAAGGTTTGCATGTAACTGTCCTGACTGGTCAATAAATACGTCAAAATTACAAAGTGACAGACACTGAGCCTATTTAGCAGTTAAGTGTAAGTAAATAACCATAACTGCTGTCCCTCTATAGAGACAAAACAGCCCCAAATGCTAGCCTAAAACGTAACTATCAGAGATTCTGTCCAATCAACAAAGCGCTATAGATTAAGAACTTGTGCTATTTTAGTATTAGTAATAAAGCGATGCAGAGGGACATATATAGTAGCTTAATAGCAACTCTGGCAGTGCTGACTCAAGAGGAGGTGGGAGGTGCGTTGAGAGGTGAGTGTTGGTTTACTTACAAGTAAATTTACATTATAAGCAGACCCATGCATCACAACAAACGTCTTATGCTGTATAAAAGCCTTCACATCCAGACATACAGTACCTGAAGGAAATGTGCCCTGTCACCCAGAATTACAAAGAAGAGGATACGATGACCCAGGGGCTCCGTGAGTTCAAGGCTTTAGTTATAGGACAGGGGGGTCCAAAACTTTTACAAAAAGAGCCACATTTAATGAGGGTAAATTTTTTTAAGGGCCAACTGTTTCTTATAATTTTATTAAGTACAGGTTTTAGTCGGATTTATACCGGATTTAGTTGAATTAAACAGGATTAAGATAGAAGTGAACTGGTTTTAGATGGATTTAACCAGGGTTTGGATAGATTTGAATAGGTTTTAGTTTGATTTGATTAGGTTTTGATGGATTTGATCAGGATTAAGATGGATTTGAACAAGTTTTAGTTTGATTTGATCCTGTTTGTGATGGATTTAAACAGGTTTTAGTTCAATTTGAACAGGTTGTATTTGGATTTGAACAAGTTTTAGTTGAATTTAACCAGGTTTTAGATGGATGTGATCAGAAATAGTATTTTGGGTTTTAATGCTAGGGCCACATACAGTACATTTTTATCACTAAAGCTGAGCGCCACATAAAATCTCACCTTGTGCCACAATTGGCCACTGGGCCAGACTTTGGCCTTGTCTGGTCTAGGAGTTTACAGCACTTTTGGACACAACAAAGCCCTTATAGGAGTCAAGTCAAGAAAAGTCTGACATCAAGAGAAGTGTTGAGGTCATGTCCATCCATTGTGAAGGCTCAGGTAGAGGTCAGAACTCAAACCCACCTAAACTAAAAAAAAGTAGCAAATGGTGTGTAATTAGGCGGCCGAAGTTTGATGGTGGAAAGTAAATGGAGGGAGGATAACACTTGTCCGACGCAATATCGGACCTAATGTGCTCTGATGAAGTTGTGTCTCCGTGAATTTGCGCTGTTGCCGCGTCCTCGCCCATCCTGACACATGCTATAACGGCTAATTAAATGTGATGGCTGGTATTATTCAATTCGGAAACAGTCGTACCTCAAAGAGCAAAGAAAATTACCAAATTGATTTGATGACAGCTAAATTGCCAAGAGAAGGCCTTGATTTAACCAGCCAATGTAAATGAGTCCAATTTAGAATCATGTAATGCGGGCCGAGAGAACGCTGCGGAAAATGATCAGGCCAGCCAGTCACAGATATTAAAATGAATTATATTTAATCGGAATTTTAGTCACGCTACATTAACTAATAGAAAGTTATTAACATTTCAAGAGCGCCAGTGAAGGAAAAAAAAAGAGCTTTTGCTGGCAAAATTAACAGTGGCTGGGCTGACCTGTGGGCCCGCTGATGTGAACACAGTAATGACAGCATAATGGCATATTTACATTTAAAACTTCACTGGCTAATATTCATATTCAGAATTAGACGTTGAGTCAAGGAATATTTGGTTTGCCCTCCTGGCCTCCTCTGTGAGGTTTTTCTCCGTTTTCAATAGTACAGTGGAACTTTTAATTTCCTTGATGATTCCCACTAATCTCTGTGGTTTTCATCTTCCCCCAACTTGTCACTAAGCCTTACTTTACCCCCTGCTGAGGCTTTCATCACCGCATATCTATAGAAGCATCACCTGTGTTTGTCTTCGCCCAATCTGTCACCAGGCTCGAAGGCCACTCCTGACAGCAACGACACCCTCGAACGCCAACTCCAGTTTTGTATTTTAAGTGTTTTACTTGAATTCTCGTGTATCACTCGAGCCTCTTATGCGTCTTCAAATCCGCGTGGTTCAAGGGCTGCGGAGAACACAGGCGCGCCACCAAAGACGGGGCTTTTGAGGCTGCCGATACCTGCCAGTTTTTTTTTGCTAATTTTCAAAGTACAGCAAGGATCCGTAATGAAGCGGCAGTCAGCCAAGGACAGTGCGCGGCATTCAAAAGATGTTTCATCACTTTATCACACACTGCCCACTGAGCCATTAGCATTCACAGCATATTAGAAGTTTTCACGGACGATCAGATGAACTCAAAAGCATAGGCAGTCCTTAATAAAGCATCAAAATCTTTCAGTATTCACAAAGTTTGTTTTTATGACCGGGGGGTTATACAAATTCTAGTGTTTGGAACAATTTAGAAGCACACATTGCGGACTGGTGTGTGTGTGTGTGTGTGTGTGTGTGTGTGTGTGAGTGTGTGAGCCGTTATTGTTTCTGTTTTTTTTTTTTCCGCTGGAGTTGGCTCTGGAGCTGACCTCTGGCTTGACACGTTCGGCGCCAGACTCTCCTCATTTCCACTCCTCCACTCGTCTGCAAGTGCTCGGCTCAGAGATGAAATTTTTACATAGGACAGACTCGCTCGCTTCATAATTCACCGCCGTACAGGGGAGGGGGGGAGTGCAGGAACCTGAACAGACGAGGGGCCGCGATGTATTTAATGTTTGATAAAAGCACGTGGCATTTTTTATTTTTATTTTTTTTACCCATGCGGGGTTGTCATTTTAAAAGCATCCACAAACAAGAGAGACAATGTCTGGGTTCGCATAAGTCAGGGCTGAAGCGTGAAATTTTCCCTTTCTCAAAATGGACGCTGGTATTTGAGGAAAACCTTGATTCTCTGTGACACTTTTAGCTTTTGACATCCATACAGTATGTTTTGTGTTGTGGCTGCACTGTGGTTATGCCAGCGGTGGTCTGTTTAAAAAATAAAACGCACCAAAAAAACATCTCGGCTCTGGCGTCCAGCCGGCAGACCTTTCTCTCAAGCCCACCATCTGCTCCCCGGGTCGCCACGGCGCTCCAAACTGCCTGCGAGCTCAGTAACTGCTTTCAATATGCACCGATGTGTGAAGCGCTAAGAGACTGTCTGCTACAACCCACCAACAACTGCCTAGCCAATCAGCCCCGGCCTACATCCTTGTGCACAAGATACCAGCTCGGAAACATTTGATATGTTTGATTCCGGACACAAAAATCTTCAAAGTTCCACAGAGATTTTAAAGCTGCTCTGTGGACTCGACACTCATTTGTTAATATAATGGACCAACAGAGCCCGAAGTTAGCGAGCAACATACACAACCTGCCAATGCTTAAGGTTTCCAGATAAAATAAACACCATACAAACCCCTGCAAGTGATGAAAAGCTCCACTGTGATTGGTCAGTATTGTCTAAAATGTATTTTACTTGGTCAGGCATCATTTCACAAGTGCTATAACTTTATTCAATACTTTCCAGCTAAGTTATAGTAACCGCTTCATTTCTGTTTTGCTGCAGCAGAAAAAAAAATCCAAAGTGCTAAGTGCAGGTTATAGTCGAGTGTCTGCTGGAGACATTGAAAGTGTTTGAGAATTGATGCATCGTGCAGTCTCCAAGGTGCACCAATGGAAGGTAATTGTTGTTTTTCATCACAGCTGTGTTAGAAAACTCACAGCATGGAGATCGTTTTAAGTTATATATGTGCACAACGTTGGAGTTACTTTGGATAATTAGGCTCCCGTAATGGCAGGTTGGAGTGGCTGTTTTATTTCTTTTGCTGCGTATCTATGTTGGCTAGTGAGGAAAACCAAGGTGAGCAGCTTGTATATTGGGTGTGTTTATGTGTTTTGGTGCGCATTAGAAAAAGTCCCCCCACTACTTTACAAATGAAATCAGCACTGCGAGGCGGTGGATTAATATCATAAGGAAGGCCAGAGTGGGCCATTAGAGCGGTGTAATGTTGCTCCGGGGCCTTGTGATGGATGGCCGTCGGCGCTACAGCCCTATTTGCACACAGTCACCTCTGTGGTGGCCGCCATTAGCAGGACATGGGAGGTAAGGGCTAAGGGATGGCGGCGAGGTGCCACGACCAAGGTTTTATTACAGAGGTGTGTGTTTGCGTTTCAGCACTAGCGCAATTATCAATGTGTTTTTTTGCAGAGTGTACGCGCTCGGACTGGAGCAGACAGATGTTGTGCTCCCCACCCTCCACTCGATCTAACGTGTCTGTCTCTCTCAGTGGACGCCGCTAGTAGGCAGCTAACGCGCTCGCTGTAATTAAGACAAATTAGCCGGTGTGGCAGCTTGCAATAACAGCAACATATGTCGGGAGATTTGTGTACAGAAGAATACAATCAGAATCATCATTAGCAAATCACTTATCGTCAAGGAGCAGTTCCACCTACTGGAGATTAATCGATGCAGTGTTTTGTGTGTCGGCTCCTCTCTGCTGTTTAATTCCCTTTTTCTTTGCTCCCCTTTCTGTCTTGCTCCATCGCTCTCCATGTCAGTCCTCTTTTCTTCACTTCTCCCTCAACATTTCAAAAGAATGAATTACTTTGGGCCGTCACTTGGCCCTGGCCAAGAATTCATTTTTGTGGGTCAAGCGTTTCAAACTGTCATCTTTGACAGGAACCATCTCATACAATAACTACATGGATGGACCTTGACTTGGAGTGCTTTTTACCCTCCTCTTCATATGCATGCTAAGAAGATGGCAGCTATTGTTGCTTAGAAAGAAGCAGGGATGGAAAGATAAAAGTGGCTAAAGGGCGCCAAACAGGGATCAATTCTGGATTAACAGATTCATCTTGAATGTGGTTGAAGTTATATAAAGAGCAAGAACCAATGCAAATATTACAATGAGCAGAAACGAGAGACACGGCACCATTATTCAAAGCAGTTGAATTAAGGTTCTTGACTTAGAGTTTAACGTAAAGTAAAAACGGCATTGAAATGAACGTAAAGCATGGACGTGTGTGTGTTTGCTGTGTGTTATAGGGACAGCAGGGCTTCAATGGCATTGGGCTTGAGCAGACAATCTATTTACAGTGTGCTCAGGGGAGCTTATAAACAAATGTTGAGTAATTTCAGCCAGGAGTAATTACCCTTGCCGCTGACAAGGAGAGTGTGTTAGCACTCCCCTTCACCCTCGGCCCTGTCCAGAAGGCTTCCAGAGTGTGCACGTGCCACGCGAGCACGGACTTGCACAGATGAACCACCACACACACAAATACGACGGGCTACAGGAGAAGTTACACCGGTACGTGTGCCGTTTGTCCAGCGGTCGATAACGCAAACACGGCTCCAGCCTCTCGTTTGCCTCGGATTATGGGAACAAGCTGATGAAATAGTCCTCTCGCTGTGAAATAACCTGTGCATTCTGTGCTGCGGCCTTATAGGG
The DNA here is from genome assembly GCA_024349245.1 of Neodontobutis hainanensis. Classification (NCBI taxonomy): domain Eukaryota; kingdom Metazoa; phylum Chordata; class Actinopteri; order Gobiiformes; family Odontobutidae; genus Neodontobutis; species Neodontobutis hainanensis. The sequence goes on along the minus strand of JALDNG010000001.1, from coordinate 354,600 downwards.
TGAGTTCAGATTGTGTTTGCAGTGGAATTGTATTAAAGTGCTTATCCATAGGCACTGCATTACTACAGCAGATTTCCACTAAAGACACACAAGAGACCAAAGGGCACAGGTTGTTTTTCTTCAGAGTTACTGATTACATTCATCAAAGGTTACACAAAAAATATAGACTTTTTAAATAGCAGTGTGACGTAGTGTCATGATTAGCCCCATTCCAGACTGTGAACATCACTGCTGTAGAAAATGATGGACATAAGGAGGTTGAGATGATGTACTCTACTCTAAAGTGGGGTTTTGTTGGCCATCCTCTTTGCTGAGTTTTCAAGCCCACTTTTACTCAGCGTCTTCACAAAAACAAGCAAACAACATCATAAAAGTTGCAGGTTGACTTTGTGCACCTCAATTTGAATTCTGGCCGCGCGGACATTGGGCCAACAGATCATGCTATCGAGTGAGAAAAACAAGCAATCAAAGTCACACTCATTGCTCCATTCTTTTACATTTTAATCATTTCCAAAGCTTAATTACAGGATTGAAATGTAACTAACGAATGGGCAAATTAATTTTCACCTTAACCTTTGCAAAACAAGGAGGCCAGATACAGGCTTTATCCCATCTGATCGATTATGATCTCCAGGCTCCGACCGAATGGATTCCCATGCAAATTTAGCCCGATCAATATGCATTCCTGCGCAATCAATGCAACAGCGTCTCCGCGCCTTCCACAGACAATAGTCTGATTAGGAGACGAGATGATCACCGGGGGAGAAATAACACGTTAGTTTAAAACACAAAGGAAGGAACAACGAGGTTTAAGTATGAGAGAGAGGGAAGCAGCAGCTCTCACGTTCTCTGAGAGTGAACGTTAAAAGACTGAGCCTAGGCCTTTCTCTCCCTCATCCTGCTCTGTGTTTTTTCTGCCTTTGTGCTCCGTGTGGAAACCACTGAGGAGCTGTACGGACAGGAGAACAGGCACAGCAATTCAAGGGGAGGACAGAATACAATTCCCCTCCAAAGAACAAAATACTTTTTGTTGCTTGTAGAGTCTAAAAATCTTACCAACTAAACAGAAAGTATTCCTTTGTATTGAAGGAAACTGTTTAATATCCTATTAGCCTCTTGTGATAGGAATTGTCTATGGAAAAGACATAATTTTGTCTTTATTATTAAAGATTTAATAGATATTTTAGAATGTTTAATAATGAGATTGATTGTTATGAATTAATAATTGATACAGTCACCCTTTTCCTTTTAAGCGTTAAGTGTATAATAGTCCAGTCAAGTTGTTAATAACACTGTGATTTGTTTTTATTTTTTTTTTATAAAAGATTGCCACCTTCTTCAAACATCTCAAAACCAAAAAGGCTTTGTCACGATTGAGCAAAAGAGATTAGTGTAGTTTCAAGAATAATGTAATGAATCAAAACGCAAGTGTTAAAAAAACAAACAAACACAGATTAGCTTAATCTTACAAACAACTAATTGTGTCATCATCCAAAATTATACCAATTTATGACCAAATTTATAAAACCAGGGGTACTTAATTAGAAATTTAGATAGTGATGCTACTGCGCCAGTTTTCACAATTACATTTACACATTTACGCCTCGGTGGCTCATCTGGACTAACAAGTATATACTCAGGAGACCCAGGTTCAATTTCTCACTTGGGTCATTTGCTTGATGTCATTTCCCTTTTTCTCACCCTGTTTCTTGTCTGCCTAATATACTATCATATAAAATAAAGGCCAAAACATTCTTAAATGGCATGTTCAAATGAAAAATTAAATATGTTTGTTGAGAAGGAAACAAATTAAATGGAGTTGTACAATTACCCATAGAAGGTGAGATGGAATGGTATACTTGTCTCAAACTGGCCTTGAAGTAGTACTTTTCTTGAGTGTCCCTTGTGGGCTTCCATACATGTGAGAAAAAAATAAATACTTGCACCATTTCTTTCAGCAGAGACTAATAACTGAGGTCATTGGAGAAAAGTCACACTTCCGTTTTACATTCACTGAACCATTTCAATGTCAAACCTGTGTGTCCTTGGTCCATACCATAAAAACTGGAGAAACATATACTTTATCTGCCACATACTTCAGTTATTTGTATTACGAGCCACACATTCATGCTCGTGTTACTCTCTACAGTCCCTGCATATGTTGTACACAGGATGCAGCGAGCACTTCTTTGTCCTCTCTTTGAACAACTTTTCCCCAGCCAATAGTAATACGCTCGGAGGCTGGCGGGCTACGTTAAGCGCCATTGTGTTTCCGACTGCTGCAGGAAGTTGGGCTTGGCACAAGGCCCAGAAGCAAGGTGAGGACAAACAGCTCTGAAAAAGAAAAAAAGCCACAAATCTACAGTCGTGTATCTGCTACGGTGCACAGCAGGAGTGGCCCACCTTTTTTTTTTTTTTTCTGCGGCTGAGATTTGGAAAGGCTTCACATTGCGGCCCTGGCTCCTTAATTCTCCCCTTAATTCATTTGTGCTCCAGATTCACTCGGCGGCTGCTGCTGGGATAACCTGGGAATGATAATGAAGAGGACTGAGGGACATGAAAACATCACAGCGCATGGCTAGGCTCCTATCTTCCCTTTGAATGTGTTCACAATGGATTTAGGGCTTTTCCCAGACTCTTTTAAGACGAGATGGATCTTATTAGCGCTGATTGTTAGTCATAGGACGTTCTCGGCCCCAGATCCACCAGCCTTAACCCTTTATTGGATTGATGCTAGTGTATTGAAAAACAGATGAGAACACATTTACACTATAGGAAATCTTTTATGTATTAAAGTCTGTACAGCCATGTCTTACTACAGTGGGCTTTTGCAAGTTTCATAATGTCCTGCTGTGATAGATCTCCAGTTTAACCAGATAACCAAACCAATATGTGAGTCAACTGGCTTGTCTTGGCTGACATATAACATGAAATATGAGTTCTTGATTGAGCTTTGAATTTAAGTTTAAAGTTATTCATAGTAATTTGGTATATTTACAGTGAGATTGTTAGAATATAGGTTAGAATAGGTGCTCGGGAAAAAAGTGTACAGCCTTTAACAAACCCACTGTGCATTTTAAGCTAAACAAGGCAGTATTCTTCCACAGGTCAGAGTCACGTAACCTACAACAGTCACCGACAAAATAATACTGCTATAGGATGGAACAAAAATTTAAAAGAAACACTCAAGACTTATTCAGACAAGCTTTTGATTTTGTTGTACTGTTCCAACCAAAGTATCCATGTCCTCACTGTCAGGCCAGTTTCTCAGCTGTACTGACAGTTATGTTTTAGGTTTGAAGATGTAACAGCTATCTTACTACTAACAACATTACGCAGTTCTGATGCGATAAGACTTTGGTTACTTACAGTCACCTCCAGTTATTCATTTAAAGTACTTGCCCTTTGCAAACCCTCCAATGGAAGCCCTCCCAGATGGAACAGACTGTGCACCGTGGAACAGACGATCTGGCTTGTCAAATCCATACAAGGACTACATACAGACTGAGGACGGGTGGAAATGATGGATTATTTAACTTTATGTCACCTCTTAGCAAGAAGGTCCAGAGTTTGACTGCTGGGCCAGACAAGGCCATTCTTTGTGGAGTTTGCATGTTCTCCTTGTGCTTGAGTGGGTTTTTTCTAGGTACTCCGGTTCCACCCACTAACTTAAAACCTTTATATTCTCGGGTTACTGACATGACCATGGTACCTGGGCGCCCCCTGGTGGAGGCTGCCAACAGGGAATTTCCCCAAGAGGAATATCACTTTTAATGGCACAAAAACTGAAGCTCTGACTCTGTGTATGGATGGACATGTATTGGATATTTCCATTCCTGTCATCTCCATCTTTCTGCGCTGCCTTCAATTACACTTATCACCTCATTTGCTTATATTGATGTTGCTATGTATCGAAGTTGCTATTTGTTCCAAGTATGGTTTATACGGTTATAAATAAATAAAGGAAGTATCGTGTGGCACATTCAAAATCCCTCTAAAATGTTGCCCCCTGACATTTTAGGGAACAGTGCGGCATTTATCTCGATTCGTTTCTATACAGACAGGTAGATAAACAGCATAATGTGATTTCAGTGCACAACCTTCAACAGACAAATTACCCTACATTTCAGGATTTACCTAATTGAGCCGTACACTGTCTTTGTTTAATAGTCTTTCGAATGGCTCCAATTACTTCTGTGTAACTAATTGATCTTGCCTGAAACAATGGCACCGATAGAGCAGTCCCACATGGGTAGACACGGCCCCTCCAGGAAAGCAAAACCAAATGCTGCAGCTAATTGAAATTATTTCGATTAATACAGAGTCTAATCAGGGCTAAGTGCGCTGTATCGCAACAGGTCGAGGCGTATTCCCTCTCACTTACAGTCCTTTTCATTCTGACCTAGAGACTGTAGTGTTTTGACAATCTCGCCCTCCTCAATACACAAAGCAACAATTCATCCTGCGGAGAAGAACGCAGCTAGACGCGGGGAAAAAAAAAAAGATAAAGAAAAGGGCTCTGAGCGGGAGGCGATCGATAAACAGAGTCGGCGCTCTGATTTATTTACCGCTGTGTGTTATGTAGAGGCGAGAGGGGGAGAAGAAAGTCTTGTGATATGGCCACAGGCAGCCGACATAATGGGGCCCTCTCAATCTTCAGTGAGTGGCTTGTTGGATTGTCAGCCTGCTTTCCGTCGCTGTTCAAAAGCACTATCCGATCAAACCCCTGAGACGCAAGCGACCAGACAGATGATTACTCACTGTAAACGATCTAGGAGAGGAAAAAAAAAACTGAAATAACTACAGCGGATATTGATGACTCAATAGACTCAGTGACAGACGATTCCATTTGTGTCGAGATAAAGTGTTGACCGTCTTGGATCAATCATAATACTGTCCGCTTATTGAGCATAAAAACCATGTTTAATGTCATTAAATCCGCATCACCCTTCCTTATCGTCACCCTACCCTCCTTCCTCCTTTCCTTCCTTCAGTCCACAGTATAAACCGGTGTGCTTGAGAACTCGGCAGAGGAGGGATGTGTGCAGCGGGTGAACAAAAAGGGGAGACAGCTCCGAGGCAATCATATTTTGAAGTGGTGGCGGTCAGTTTAGGTGGAGACTTTTCTTATTTAGTAATAACAGACGTGGCTTGGCGCCGTCCAATAACGGACCGCAGAACGCTGATGTCATCACATTTGGGCAAACTTCTCAATCTGGAGTGACCTTCGGCAGGACAGATGCGCACACGCACTCTCTCTGCATACACTCTTCACTCCTCTCATCTCTGTCATGTTGCCAACAGCGGCGCCTTTTCCAATAGCAGGGTTTATTGCAGGTGTAATATTGGCTAAATGTAAAACACCATCTGTAGAACAGACTACTTTTAAGCTGTAATGAGGGATAGCTTACATTTGTGTCCAACATAGAAGTGAGGGTTTCAAGAGCAATACCCATTCCCCAAAATAAAGTGGGTCTACAATCCCTTCTCTTCACAGCCACTTATTCCACTCATATTGGTACTGCCCCCTCATAATCCACAGAGATCAGACTAATTAAAAGAGCAGAGAAAGAATAAAAGTAGGCTAATCAGGCAAAAATTTTTACTATGATGGCTATTGTTAAGAAAAGCTGCTCATAACCACAGACATCTCTTGGGAAAAAACAACCCAGTCACAAAAACACCAAATACAAGTGTGACTTATTTACTCACCGGGGTTCTAAGTGGGATCATATGTAATGCCAGAATTCCAAGTGCGACACATATCTGGTCATTGTTGGGATATGACTGAATACTTTTCATGTTTTCTTATCTAGCAGTTGTTTCTGAAGGTAAAGTGCATAGATACTTAAAGTAATTTGTAATTGATTGATTTATTTTAATTCCAGTGGCATTTGTTTCCCCTAAGAAATGGGCAGGTGGGTTAAAAGCCAAAAACACAGGTGTAATGTATTCCTAAAGTAAGATGTAAGGTGTTCGGGTGACAACATGGTAAAAGGTTGGTGCATAAAGTTGTACAGCACAAGATATTTATTATTATTACATCAATTTTACATAGCGCTTTTCTGGGGATGCAAAGACGCTTTACATATCAATTATTCGTTCATACACAGTCACACTGGTGATGGTAAGCTACATCTGTAACCACAGCTGCCCTGAGGCACACTGACAGAGACGTGGCAGCCATTCCAAGAATTCACATTGTGTAAGAATGTGAATTCTTACACAATCATACAAGGCAAGGTAGGTTAAGTGTCTTGCCCAAGGACACAACGACAGTATGAACTGTGGGGAGAGCGGGAATCGAACCTACTACCTTCCAGTTGAAGGAATGGTCACTCTACCACTGAGCCACTGCCGCCCCCCAAGTAAACTAATCAAGATGGCTGACCATTCTGTTGTGGTTAGAAAAAGGTGGACATTACGGTATATATATGTTTGCATTGCATCACTAACCTGAGAGATGCTATGATAAACCTGTGAAAGAACCTGGGCCTGACACTCACCTCCTCCTCACCTCCACCAGACCCTCGCTGGAGGCCTTCACCCCGGGGCCCACCTGACAGACAGCTGTTGATTTGGATCTCTCCATCACATGGCCCAGATAAAAGATTCAGGGCTCATTCGGCTGCTTCTCCCACCTGCTGCACCATTACAGCTCGCTCCAATCCCAATTCCCAGCCACTGGACTTCTCCAGGCCCCCCTTCTCCTAATGAAGTCATTCCAGACACACATGATTGGGTCAGATTGCCAACATCACTTCCACCGCTTGCAGCCGCCACCGTCCGCTTTAGCAGCTTCTTTTGCTGGCGATCTCCACTCCCATCCCCCTCGTCAGGCTGCAGCCAGAGTGTGCTCATGTGGAAATGGTCAGAGCTGGTGGGCATCCATTTCTTGCCTGTGTGTATGTATTTGTACATCTACATACGTGTGTTGAGGTGTGTGTTCTTAGCTAAGCTAACACAGGCTGACTGGCTACTAATTGGATGTCTCCATTTTCGCTTGTACACAATGTGGCATTATGGCCGAGAGAAAAAAAAATCACACACATAGCTTAGAGAACCATAAAACTAGGGGGAGAATATACACTGTGATAATACCAACTCAGTCTGAAACTTCTGCAAATACCAAGTACATATAGACAAACTCTTTCATGACTCAACTTCCCCTTATGGAAAGAAGGCCCATCAGCAGTAGGTAATGGATGAAATTTTATTTTAGCGATTGATATGGATGTATCAAATCAAAAAAGCATTCATATCAACCTGTCCGTCATTTTCCAGGAGGCTTTGATGAGTGATCACACACAGTCGACAGCTAATGAATCTCTTATAATGTCAAAAAATAGACCCCCACTGGCTCAAAGAAAGAAAAAAAGAAAAAATCTACACACAAAGCTGTCGAGGTCTCTTGCACAGCCTAATGCACATCACAGTCCCTGATAGTTCACTCAGCGACACCTCTTCAGTCGAATCCTCCGGAGACAAGCTCACTGCCTGTCAGTCGGTCGGTCTGCCACTCAGCGCTAACGCGACAGCCCATCCCCGAGTGCCTGTGAACACTCGCCGAGCTCCACCGTGTCTGATAAACACACGAACAGTGCAGTGTTTCTGAAGGTACCCTCCTGTGACGCCAGGGAAAAGTCTCGTTTTAAGTTGATCTGTGAATGCGAGAGCGAGGTGGGCATCCGAGTGAGGAGGATGACTCACGCCTGGGTTCTCTGTTAAAGAAACAGGCTACACAATCAAATAGATCGGATTTTGGCGCCTTTGGAATCTGGCGACTCAGAAGAAGAGACTGTGTGAGCTGGATAGAAAACATCCATCTGTTAAACCTACAGAGGATGTCTTTTACCTACACTGGTGACTTGTAGAGAAGACATAAGCCGAAATAAAAATGCTTTAATAACTCCCTGTTATCTTGTGTTGTAATCTTGACATGGTGATTTAACAGAAGTAGGCAAATACATAGAACTGGGTCTTTATGTCAGCCTTAAAGATGAACACTAATGTACACAATCTGTACACAATCAAACACTTATATAAACATATTAGAAGAAGTAGAATAAGAAAAGAGTTCCACAGCACGTCTGGTGATGTTTTTTCTTGTTTGAGCTGTTTATCTGTGTTGAAAGACATATTCAGCATTGAAAATACACTTTATCAGCAGCTATTAAAACTTCCTAAAATGTCACATGACAAGCCTGTGATGGCCAATGGGAGTGCTCTTTTTTCGAGCATGTGATTGTCCAATGTTTTTCGTTCCTGAATACAGGTTCTCAGCTATTACAGTCTCTTATAAGAAACAGTAGGCATCATAAAGCCTGTTTTTTTTGTTTTTGTTTTTTTCACAAATGATTGCTTTTACAATAAACTATTTAAACTATTCCAAACTAGAAGAAAAAAGTATCAGGTACAGTTTGTTTAGAAAAGAAGAAAAGGACTTCACTTCTGAGTGTATTTACATCATATGCTATTTTAGACTTTCCAAGTTTATAGTCACCTGTTTATAATATCTATTTCAAATTGAAGGTCTGATGAGTAAAATCTGGTGAGTAAACTTACAAAGACTCGATCTTTTACTAACCTTTGAGTTTGACGCTAGCACTGGTTGTTTCTCATGTTAGTGGAGCAGCACATTATCTGTCAATTTACAAATCCAACTTTCATGTTTTGTTTTTGCAACTCTTTCCTGTTGTCATTTACAGTATCTGAATATCTAGTGTCATTAATTAAGCCTCCAATGTAGCATTTGCATGACAATAAATGCAACGCATTATCAATATGCCAGCATCATGCATTATTAAAGATGCACACTATTAACATAGTAATATATTAGCATAATCAAGACTGCTCTATTTGCATGGAAAATGCTGTTCTGACTGCATCAGCAGAAGGTAATGCCAATTTGGTTTGCCCTATCGAGAGGCCAGTTTAGAGATTTTCATCAACCCAGTGGCGGCTGCAGTTACAAAGAAACACAAGTGTGCATCATTGTTGTTTGGTGAATGTTACACAGAAAAGTAAACCAATGATTCTGTTGTTGTTGCTTACCTCCATCTTCTCAAAGAGACTTCCTGTGAGTGATTGCGGGATTGTGTGAGAAGGTTGACAAGGCCATCTGAAAGGAAAAGTGTGAGCTTTTCTGTTGCGCTGCAACAGAAAAGTTCACACTTTTGCGGCTCTATACTGTTCTCAGTCATTTCCATGAACACTATAGCTGTCATTTAAGGTTTGACATGTGTAATCCAACTCTACGTCAGTCTCCTAAAGTGCTGTCCACTCAGAGGTAAGATCATGGGGCAGAAAATTTAAGTTTTCTCTAAGAATATATGCCAATCTTTTCCCAATTTAATCAGAAAGGTATGGGTTTTAAGTTATATTCAAAGTGAGACAGTGTGCCCCTGATAAAACAAAGCAAAGGCACTTAGCATGTGTTCTGCTAGTTAAGTTTCCTCTCAGCAGTAATACAATGTTTGGGAGCGTCTGCTGGAAAACAAGTGGAAGGTCAAGAACACGAACAATAGATGTTGATTCCAATTATGTGTAAAGCATTGAACAAGATGCGCTAATGATGGCGTTGTCGGGAGAAAAAAGGTGTTTATGTGCTACTCTCCCAAAGCCTGTGGAATAGTTTATTAAGCAAAGGCTTTATTTCCATAAAGGCTGATAAGACTTCAAATGATTTGGCTGAAAAACAGTCCTGGCATCAGCGCGGCAAAGCAAAGCAGCGCGTGTATTTATCTCCTGCGACGCTGCTGCGAGACAATCAAGACAAAGATGATAGCACATTTTTTGAAATGCAGCACAGAGGCGTAATGAGATTGCAGCTACTTGAGAAACAAAACCAGACAAAATGCTTTTTTTCATAAATGCTTCCTTGTTTTATTCAAAAAAGGCCATCGTTTTCAATTAATGAAGCAGGGAATTGAGTACGAGGTCCTGAGGGATGTGGATTAACCATGATGGCTTGAGGGCCCAATCTCACACTGAGTCTTACCATGTCGTCTGCACAGAGGAATCTCTCTAGCCCCCCCTCCCCTTCTCTTCCTACCTCCAACTCATCCATCCATTCCTCATCCTATAAGGTGAGTTGCTTCGGCGGGAACTGCTATTAGTGGCGGGGGGAGATAAAACTGTAAGTGTTGCTCCCAATTAGTGCATCAGTGACCGCTCGGTGCCTCCTCCGCGGCGAGGCCTGTGGGGAGGAGGGGCCCGCATGGAGAGTGAGAGATTGGAAGAGGGATGACAGGAAAGGAGAGAATGGTGGGTTAGAGAGGTATAGCTAGATAAAGGGAGGACAAGAGATGGAACATAAAAGAAGGAGAGTATAGTGGGGGCGGCAAAAGGGAAAACCACTAAAAAATGGCTTAAGCATTCATTTTGAGAAGCGAGACAGCTCCTATTAACATTTAACAGCGTTTGCGCAACTTGGTGTGGAGGTTAGGATGCAAATGAGGAGGAATTAAAACTGGCCAGAGGTTTGTCATTGATGGATTGCAGTCTGGAGCCGCTCACCACTTCCTAGTGTCCATCAGCGGCGATTACTGTATAATTAAACCTTATTTCTGGACTCTCCAACGCATAATTACTTGTGTGGGAATGTAACCGTCATCTAAAAGCTCCAGCGAAAGAAACCGCTTTAGCATTTAGTCTGGGGAACGGCAGTCATTTTGGCGACGCGGTGACAGATAGAGCCATCTGATGATCGGCGAAAGAACAGTCACTTTTAATAAGAGGTGGGGAGAAAAAATATTAGGCGACAGTGTGCTGATTATAGGAAAATTAGGCTTTCAAGTGCTAAAGTCCTTTGTGTTATTTGCATAATTTATTCCAGCTTTACCCCCCCGTTCAACCACCTCTGTTTTTTTTTTTTTTCGGTGAGCTGTGGGCAATTTTCTCTCATATTTGAATGGATTGCACATTTAAGGCTACTTAAGGAAAATGATCACTTAGCATATTTTAATTGTCACGCAAAGAGTTGAGTTGTCTGAAAAGAGGGGGCCCCTTTAAAGCGACTGTGGTGATAGATAACCCCCGAGGTCCAGCGTGGACACATGCACATTATTAGACACTTTTTACACCACTGGCAAATCTGGAGTAACGAAGAAGAGACGCACAGGGCAGTATGTTAAGAAGTTCTTTCAGCAGAGACATTACTTTGGAGTCTGATTATTATAGGCTTAGTGCATAAAAATAATAAAATAACAGTGAAAGTGATCCAATCTAGTTGCGCTACCTCGAAGATATATACTTAAAAGCTTGTATCATGAATTATTTCTGATCATACTTTGCGGCTGTTTCAAAGTGAGAAATAAAGAAAACAGCAGCCCCGGATGCACTCTAACCTCTGGCGAAGCGTTTGAGTTTTTGTGGATAATTATAGAGGCTATACAGCAGCTTCCCACACCTCAGCAGCAGCAGCTATATAATGATACCTTGGAAAAATATAAAGCGGGGTGAAAAAAAAAAAATGAAAAAAGCACATCATGTTCATTTACCTGTACTCACATAATCCAAAAAGATAATTAATGCTTTAATGTTTTTGGTCTTGCCACTCTTACCACAGTAAGAGAAATGAATTGTTACATTTTAATGAGAGAAGCGACAGCGCTGGCTTCCTGCACAACACCAATGATTTTATAATTGTACACAAGGGTGACTAACTCACGGCTCATTAAGGCAATTTCTCAGCTGGGCTACTTTTTGGCAGGACAATACATTTTTTTTCCCCCCACTAAATAAATAAATGTGATTATTAATCTTTTTCTTTCTGACCTTATGAGCTTAAACGTGACCTCAGGGTAAAAACATAAATAAACAATTTAAAAAAGACATATACACAATAGAATCTCCCAAGAAAATGTCTTTAATGAATCGTTTGTTGCTGCTTGAACCTCAGATTACATGAAAATACATTGACAGCATGTATGGCAACATATTCACACATATAAACAAGTGGTGCATTTGTATCGTATGTATAGGTATGTACAACGGAAACACGTTACACTCTGCTTTAAAGTTGTGCAAGTGTGTTATAATATACTAACAATTTATAAAATGCAACACACTAAATAAAAAAAGAAGAGTGTGCCCACGTATATACACATTCACACGCGCACAACCACAGTAGTTCACAAAAGATTAAAGCAAATGTATTGGATTATACATTTCCGGGTCATCTTTAGGCTGACCCAAGTGTCCACTGTTCCTCCCTCGCAAATGTGTTTTTGATGTTCTGTTCATTATGCTGTGTGTGTTGGCCAGCTCGGTCGGTCTGATGCCGTTAAGAGACACACACAAACACAAGGCTATGCTGCAGCCCGCGCCTGCACCATCAGCTCAATGTTACAGTCATCTGAGGTAGACTGCGCAAACGTCATGGTGTTGTTCTCTCCACTTTGTCTTTTTTTTTTTTTTTTTTTTTTTTGGTTTGTTTTTAATGCATTTTTCACCAACAGTTGTAAAGACAAAAATCAAATACCATGTGTGTTTTGTAGCCATGAGGTAGAAATGCTTTAGTGTCTGCAAAATCTAACTGGACATTTAAATAAAGTTATTCCAAAAAGCTTACCACCATGTAGGAAAGAGACACAAACAGAAAAAGACATAACCAACAAGCATAGCATTGAGCATATGTTTAAATGTTGTTTCAAGTTTGTTGGTCAGCGGTGGACGATGAAGAGCATGTGCTGTTGTTGTTGTGTGCTCTGAAGTGTATTAGGAGGTTTTTCTGTCTAAAGGGTGTCTCTCTCTAGAGGATTTGCTGACAGAAGGAATTCTTCAACTGATTGTTTTGAGGGTGCTTTTCTGACGGACCACTCTGCTTTCCCCTTGTGCTACACTGCCTGGCTCTTTCCTTTGCGTCAATTTTGCTGATGCTCAGCACAACATTTTCCCCCCACATCAGGTGCAGCACTCATGGTGCCTATAGATACCAGCAGGAACACAGCCACAGAGGTGTTTTCAAATGTACTTCACACTCATTTGGATTTAGAAAAACATCATGTTTAAGTGAGCAAAAGTTATTCTGTTAAATGAGAATAAAAAACAGACAGAAAAAGAGCAAGAAAACAATACTCTACACAAAACTGCTTCAGTGCGCATAAAAAATAAAATAGCCTAAGTCATTTCAAGCCACAACAGAAGAGACAGCTCCTCACACAGTGACAGGGTAGTGTAGAAAACCAAAGTACATTCCAACATAATACAACACATAACCTTCAGAGACTAAGGACTGATCCTCAGACGTTACAAAGCTTTTCAGTGAACCCATTCCAAACACACTTTCAGAATGTGCTTTGTTACAGATCACACAATGCTGTCTTTTACTGACGTAAATTTGAAATGGACTAGTTTTTTAGGAAGAGCTCCACACTATATATATGTATGTATATATATGTGTGTGTGTGTGAATGTATATATATATGTATATATATATGTATGAACAAATATGATTCCACTGTGTTGAGAAATATAGTATATAATTAACTTCCCATTATACAACTAATCCAGTTCAAATACATTGTGAGAGACAAGGCAACTCTGAAGGATCCATATTACCTCTACAGCTCCAAACCAGCAGGAATACACTAGCTGACGTAACAAGAGATAAGTCACTTATAAAGGTAATATTTTAAATGAACAAGTGAAAAACAGCCAAGTGCTAAACATGAGTTAATGGAGTTAATAGCTTTCCCAGACAAAGTGATAGAACCTCCATATGACAACTCAAGCCTATATCTCCTCATCAACAGAATAATGCTGAATGCTTAATTAATGTACAACGTATCAATCACTATTCTAACATCATTCCTTTCTTTATTACCCCCAAAGGGCAAAGCTGGAAAGACGGTTGATTTCACATTAAGAGTGATAGAAATCAGTTTCAGATAGGCCAAGAAGAAACAGGCAGTTAAACACCTGCGCTTAGTGAAAAAAGAAATGATAATGTTTAACTCTCACTGTCAATTATGTTCCACCATTTCAGAACATTATCGAGTACATTCATTGTCACCTCTTTGCAATTTATCCTGGCCATATGAGGTACACCTACAATAACGCTGCAAAGACACAATCTGCCTCAGGTTCCCTACTCAGGTTTTAGTGCTTTTCATCAAGATTTCTAGAGGTACTGTACAATTGACAAACATTTTCCTGAGTTTTGTTTGTTATGTTTGTTTGTTTTGCAGAAAGAGGATCAGAAGAGATGAGTGAGTTAGGGCCATTTTCTGTCACCTCGATGGATTACTGCTCTTAGCAAGACAATAAAGGATGACTGACCAGTGCCTATGGTGAGTGTCAGTCTCTTTTTCAGACTCACTGCAGAAGTTTTAAAGCTCTTAATCATCAGCCAATGCCATGAATGTAGATTGTGAGGCAAATTAACAACAAACTCAAAAAGCACCACTTCAGGCACTTGGATAGCCAACTAAATCTTAAGAACAAGAACAGAACACTATATATACACAGACACTGCGGCGTCTCTTCTGAAGCCAACTTTTCTTGCAATTTGTAAACAGCGCCTGGCTATCTGGAGTGTCAAGCATTCACATGATAACTCTTTTTCATTAACTGCAAAACTGCCAGTCGTCTCATCAAACCAGATCTCTTGATGCATCTAAACCCTGTCTGTGAGAACTCAGTGGGCTTGTGTCAGCCTTCTGTGTGCTTCCCTCCAGCACAATGCTTCTGCCCTGAGGGGAGGAATTGTGGATGCCTCTTTTTCTCAAGGGCGTAATCTATCTTTTCACTGGCTGCAGCCGAACATTTTGTTCCACTCAGTGTACGTGTCAATCTCTTTCTGCGATATACTGGCTTGGAATTTACAAAAGACACTCTCAAAGTCCTGGTATGTTAGAGGCCTGATCTGTCCTCTGGGCATCATTGCTGTCATGTCCATGCCCTGCGCAGACGCATGTAACAGACCTACAAGGGCCTCCTGACACAGTCTGGCCAGGTCCAGTCCAGAGAAACCCTCAGTACGCTGGACCAGCAGAGCCACGTCTTCCTCGCTCAAGCAGTATTTATGCTGAGACTGGGCCAGCAGCTGGGTCACAATCTGATGTCGGGCTGTGCTGTCTGGGAGGGGCACAAAGACCCTCCGAGCAAAGTACCTCCGCAGCCCTTCTTCCATGTCCTGGGGTCTGCTGGTAGAGCAAACCACCAACACCTGGTTGCCTCCATCCTCTCCAGAGCCCATTAGAAGTGAGTCCAGCTGGGCCAGGAGCTCGCCCTTTAGTCGGTTGATGGGACTCTCTTCACTGAGGTGGGCTGACAGCAGCATGTCCACCTCGCTAATGAACAGTACCGATGGCTGCCGACAGCGTGCCACCAAGAAAGATGCTCGAATGATTTTTTCTCCATCTGCCAGCCACTTTGTGGCTAATGTGGAACCACTGAGTTGGAGGAAAGGAGCGCCCAGCTGGCTGGCCAAGCAGCGACCCAGCAACGTCCTGCCACTGCCTCTCGGACCAAACAGCAACACAGAGCGCGGGGCTGGTCCTAAACTGCTGAACATGTCTGGACGCAGGATGGGCCAAAGGACCTCCTCTTTCAGCATAACCTTGGCCATCTCAAGACCAGCAATGTCATTCCAGTCCACAGGGGGACCCTGCTGAACAATTTCAGAGGTCACCATATCCAGAAGGTGAGGGTCACTGCTTTTGAGCTGCTCCTCAGCATGACGGGAGGATGAGGAGGATGAAGAGGAGGTAGGCCCTGGAGCTGAATGTGACATGTGGTGTCGATGATCTTCAGCACCCTGTTCGCTGAGGGAAGGAGAGGTGAAGCTACCCAGGGAGTCTGCTGAGCGTGATCCGCCCAGGCTGGACGAGACGTATGTGGGGGGAGTCAGTGGTCCACCTGTTGCCTGGCTGCTGTACTTCCTCTGCTGCTGTTCTGAGGTCATTGATGACTGTTTGGGGGGATTAAAAGATAAAGAGGTCTTGTCCGAGCTCCTGTCGAATCCACCGGTGCTGGCACCATTGGAGCCCCCATTAGAGCTGCTGCTGTCTGCCCCTCTGTACATGGGGCTCTCAGCAGAGCTTCGACTCTGCCCGTAGCCAAAGTTCCCATAAGAAGAGTCCACCTCACTCTGGCTGCTCATGTAAAAGGCCTTCCTCTTCAGAGAGTTGGATGAGCTGCTGTTGAGAGGGGTGGGGGCAATTGGGGTCAGGTTGTGGCTCTGGTATGGGTATCCAGGTAAAGCTGAGGATGGTGGGAGGGGAGTCGGTGCAGCTATGCCTGAGGGGAGGTAAGAGGAGGGAGGGGGCGCCCCCCCAGGGCTGTAGCCTGGCCCAACAGAGCCCTGCGCAGGGTAGCCTGCTGGGGGGTAATTATAACTGGACAAGTTGGGAGAGCCGCCATTGTAAGCAGGGACTAAAGTGGGGTGTGAAGGTGGAGGTGGCTGTAGAAGCCCAGAGCTGTGCAGGGGGGAGGGGATGGCTGGGGTGGACTGAGAAGTGTAACTACTGTGCAAGTAGGAGCCGCTGTAGGCTGGGCCGTATTCCTGAGAGGACATAGACGATGAGTGGAGGGCTGTGGCCGTGTGGCTCCCACAGCTGCTGCTGGAGTAGCTGGGCTCACTCAGTGTGCTGGAGGCCAGCCCCGGGGAGCTGCACATGCCAGACACTACCTCTGAAGCTGCTGCCACCCCTCCCTTCCTTACTGACACACCCTCTGGGATGCAGCTCATGGGGTACACTCCATCCTGCCAGGGTTCAGATTCACTTTTTCGCCCATTCATCACTCCAGGGCCTTCCGAATATGAGACAGGCATCTCCAGAATCCCAGAGTACTTTTCAGCATATTTCTTCAGAAGGTTGGAGGCGGTCAAAGCGGAGATGTCATCATTTGCCCAGGCGTACTGGTAAGTGGCCGAACGCTGCAGGTGTGCAGGTACGGTCCGATACGCCTCTGCTTTATGGGCTGGTGAGCGTGTTGTGGAGGAGATGTCGAAATGCTGTTCGGCCCACTGGCTGTGCTCGGGGGTCCACTGCATCTTTATGCCTGAAAGAACAGAAAACACACAACCCCACATGAACACAGACATGCTAAAATCAGATTGTCAATAATTAGAAAAACCTTCAAATTGCATTTTGCAGAATCTAGTCAATTGAAAATTTGGCATTTATCTAGATGTGCTGTACTGCTGTTTAGTCTAATGTGGTATTTATTTAATTATAATGTTTTTTTTATGGAGACCAAAGTACTACAACAATAAAAACATTATACTGAATTTCTTAAT
Source organism: Neodontobutis hainanensis (assembly GCA_024349245.1). Classification (NCBI taxonomy): domain Eukaryota; kingdom Metazoa; phylum Chordata; class Actinopteri; order Gobiiformes; family Odontobutidae; genus Neodontobutis; species Neodontobutis hainanensis. Next base: position 337,352 of record JALDNG010000001.1, on the reverse strand, counting down.
ACTTTATGTATAAATGTTCTAATCTACAGAATTTTAAATGTTCTTAAACTAAATGATAATGCTTTTGTCAAATCATATTATCAAAATGTAAATAAATCCTTCTGCTTTCCTCACTGTATTTAATGTTTAATCTCTCCGAGTGAGAGCCTGTATAAGAAAAATCTGTCATAACGTATACAGTCTACACTGTATTACACTACAGCTATAATTCACCTGGCCTCTATATGTGTGTCGTACAGCATTTTTTTTCTATACGTGCTCCAGTCCAGAGGACAGAGCGTCTGTCTGCAGGTATATAGTGCGGTACAGAGGGATGGTTGGTTACAGCAGCCTAATGCACCCCCGCCAGACCAATAAGACAGAGGCATGGAGGGTCACTCTATAATCCCCGGCTCATCTGAGGTGGCTGGAGATGGGTTTGAAAATGTGCCTCGCTGAGTGCCCACAAAGCATTGCACACCCATACACACCCAGTTCATGTGCTTTCAGCAAGCACACAACCCACAGCTCACACACACGGGGCATTTAAAAAAATAAAAAAATATGTGTGGCTGCACTGAGGCGTGCTGACACGCACGCGCACATCCACTGACCCAGACGGACAAACACAGGCACGCACACAGAGCTGCAGCCAGCTATGAATTACAACACATTGTGTCTCCAGCTTAGTTCCTGTCTGCACAGCTCCACCTTGACCTCCTCTCTCCTCCCTCCTTCCTTTACCTTTCTGTCTGCCTCTCTTCTTCATGCCTCCCTGCTGCCGTGTCTTTTCTCACTCTTTGCTTTTTGTGTAATCCATTTTCTACCTCCCTCCTGCTAGATCCTTCTTTATTTCTCTTCAGCGCCTTTTATTCTGACTCTATCTGTTTCGATATATATCTTTACTTTTCATTCCCTCTCTGCTCTTTCTCCTCTTATTTACTCCCTGTGTGCTTGCTCCATCACCTCCCCTCCCTCCTTCTTTGCTCCATCTCATCTCAGACACACTCACCTGGCTCTCCCCTTTATTGCCTCGGGAGGCTGGAGAGCCACTGTTTCCTTTAATCCCAGCCAATGCCATCTGCAAACACTGACAGTCACACAGCGACTCCATCGTTGTCTCACTATCAAAGCCATGGCGCTATCAAAGGCTGGACGGGGTGTAATCACAGCAGCCGCACGGCACATTGAACCCCGTTTGATTTGACTTAGTGCACACAAATAAAGGATAATATCGGTGTCATTTAGGCTGCTTCCTGCGACTTATTGACTAGCAGTGGTTGCATGTTGAGATCCACAGCTGGGGGTCTGGTGAGCAATGCCTTCCTCAGAATTGCTTTATGTGTGTGTTTTTGTGTGAGTAAAGCAGGCATGCACAATGCAATCCATTCATGGAGGAGCAGATCTCCCCTTTCTCTCATCCATTTATGCTCCTGCAAACACAGACACAGAGAAAAAAGCACGGAGCACAAACACAGAGCGTTCAGTCTCTGCTCTGTTTTTCTGAGGCCCTGTTTGTTTGGTAACAACACAGGAAAAGGAGGGGGAATCCCCAGACTCCTATTTCCTCTCTGATTCTCCTCTCAAGCCATCTCTCGGCAGACGCCAGCGGCTAATTAGCAGAATGGCGATCTGCTAATTGTGTTAATTTACAACATTTTAGCCGAGGGGAGTCTAGCGATGGGCTGGCGATCCTGTCACACTCCTAGTGTACTGAGCACGCTTCAGACAATGAGCACGGAGCGTAATGTTTAGGCTCCTCTATTAAACAATATGTAATAACCACTTGACTTAGCTGTTTATTTGTGTCTAACAGTATGTGCCTACCCTTTCTCTCATCGTCAGTCAAATTCAAGACCTAATATGCTGTTTACAATTGTGTGTTTTAACAATACAATACATATTACGTATAATAGTCAGGATCAGGAAGAGGATTAACTTTTCGTAGTGTAGTTGTCCTTCCTGTTCTAAAACAACAGTACCTAACTGTCCTTTGAATCCTCTCCTCTCTGGCTCTGCTGTCTCTATGAAGCTGCGTCACTGTCGCAGGGTCAAGCTCCTGGTTCTGCCGCAGAAATATCCATCTTTACAAGTCATTCAAAATGGCATTCAGTCATCTTCCATTCAGTAATCTAATTATTGACCTCCTATTGGTGATCAAGGAATTACAACAATGTCGGGGAGTACTTGACCTCAGCCGGTTACCGACTTTATAATAAAGTGGCCCTTTTATAGCACTGGCCCAACACTATTACGGGGTGAAGCGGCGAAGAACGAGTCAAGTGGGAGTTCGTCAGTATACACACAAAAAAAGGAATGATCAAAAAGCTTGTAAAGAAAAGGCCGTCACTGCCTACTTCTATGTCACTTAAGACTTTACTTTTTTATTGTTTCCACACCTGATAGTCCACCTAGTGCATTGGACTGAAGTGCTGCATTGGGGCTGTCATTGCGTACAGTACAGTATTTTAATTGTTGGCTGAGCTGCAGAATATTTTCAAAGTAGTGCTTGATCAATTCAATTCAGTTATCATAGTATTACCCCCCTGCATTTGAACAGTATTAGTCTGAAGATTATTGTCAGCCCAATGTTGAAGTGCCAGGAGGAAAATAAACTGTAAAAGAATAAATACAAATAGCCCTTTTTTCAAACTTTCCCATCCATTGACACTCTATCAAATGTGGATATGTCCTTGATTTCAAGCAACATGAATCTCCCTAATTCGTTCATTAATAAAGATAACATATATAAAAGAGTGTGTCAGGCTCCATCAAGGCTTTCATCTCTTCGATAATGAGGTTAATGCAGAGACGCACTGATTACCCCTGCAATGCAAATGAAGGCCAAATGATAACTTGCACTATTTAAATAAGGTAATAGCGATTACTCTACGTTATTCAAATGAGGACAGACGCTTTGAACTGAGCGCTTTGAACTCGCCGCTCTTTCAACAAAACATAAGGAGGAAGAGTGGGGAGCCGGATTGACTTTGGTATCGTTCAGGGTGTATCCTCTAATTCAACGTGATGTAAAGCAAGGGCAACGAGTGAAGCAAAGTCACCGAGCGCAGAGGGGGCGGAGCCAGCCATCGGAAGTCAACGGAGAGTTTAATCCTTCTTCGGACAAAATCACATTTGGGTCTAAGCTTCTTAGTATTTTACTGTCAGTAAAGCACATTCATTGACACAAACTACAAACAGAACTACAGAATGTAGCAAGATTTGTCCAAAAAGCTTAATTCACTCTATTTATTTGTGTTTTTTTAGTCATTCACCTTGGCAAAACAGCAAGGTTGCCCGATGCTTTTTCTGTTCTTCCATATGCATGAGTTTTCTGTGGTTTTAAAAGGGCCTGGGAGAAATTTACAAGGCATTTGGATAAACACAAACACGCAGTGAGGAGTGTGTGCGTGAGCATCAGTGTAAGTAAAAAGCTGTTTGTATTGCAGAGAAAAAAGGGGGAGGGAGAAAAGATCGTGCACTCAGCTGAAACAACATCCAACAGAAAATCTTCTCCACCTTCTGAAGCGTCACGTCGGCTCATGCTTTTCCCAGCTCCAGCCTCCACATGGAGAAGCCTAATCATTCTCATTACACTCGGCGTCCATCTGCATCAACAGAGCTGCCTATTACCGTGTGTGTGTGTATGTGTAGTAAACAGCTCTTTAGAGAGAGCTAATGAGCTCTTTTAAGTCTGTCCGCTGTGTGATTCTGCGAGCGGGGTGTCAGTGCAAACTGCCCATTTTGGTAACGTCATAATTAAGCTGCGTCTGAATCTGTCTGTGTGTGTGGCGGGAGAAAAGATGACAAGACGTACAAATGTGCAAGGCCTTCTCTGTCTTTCCTTCATAAACAGACCTTCACAAACAAACTGCCGTGTAATATTTTAAAAAGGCTTATCAGTGAGCTGCTGAAGAAGCTGCATGACAAGGGATAACTTCATTAAGAAAGACCTGTTTTATTCACCACCAGGGAAATCTAAGCAACCAGTTATTCAAATCCTTCTCAAATACACCAGAGGGCATGTGCTTACCTCTCAATCACTGCACCACTGTTCCAGCTCTAAATATGTGCCTTTTGTTTTATATGAGTGCGTTCTGATGCCAGTGTGTGTCTGACAACCTCTAGTATCCTGTTAATGAGGCGGGCACAGTGTGACTAAGCCACAGGCTACGCTGCATTGGCACACAACCTACTGTACAGAGTACAATAATGTGATTAGTCTCTCCAAAAGGCCATTCATGATCAAATTAGTCACAGGTCTGTATCTAAACTCTTGCATTTGTTAGCGGGAGAAAAATCTAAATAAAAATGTTCACCACCTTCACAACTTGGTGACATTAAATGAAGAAAAGAAACAAATTAAAAACACCTCGGCTAAATACAAATTGAATGTTTGTTTCAAAAGGCAGGCATCTTCCCCTATGAAAAGACAAAAAAGTAGTCTTTGAAGCCTTCAATCCAAGCCCAGCCACAGCTTACCATTACAACGACTAGTCTGTCGGAGAGCAACGACAATAACAACAACAACAGATAAACAGAGCGAGTTCAAAGTCTAGACGGCGAGCAGTGACCGGCAGAGATGAGCTGTCACTAACTCAAAGACAGTCAGGAAGAAGAGAGAGAGCTGTAAAGATGACAGCTGTGAGCTGCCATATAAGAACATTTGACAAATGACAGCATCTTTAAAAAATCAAATATTCATTGTAATCTTCGACCTTTTCAAACTTTTATAAGCTTCCACCATCAAAACTACTCAGAATATGTCTTGTAAAATATTAAGACAAAATTAAAAAAATCAGTTTTTAATGTTGCTTTTAAAATATTAGCTTAGGATCTGAAAGTATTTAATAAAAGGAGCGCTGCTAAATTTAGCTTGCACAAGACATAACCAGCCTAAGTAGATTCCAGAGGCATATCATGGTGGCCCCCGGCTGCCAGTATCAGATCTTCCTTAGAGCTGGATAAATTGACACTGTCTAAATTTCCTTTTACTAGACAGACTATTGAATGGGTGGGTTAAATGGGTAGGGCGCAGTTAAACAAATGCTCCGGATCAAGGAAATTGTGCGTGGCTTCTTTTGTCATTCAGAGAGGAAATTGAGAGATCTTCGGTGGGGGCTTGGAGCCACAAACGCCTGGCATTCATCTATAATGCACTGGGCCTGTCCGTCAGCTACTCCATTTCCTGTGACTAGCGCAGCGTGCCTAATCACCCAGCTCTACGCGGGGTTCCTTCCTCAAAGACAGCCCTACACACACACACACACACACAACACACACACACACGGGGAGGGGGGGATAAGGAGTGACACGCAAACATGCATGGACACAGTGCGCGCGCCCGCTGAGGCAAACAGATTATTCTTATCTCCTGAACAAAACATCTGTAAAGGCTCTCAACACCACTGCGCTCTAACAGTGTTGTGACCCCAGCAGCACGTCCCTCTTTCATCACTTACACTAAAATTCTACTTTCTCTCACCGCGTGCTACAGTGAAAGTGTATGGAGCATCGATGGAGAACAAACACATATGTCACTCGAACACAGAGCCACATCTGTTTCTGCGGCGAGAGCACTGACTTAATACAATTACAGATGGTCAATATTTTTACATTCTTAAAGTGGACTTATCAGAAAAAGTTCTGATCATTTGCAATAAGAAGCCTTTGTTAAACGGCTGAACTTTTAAAAATGTATTTAAACACAGTACTTACAGTTTTGTAAGTACGGCTCTTTCATTTGAAGAACAATGACCTGAAGCTCAAACAGCAGACGTTAATTCTGTTTTTCAGGCCAGAGGGCAAAAAGCACTGCATTATTTTTAATGATAGGGAAAATGTTTTACAAAGTTCATCATGGATACTCAACAGTGGTGGACTTTCCGTGGAGAGACTTTATTTTATGTAAAAAGTTGACTTGCATACACTGTCTACAATCATTTTAAATGTCAGCTTTATGTTCTCAAAATGACAGATTTACAAATTCATGTTTTCAGTGTAAACATACATGTGGATAATAGATGAGGACTTTACTGTAGTAATTTGTTTTGGGTGAGCAGAGTGTAGTTTATGTTGCCTGGTGTATTTTCCTATGCTTAGAGGACATCAGCTGAAGGTCCCACTGCTCTAAAGACAAATAAGAACAGCAAAACAACAATTAATTTAAGTATAAATAAAAATGCCTTTGAAACTAATAAGAGTGAATTACAGATGAGTAAGTGGCAGCAGATAAACTTTATGAACTGTCCTATCCACATCTTTGTCAGGTGACAGCTGGACGTCCATCAGCATTCAGTCCGAACGGCTGAGGTGCCCCCTCTGAGCTGCAGCCAATGGGATCTTTAAGAGCAGCCCTGGGGTTAACATGGGGCCGCACACTATCAATACTCCTCTGACGTCTGGATCCATAGCTGTGAAGCAGCAGCACTTTGTTTACCTGTGTGTTCCGTAATTAAAATAGATTTCTGAGAGGCAGCCTAATCCTTTTAGAAATGACATTGATCCCAGTAGCGGCGCAACACAGCCACTGTGTAATTCTGTTGGCTTTTTCCTCTTAACACTCTTCCCTTTCAATTGAGGACGCACACCCCCTTCCTCGATGCAAACTTTGGAAAGTCCTCAACATGGAGGACGTCATTTGGGGGCAGGCGGGGAACAAGGGGGGTGTTAGAGGGTGGCAGGTGGAGATAATAGAGAGGAAGCCTCTAACCTCGTCTAAAGCTGTCTGTCTTCGTAAATAAAATGAGATAATTATTGAGTGAACAACATTATCCGCCAACGACACACTCTTTCTTCTGCCCCTCCTGCGACGAGGTTGTAAATCTCAACAAACACGGAGCTTTTGGACATTAAGTGCTCACTAAGCACAGTGGATGCATCATATTTCAAGAGCAGGCGTTGTGTGGGTGAGGAGCTGGGGAAAATGGAGTGTAATGGTTATCCATTATCTTATACAGCAACGGCGGCGATGATCATTTTCAAGTGACTCATTTCTGGAAGTACCTATCTATTGGCCACTTGGAGAGAAGACTTTGATGGCTAATCCAAAACAACTATTCAGAGGTCATTTACTGCTGTGGCGCCGACACTCTTCGCACAAGAGAAGGCTCCAGCCTCCCTCATTATTCAAATACAATCCTCAGGAAGATTCACATCACAAACAGCGGCGCCGCGGCCCAGAGTGGGCGATTACCTCCGCAGCATACTCGAGCCCAGAGAGGAAACATTAACCATGTATCAACAAATGAATATATCACAGCCCAAGTAAGAGTTTGAAAGCACACAACAGATATGTGTCATGGGAATGAAATAGTGATACTGGAGTGTGTTAACATATCAATGATGCCAATTGTAGCCAGCCACAGAGTCGATCAAACTGGATGGATCTGTGGGAGAACTTTCAGATTAGTCAATGGCTGGCTGTTGTTCATGTGGGGAGGAGTATTTATAGGCGTGTAGGTGCACTGTTTGTTTGTGTGTGCTCTGGGCTTCACATGAATGGTTACTTAACACCACACTGATTTCCCTCAGCAGTTAGAGAAAAACCAGCCGATGCTCAATGATGCATCGCCGCGGTTGTTGCCAGCAGTGTGCGTGTGTGTGTGTGTGTGTGTGTGTGTGTGTGTGTGTGTGTTTGCATATGTCTGCTGGTGTGTACGCTTCTCGTCTTCGCTGGCACACACACAGGCAGCACAGGAGTGACGGGCGGAGTGTCACCATCTGTGTGTGTGTGTGTGTGTGTGGGAAGAAGGTGGGGGTTGGACTGGACCACAGCTTTATAATTCCAACAGAGCCATCACAGCGCCAAATAATACCTGCACTGCAAACACCACTGTCAATCTTCACACAACTGTCCAGGTTAAAAAATATATCCTCCTTTTTTTCTTTAAAACACGTTCCACAATCTGTCAACAGGATGCACTGACTATACATACAAATTCATATCATGCATTCCAAAGCTTAACAAGCTCTCTTTTTTTACACAGGAGCTATATATGATATATGAACAGTTAGAGTTAAATGTATTCTGTAAAACTTGAAATTATTGGAGAATAAAAGGGGGCTGTGTTTTCAAGATCGCACCATGTGGTTAAAATACAAAATGCAGAAAATGTATTTTCTTTGATGCTAATTGTTGAGCCACAATGCCACCTCACTTTAGTCACCTGGCCAAATAAATTGTCTTTCCAAGGTGTGTTAAACAACTTATTAAGATGGATTAATTTTTTTTATATTTGTGTGAAACATTTGGAGAGCGAGCGGGATTAGCAGCAGTAGGTGGAGATTAGTGGCGGCCATAAGCGATGCATGTGCTGTAAGGGTGCATGTGTGTGTGTAGATTACTGAGCCGGCCCGGGCTGGAATAACCTCGACCCTCAGCCGGGAACCCGCAGGATCCTTCATGCTGTATGTTTGAAGTGTCCAATCCTGCACACCTTATAGAGAGCTTCTGGAAAGATCTGCCAACTCCCGCCTTCTCCTAAACACGGCCTAAAATTATTGATTTTATATCTGCCTATTTTAGAAGAATATCATTTTAAATTTCATTCACTGAAGGAGTGGAGTGAGGTCAAAGGTCATGGCTAGAATTTGTAGGTATCTATCTAAAGAAAAGTGATTGGGTGTAAATAATAATAGCAGCCTGCATGACTTGTTAGATTGCATTTTGGAGCTGGTAATAAACTTTGGAGTCATTCATCTTGGTGTCACACCTTTGGCTTGGCGTGGCGGCACCGTGTACAGGAAGCAGCGCTGAATGACAGCAGAGGTGAGAGGGCAGTGGGAGGACGTCTCGCCTGAGGTTACGGCGTTTGTTTCAGTCTCCGGCCCACACTGAGTCCCCGGGACGCCTCATCAGGAAGCCTCGGTGTGTCCCACGGACTGCTGCCTCACATCTGGCCGATAGAGGGAAGGATGCGCGCTCAGGTATGACGGGACTACACACATGAGCAGCGGAGCCTGTGCATCTTTGCTTTAAATCCACTGTGGCTCACATTATGCTGCAATTCACACAGGTTGTCTAAACAGTCAAACAGTGGATCAATATGCTCATCGATTGGTGGCATTGAGACTGAACTGGTCATGTCGAGGGGCAGGAGATTCTCACTAGAGCTCTCTGCACACACTCGACACACAGAGAACATAAGGAAAACCGAGGATTTGCTGTGAGATAACCACAAATATTTGTGAACTCATGTATACACATTTAGGAGCACACTTCTGTTTCTCCAGCCATACCTGCCTCTCTAGTCCTGGAGAAAGTGCATCCTGCAGACAAACTACGACGGCACAGTGCTCATCTGGTATAAGCACATTAAGATCCTGTCTGTTGGAGTGGGAGCCGTCGGCCGGCAGTTTGTCTCAAAGTGAGGGCATCCAGTCAGCTCCAGCAGTGGAATATCAAGCTGGCTGCCGCCGCGTCTCCTCGCACTCAACTGACACAGTCGATACCTCTGCATTATTCATGGGGACGGCGGGGGCCGGTGAGATGGCCTCTCACTGAGGGCTGGATTTCAGCCGTCCCAAATTTTACAGAGCTTGTCGGACGCGCAACACCTTCAACAACTGTTTATCGTCAGCAAAAATGACAACTAGACCCATGACCACGCGACAAGTAAATTTAATCCTGTACATTTGACAAGACAGACTCTATCTTAGAGCTGCACACTGTACTGGGGTTTCAAAATGAAAACAGCTACTTGAAAATAAAGCACATATTAAGAGGCTCTTGTCAGCTCCTCTTGTTTGCTATCAAATCAATAAACACAGATCACAAAGCTAACATGACAATCTGAAATGTCGCTTTGCACTAATAAAAAGAAAACAAATCATAATTTCAAATACTGCTCATCCGTGTAAGCTGATTTCCATTACACAGACTAAAGACATCAATTAGCAAAACAGTGTCTGTTCAAACAGAGGAAAAAACACAGTTATTGGGAGTAAATCAAACGAGAGAACCAGAGGCAATGAGAAACGTCAGGCTGCTTGATATCAGATCTCAGAGGAGAAATTTGATGGGCACCGATGAGCAGAAGGCATCTCAGGAGAATTGGACAGAGGAGAGATTTAATGTGATCATAGGGGACGCTCATCTTTCAGGGAACGGGCTAATAATGAGCAATCAATAACGTCCTTAACAGAGTTAGAGCCAGCGCTGACAGCAGATGTAAGGCTCCGGCTAACAGGCTACGTCTGATCTCACATTACCGAGCTGGATCCCAGTTTAACAAGCATACAGTACAGACGCAAGCATAAGGACGCGTTAACATATGGACACACTGCTTAGTCCTTTTACTGCTCCACACACACACACACACACACACACACACACACACACACACACACACACACACACACACACACACACACACACTTACAGCCTCTCCTCAGGTGACATCCTGCAGCATTGTGTCATTGTCTATCGATCAATAGCTGTAATCACATTCACAGCACGCTACTGTGAACACACACCCGCGTTTATCCCGAGACGGCTGATTTCACGGCTCAATGTGACAAGCGCTGCTGGGAGATTGTATCAGCACTACTTAGAGGGCAATAAAAAACATGTTTAACTTCAAATTACATACACTGACAGTTTGGATAATGTGGCCTGCCTTTGCTGACGGCCACCTTGACACTGCTTTCCACTGTTACCGTTTCTCCAAAAATCTTATATGTTGGTCTACATCAATTCACTAAAACTTGAAAAATGGTCTCAATACAGAAGTCAGCCAAAAGTATACTGCGTGAAATTCTGTTGCTGTTGTCTTTGTCTCAAAACTCTGTGATTTATTTCCTGCATCCGCTGCTGCTGAGTCAAATGTCAAACGTTAAACGACATTTTAATTGGCTAATCCTAACCCATAGTGGTTTATAATGTGTTTGCAAGATCGTACTCTCTTAAAAAGCAGCATCCACAACCAGAGCTACAGGCAGGAATATTTATTACCTTCGCCTACATGCTCAAGATAGTTGATAAGACAGTGCGAGCCGTACACTGGGCTCATTAGAGACAATATCTGTAGTGAGAATCCCATCTTCTAGGAAACAACTTCTAGACTCTTCTTCCTCAAAGTCATCAGAGCTGTGAACCGCACAGAGAGTGATATATTTATTTCGCCATCCACTACTCTGCATTTCCCCTGCAGTTCTGCCTGATCCTGCGTGAGAAGAGGACAGGACCTCCAGAACTCTGTGGATGTGCCTGTGTTTGTGAGTTTGCAACTTAATGTACTTTCACTGATTATTTTTTTTGTTCAGTGCAATATATTTCTCCAAGCTGCCGCAGTTAGAAAGTCTTGTTTTCACTCTTACTAAATAAATAATTATGGCTATATTACTATGGGGCGCAGCTCCAGGCCTGAGGCAACACAGGATCGCTTCTTGTTTGTCAAGAAATGAAAAAATAAAATAAAAAAACACACACAATCAGCTTGTATTAGCAATCTAAACACTTCCTTACAGTTGTGAAGCAGATCATATGTTCCTTATTTTCCTAGTGCTCTGTTGTAGACTTTGGCAAAAAAAAAAGAAAGCATGTTTGACAAAGGAACACTGAGATCTGTTCCAGAAAGCAGCAGTGAAAGGCAAAGCAAAAATGCAATTCAGAGTTGTCACATGCGATAAGGGTAGACTGTGGCGTCCTGCCGGAGAGGGAATGTCATTCCACCACTGAGGTCCCAAGAGGGAGATGAGTCAGGGCCAAGGAATGAAGGGCCAGCGAACGGGACAGGCTGAAAATTCAGGATGTGATATTTTCATTTTCCAAAGCTTGTTGACACAGTAATTTTTTTCAGAAAAATAAACCACTTTTATGACTGCGGCGTAGAAACAGCCTCTAAAGTAGGAACACTATGAAGATGGATGAGAAAAAGTATTCAGTGGTTAAAGGGATTAAAGTCAGTGAGTCTACACCCTGTTATATTCAGTAGTCAGTAACAGAATGCCCAAGATCCTGTCAACTTGTTGGCTGGATGTGTCCAAGGGTTTGAATGTCTCCTAGCAACAAGAAAAGGTTGCCGGCTAACCTGGTCTTGCTGAAGGAACATGGTCAAGCTCAGTATGAAGTCAGGAAAGTTTAGATAATGCTGCTGGCGGTGGACATACTGTGTGTAGTCTAAATCAGCATGGTTCACCTCGACGCATCTCGAGACACCTATTCCACAGACTTAATCCAGCAGCGGCCGTTCATCAGGTTGTTAGCCGCGGCGCTCAAGCTCTCCGACGCAGGCCTCTTATCTTATCAGTCAATCTGGGAGAAAGTGCGCAGGAAATGAGACGCACAACAGTGATACTGGCAACAACACTCATCTGTCAGGCTCAATTACCATACTGTAGCACAAAAACTGAGATGGATAAATTCAACGTCTGACGTGATACAAGCTCAGTCATTAGTCGCAGCCATATAGGGAAAGTAAAGACCAGGGGAGGACGGAGGTGTTGTTGTATTTGGTGTCGTGCTGCGAAACAGGAAGTAGTAAACTCCTGGCAGCCCAGACACAAATCTGCATTTTCTTCTGTGTGTGTGTTTGTTTCTTCGTATTACTGTTGCTGCCTCAGTCAGCAGGGAGGGAGAGGGACTATATAAAGACCGAAATGAGACACAAGCTGAGCAGAAGATGGAGAGCTGGCTGTGTGGACTTCATCCCCAGGGATCACTTACAGGCTGTAGACACACAACTGGAGGACAGAGCACAACAAGGGTTCATTGGCCAAAATCTCTGCTCTGTACGCGCACACACACACACAGTCCCTCCAAGCAATATTCCTGTAAGCACTCGTCCGCTGAGACTAAGCACATTGACTGAAGTGGAGAGGAGAAAGGGATGGAAGATGGATAAGGGCAGGGAAAAAAAAGTCAAAGCAAGGGATCAGGGGGAAGCAGGAGGAAGCAGCAGGAGGAGGAGTGTCCACCTGGCTGGCGTCCAGGGGAATTAAACAGTCTGTTTACCGCTCTCAGCGCCTCAGCAGCGCCATGTTAGCCTAATGGCATGGACATGAAGCCAATTGATTTGTGGACCAATAGACCTGTCCCACAGCACAGGCAGATTACCTAGATCACTGGCTCAGCATCGAGTAGACATTGCTTCTTGTTTGTGCCCCACAGGCAGCCGAATGTGAACAAGCTCTAATGTGTGTGTGGGCATGCTTGCATACGTGAACACGTGTGCCTGGGATTACAGCGTGAAGCCAGGGCATTCTGTTGTCTGTGTGGGAAGGTAGTGTTTCTGTCAGGTGAAAACTTTACACTAGTTTTATCACACGTTCTCAATTGATTACATGCCCTTTAGGCCATGAAGACTCTTAGGAGTGTTAAGAGAGTTCTATACTGTAGGTGGAATATGAGAATGTTGCTTTCAAAAATAAGGAAGGTGTTTGCGTTTTCAAGCTAAACCTCCAATATGCATGACATTTGCAATAATGGAGTATAAACCCTGAATGGAATCCTTTATAAAAACAGTAATTCATGCTTAATGGTGACATTTCAGAGCTATTATGTCAAGACAATAGCATGCACTTAAAGTGTAACACTGAAACTGGAAGTACATACTAGACTAGACTGTCAGCATACAGACTAGCTCTGTATGCTGACAGATCTGTGATATTAACAGTGCATACAGTATATCCCGAAACTGGATGTTACAGCTATTAAAAGCTTACTGTGGGACAATAAAAGACCACACACACTTGAAACTACAGTTGTCCATGTGTACGGCCGAGAAGTGAGAATAATTTCACATTCTCCACAGTTTTCACTCATGTCAGTGTCCCAGTTGATAAGCATGAAAATCCATTTATCTACAAAGGAACTGTACGGCCCATTTGGACAATGTCTCTTTCATGGTCCCTCGTGGGCCCTTTTTGGTCCACAAAGCCACCCAACTGACTCCACAATCTGTAATAGGCCACATTCATTTGATATGGACACATCAAGAGAGATATTGCAGTGGTTTTGCGGTGCATCAAGAGAAGTGGGGCTGGTTCACAGAGACAGCAATATTCCCCTGAACATAAAAGGACAATAGATGCAAGGCGCAGGCAGTTTAAAGGAGGGAATAAAAAGAGAAGTGCCTGGGCGATACCATGGACATCACACAGGCCCTGCGCACGTCCTTGCATGCATTTACAGAGTAGGACACAGTCGGAGTTATTGTCAGCCCCGTCAGAAGGAGACAGAGAATTAGGCCTCTGAGGAGGAGGAGGAGGAGCCGTCAGATTAGAGATTAGAAGGTGGGGAAGTGCTGGGATTAAACAAGCGGCCTAGATGGTCGCCTGGCTAATACAGCTCACTGCTCAGCTAAGGGCGTTGTCAAATTTAGTCCCACGGATTAGACGGCGGCGTTATCCAACTGACAAACGACGATGAGGCAAATCTTTTCAAATGACTCTCCTGGAGACACTTATGGAAACACTCTCCTTACTGTGGTCATGTTAATTATTGCTCATCGAATCCATATTTGTGGAAATGGGGTGTGCGGAGCTTTACAACACATGGCAGACGCAAAAGCCTTTGAGACCATGGCATTAACAATGATGCTACATCTTAACCACCCTCTGGCTAATACGGCTAATGAATGAGAAAATGCTAGCAGGCTAACAGCTCTAATTCTCCTTCACAGGCTATCATGTTGCAGCCCAGAGACAGATCGATACCATTTGCTCAACACACAGGAGGCCCGGAAATCTATAAAAGGGCTTTTATTGAGTAATTAAACACCCATTACTGTCCCGTGCAGCCAAACAATAAATCTGATCAGGTTCTCTCAGGCGTGGATCCAGCTGTGATTAATACCCGGTGCATGCGTGACATAAAGGACCACAATGACATTTGGAAAAGTCCCATCTCAGACTTGTGGACTTGGCGGCTCATGGAGCAGACTTTCAAGGTTTTACTGCAGCTGAACTCACAGCGACTCTGTTGGCCTCGGTCTGTGGCACTCACTGACCTGTGTTTCAGTCCTAGAACCACCTGCAGTCCGGAAAGGGGGCACCACACACAGCACCACGCCCTGCTTTCACAAAACACACACAAGGAAACCATGCAAAGTCACACTCCAAAACTCTACTCTGTTAATAACTTTATTTAATGCACGCTTCTTTTTATCGTTACTGCCCTGAATATAATAATGTCAGATATTATCACAAGAAAAAGTTTCATCTAATGTTTAAGGAATGATTTTCCTTGAGTTAGGCAAAATAAATCTTAATGCAAACACTAGGGCAAGCATTTTTATAATATTCTTGTCTTTCTATCCATTCTTCATACCACAAAACCTGCTGCGTTGAGCATGCCACCAGCTCACTTCTACAAGAAACTAAGTGAAAGTTTCCTCCTTCAGAAAAATGCCTCTGTGAAATCAAATACATTATGCTCCGACTCCAACTGAAACATGGCAAACTTGGCTCTACCGCTAACCCTCTCATCTCCGCAGAGTGAAAGCAGGAGACTTCTCCCCCTAATTCTCCAACGTCCTTTTCCGACACTTGCTCAATTCACAGACCTGTTACAATCCCATCCTTGTTGGAGAATATTTAGCGTTGTTGAGCCAACAATATGGCATCTGGGTGATTCTCCTAAATATGAATGGCCCATTCACAAGGCTCAATGGAGTCGCTTGGCAATGGCCCTCCACCCCCCCTCCCTGCCTCCCATACTCAAAACAATATTCAGCGCAGCAGTCTTGGCA
Organism: Neodontobutis hainanensis; assembly: GCA_024349245.1. NCBI lineage: Eukaryota > Metazoa > Chordata > Actinopteri > Gobiiformes > Odontobutidae > Neodontobutis > Neodontobutis hainanensis. The sequence goes on along the minus strand of JALDNG010000001.1, from coordinate 321,681 downwards.
CTCTTCCCCGAAATCAACAAAAGGGGAACTCGAAGCTGTCCCTGAAACCCTCAAAGCATTAAGCCTCTGTGAGATGCGAGTACTTGGCACAAGCAAAGCGATTTAAACGACAATGGGCAAATCATACAGTGCTTTGTGAGATTTAGGGGATACAATAGCACTCCTTTTCCAAAGCACACATTAGTAAGCATGTCATCGGGACCCCCTGGGGGATTTGAGCAGTCCAGAGGATTGTGTAGTGAAGAGGATAAATATATGTTACTGGGCAAGACGATGGAGCGCTGCCAATGTCTCCCTCCTTCCTCCAACATACACACACAACGGATTATGAGGCTGTGGAATACATTAATAGAATAATCTTCAAACGTGGACAGCACACACTAACCCACTAACTGAACCCATTTGGCTTGTTAAGTGTGTACATCCAAACACATCCAAAATCAATTTACGACCATTTAGCAGAGCTCAAAAGGTGCGGATGAGGAGAATTTCCACCCGTAACAAAAAAAATGAGCTGCCTCGAAAAAAAAAAAAAAAAAAACGTAACACACAGAACAACACTTGTTATAAATGTGCGGCGCTTGCAGCCATACTGACCTCGGAGTGCTAAACAAAACCAACAACGGACAAGCAGACACCCACTCAAAAGTCAATACCATGCGTGCCTCTTCTGCCTCTTGTATGGTTAATGCATGATGCCAGGTAGGGGAGACAGACGGAGAGTAGGATCTCATTATACGCTGCATGCTATCATTAGCTATCTACCACATGTGTCCATCCTGCCAAGTGAGTCGTACAAGCAACATCCTAATGCTCTCGCTTGCTTCCAGAGGGGCAGCTGGGCCCGCACGCACAGACGCAGGAAGCGCTACTGTACATAATCACAGCACCTCAGCAGGGCCCGCTAGATGAGCATGTACACGTAGGTTAATGCCTGTGCTGAATCAAGGCGCAGCACTTGACACGTTTCAACTTCGACAACAGTGAAATCTGAAGCTATTATTTGGGGATAAATGTGTTGTGTTCCATGGTGCTGCCCAGTTTGTGTCCATCTCCCAGAGGCCACAGGCAGCTCACTGATGCTGTGCCACACGCCCAGCCACTCAGCATCCTTTGTGTCCATCCCTTGGCATCCTTCCAAGCTCACACACACACACACCTTCCTCACACCCAACCAAGCATTGTTCATTAGCACGCACACCTTAGTAGACTTCAGAATCCCAGTTCCTTGTCTGATTCAACGCGACTCCAGAGCAAGAATTTCTCACTAATCAAGACATTTAAGTTGCAGACGGAAAGACAAAATGGCAGGGAGGAGGAGGGGATGGTGGGCAGCAGACGGCCACTATCAAGCCAAGGCTCGCTGCTGTTAACAAAATCAGATCATCCGGCCAGAGCCAGTAAGAGAAGAGCAGTGGCTAGAGATTACAGTCAGATCCTTCCTCTCTCCTGGCTGTCATTTTCTGAGCCGTGTTTAAAAAAAAAAGGCTCTCAAAATACGTGGCCCAGGCTAAATGAGTGGCGAGCGTCTCCGCATATCAATGCTCAATTTAACTTAAGACTTCCATGGCAATAACCTAATTAGAAACGGTGCCTTCTCATTTGAAGGCACAATGTAAAGGATAAGCTGTGGGCCGCCTATTGAGGTCTAATGGTGCGGAATATTCCAAAGTGGAAGTTTTTTTTTTTTATAATAAGCCCTCAGCATATTTAACACTTCCACAAGCTGAATGTTTTAATATCTGCCAGGGAATCCGTGCCATGGGTGGGTGAAGAGCAAAGGGAAGTGAGTGGGGTCTATTTAAAATTCAGAGAAAGGGCAGAGGACTGCAAAGAAGGTAGAAAAAGCTTTGATTTGATTAAACCTGTGAAAACGACTCATTACATAAATGGAAGAACTTCAAACATTTTAGCAATTCAGAGTTCAAGGAATGTGAGATAATACTTTTAATTCTGGAATTTACATGGAAATAAATTTAGCTAAATGTCTGAGTGTAAGGGGAAATGGGGGCTCTGATGTGTGGATGTTCTGGGAATTTGGTGACATCAATTCAAGATAATTTTTTATGTAGCCGTCCCTGACCCTCGAGCTGAGATGTATGCCCTTAATCCTGCCAGTATGTGACCTGTTACATTACAATTCTACTTTTAACAATAATACTCCATTCCACACTAACTTTCTGTAAGGACTTTATATAGGTTATACACTGTGTCATGCACATGCTTAGAGTTGGGACATATTACTGCAGTCCTGAGTCAGGATAGCTCTGGCCTCAAGTACACCCATCAGATTGTGACTGGATAATAACCAGTCAGCACTGGTGGGGAAACACCGGGGCAGATGAATATAAATGTGTGTGAGCGTGTGCACTGGTCTGCGCCCTCAGAAAAAGGCTCAGCACAGCGGAGGGAAGGAAAGAGAAGGAGGGGCATCAACCGGCAACTGTCAGTCACAGCAACACTACAAAAAAAGAACAAAACAATCCCAAAACCCCCATTTGAGGCCAAAATCCTGGCTTCAGTGAGCGGAGATTGAGTGGATCAGTGTGTCAAGGATTTTACGGAATTGGCGTCCACTCATCTACAGTGAAACACGTCGGGGGCAACGGCACTGTACGACAGCTGCCTGCCGTCTTGGAGAGGAACTTAGATCTGCGAGGAGGGGCTGTCAGCGAGCACACTGGGAAAAGGGAAAAATACACAAAGACTACACAGCCCTGCTACAGTTAGCTGACACACAGCCCCGGCACTGTCTTCTGGGATGGAGAGGGGGGTAAGGCAGTGAGGGGTGGGGGAATAAGTGGACAAAGAGTGAAATAGATGAGAGAGCAGGAAGACAAGACAGGCTGACGCACTGTCGAGCATATGTGGAAAAAAGGGGAAAGAAAGATGAGAAGACAGGGAGAAATGGAGAGAGTGAAACCGACAGACAGGTCCGAGAGGGATTTGTTCTATTTGCATGCGCCGGGCTCCCATGGGGTCCAGCTCCGCTCCGCGAGCCGAGAGCACAAAAGATAACACTTAACATATTTGCTAAAAGATGACAACCCTGCCTGGATCTCGTTTGAAGAGGGCCCTTTTGTCAGGACACGCAGACAGGAGAAATCCACTGATATGGACGTGGCCAGGACTAACAAATGTCTCTCTCTATGTGTGTCTGTCGAAAAAACACATTTCCCCACTTACATCTGTGTCCTGGCACAAGTCCCACGAGGGCGGGCTAGATCGCACGCCGGTGGCTTGAGGACGGTAAAACAGCTTTTAATGGTAAACATTACAGACTGATAGAAAGTGTCAGGATAATTTATTTATACGGTCCCACTGGGAGTAGCTGAGCCACCCTCGCAGCACACCGACTCTCTCTATTCATTTGTGCGTCTGCGGGAAAGTCCGTATTTAGATAAATAAAGCCCAGAGAGGCAGAGTAAAAGGCTCCCTGTTTGTAAAGCAGTTTTTCTTCTTTTCCTATTATCTCTCCTCTCTCTGTCCCTATTAGCTGTACCGGGGGGCTGCCAGAGATGTGAGGCGATACGTTATGTGTATAATGAGGGGGATTATTGCTACTGTCACTGCAACACGCACGAGAGACAGCAGATGCAGAGGACGGATCTTAAGCCGAGCACTGTAGCAAACAAATAGACTTAGAGGAATAAACAAACCGCCGAGGAGCTACATTATTTACATTACACACCAAACCCACACCGGCACTGTTAGCGCCGGTGTTCCCCGTCTTGTACATGCACACGCAAAGTTGAAACCCTGGCATCCTCGCAGTCGCATTTTGGCTGTCTACAATCACAAACAGTAAACTGCCATAAAACAGCAAAAAAGTCAAAATATTATTGTGAACTATTTAAATAAATGCATGTGTGTCCATTTAACTTAATACATGTCATTATAAAATGCTCCAAAAAATGCTGTCAATGTAAGTGCTTCGAATTCACATACAGCACTAGAGAGAAGGTTCAGAGGTTAAAGGTTGACTGCTACAAAAAAAAAAAAAAACAAAGTTGGCCGCGGCAGGAAATTATGAAAAGTTACCGCAGCGATTTTCTCTTGCAAATAGAGAGCTTTTTTTTTTAAACAACACATCACACTTCAATGTGAAAAACAATAAAGAAATAACTTTTACTGAAAGAAATAAGTTGATAGAATAACCACAATACTACAAAAAGTAAATTACTACAATCCAGGTAATTTAAAAATCCAAATTTGAATAACCTAATATGAACTATGCAGCAACCGAGGCCTCATTAGTGTAACCAACAACCACTTACAATCACATTCACGCCAACAAACTATATAATGCTAGTCTGACAAAATCAGCATATGTCAGTGTATCTTTTTTAATTTAATAGTAGTAACAATTCAAAAATAATAATATTTCAGGATGTGGGGGTCTGCAAATTTTGTAAAGTTAAATTTCTCCAGTTAGGCAATGTCAAAAATAAGAGTGAAATGTGGCTGCTGATGTTCTAGAAATGTCTATATCCCAAAGAATTTCATGCTGACAAAGTATTAACAGTGAGGCATGCTGACTATTTGTCCGAAGCTCTTTGTGCTGTTAGAGCTGATGACATCAATAGATTAAGTGTGTAGAAGTTGATGGAAAAAAGAGGACCTACCATAGACGCTGCTGCTGCTGATCATGTCGTGCTGGAACAGGGAGAGCAGATGAGAGCATCGGAATTAATTTGTGGGGAAAAAGTCAGAAAAATCAAGTGGAATTGAACCCCCATCCCGCCATAAAGACAGCTAAACATTACAGACAGACAAGACACATGTATTTTGAAGTGGGTGTCCGGCGCTGTGTGAAAGGTGGGCCCTTCAACTGGAGCAAGCAACTCAATAGGAGGCATCTAACCTACATGCATCTCATTAGAAAGTGGAACCCGGGATGACAGGCAAGCGCCGTGCTGCTGCTGCTGCTAGTGAGGAAGAGGAGGGGGGTTGAGGAGGAGGAGGAAGAGGAGGGGGAATCAACTGGTGCATGTTTTGGGAGAAAAATCATGTCTGAAGTGTCAAGTTAAATCTATCGATAACGCCCTAAAACATCCCAGCTTTTAAAAAATGCATGGTGACATTGGATCCGCCGCATGCAGAGGACAACTTGTTGTAACCGTATCGCCACGGCCGTCTGATAAAGCCTCAAAAAATAAATAAATAAATAAATAAATAAAAAGCCTCCGCGAACATTCAACTTATGTGTTTTGCCGTTCTTTGGTGAGTGCCGCAAAGCACACATAGAAACACGCTGCCCATGTTGCAGTCTGCGTGCTCCGTGGCTTTCCGAATTTAACCGTGGCGCAGGTGCACTTCAGGAAAATCACATTTAAAAAAAGAGCAGTAATCGCGCAGGTAGACGACGGCGAAGGAAAACTTGTTAAATGAGAAAGTGCAGAAGAATCAATCGGAAATCAGACTGTGCTGTGAGCTTGTATAATGTCTCCTCTACAGACGCGCTGCCTGGGAGCCTGTCTGCTCTGACCACTCTTGTCTAATTGCACACGGACTATACTCGTTCTTCTTACCTGTTTTTTTGGCGACAGGTCGAGCTTTCAAGTGCGGGGTTAGGGTCGCATCGATCCCGTGGAGGGCTTGTGCTGACGAACGGGGTGCCGAGGTTAAGCCGGGCTGCGAGCGAGCTGAAACCATCCCAAGTTAACGCAGGAAACACTGACCACAGCCACTGCCATGTTGGAATTTCACCAGCCCTGAACAGCTGCTTCTCAGACTGACCAGTACGATCCACACTGCGCATGCGCCTAAAGGAGTAGAGGAGAGGAAAGAAAAAAAAATCCTCAATTGCAATTATTGTCCATAAGGTTATTATAAGCGTCTGGTTTGTATGGCAGGGTGACTAAAGGGATTTAAAATGGTGAGTAAAGATAAGGTGTACACAAAAGAACCCTGCTTTTAAAGGTAATTTTATTTAATTGTGCCCATTTAATTCTTGTTTTTCATGGCCTACACTAATTTACAAGTAGCATAAAGATTTTGTTTGGAAGTAAAAAATACAAAAGGCAACTTTCTTGTTTTTTAGGCAACCATAACGCCTTAATCAACGTCTGACAGTCTTTGCACAACTTTAGTTTAAAAGGGGCTCCATAAAGCCCCTTGAAGTTGGTACTAATATTCAAACGCAGGATACAATAGACGTGCTAAGGCTACAGCATAAGCGTCAACATAACGACATGACTGACAACAATTTTGGATTGCTTTAGCATTTTGTTCATATTTTAAGATATTCTAAATCGTCTATAGCCTATTAAAACGAACGACACCTGCCACTGTCTGAGGTCCACCGGACACGTGCAGTTCACGTGGCAGTAGCCTAACTTGTGCACTCACACGCGTGCACACATTCATTTGCCTCTCATTTTGCCCCGAAATCTCCCTGGGTCTGTGTATCTCCCAGTGATAATTATAGCAGCGATATGGAATTAGCAATTGAAGCCCTAATTAGAATGAAAATGTCCCAGTTAGTGCGTTATCAAAGCGTCAGTGGGGAGGCCATATTTAAACAAGACATCAAAGACGGAATAACTGTCAGTTCATTGTTGCTAATCACCCCCGCAACTTTAACAACACGGACTAGTTTATGCATTAGTTATTAACAGCATTCCTATTTAATGTTTGTGGTTTTGAAATGTGATTTGAACGACAGAGAATGCCTAAACTTGTTTCTAACTCGCACACAGGGTCAGCTGCATGCCTTCTGTGATGTGATGGGTGGGCTTTAGTTAAGTCCAGTAGCAGCGCTGTGAGGAGTTCAGCCATCTTTGAGCCTGCCGCCCTGCACGCGGGCGTACACACGCGGGCACAGAAGGAAGCGCGCGCATATCTCTTCAGTCAAATATGCTGTCCTTGAGTCCCTCCCGTCAAGATATATGTAAGTGCACTGTGTCCTTCCATTCACAGGCTCTTATCCCACGCTTTCTTTATTACTGCTGCAAATTATACAGCTTTTCATACACACTTAAAATAAACTGCTCCAAACTAAGTATTGTTGATAACACCAGCTTTGCTCTAATTGTCTATAATTAAACGTCTTTCTTCCACAATTCTATCAATTAATTACAACTGTCAAGCCTCCAATGCTGTCAAGGAATTGTTAGTTTAATTAAAAATGATTGAAAACTCAAGTAATGGGCAATGTAATAGCTTAGTTAAGAAGTGTTGCTCTTTTAGTTGCTAATTATTTGCATGTAATTAGAAAAACACCCCTTTAATGTTCAGTGAGGAAAACAGCTTAGTGTAGTGATAAGTTGTAACCCACATTACCAAGCATGCTCATTCCCTTTACTGATTTACATACTCAAGCCAAAGGTATCATTCAAGTGTGTTGAATATGCAGCGTTTCTATAAAAAGGCTTCCACTCTGATATGAAAAATCTTATGGAGAATCATAGGACACTTCACTGTTGCTTCCAATTTTAGATGCATTTCTATGATATAATATTTATTTTACAAGAACATTTGTGTCTACATTTTGTGCATGTGCAGGAGATTTAACAGCAACATAAATCTAAATAGATTTTAACTCATTAGCCATTGGAGAGGTAATGATGTAAGTCTGCCACTAATGAGCTTAAGCTCTTAATTGAATAGGAGGGGGGTAGAGGGACACAACACACACACACACACACTGCACAGACACCCACACAACTAGAGTGTACACACAAGCCACACACCTACAAATACAATCCCGCCTCCTGTGTTTGTACAGGCTCTTTTTGCCTCCCTTCTCTCTGCGGGGTCACAAAGGGGGGAGTCATAGTCACATGACCAGTAAAATTTCAACTACAGTGCCTCCGGACTCCAGTGTCGGCCTCTATCACTTCAGCACTTCTTATACTCCCCTTACTGCAACACAACACGGCCAGATAATATTTGTTTTAATGCTCAGGAGCTCTATTTTGAATCATCCATGGTATGATATGTAATTGAGACATAATATAATATTTTTTATATACAGGAGAAAACAAAAGAGATTTTCAGCATAATCAAAGTCATCTCTACAAAAGGATGTCACACTAATCAAAGATCTAAATGAGCCTGTTCCATATTGCACTATAAGGAAAAACATGCAACACACTTTAAGCTTTGATGTCTGCTCCTCCAGACACATTGCACACTTTTATTCATCTCATCACAATAATTATCAGCACTTAACCTGCAATGTCTGCAAAGACATAAAAATGTCAAATTCAATTTGGATAAAGAACAAAGCTTATAGGATAAAATGTCCATTCTGTACAATACATTACGAATAGAACAAATTCCCTTGGTGATACTGTCTATGAAAATGATCCAATTTCTTAGTGACTTCTATCAAATAAGAGCTGATATAAACAAAGCCCCAGTCAATGGGGAACAATAGTGGGGAATCTCAAAGCAGAAATCCGGAGGGAAAAATGAGAGATTAGAAAAGCCCAGACAGTGTTTGAGGGTGCTCGTTGCTCAGATAAAGCACAGAAATAATGTAGGAAAATAAAGGAGGGATGAGTGGTCTTTGCTCTGTCTCAGAGGCTAGTGTGTGGCCAATCCTCTTTTATGAGCCCAGACTAGCGCTCTGATGGGACACACTGTTAGATTTGAGCAGAGCGTATTGAGCATAAGCTGCTAAATTCAGCAATAAAGAGAATGTGATTTACTGTAAGCTCCAGTGAGCGACGCGGCCCACGGCGTGTTACAGCCACACACACCTTGGAGCCTGAAACACACAGAAAGGTACACTAACAATAAGTCAGTCAGTCTGGAGCTGTCTGTACCGCAGCACTGCCTCCTTCTCCTGACACACACACTGTGCACGGCTGGCCAGCTCGCCTCTGAGTCCCTCACACTCGCGCAGCCACTCATGCGGCTCAGCGCCACTGACTTTGACAAATAACCAGGAAGTCCTGGTGTTGGCTTAAAAAACTCCAACTTGTTCAGTTGCAATTCTGCATTTGTCCTGCTTTAATGGCTGTGGAAGTGGCTTTGGAGGTAATCTGTCAGTGATTGATTAGACCCTGGCCAAATCCTCTCACTGAACGCATTGGTAGGCTGCAGCAGGGCCGCGCTGCTGCTGTGTGAGCTTGAGGAGACACTAAGGAAGAGATGGAAGAGGAAGAAACACACTCAAAAGCATCTGTGGTTGGAACATGACATTTGAGGCTATTCTAAATTAACTCTGGTTGTGTGTTTAAAGAAATCTTTATTGTATGCCGTGTTTAAAAAATTTTGCCAATCTATAAATTTATTGTGCTGATGGCTTTCGATCCGAATGATATGTGGTGTGTAATAAAAACATTGATCTAAAGGAATATATTTTATGTTAAGTAAACTAGCAGTTGTGCTGTGGTATATTATCCATTTATAGCTTTGACTATTATGCAAGAAAAAAACATTTCAAAGTTTTCAACAAAATTGATTTGATAATTTTCTGTTTTATTAAAAATGAAATAATATTTGTTTATTTCTGAGTACATGTCTTGATCAATTAGAAAAAATAACTGGTTCAGTAGGTTATGTCAGAGGAGATATTTTAAGAGACATTTAAAGATGAAGTTTCATTCACCTAATCTGAAGAGAAGAATACAATCTGGAGGAAATGTAGAGACGAGTCACTAAAACTTGCATGAATTAGCCACTTTCCATGATGTAATCACATATTGATCAGTTCATAAATGAGCTTACGGCCATTTGAATCTTTCATTGCTGCATAAACCCTTTAGTGTAATATATGTACAGTAAGCTGCCTCTAAATATTCACGCAGCCATGCGTACTCCATAACGACCATGACATTAGAAGTAATGGCTGTTAAACAGGATTTGAATGGCACTGCAATATTACTATCCATTTTCTAAACAGATGGAAAAGACCTGGAATGTTTTTTATCGTCAGACATTTCAAAAACATTCCACTTTTATTTTTTTATGCTTTTCTTTTCATAATCAAAGATGAACAAGTCCTTTTGCCAAACATGGCCATGAAAATGTTCTGTATGAATCTTAATATCACTTAAGTGATAATTATTCTGTTCGCCACAAACCTGACTAACAAAATGGAATTCAATCAGGGCCTGTGCATAATGACAGTCATTATGAAAATAATGAATAAAAAAGTAATAATGACAACCCTATCTGCATTCAGACCTTTTTTCCCCTCTCACATCTCCATGGTGATCAGAATTATTTTTTTCAATTCTGCATTCTGGCTGGCCCATGGCCGCTTTAATCACATTGTTTATGGTAAACCAAGCGTTGTGTGCTAGCTCGGCGCTTGGACTCATTTAATTAACCACTTGAGAGGTGTAGCCGAGCCTACAGTAGTCCAGCATTGTCTCCTGCCGTGGTGAGTGCCGGGTTATTGTTGCTGACCAGTCCATCTCTCAGCAGCTCTCTGCAGCCCTCTCTGTTGCTTCTTTGAAATGAGACAAATCTCCCTCGGAGCCAGAATTTGCCTTTCTACCATTAATGCAAATCAACCACTGACAATCAGCAACGGTGTAATTATGAGGAAAATATCTCACCAGGGTTGAGAAGGAACACATTACACATGCTGGGATTAAATGAGAAGTCATTGGCAGCTCTACTCTGTTACAGTGTCAGAAAAATGCAATGCCGCCAACAGCTCTTTAAGGTGACATACTGCAGATGATCCTGTAAACATATTCATCCAAATCTTTAGACTTTTTGTACACCTAAGTTTCTGTATTCTATCATTTAGAAGTATAGGCTTTTTCTTTTTATTGTCTCCACACAATAGATGGTGTGTGTGGTGGACCATGTCCTTGAGGTTTACTCTTTTTGATTCAATAGTGCTCCACATGGATGGACTCAATCAGATACCTCAGACTCAGTGAAGGGTGATGTTCAATGGAGCTGAAGTTACACTACAGCAGCTCCTCTGAAGAAAAGGCGGGCCTGGTTCTTGGAAGATGTTTACATGTAAAAGCGAGCCATGGCACTGTAACACTGGCACTTGAATTCAAAATATCCACTTTGGCTTGTTGACTTAAAAGACTTGAATAGAGGTTACTCTTCTGCTTAAACCAGTAATTAAAAGCAAATGTGCATGTCATACAACTCCTCTTCTCACAAATGTAAAATAATAATAAATAATAAAAATATTATGTGATTTAGATTTAGTAATTTCTGCAGTATTGTGCTGAGAGAATCGTGTTTACAAAGGAAAAGTATGGGTCCAAATAATGTTGCGTAGGTTGTTGTGAATTTGTGAATGTACTGACAAAAATTCAAAGCAATTAAAAGACAAAAGGTCTACCTTTAAAATTGAGGGTCCTAGATAATAAAATCATTAGGTGTTATTGTTCAAAAACACGCTGCAACATATTTCTATCCCAGCAGGGGTGCAGCTTTGAAGTGTTGGAGGAATGTGAGCAGATAAATGTGTACTGCCGTAGAAACCCTTTCATGATTGCATCCCACCTCTCTGAGCGCTTGCGTGCATCCCCAGAACAATAACTCCGAAGGTCTGGCCAAAGAACTTGAAATGGCCAATAGGTTTGTGCCTCCTAGAAGCCATTACTTCTTGAATACCTTGAGGATAATGAAAGCGGGCTAAGGGAGAGCGGAGATGGAAAAACTGTGCTGTTGAAGTGCACTGAGCCATTGCAAATTTCAGTTTGAACCCATAACACTGTGGCCATGTGACAAATGATAGCAAACACAGAGCAGGGCATCACACAGACCATTATAGGCAGCTGAGTTGAAGATAAAACTGCAAAGGTGCTTTGAATCTCCATGTTATGTTTCAGCTGACAGGACCTATTTGTGTCTTTGTGCCGAGCTGTCAAACCGAGCAGTGACAGTGTTCGGATTCCTTCGTTAGAGCTTTCACCCAATATTATTTAAAAAAAAAAAAATGCTTAAAATTTGTTCTTGCATACCAATGCTAAGTCATGTTATTGATTTTCTTAGATGGAGTGTATATGTATTAGTGCTTTTACAGCTTGAAGGACTAGCCAGACTATTTCTGCTGTGAGTCACATTTCAATTTGTTGTGAAATGACCATTGGTTGGGCGCAGACTTCCTGATTGGTCATTTTGAAGCGGGAAAGTGCGTCTGCATGTCATGACCCTTGCCCTGTTGTTGCTTCATGCTCTGCTGTATAACAAGACCATCACACAGCATCGACGGGAGACAGGTCTCAGCTGCTCACGCTCCTATCAGAATAGGCTGCACGGACTGAGACGCTTCGAGGAAGTATCAGTAAACAACCCTATAGGGCTCCAGTTGCTATACGCTCAGGCGCTCATGCAAAATTCAGGACTTTGTATGTACACCGAGACAGAGCCAAGCCAGCAGGCAGAGGTTATGTTTTAACTGCTGAACCTTCAGAACTTCACTATCCCTGTCCTATTCGGAGGAACTGTTTGCAAATTTGACCCAAGCACCAGAACCAGAAATATTAATTGCTGCACTTACACATAGAGAAATGAGTATAGCTCACACCAGTTATCCCTCGCAGTCTCCCTCTGTCTCCTTTAATGGTGTGAGCGCCCTTAACTCCACTGTAAATCTCTCCCCAACGGCTTATGGTTCAAATTAATGGGCCTGCCATAAGTGTTTGAATTTCATGAATTGTAATAATACTTACATCACAAGACACATGAAGTCATGTCTCCCGCTCTACAGTGATACATTTGAGAGGGATGCACAAAGTGGTCCCCTGGTAGGCCAGTGATGTATTCTAATAGACTGTGCTGGCCAGCCCCCGGGTGCAGATATTCATGATTCATATTTGAAGGCTGGAGAACATTTAAATGGGACATTAAGTGGCGAGGCAGATTAAAACATTGTTAGGTTTTTGTGAAACAACTGGGGCATTCACTGGTGGAGTATTATCTATTTCTTTCTTAAATAGATAACTGAACGCATAAGAGTACTCAAAAGTTAAAATGAGGGCTGCCACTGGCCAAAATGGCTCTACCCTCAGCTCATGGTGGTTAGTCCCAGTGACTAGTTTCAGCACTCTGACATTGAATTGAATAGCTTGACATAACTAAAAGCTGTTTTAATGAGCACACTATTTTTGCAAGCTAAAATGGCTAGTTTTGCATGCTGCTGAGGGAGAATAGGAACAATAGGGGTAAAAAAAAATTAGGAAGTAGCACACATGTATTAAAATATGTACTAAACTGTGTTTTTTAAATAGAAACTGTCCTGAGCACCACAGTGCTCCTCATGTCTTTCTTGATAAATATCAAATAAAAAACTTTTCACCAAAACTATGACATTATCCACTAAGTTTCTATTTTGTCTTTTTATCAGCATTTATCAGCTATTTTGTCTTTTTATCAGCATTAATTGGCTAATTGTGGACTATATTATCAGATTAACTAACTGGTCTTACCTATTTCACCTGTAATAGTTTTTTTACACCACAAATGTCTGTGGCTTTAAATTAGGGGCAACCCAACAGAGATAAATACGTTAAATCTGTCATAATAATATCATAACTTTATCATTAGAGAAGTGTGCGTGGCTCTGTGTAGCACTGATGTGTTTGTGTGTGCGGGTGAGGAGCGGGACACACTTGATGATCCCCTGTCTTCTGGTGACTGTGCGAAGCCAGCCAGCCGTGGCGAGGCTGCCATAACTACCAGTTGAGCTCTGTCAGCGAGATGACCCACTCTCTATTCAACAAGACCTGCCATTCTGACAAACAGACGGCATGACGGACTGAGAGATGGGCGCGCAGCAACACAAAGGCATGGGAATATTTAAAACCCTGAATTCAAGAACTAAGTGTCTTACTTTTAACCGGTAAAAACAGGAGAAACTCGTAGGTGTAATTGGACTGCAGCAGCACGGGTCAAAGGTCAATGGTCTTATTTGAGGGCTAACACCATTTAAGACTAATTTGAGACTATGTGTTATTGTGCCTTTAACTAAGTTTCTAAGCTGATCTGTACAGAGGTTCATTGTGCTTTTAAAAGAGACCTGCTGCCCCTCAAAAGGCCATCTAATGGTTTTTCAAACCCGCAGGATTACTTTAATGTACTGAAGATCAAAGGATAAAACAACCACCTCTGCAGATGGAGAAAAAAATTAAGTAAAGCAAAAAGAACGTTTAAGATTTTCTTGATGAAGCCTCATTTGGTTTCTCACTATTAGAAATAATTCTAGTATCACAGATGCTTTCAAAGGCTTTTCAGCAAAAACATGACCGGTCTGTCGGCTTAAATAATTTATAAAATGTGTTCATAAAATCCAACTATTTTACTCGTATATTTTCATGAGCTAGTACTTTTGTATATACAATATTAATACTGGCATTTGATTTATAAAGGTATGTAACCGAAGTATAAATATGTAGATTCATAAATATGAATCGTGCACGTTTAGAGACTCTCGGCTCCGTTCACACTTATTCTTACCATGAAACACATTAGAGAACCCTAGGACGTGGACATAACCATAAAGATTTAAAATACAAAAACCATAATGTAGCCCCATTTGTTCTTGATTTGAGGCCCCTATAGGTTGTGTGGGAGTGTCCTCGGGGCCTGTTGCTTCGCTGTACCTGCTCAGTCTATGTGTTCACTTTGTCACTGCTGTTTGTGTGTGGAGAGTGTATGTACGCAGTGAGGTCAAGACCTTGGCTGGAAGCCTGTCTCCAGAGAGCTCGCCTCCAGCGTGGCCAACTAACACTACAAACAATTAAAAAAGCACTGCTGCTTCCCCCGGGGGGTGCTCGGGCTTTATCCAGCACGGCTCGAAGAAATCGCTGCTGTGCTCTGCGCTGCACAAGATTCACAACCGAGCAAGAGCCTGGCTATCTCGCGTATAACGATGCCGTGGAAGGTGGAGAGGCAGAATCGATACAGCTACAGCCTGTGGACCAGCGTGGAGACAGGGGGCTATTATTAGGACGTCCTCTCTTTACCACCTGAGCCACTTACTCTGAGGATGGTCTCAGCTACACTGTAAAAATAGCAAATAGCAAGCAACCGTGTTAATAGCTGAATTATTACTCCAGACAAGTTTCCTTTTGTAGCTGTTATGTTACCATACTTAAATACACGAAAGAGAAATGGAAATTTAATCACAACTTTGAGAACAAACAAGTAATTGAGATTAGCTTTGCAGTCTAATGTAGAGCTAAACATGGAGAAAGGGCCTCGTGTCCACAACAGTCTGCTTGAATTAAGGGACATCATTTTATGAGTGGAGTGGACACGCCAGACAGTAAGATAACCAGCCAGCCAACCAGTCATCTCCCTGGGCATATGCTGCGTCCACTGCTCCAGAGCTGTGCTGTCAAAGCCATTGTGAATCCTAATGATCACAGTGCATCTCGACACACACAGGCGCGCACACACCCTGGTCGGTCTTCGCTCCAGGGGTCCTGACAAAACAGGAGACGGCGGGGACTCGTCAGAAGACAGCACTGCTGGTGCGCTCCACCTGCTCACTGATTCTTACGCCTGGAGGAGCCTGAAGGCACTGCCATCACACACCTCCTGTCCATGGCATACACAGTGTACACAAATCGATAGGCACACACACAGATGCCCACATGCTTAAAGACACACACACATGCACCGTCCTGCTTCCTGATCTCTCACCCTCTCCACTCTGACCTGGTCCATTTCCTCACAAGCATCATTTATTGATGCTGAGGACAGAGGAGACAGGCTACCGCTTTTCTGATGTCCCACCACAAATTTAAAATACACACAATTGTAATCAATGAAAAAGTATGTTATAGGCATTACATCACAGACCCAGCACAGAAACAAGACCTGAACTGGTTGTGATTTTCTAACAACTTAAAACACCTTCTCACATGAAGAGTTCAAGGCTTATTATGTTTCTCACAATAAGCATTATAAATTGAAAATGTGGTAAAGATAATATACATTGTTGTTGTGGATCTAGAAAACAAACGTAATTAAGGGTTTAATTCAAGTAGTTATCCCTTCCATTTAAGAGGCTTTTACTAACAAAGCAGCAACTTCAGTTTTTACAAAGTTACACAAAAAGACATAACCTAAAACAACACCTAAACACCTCAAAAGACAAAATGAGACTGTTCACTTCTCACAATCAGCTGAGTTTTCACTTATGTGTAATTTCCTATACTCTATTAATACCTCACTTGAAATCTGTTGAATTTAAAGCTCCCTGTTTCCATACACTGCTGTGTGTGCTCCTTACCCCTCGCCCTGCTGCAGAGTGCCGGTAACACACCCCCTCACCTGTCAGGTACCATCAGACGAGCGAAGAGTTGAAGAGACGTGACAGCGCGCTGAAGGAGTGGTGTGCCAGGAACACCGAGCTCCCTGCGTTCACCTCTGCTGTGAGCGGCAGATACTCACCTGGTTCACTCAAGGACTGCTTGAAAACCTAGGTCGGAGATGCACCAAGAAGAGCCGAACATATATATATATATATATCCAAGTGGAAGTTCTGATAATCAATAATTTCAAGCTGGAGAGGAAGAAAACAAAAGAAAAATTGTAAGGGCCAGTCTTCGCAGCCCGAAGGCCTTTTCACTATCCATCAATTTCAACAAGTTGGCCCGTAAGCTTGCAGCTGCCATATGTGCTGAACCACTTTCACATCCAGCAGCAGGGCACGATGGTCTGTTACCAAAAAAGTCCACTTGATAAGACAGACAGCTAACGGTGATGCACTTTACATTTGGTAGTCATTTTTGTCCAACAGTGTTTGGTCTTTATTTTTATAGACCTGAAATGCTGCCAAACGTGTTGCAGTGTGATAGGATTCTGATTCTGGCATTTTCAGCTACAGTGAAGTTTGACAGACAGACAATTTTGAGCTATCAGTCACACAGAACCAAAAAGCAAATGGAATTTCTACTGCTAAAACGCACCGTTGCTACAGCACAGCAACAGTGCATGAAGCCAAATGTCCACCTACAAACATGAGGAGTGATGAAGAGGACTTGGCATTCTGGCGAAGAAATATTGAAGAACTTTGGCTACTGTGGGAGTTGCTTTGGTTGTGGAAGTGGGCTGATGCCGGCACATGAGGGTTTTCTGCTGGGATAGACCTGCAGTCTTTTATAATCCCTGTAGAGACAATACATTTTGTAGGGCACTCATTGAAATATTTGGAAATTAAAAAATTTAACCCCTGAATGTTATTGGCGGATATAAGATCACTTTTTTGTTCTGACCTAAAAGAAAATAATAACAAACAATAAATAGTTCTATGCTGGCTTAGGGTTAAAAATAAAGTGGATAAATTGGAGTCAAAAATACACATAAACGGACTGAGCAGACAGGTGCTGCAAAATAATGTGCCACATTAATACACTATAAAAAATATGTAATAAAAAACCCACAAAGCTATATAGATAATTAACTATTATTTGTTTGAAAATCTATATAAAGGGTTAAATATTTTACTGGAACACTGTATAACCTCATAAAATTCTGTGGAAACATCAAATGCACTTGTGTCTACTCTTTTCTTAAATTGTAATTTGTTATTGTAAAAATACACTTAGCATAGCTTACTATAGGCATTTGGTGTATGTCTATAGATAGATGTGCCACCATATGACCTAGTGTTACATGAGCCGGTGTTTGATCAAATATGGGGTCTCTCTTTTTCTTGCTAAAAATCAATCACATTCTAAAAATCCAACACAAAACACCTTGATGCTAGGACAGTGGTTTGGGAGGAAGACTTATGGAGAAATGAAGTTGGATATGCTCTTGCTCACTCATGATTGGTCAGAGGCATTTGTGACTGTGTTGTTACATAGCCTGACCTTCATTGATTGGCTGAATAAAATCACATAATTCTGCCCCTCCTTTGAGTGACATAGGGGTTTTCAATCATTAAAGCTTGCTGAAGTTATCATACACGTATAGTTCCTTGCCCAACAAAGGGTTTTAAATGCAAAGCTACAGGGACATTTACTGAAGTCTATGGAACAATACAAAAGTCTCCAAAAGGGCTGCACTAAATAATGTGGACGTATTTGTACCCAAAACAGACTGCCTGCCCGACTCAATGTATTCATTCTAGGAGAATGAATTAGTAATATGTCTGCATGTGTTGGCCTTGGGAAAACATCCTGTCTTTATAATTAAGCCAGTGGCACATTCCGGCAGAACCTCAGCGCAAAACCCCTGCCTTTCCTTGCGGTTTGAGAAGAATGTTAAAAGCCGTTGCCATCTAATTGGTTCCCCTGCCTCCTGTTTGTCATGGGAACGGCCACAATCAGTGGACTCCATCATCGTCGTCCAGAATCGGGAAGTGAAAACATCAGGGTGGTTGTATCGCATCAGGCCAAAGACACGGACTGTTGGTGGGGCGTTAGTGAAGACTGATGCTGCAAATTAGTTGCCTACGAAAGGAATCCTTTTCTGTCTGTGGCGCATTTTGTCATTTCAATCTCAACTAAACAAAAACTTTCAATCAAGTCATTTGTGTGATCAATTTCCTCTCTAGAAATAAGTTCATCTTTGAGGGAAACACGCCAGCGTTCTTTTTTATTAACACAAGCACTCCATGTAGAAACAAGGAGCTATTTGCAAGTTAGAGGCGTCCACTCGAAACAATAACCAGTCATTTGCAATGTTAGTTATCCTCTGTTCACACAAGGGGCCATTTTCACTCAGGAGAATGATTTGGCTTTATCAGGAAGAAGTGGAGCTTCTAAAAACATTTCATTCGCTTCCCATGTCTTTCCCCCTCCAAAGCTTTATATCTCGAGAGACAACGCAGGCTTGATTCTCCTGTGCCGAGTGCCTCTTAACGCTCTCCAAACTTACATCACACATTGTTCCACCAGGCTGGCAGGTTTTTGCGCGCGCTCTTGGGCCTGTTTGGGTGTCGGGTGTGAGTGTGTGTAGGTTAGTGGGTGGGCAGCAGGAGTGGGTTCACTTTGAAGGGGCTGTAGATGCTGGAATTCCTAATAGGAGGTAATAGGAAATGAGCACTTGGAAAACGTTGGTGGGTATTTTCCTAGTGCGCAATGAAGAGCTGTTGTAATCATGTGCTGGACTGTGTTGTACTCCATGGAAGAGCTCATTAGAAGAATATCTGACATAGGTGTTGGACATAAACACAAACACAACATAGAGCTTTCTACGGCGCTGCCAAAGGAGTTGTTTTTGCTGATGCCGCAGTGCTGAACTCTGTGTCGCCGGCGGGCATGGAGCACCAGCCTTGAAAGTTTTACTGAAATGTGACAAAACTCAAAATCCGACAAGTGCTCGAGGACATGAAGTGGATGGCTCACAGAAAGAGCGTTCCCACTTCAGAATTCTAACTCCTTTCTCCGCACGCCTACCGCCGCCTCGCTCCAAGACTTTTAGGACAAACGCTATCCTTACCCTCAGCTACTACACCATCGGACAGATTTAAACAGTCGCTACATGCTTTCTAGCCCACACTTCACACAGAATAGGGTTTCATTTGTGAGAGCTGAATGGCAACAAAAAATAAACTTTTCAGAAATAATATGTTTAGTGAGGTTGTATAGTGACCAAGCTGTGGAAACAGTCTGTGTTAAGAAACGAAGGACATATTTCTAGAAGAGTGGAAGATTAAGTGGTCAAAAAGAAAGAAAAGAAAAGAAGTGCCGAATTGTTATCACTTGATTCCATTGTGTTGGTTGTAAATGTACAGAGCTATCCTTGGGAATAGAAGCAACTTGTACATGAAGTTTAGACAGAAAGAGGTCACATGATCTGGTAGCAGCTCAGATAATCCACACTTTTAAATGGTTCGACAGCAACGAAGCTGCAATTCGACAGCCATCTGCCTCGCTCAATCAGCCACTATATCTTGCTCCAGCAAACAGAAGCTGTGGCGTGGCCGCTTAGCACCAGGATAATGATCAGATTAAAAGCTTTGACTGGTGAGACTTGGACTAATGCCAGGTGATGGGAGCAATTTGCTGCCCAATCAACGTTGAAAAGAAGGAGGGGAGAGGTGTGGGATTGGCTTACGAGGACAGCAGGGGAGGGTCGCTGCTGGAATCATCCCAAAGCCCAAAAAGCAGCTGGTGATTCAACAGTTTCCTATTGTCAGATTCCATTACATCCCTCTGGCTTTGTCTCCACTGTACATCTTCGTCCGCCTTCCCCCTTCTAATCAAGTTCTTCCCTGTCTTTTTCACTTTCACTCAAAAAATGGATGGTCAGCAGAAGGCCTTGTTGCTGGAGAATATTTCCAAGTGCCGCACACACATTGGCCAAAGTCAATTGAGTGCTTACACATAGAAAGGAGACACGCAGAGCGGCATAAAGAGAAGAGAAAAAAAACAAATGGTGAGCTGTGGAGATGTCTTTGTCAGGGAGAAAGAGACATGAGTGGGCCGGCGCGCTAATCATCGATCGGATGATTAAGGCAGATGAGGAGGGCTTTTTCCCCCAGTGAAGGATCTGATTGTTGGTCTTCTCCCGCCTGGCGTCCAGGGAGCGCGCCGGCGGCAGAGGCTCAGGATCAATACACTCAATCACAGCTGAGAGGGGCAGCGTCAGTCACGCTGTGCAAGACTATTAGAACCAAGTAGGCAGACAGTGAATAACTCCATGCCTCCCTAGTCCCACCTCACACCACGGGGGAACGGATGAACTGGCTGGATGGCTCGCAGGAATGTATGTGTGAGTGTGTGTGGCTATCACACCTGCACTGGTTTCTGTAAGCATACCTATGCACAGTTTACTTTGCAGGTGCTTAAAGAAGCATGGATATATACATAACGAACAATAATTTTATAATTATGTCATAATAGGCAACATAGTGGCACAGTGGTTAGTTGCCTCTCAGCAAGAGTTTGACTCCTGGGCTGGACAGGCCATTGTAACTAAAATATTTCATATCTGGTTATATACTTTGGTACAATGATCTATGAACAGACACACATTTTCACATTCAAGTGCAACAAAGAATCAAAACTAATTCATGTCATTCCTTCCTTGTGAGGTAAAGGTATCTCAAGATTCTTGTAAGAGAAAACTTCCACCACTTCAGCCGCTTGTAAAACCATTTTGTTTCCTCACACTATAGAGTAAATTCAGGCTCACATTATAAATCCTGAAGAAAGATGAATCCTTGATGCTCCTATGTCAACCAAGCACGTCTTCTTCACCAGCCTTTAGAAACATCCTCACACTATCAGTAGCCCTCCCTTGCTGCCTTATAGACGACACCTTTCTATACGACGGGTTAAGGATGCAGCGTTACAGCTCGGAGAAAGGAGGAGAAGAGGGAGGGCAGCACTTCTCAGACAGCTGTGTCCCTGACAGACAATGGATGGCCTGGGTCCATCTGGAGGCAGCAGCCCTGGACCAACATGATGTATACATCTTCACTAGCCAATGGCTGCCATCAATCCCTCCTTCACCATGGTGACCGGCAGTGACAGCCAGCGGAGAGACTTGACATCTATCCATCTATATACAACTGACTAACTATAAATGCTAGATACTCTTCTGTAAGGCTGCTCTTGTACTTAATCAGCAATGGAAGAGCAGCAATGGCTGTTACATTGTGTAAATTAGTGATTGTGAATTGTGTAAAATAGGGAAGAATTTATTTATTTGTTCATGCTTTAATTATCCCGGCCCAGTGTCCAAGGCTTGGCCAATAAATGTAATAATGTAATACCATCAACTTTTCCCCTTCCAGAGTATGTCAGGTCAGAGCAAACAGGTCTAAAAAAACAATTTAGACCTGTCCAGTTCATAGACACTGTTGTTGCCTTATGTCACATCAAGCAATGTTTCTGTTGTTCTCTATTTCTCTTTCTTGGGAGTACCCTCCTCATAAACTTGCCACTGGTGAGCTGTATCAGCCCTACTGCATTGCCATAGCCAGGTATTTTAAATTCAGCATTATCCTTTTAGTAGGCCCTGCTTTTGATGTGAATGTTTCGCAGCATTCCTCTCTCTAATCTCTGGCTTTTAAAAAAATCACAGGCAACCTTGTCAGACGCGCTGTGGAGATGCAAAGAGGAATCGGAGGAACGGCCTTGCTACAGGACCATTCGGAATATGTTAACAGCTCGGCTTCCCTTGAACTGTCACAACTGGAAAATCCGGCGTGTTAAGAGCTTCACACGGCAGGCAGCCGTGAATATCCGCCTGTTTCCATAGACTTGGCCGCGTAGGCTCTTAAAAGGCACTTGTTGTAATACATGACCAATTTCCCCGGGCAGCAAGTGCAGGGGAGTATTAACATCTCCTCAGCCTGGTCCAGTTTAATGTGATGGAGATGTTATTAGAGCCATCACTGGCCCAAATGAATGGCCAGTGGAAGCGCCACAGCGGGAGAGAAGAAGGGGGGGCACATCGACCTTCGCCCGACCAAGGACAAGGACACTCCAGCTCGTAAAAAGGGGTGGTCCAATTGTTTACACCAGGCCTAAAGTCAGTTTGATGTGCTTGTGTGGCACAGTTAGCTGGTCAGAGTCATTATTTAAGTTCATGTGGAATCACATTTAAACATAGCAATCAATGCACTTTGTTCAGAAATACTAATTAATATGTCCAAGCATAAATGTTGAATTCCCGTAATTTAACCCCTTAGATTGATTCATTAAAGCCACCTTCTCTAATCGTTAATTTGGTGTTCTGCATTGTTACAGCAGGCAAGTCCCCACCCTCCGCCACAAGAAACGCTCCTGTCTTTTAACAGTTGTCCTGCCCGGGCCACTCCTTTGAAGTGTAATTATTTCACTTTAATGAGAATAGAATCGTGCTTAGTAAACACAAAAACACACGGTCTCTTCAGATTAATAAGCTGTGGTAATGCGTTAGACACGGGGAGGTTGCTTTGAATGGAGCCTTGGCTCTGCTCCAAATCCGGGCGTGATTCTCATTGTGTGCCGGACGCCCAGCCTTGACGGACTGACCAGTGACTAACAGTGAGCAGGCGGAGAGGCAGAGTACTGCGAGAAGATAGGACAAGAGAGGCTGCTGTGTGTACAGAAGGCAGCTATTGTCTCCGCACAAAACATGTTGTTCTTTGTTGTCGGCCATTAATATTACATTGGACAGGATCTGTGAGTCAAATACGTCTGGATTCGGCAAAAGGAAACACCTTGTTAAAAGCAAAAGTTCGAAGGGTGCATTTAGTTCAGAATTTAAATGTTCATCCGCCAAACTAGGTCTACTTAATATTTTACTATACATTTCTGGATTTAGAATAAAATTAGGCTTTTAAGGTTTGTATTCCAAGACAAATGTGACTTAATTAATTGTTGAGGTCATCTGTGTCTCTGATTTGCTGACTCTTCTATTTATAAATATAAGTCAAAGATGTTTTATTACACAAACATGATAACAGAAGTAATTTCTCAGTGTTTTTGCTGACTTTCTCTGAACCATATTTATTTTTACATCTCCATAATTGTCTGCACTTCTTTCCAAACAGTAATGATATAACTGTCCCCACAGCTTTGAAAAAGCCGTTTAAATGAGCGTAAAATAAAACCTCTTTGCAGCCAGTTGCCCAAGACTGAACAGTGTCCTATTCCATATCCCACCATCTTTAGATGAATTTAAATTACAGGAAATCTACAACCTTTCCTTAACATGTTTAATTATACTATCAAACCAAAAAAGATAAAATGCTCTAATATTTGCTTGCCAGTTTGAGCAGTCTGTGCGTTGCGTGCATGTGTGTGTGTGTGTGTGTGTGTGTGTGTGTGTGTGTGTGGTTGGTTCGGGGGGGTGTCGCTCTCCCAGCAACTAATTACTTAAGCAGTTGTCAAAGGTTTGAAGCTCGCTCTTGAATTCCAATGAACAGTGTCCATGGACAGCGGTGGTTTTGCATATATTATGAATATTTCAGCTTCTCCCAGTAACCTTGGTGTCGTTTGGCAGATAGGGGCTGGCAGAGAGCCATTTAAAAGCTTCTCTGTTGCAGAAGGGAGGAGACAGGGTATTAAGCTTTATCTATACTTGACATTTTCAAGCATTTGTAATTAATTCATTTAGAAAAAAAAATCTTGCCTTTCTCTAAATGACTGATCTATTGTTTCAATGAAAGCACACCAAAGAAATGCAAGACTGCACATACAATAAAGTCATGATGTAACCAATGGAATGCTTATATGTCTCTTTTACTGTTCAACATTCAAGGTATGAGCTCACGCGCTGCCGGGCTTTGAATACAATGGCCCAGTTTGGGATTCAAATGGTGAATAAAGATGCACATGTAAATGTTAAGAAAAAGTGAAATGTGAAAGCGCAGCCAGATGGACAAAACTATAGTCCGTCTGCGTGTCACAACTCCTGGCAGGGAGCCAAAGACCCAGGTGTGTGTGTGTGTGTGTGTGTGTGTGTGTGTGTGTGTGTGTGTGTGTGTGTGTGTGTGTGTGTGTGTGTGTGTGTGTGTGTGTGTGTGTGTGTGTGTGTGTGTGTGTGTGTGAGAGAGAGTGTGTGTCTGCGGACATGGAGCTGCTTCTGAAAATGTCACATCCCTTTTGATAAAAACATGAAGCTCTATTCCAACCCACCCCATGTTTTGTCTTTCCGCCTTTACATTTCTGTCGACAAGACTCCGTTTTCATCTCTTGGTGCCTACTTCCATAATAGAAATAGATGAATATGTATACCTTTTATTAATTTACATCTACTTATGTGGACACTCTGAAAAGACCAGCTTCTAACACTTGAGTGAGACTGAAGTTTGGCCTTGCTGTGATTATTATTTCCCAGCAGGTTTTGTGTCCTCCAACTATAGCCACCAGCAGCCACTTGTCTCCGCCTTGAAAAAAGAATTTCCACTGTTTAGAACATTTCTGCTAATGAGTTTTCATGTGAAGGCTGTCTTCAAAGTTACTCCACCAGCAGAAAGTAGCGGAAAGCAGGAACAAAAACGACTCTCTAGCACAAGATAATAGCCAGGGCTCTTCTGATTGGCTGTGTTAGGTCAGCTGAGGTAGCTCATCGTGTAATGTACTGTGACAAAGCTGTCGTTAAATATCAGTCAAGATGAGATGGACAAGAGCAGCTAAAATCATAGGCTGACTATTTCATCTTTCATTTTGTTGATAATAATATACATGTTTCTTTAGGATTTTCAATTGAAACTTTTACACGAGAAATAGCAGTATATGCAATGTTTTATCAAAACTTCCTCAAAATGTGTTCTTATTTGTCTTTTGTGACTGTGAAAGGTATACATTCACATTTCCATTATAACTGTGTGAGGTTAGGTAACTGTAGAGCTGTGGGCACTGTGTGGTTGTCTACAAACTAAAGGTAGCCTACAAATGGCTGTAAGTTTACAGCGTGGTTTTGAGTTTATGTTGACCTTAAGGTCGTTTCAGCAGCCCATTAAATCTTACAGTGGGTGGCCAAAAAAGCAGAAAATAAACACTTCCATCATACATGCGCACATAGGCTGCTACAAAATTACAAAATGCAGACTGTTTAATGTATTCTGATACATAACATGCTATATTATTGACAGGCTTGCATAGTTTTATAAAGCGCATTCATAACCTCAACAAGAAGCTTCTGAATAGCACTTCGCCGGAGGTGATGTCAATCTTCTGAGATGACCAACACAAGTGTAAAGAGTGCAATCTAAAGCTGGAGCCATCCACACCATTGTGTCTCTTTTCTAAAAGAGCGAGTGAGGGAGTGAGCAGGCTGGGGGTGTGGGGCTGGGGGTGCAGTGAGTGTGCCTGTCCAAGAGGTTGCCAACTGGGATTAAGGGAATGTGAATCAGTGAGGGGACCACCGCGGTGGTATCCAGTGGTGTTGGTAAAGAGTCTACCCCCCCATACCTCTACCCTTGTGTTTCCTTTCACAAGTCCCCCATCTGTCTCACCACAGCCCATCCACAGCCGTTGTTTCTGCCTGCAGCTTTAGCACTTCTGAGTTTAGTTCTGCCTGAGCGCGAGCGCCTCTCTCTCCATTTTAGCGCGCGGCAGTGGGAGATGCAGACTGACACCACACTGATTCAGTCCAGTCTGGAGTAACGGGACAGACATTATGTGGCACTTCAATGGAGATACATAATTAAATATTAGAGGTTGCCAATTTCATCTTCAGATAACAGATGCATACCTCTACAGCTAGTAATATCACTTTGTTTGACTTTTTCTGTGCCAAAACGGTAACAAAAACAGCAGTGCTTGAAAGAGATGCAGATTAACTTGAAACAGAAGGTGCACATTTCACACTGTGATGATAGGCCTTACTTCTCCTAATACTTTTTTGTTTACAAGCCTCCTTATACTCCCCCTGGTGGTGAAGATTGGACCTGATTTTTGTTAAGTCCATCTTTAGCAGCTTTAGCCGAGCTCTATTGTTCTAATCTGAAAACACTGATTTGACTCTGCCACATGACCCTGTGTCTTTTCTAATTAGTAATCCATTCATGTGAGGCAGAAGGAAGACAAAGAGAGGCTTAGGAAAAGGCACTGCATCATATCTCCTATCATCCGTGATGCCATCTCTCTAAATCCTCCCGTTTCATACAGAGGGCCACTGTTTGCACAGGGCGCAAGGGCTGCATGTGCAGAAATCCATAGCTCTCGACAAGAAGGCCAGCTCTGAGTCTTGAGGGTGCCATCCTTTGGCAACATCAGAAGAAATGTCAAAGATTTTGAAGGCTTGGTTAAATACGACTGGATTTCTTTGCCTTAAACCTTCAATGACATTTTTGGCTGTCGGAAAGGTCAGCATGCAGCTCCTGTGAAATGCTAGCTCTTTTGGGCTGAACTTCAATACAGGATAATAAATCCCCTTCATACTGGCTCCACCGGCCTCGCCACAATAGCCTGTCAACAAGTAGGAAAACATACAGAGTGATGGATATTTCTCTGCTATAATTCACCTGTACGTCCTAAAGGAATCATTACATATTTCTAAAACAAAAAGCACATGTTAAAATCTCTGCAATGCCATTAAAAGCCAGCATTAAAATGGCTCGCCTTTACCTTTTCAATGAAAACATTTTTATGTCAAACATTTATTGGACAGCCTAGCAGCATTAACAAATTCCTGCAAAGAAAGATTTTTAAGCTAATTAACAGGTGAATCCATTTAGGCGCAGGGCATTAACACATTGGGCTCAAGGCTTTTTATTCCAATTGCCCAATACAACAATGACAAAAGTCTGATTGTAAAGCTGTGAATGCTTACAGTAGACAGTGTATTACAACGATGTCCAAGAACCAAGGCCTTATGTAGTACAAATAAATACACATTGTGGCTGAAGGAGCTGTGTTGCTTTCCTCAAAGATGTAATTAAAATATTGATTATGTTGCCAGGTATTGCTTTAGAGCCACTTTTCATTAGTCGCAGTAGTATTCACTGGTGACTGCATTCCCCAAGTCACTTCCAGTCATACAGAACATTACCAAAAATAACTAAAAAGAAGAGGAAACGGAAGGCAAATACCAGCTCCTTAAAAATGACCTTCCAACTTTCTCAACCCCTCTTAAAAGTTTGAAGACTTGGTAAACATGTTTTTGCTATAGCTTTTAGTTACTTGGTCGAAACAAAGTTGCTGGGGTCTATTCCTGTAGTGCAGGCTCATCCTTCGGACACAGATGGAGCTCTTTGGCAGACTGTGTAGATGCATTAATCCACCTGTGCTTGGATCAAGTCTCAGATTTAAGAAGCAGGACTTAAACACCTTATTATGCCCCTAGACATTTTTATGTATCTTGTTGCAACAATATATAAAGACTTCGCAATGATAAGTAGTTTATTTAGGTGTTCACAAATTAAGCTTCAAGTGTCAAGCATTGCTTCATGAATGTCAACTAAAGAGACCATTACCTGCAGATACAGTTCAGCTGGATATGAAATCCACCGATGAACGACTTGAAAGACATTTAACAGCTTAAGTCAAATATATCTGAAAGAAAAATAATAGTGTATGTGTATTTTTGGAGGCATCATGTGGATACATTACAGATTCCACATTAGAAGCTAATGGTCCTGTCCCATAAGCTACAAGGCTGCTAAGTTTGAATGTATTTCCAGACACATAATAGAGCCCAATACTCTAGTGTTTAGAGAAGAATCCTTTATTCAAGCACCACCTGCCATTTCAACACACACACATTGCCACTGTCAGAAACTGCATGCCTCCACTTTGCAGCACTTAGGCTCAGGGGCTGCTTTCTTTGGAACCTTAAATAGGCAACATTAAACAGATAGATTGACCTTGTAAAAAAAATAAACGTGGCTCTTTCATCCACTCATATGGTAGCCTTGCAGGGACATGTTGAACCAGCCTAGTGCAAATAGAACAGAAAACTCTACACTTTCATAAAAGAAACAACAATAGTCCTTAGTTTGTCCCTCCAGGGCAGCTGTAGAGTGTAAAGTGCAGAGTGCAAAGAGTGATATTTTGAGGACATTAAAAAGTATTAAAAACAGTGTTGACCAATAAGTTCCATTTGGTTCAAATGTTTACTATAAAATGTTACATGGCACACTTTTGAGTTTAACAACATAAATGTTTCTGAGGTTTTAACAGTAAAGCACAGTTATTCAGTATGTCACCTAATAAAATCAAATAAAGAGAATACAAAGTAATCAGTTGTTGTAATGACTGCACTTGTGTTTTTGTCATTTTACCCGTGGCTTTACCAGACCATGTTGCACTGTCCCAGTCGCCACTGTGATGCACAATTACTTCTTCAATATGATGCCACACAAAGACGATTTGGGGAGATGGAGAGTGTGATGAAAAGCATTGAACAGGAATTAAATCATGTTTTCCACACCATAGGTTCAGAAAATGGTGCTTGAGACACTGGAGAGCCCAGCGGCGGATTCCAATCTGCTGGCTGAAATTGGAAATGAACAGTGGTGCCGTCTCCATTCTGACAGCCCTGTGTCAATAAAAGTCAGTTTCCCTCCATTGCTTTTCCCGGGCGCTGACCACAAAGGGGACTTTTGTCAGGCGCGGTCCGGGAGCGCTGGGTGGCTAATATGGAGCTAATGCAAAGAAAACTGGGATTGTGAATGTGGACATGCAGGTACTCAGTGGGAGCCAACAAAAGTCTTTACAGCCTAGTGAATAATCCTGCTGGCTTTGTGCATTTAGAGTGAACAGCAGCACACAGCAGCCCCTGCGCAGAAGAAATCATATAATGTGATTTATGGTTCTGGAGAGAATTATGGAAACGGTGACCTTCCCTTTACATGCCATCAAACCGATAACGGGCCCGTAAGTTGGTGTTATGATAGGAGGAGGGGGGGACATTATCGCATCTGTTTACATGTTCGCATGCAGGCCAAAGGCAAATAGGACTAGATTCATATCGGAACGCTGCTTTTGATATATGAATCCCCGTCAGAGATTTGGCTTTGGTGAAATCCAGGATCTCGAGTGCACTGTTCATGCTGCCATTAATGCTTTCTCACATGACAGTACCATCTCCCAAGATTTTTTTTTTTCCTTTTTTGGGGGGGAGAATAAAAAAGAAGACACCCCTTCATCTCCCCCACCTTTGTTTGCACTTTGGATTTGCATATCAAAGAATTCCCAATGGGATCTGCTTTGCATATTTACATCTGATTAGTAACTTTAAATGAACATGTCAAAAATGGTCGAGTTTTCTTCTGTGAATGCGCGAGGACTACCTACCTTGTATAATTAGTGCCAGCACATGTAACGCAGCCCAAAAAACAAAACAGGCTGATTTCAAACAACACAAGAGCCACCTTTTATATTGCCTTTCATTAGGCATACTCAAATACTCCTGTCTCACCTTGGACCTCGCGCTTGCTAAATGATAACTCCCCCCGAATGATAAAGACAGAGATATGTAGTGTATGTTGGTGCTGAGATTTCTTTGCAATGACATTAGGTCTTGTAAATCCTATCAGTTTGCGTCTGATGGGAATATTTTTAGATGTACGCAGGAAGAGTTTTGAAAAAGAGAGCAGTTGGGTTCAAGGTCACTTAGTTCGGTGACAAAAACAATCTGTCTGCTTACCGTCACATAGTTCAAAGTCGCGATAGGGTAAAGTGATATTCTCTCTTCTTATCTGACAGCGGAATATGTCTCCGCGCTGACATGTTATTTCTCAAAATCCAACAGACCACCGGTGAGATCAGAAAGCGAATTTAAACATTTTCACTTGTTTTGTCACATGTGGAAGAGACAGACTCCTGGGCCACTGTATTGTATCTTGACATATTTGACGCTTTTAATTTTTTTCCCCCATGTTTAAAAGAAGTTTCTCTCTGGAAACTTCTCGAAGCTCTTCTTCTTTTGCAGGCCACAGGGAGCCGGAAAACGAACTAACTATGTGATTATTAATTGGAGCTCGTTTTGATTCTGTATTCCGAGCTGCAGATCGTCACGGGGCCCTCGGTGGGACCAT
This sequence comes from Neodontobutis hainanensis, assembly GCA_024349245.1. Taxonomy (NCBI): domain Eukaryota; kingdom Metazoa; phylum Chordata; class Actinopteri; order Gobiiformes; family Odontobutidae; genus Neodontobutis; species Neodontobutis hainanensis. Next base: position 291,365 of record JALDNG010000001.1, on the reverse strand, counting down.
GTCGGCGTATAGCGGTGTGTTGAGGGGGAGAGCAGTCTGGAAGGCTACGGAGTCGGCTTATCCGCATTTCGGCATACCAATGAGCGGGGTTAAGAAGGCATGGCTCCGCGCGGAGACACCGTTCCTTCCCGAAGACCCAGTCCACTGAGTCTCCACGGGCCCATTTCCGAAAGCTGCTCCTAATGTGGGCCCGTGTCAATCACCCCCTCAGACAGCTCCCCCTCGCCCCCCTCTTCTGTCCATATAAAATAGTCATACATTTGGAACCAGGGGAGAGCACCTCGCTGTCTATGAGTCCTCATGTATTCTAATGCCATTCAAAAGAGATGGCTAGTTCTCTTGCTACACCCACTCACAATCTTTTTGGGGCTTTCAAAGAGTGGAATATTTCAACATGTAAGACCGCGCCTGTCTTTTGTCTGTGTTTGTTTGTTTACCAAGAGTCATACTGTGCGGGATTTAACAGAGGATGGCGTCTTTCTGTCAGCCACCGGACCGGGGGCTCGATATTGGATCGCGCCGTGTGACATGTTTATGTGACAACATCATTTGACAGCTCTGACACTACATACACAAACATCTTCAAAAGAGCCCACGCTATACTGTATCCACTCCAAAGTATAGGGGTGCCTTTTCACAGCCAAACATACACCGAGTTGACGGACTAATTTGGTTTATTTCTTCACAGGGAAAGGTTCCTGTTTCCAACGTTATCAGGGCTGTGTTTGGCAGATGTGCTGTGACTGGTAATACTGTAGCCTGGCTTCTCAAATGAGCATGTGTTTGCAATGTGTGGCTGTCACAGCAGGGCACCACTTCAGACTGCTACCAACTCTTACATGTAGGTTACTAAGCTCATTATTTGCAGCTTATGATATAAGATCTATTACGCTTATTATTGAGGCATTAGTGTCTCAGACTGTAAAAATGGACTGAGCACCAGGGTTAACAGGTGATTATGTTGCCCTTTTGAGTGCGGCCTCAGTACATGTCACAAACCCAAGCTTCATTTTCCCCAAAAGACAAGCTCAAATGTAACGTGTTTTGTGTTCATGTTATCATTTATGATTTGCTTTTGTACTTAAAAAATCTGATCATTGACAATTTTAGTATCCTGTCTGCCTGCACAAATGAACAGACATGGCACATGTGGCATTATAACAAAATTATTGTTGCATTAAATCATCTTAGATACATCACCTAATGTGTTCTACAGTGAGTTTAGCTGTTTATCTGTTTCCACATACATAAATGTAATCCTAATCTAACATTATTTGTATGGACCTTCCCCTTGAATCTAATGCAATGGAATATTTTTGACTTGCACAAAATTGAGTGTGCATGTGTAGGACGGGGGGGGTCATTATTTAGCAGGTCACTGTTTACCCTTTTCCGATGTAATATGGATGTAGATGTAGATTAATTAGCAACCTAAAGTTTCCAGTGTTTTCTTCTCAAAGGCCACTGTGATATGATGAGCATCAGAAAACTCTCAGTAAATAAAGCAGTAGAATATCAGTCCGATGTCCGGGTGTCAAGAGTGAGGTGCCACCGAGGCAGCCTGCCTTCTGTTCCAGCACGGCCGAGGATCCAATCTCCTGTGGGGTCAGAGTTCACGGGGGCCTTGGCGGCTGGTGCTCAGCTGAGTGCTGCCCATGCTGGGACAGAGGTATAGTGGCAGGTCCGGGGACGAGATGCAGGATGAGCACACGGCGGGGATCTGAGTGGATTTACTCTCCTGCCGGCTCCATCTTTGGTTGGCAGTGCACCTATTGTACCGGCGCAGTACTGAAAGACAAAATTCACAAAGAGAGGGGAGGAGGGGGGCGCGGCAAATAAAGACTGGTGCTTAGAGATGTGCTATAACAAGGTCACTTTAACACTTTTGTAAGGTTTCTCCTGCAGAAACACTGACGACAAAGCACTGAAGGCCATATAAACTGAAAATAATCAACACTTGTGATTGGCTCCGAGTCGAGTCTCCATCATGTTTATGGGTTTTCAACTTATCTCTGAATGTCATTTTGCATACTTGAAAAGAAGTTGATAACTCAATTAATTCTGAAGATGAACGCTATGTTGGGAATGTTGTTTTAATAGATCCATTTAAGATAAAACGTTGAAGGCTGTCCCTTAGAGAAGATCACACTGCATGTTAAAATGCCACGGGAATATTCACCAAAACACTAAATCTCACATCCGTTCATTGTTCTGGTTTCAAATTAAGTTTCAGTGCATTAGCAAGCAAATAAAGACACTTTGCATTGGAACATGGGAACACAGCGCTGGAAAGTTATTTGTGCAATGAAAGAGATGGGTCATGGAAAGATTAGACAGTGTTCCCTTTGAAGAAATTGTTGGTGAAGTTGTTGAAACTGCAGCCGTAATGAAGAATTCAGACGCTTGTTTGTGCTTTTGCTACTGCGCGCCATGGTTTATTGAGGCGAGTCCGACTTAAAGCTGCCTTTTGTCTTCACCTTTAAGCGCCGCCATGCATTTGAAATTCAGCGAACCGGCGTCGAGATGTTTTGTTTGTCTCATATACTAAATTATACCGACTCAAATGACTAAGGAAATTAAACTCTATAGCTCACAACTGTTACAAAAATCTCTGGCTTCCACCTTTTCTCGTTACACTATAGAACATGAAGCCCATGGGAAGGATTTATCATTACTGTGCCAACCCTCATTGTATGTGTGTGCCTTTAAAATTAATGACAGGAGCTCTCTGACTTTTAGTCCGTCTAAAATTTTCATTAAATTTCATTATTCAGCTGTCTCTGTGGCCCTGAATTAATAAAGTCCAGGTATCACACCTTGAATTCATATTATATACTCAGTCACACACAGTGGGCTTTACGTATGCAGACGTTTCTCTCTCTATTTCCTTAAAAACAGATTCCTATGAGTATGTTTCAAGCACTTTGTCTTGAAAACTGAACGCGGAGGGTGGGGTGGGGGTGTCAGAGAAAGCAGCACAGATGCTATTTTTGTCTGCGTGAAAATCAATGGCTGTAACATATATCACTCAAACGGCTGGGAAAACATCTCTTTTTCTCTGACACTGACAAATGAAGAGCACAGCGCCAAGATTTTCCTTGAGACGCTCGCCATTTCTTAAGCACAAAAAGAGAAGCTGCGCTATTTTCATTTAGTGGTTTTATTTTTTTATAGCAGCCGAAGACTTGTATGTATTATAACATTACACCAAATGAGTTCACAAATATGGCCATGTTTTAAGGATGGCACAAATGTATACACTTTTTATTACCTTTTTTGGGGCGGGAATGTCTCACTGCAAGGGACATTTTTGGGGCTTTAGAATGACATTACATGAATTCGAGTGGGGCCTTTGCCAGTTTTTACTTCTGGTCTGTTCAAAATGGCCACTCTTGTGTTCATTTAAATTCTTCAGAGTTTGTTATGTTAGTGTTTGTTTTTTTTTTTTTTCAAGAGCTCAATTACAGAGAATAGGAGGAAATTACATAAAATAATTAGATTACATTTGCCACAATTGAATGCAATATGTTCCTGTGTCTCCAGAAAGTATTAGTGTTTCATCAAGTATAATCTAGGATAAAAAAAAAATGTTTTTGTGGAAATGACACATGATAATTCTTTACATGTCCCATTATAATCTACATTTTTACCATTTTCCTTTGCATTTGACCACCAAAGTGGAAATTATATTTTTGTTTTATTTTTTTCTCTTATGTTATATTTTGTCTGGGTCTGGCCAATTCCTGACAGTGCACTTACAGCTTATTTTGCAGAATACATGAACAAACAGAGAAACATTTTTTGGAAAGGTTGCACTAAATTATTGTCATCATTAGAAGCAATGGTAAATGCAAATGGAGTTTGAGCAATTATTTCTGACAAGGCGTGTGATGTTTCATGGCTTGTGGTAAAGATGGTATAAGCAATATTAACAGATCACTGAGGGAGAAAACTATATGCAGCTTTTGAGATAAAATTTAAAGATGCTCTATCAATTGTATGAATTGAAAAGTGTTAAAGTTAACCAACCTGTTTTCTTATGCATCTTGTTCTAACCCTGCTGTAAAAATATCCTGGGTTTATGGCACTTTTCTGTTTACAAGGTGTTCTCTTTGCGTTATTATATTCCCCACAATGGCTCTGCGCGTTGGCCGGCGGAGCATAATTAAATCCTATACATCTGCTGATCCCTTATGCAATAACTGATTCTGTGCGAGTGGACTCCTGCCGCGTTAAGGCTCCCGCATTTGTTTACCCTATCGTTTGAAGGCGCCGAGGTTAAAGCTACCTTAGGGCTCTACATAAAGCCGCGCAGAAAGCTGTGTGAAGCACCTGTTAATAGCTCGGCCCCGGCAGCGTTTCAACAAACAAAAAAAAAAACAGACTTTCACAAACAAGATTTTTAAAGTTTGACACCTTCCACCTTTTCAATTCAGCAGAAGTTTTGTGTATTGAGGATGAGGATGTATTCGGTAAAAGCTTTTTAAGGAGGAGAGGATTTTCAGATTCAGGAGGAGGTATGAAGACTTTGGAAGGTTTTGGGGAGTCCGGTCCGGGCGCTGTGGCCTGGTAAAGAGGTAAAGCACTGCAGCACTTGTCAACACAGCGTTCAGGTGAGAGAAGTCATTAACTGCGCTCACAGATATAGTCTTTTATCTTCTCCCTCTGTGTGGAAGTAAACCGTCTCTCGCATCGCTCCCCGCTGGCCTTGAATGGATTCCTGCCACATCTTTTTTTCATACATCTGCATTACCTCTCCTCCTCCCTTTCCGTCGCTCATTAAAATGAAGTACTGCATTTGCAAAAACGGGAGAAAAAAAATGCACTGGCTGACATGGAAGTGAATTTAAAGCTAACTGCATCCTCTAATGTCGACGTGCGTCCTGTCTTTTGTGACAAATGAGAGCTGATTTGTTGGATTAAAGAGCAACAGGGCGCTCAACACAAAAAAGTATACAAACTGTGGCATATAATTTTTTTTTTTAATTACAATGAACTCATCCGTTGGCTGTGAGGAAAACAGCAGCAGCCAATCAGGAGCGAGCTGCTAATTAGTGCCAGGTATTTCCTATAAATTAATTGATCCACTTACAGCAAGGACATCTCATTACATGTTTTATTACAAAACAGATAGAGCGTGCAATTATTTCCTGACATTTTCCATCAGTGGTGTGTTTTTCTTTTAACTTACTGTTAATTAGTCTAAATGAGCTCCTCTGCTTTTGCTCCTTTCCCTGTGTTGCCATGAATTGCACAAGAAAGAAAGCGGTGGAATATGAAGAAGCTGCACACTATAGAGATGTCAATCAGCTTTCTCTACCTTGAATGTATAGAATCCTTCTGAATGAATGTTCCAGGAATAAACTTTATGGACGTATAGGTATATGTCATTTTTTTATTTTTCTATAAGAGGAAACGAGTGCGGACAGCTCTGAAACATTATGATTCATGTAAAGATTTCTGTGTGGATATCCTGTGAGGTTAACAAGACAAAATAGTAGGGTACAAATGTAACTTATTGTCATGTTACCTTAAATGGGGAAGGGGTGCAGGCAAGTGTCTAAATAAAGGCGGGCTAATTTGCCTTGTATTGTGCTTTTCCTGATGGGCTCTAAATTGAATGAGTCAGGATCCATTGTGGCTGTAATGTGAACGCCGGGCCATTTGGTTCACACCAGAGACACTCAAGGTCGAGCTCCTCCAAATGAAGAAGAGATGGGGGGGGTCGGTAAATTTATAAAGTAAAGCAGCCCAGTCAATGGCCAGCCCGACTCTGGACCACCACAGTATACACATGTATCCTTGAATTATTGTTCCCCCACCCCCACCCACCCCCGCAGTGAAAGCTTTACACTTCTCAAAAATATACCCCACATTAATGGCACAATCAGCCTGGGAAAAATTGCAGTCACAAATTATTCATTGTAATCCTCCATTTGAGAGCCCTAATGCGTCTAATTGGGCTTTTATGACTTACAAACTGTATCTTCCTGTCGATTTTTTTTTTTTTTTACTTGATTTTATTTATTTTATTTTTTTCCCCCTCTGGCGTTTGTTTTTCTTCCTTCCCGCCACGCCGCCGAGTGACATTGAGCCTCTCCCTGTCGGGGTGCTCTCTTGTCTCACTCCAGTGCACATTTCGCTGTCCCCCTCTCTCCCCCCTCCTCCCCCCAGACAATGAGCTTTTTGACTGAATACATTATCCGAGCTGTTGTTCTGTTTGTTGTTGTTTTAGCACCAGAGAAAAAGAGATGAATTATTAATGATGACAGACAAAAAGAAAAAGAGGAAAAAAAATCGGGTGTGTGTTGTGCACTGAGGTTTGCAAATAACAGTGAATCTTAGAAATAGATCTTAAACACACAAGCCTAACTTTGACAAATTCAACAAAATGAAATATGAAGTTCCTCAAAGTTATAAAATGTATATTGAGAATTATTGGTGAGAGGATAAACAATTGTTTTACACATTTACAACTTCACAAAACATAAAGTCATCAAACTTCAAATACTTCTCCTTGTGGTAGCATCAGGAATCTAACCCAGGGGTTACTGTGCCCCCTCTTGGTCAGACACAGCACTGCATCGTCACTCAGAGTCTCATTTTCAGGCCTCAGAAAAGTCTTGAGCAAGTTCTCAACAGTGATCATTAGAGTGATTAGACCGGAGATAAAACTATACGTGTTGGAGCGTAAGGTTGCCAGATCACATGGAGGGAAAGAAGACACATTGTTTTTCCATTGAAGCGCTCATTTGTCCCATTGTATGTAGAGACAGAAGGGCAGAGGCGTCCGCTTTGATCAAAGGAACAGCCGCCGGTGACAAATTAACTGCAGTGATTGTGTCAGTTTGTCACGGCGCTGAAACGCAGCCGACGTCCATTCATCACAATCAGGAGCTCCCTCTCTCTGGGAGGATGAATGAAGAAAAATGACACCCACAGTGGCTCGTCCAGTATCTATCAGAGCGGCAAGAGGGCCCGTCCAATGTACAGTATCTACAACCATCAAGTGCTTTTGTTTTGGACTTGGTGATTTTAAACAGCGCTGCCAGGCCTCATGAATCAAACTGGCTTGACTTTGAGGTTTCTGTCAAAAATCTTTCAATGTGTCCTTTGTGGAAGATGATTCAAAAGGCTGCCGAAATGTGATTGATTTAACACTAGGTCTGGATATTGAAGTAAAAAAAAAAAACAGAAAAAAAAAAACAAGACATCAGATATCTATTTTTTCCTGTTTGAATGTATTTATAGTGCCTCTCCACCCTGAACGAGAAAAAAAAAGGCCTGAGTGTTTGGAGCTTACAGGATCAAAGAAGAGGTAAATATCATTTCCATAACATTTGAACCAGTTAACCAGCAGCACAATGCAGAGAAGCACTACTGTAAGCGCCTGACAATGCCAATGAGGCAGGAACTCTCTGATTTGCCGCTCCGCCAAAGAGTAGGGAAGCCAGCGCAAACATGGAGGGGGTCAAGAGGTCAACTGAGCTCTCCCCGCATCACTTTCCAAGCGAGCCCCTCGAGCGCTGCCGATGTTTTAGGCGAGCGTACCTCACTTTGGGGGAGGCCTGATATGGATGCCGTTCCCAAGGTGAATGGAAAGAATAGCATTAAGCTGCACCACACTGCCTGGGGAGAGCTACACTGCTTTGGGTGATTCATCTATTGATTATTTCTAGCCGAGCATGGAGGTGCCATGTAAACACACATATATTAGTAGTCGACAATGCACATGAAGCCCTGACACAGTGGATCTGCCCAAGCACGCCCCAGGGCCTTTTCACTGTTTTATAATCACATTCTGACTTCTACCAGCTTGTGGGCATTTTCAAACCACAAGGCAGATACATCTGATGGAAAACTAAGTAGAGATGAATGAAGAGATGAAGGAATAAATAAATGATAAATGTGCATTACCGGTTTTTGTGTGGGCCAGCTACTGTGTTATTGATTCCAGTTGTTTGTGTGTTTTTATGTGTGTGCTAAGAACATACAGGATGAGCCAAGTTCTACTTAACATGCTCTAGCAAGGTTCCTTATCTGAGGTGCTTGTTGATTTGTAATCTATACACACAATTAAACTCTTACAATTACTTGTAAATAAAGCACCTCATATACAAGTAGAAATTTGTTTGCTCAGCTGTGTTGTGTTTAAACAGGAGAGAGTGCTGTATACGTTTGCAGCAGAATGGGCTCAGAATGTGACTCATGTGTCCTCCTGGATGTAAAGTACCTCGTCTCAATATGAGAACAAAAGGATGTATTTTATTCAGAGGTTTATTGGAGCGGGCAGGGTCCTAAGTCAAATACCGGATCATAAATGGCCATGACAGAGTAGCATTTAATGTTTTGTTGTATTATAAGTCCAGGTTGGCTCTGTGCTATCAGTGTCTGCATAATCATGAGACAGAGTTGAACATCACTGCTCAGGTTGAAATCCAACCTTTCACTAATGCCAGAGATGTCACTTATATTGGGTATCATTGCTTTGGGCAGAAAAAGTGTTTCGGCCCACGTGTGTACATTTATTTTTCCACTGATTTCTTTCCAAACATTAGACGTGGCTCTCTCCCTTAGGGGCAGTATTGGCATTCTCCATGACAACAGCAGTGTGACACGGCTGTGCCCTTGAGGGCCGGCTCCCCCTCTGGGTGGGGGTGGGGGGTTGTGGAAACACGACAGGGTCATCGGTCAGCTCCCATCATCCTCCAGCACCGTCCTATCTCCCCCTTTCCATCCTCAGGTTTGAGAGTAGGGAGGAGAGGGAAGAAAGTCTTGAAGCGAGCCCACTCAGTCCAGGGCTGGCAAGCAAGGAGCTGTAGCCACAGGCTCTTCTGGCTGGGCCCCTACCTCACACAGCTCCTTGCTGTTCCTCCAAGGCCATGGCTGGATCAATACATAGTGCTATGAATTCTTTTGGCACCCGAGTATAGCTGTGCAGCGTTGCCCTGAGGTATGGGTCCGTTAAAGACATAACAGTGAGTGCATGTGGGCAAAGTGGACTGGGTTTATCTAGGAAGCTCTGGAAATGTTTGGCATCCATGAGATGTTTCCAGGAAAGAATTTAGCATCTTAATAAAAACTATAGTCCTACACTCACATTAAATATTACATGAAGTTTTTATTGTGAACATGTCCTACAACATTTTGTGATTTCATAGACACATCACCTATTATTTAGCAATAAATAATCTTTAGAAACACTTGCACCATGCACGGCACCATGTCATGTATTAAAAATGAAACTGTCAGACATATCACATTGTCACTTATAAAGATACATGCATCAAACATCCATGCTCTGATTAGACTTCAGAAATCAAAACGAAAGAAATGGATTTCAGAAATGGTGCTCTAGTGCCACCTGGTGTCTAAAAAATTAAATATCAGTTCGAAGGAGCATTACTTTACTGCATGTACTTCTTAAAAGAGAAGAGACCAAACCTCAACTATGATATCAACTGCACAGTTTCTTTGGTTTCACACAACAAAAGCCCCTTTGGCACAGCATTAGAAAGAAAATTAAATAAAAAAAATAAACAGCACATTGACAGTTCCTGTGCTGTACTTTTGTCCTCTTTGGCAACAGAAAATGTTCAATCAAACAAAAATAAGTCATTTAAAAAAAAAAAAAAAAAAAAAAAGAATGCATATAAACTTTGTTATAATTAGATGGAGTCCAGTTGAGTCTTCATGGGTCTTAGTTGAGAAAAAATATTCAGTCAGTGAGTCCTCTGACTTTTTAGTAAGTTCTCAGTTACCTGTCAAAACAAATGTGTCCAGAAGTTTGAGCAGGGCTCTCAAGCAACTGTGAAAGAGACAGAAAAGTCTTGTCAGTATTATAATGAATTACATCATTTACAGTATCTCATGTCACAAAGCTCTATAGATACACTCACCATATTGGTATGAGGATCTGGACTGTGAGAGAGATGAACTTTCTGAATCGAGAGGGATCTGTGGGCCTACAGCTTTCCCAGTGCCCGGCAGACGGGACCTCTGGATGGCCAGCGCTACGGCCTGTGCAAACCTGGATGAGGCTGCGGCAGTGTTGTCCACAGAAAGGGGCTCACTGGATAAACAGGCCTGTCCATTTGAGGCACACCCGGACGGCTCAGAACCAGAGAGAGACGAACTTGCACTGGCTTGTCTTCCTTCTTCCAGGACTTCATTAAAGTAGACCGGTGGTGGTGGAGGAGGAAAACTGTCCTCGTCTTCTTTAACCACTTCCTCCTCTTGACTGTCACATGCTTTGGCATCACATGTGTTTAATTCTGTAAGAGACTGCCCACTGCTGATTCCCACCACTTCCTCTTGATCATCCACATTTAACTCGACCTCGCTGGTCATTATCTCATGACTGTTGCCTGACTGTGGCTCTTCTTTGAGGTCATCAGTAGACGTTGCTTCATCCTGCTTTGGGGTTTCGACAATGTCCTCGACCTCAGTAAGATGTGAACTGCTCTGATTGTCGAGTGGGAGTGAACGGGAGCATGTCTCAACCTCCTGAGCACTTTGATCTGGACAGCCCACGGGTACTCTACTGTCTGATTGGTCTAGAGAGTGTTCCACTATCACTGATAGGTCACTTTTGCTCTCAGGTGTAACTTCTCCTACTGCCTGGTCCTGCTTCCAGACATCTTGGGCTAGTTCTGGGTCACTCTGTTTCCTCGAGGGCACCACTTGAAATGTTCTGAGCCCTTTCTTCTGTGCAGAGTCCTCCCACTCATTCTCAGAAGGCAAATTTGAATTCGGAACCGACTCTATTTCATTCTCATTTTCTGGACACGACTCATTCCCAGACATGCACAAGGCGCCGTTGGGCATTTTGGGGAAGGAGGTGGAGTTCTTTAGGCGCTTGACCAGCATTCCTGTGGACAGAGAGGACGTGAGGACTTTGGCGAGAGCAGAGCGGGCGTCGGACAAGTCTTTGCCGCGGATGGTGGGCCGGAACAAATCGGGTGCTTTATGGACGTGAGGCTGTGATGGGAAAGACTGCGGTGATGATGATAATGACAGTTTCACAATTTCAGGCTCCTCGCACTCCCTCAATTCCTCCAGAATGTTTGATGCATCTATAGCCGCTGTAAGACAAAAGTTTGATAAAAGGACGCACATAAAATAAAAATAAATATATATATATATATTTTTTTAAACAGTGTTCACTTTGATTTGAGATTACATTCCCGGCCGTGATACATTCATTAGAAAAGAAATGAATTAAAAATTTTGTGTCACAATTTTATTTAAATAAAAACAGTTAAAAAAATTGCAATTAGATTTTAAGAATCATAACTAGATAAGAATATTAAAAAAAAAAAAAAAAAAACAGAAAAGAAAAGGACAAACTGAAAAACTGATTGTGTGAGGACATAACATGTCATATCTGTATCAAAGACACAAAACAATCAAAGAAAGAACAATGAAACAAAGATATTTTACAAATACAAAAGAAATTCAAACAGAAAAACCACATGCAAGTGTAAACAGCTAACAGGAGCACAAAGCCACTAAAACAGGGAAGGAGGAAGAAGAGGCCATCGCCGGAGGAGGACAGGAAGAGGAAGAGTGCTGGGAGGAGCAGAGGTAAAAGGGGAAGCAGCAGCAGCCCTCAACCAGCCCCTTCAGGTGACACAGTGTCTGTAGGCAGTGAGACAAAACTCATTTCATGCTGGAAACAAAACAAAATCTTGCCTGGAATTTATTTGAAGTTCAAATATGTGTAGGAGCAGAGATCAGGGGCGTTTTAATGACAATGAACTCTGGACTGGGAGTTGTTGTTCCAGGACTTACAACAGCTCAGCAGTGTCACATAATTCGAAGGCCATCAGTAAAGTGAAAGGTCAAAACTTGTGGAGAAATACATAGATGCCTTCTGAAGGCATGGTGAAGTACTTTGGTAATAATTATACATTGCCGAGATGTCTGAAGGCTCTCAGTCATCCAGGACATCTTGAAAAAAAAAGGTTAAAATAAAAGCATCTTGATTCAGTTTTTAAGGTGTTTTATCTCTTGGATTTAGAGACGAAACGTTTTACCTTGAAAACTGAATCCAGATGCTTTTACTTTAACCTTTTTTTACATTGCCGAGATAAAAATAACTCAAAACGTATTCTGTGTTAATGTATCAAAAGGAGGCAAAAACAATGGCGCCCAAAGAAGCAGGAAAAGAATTACAGATCAAACTAATACAAGGGAATGAAAGCTTGGACAATAGAGGGATTTATCTGGGAACAAACCGAAGCCATGGCTCTGGGTCACTTTAATTGTCCTGAGCCGGGTTAAATTGTTCCGACTGATCTTCCTGGATTTTTCTGTTAAATCTTCCATTTGATACAAATGGCTTACACATTTTAATCTTGATTTCACTTCAATCTTTCTTGACCTCATGGGACACTAGGGCCCTGTAGATAGAGGGATTCACACATTTGATTTCTACTCGAGGACATGTAAAGGGTCAATTGGGATTCCACTAGCAGCATATTTTGCTGCTGTGCTGTGAAAAGGCACCACTAGAGGGTAAATTAACACATGGCTGAGCCAACTCTGCATTAATGCTGATGTAATCAATTGGCACCTATTTGATCCTGAGTAATGCTGTTTGGCCAGCAGGTAAAAATATAACTGTGGGTCATTAGTCGTGTTACCTTTGATTGTGTCTGCGGGGGGCTCCTGGTGATGGTTTGCAACCGGAGGGGGTGGCGCCCTTCTTTTTGTACTCCTCAATGTATTTTCACTCGACCGCTGTAGCAATAAGATGTGTTTTGTTAAAACGTGTGTTCAGTAGTAAAGTCGTCCTGTTTGATGTAGCCATAAATGACCTGTGGTGCTTGTAAGTGGCAGGTGCTGAGATTGTTCGGGATGCTCTGCGATCCGCTGATAGGAGGAGGGGGGGCACGTCGTTTCGTTGGCATATCTGGCGATGGTGCATTCTGGGTGCTCACGCTAAGTGTTCTGGGTTTGAAGGGTCGGGGAGAAGTCGGGGCACTAACAGCTTGCTCCTGCAAAGACACAAATGGCAAAGATGGTGAAATATTAAACATTATTGGACTGAACATGCAACACGACCAGACATACCGATTCAGATTTTTTCTTCTGTCGTCGAAATAAGCTCAGGAATCCCTTGTTCTCAGACTTCTTCTTCTCCTTTTTCGGCAGATCTAAATAGTGTAAAAATGCCTAAGTTAGTATGTTTTACAGCAGCAATAGTGACCAGAGGGCTTTGAGTGTGTATGTCTATGTCAACTATGTTACCTTGAAAAGAAGATGCTGAAGGGACTTTAGTTGGAGTTATATCTGTTTCAAATAGAAAAGACATTTAAGCAGTTGCATAAGACAAAAATGGTACAGTGAATCAGCTGAATTTCAAGATCAACAATGGTGTGTTTACTTGCTTCTGAACATACTTGATTCCGATGCTTTATACTGGTGCTGATGGGCAGTGCGGTCCTTGGCCGCTGTGTCTTTGGCAAACACTTCCCTCAGTCCGTGCTCGTTTAAAGTCTTGCTCAGGTCCAGAGGCTCATCGGACTCCAGGTCTCTTAGTAAAACGGTGCTTTCCACTTGGAACTCGCACTTGTCGCAGACCAGAGGCATCAGCGTTCTGAGGGGCGCTCTTGGATTTACCCGCACCACTGCCTTGTGGGATTTATTGTAGTTAATCAACAAGCGCACCGTCGCCTGCATGGGCAAGAGGGTTATATACAAATACATTTTGTAACGTGTTAAACAGCTGGCATTTTTTGCTTGTTGATTCTCACTTCAGGCATATAGGGCATTCTTATTTTTTCCTCCACTCCTTTAGGCTTCAACACAATCTTCTCTGCTTCTAGGAGACCAATAGGGGAGTTGGGTTTGAAGCTGATGTTGTTCTTGTTCGGGGAGAGAAGCTCCACTGTGTAATCTGAAGGGTTGAGGTGGTAGCTGGCACAAAGAGTCACCAGCAAGTCCATAACAGGTTTACTGTGGAACAGGAAACTGCAGTCAGCAAACGCATGCAAATGAAATGGAAGAGTCAACACAAAACATGATTGTACTGTATTATATACCTCCCATGCACTGTTGTGTTCTTCTCCATCCCTCCTGGCAGAATAACAGCCAGTGAGTGGTCTCTCTCCAGTGGACTCACTTCTTCTTCCATCTTGGGCCTAGTTGATATCTAAGTGTTGTCAACTCCTAATAACAACACCTCCTGATAATAAAACACAAATGCAATGCTCATTCTTTTAACTGTAGACAGAGTTGAACAGACAGTAGCTGCTCTTACAGTGGAACAGTTGGTGTCAGTGTGAAATCTGACAGCTGCTCGAAAAAATTTGAGGACTGAAATGGCATTGCCCTACTTTGGAAGCATTACCACACGAAGGAATAAGTACCATAAACTGTTATGAAATCCAGACATTTTAAAGTAACCTACCACTCTGAATCAAACAGCCACACTTATGTATGTTGCCATTAAACGCAACCACTCCCATAACGACCGAAATGTCAACGACATTTACCTGACAAGTCTCCAACCTCAAACAAGAAATAACATGCAGAACTTATTTCCTAATGGCGACTATAATCCACTGCATCATAACAAACACAGCATGCGTACACAACTTTGCCTACGGTAAATTTCTTTCTTCTCCTTTGACCCCGTTTGATTCTTCGCGGCTACTTAGGCACATCTTCTCCACACAGTTCGATTAAAGTGTACGCCCAGTGTAGATACGCGGTATGTGTGTGTATTTTAGGATGGGAGTTTACCCGCGCGTGCCAATCAAACAGCTGCGTCGAGCCGTTCATCAACGCACCCCGGCGTGAGACCAAGAACACGTGACCAGAACAGAGTAGAAGTGCAACGGAGGAAAAAAAGAAATAAAAAAACTAAACTTAATGATGAATAAACGTGTTGCGTGCCGGTAACAAACAGTAAGAGGCCGCGCACACCTCAGCCATGTTGTCCAAGCATTAATGCCGACTTCTAAATTAGCTTACACTCTTTCTTGAGTAAGCAGGATTAGTGCTTTTAAAAGGCTGACGCTGTCCATGCGTTATCTACCCTTTAAAAACACCTCTTTCCTTTTTTAATTACCTCATTATAATAATATTATTTGGGCCTTACCTGCCTCCACAGAATCCTCCCATTGTGTTGTTTAGCTGTTATTAGGAAGAAGACAAGTAAGTAGGGTGCTGTTGCCTGTAATCCTTGTTAAGCAGACAAACCTACCACACCTACAGACCCCTCCCACCCCTCTGACATCACACTGTCTGTGTTTGACATGGGTTCACGTGCTTAATTTGTGACAATTGAGCAATGTATTTGAATAATGCTGGGTGGAAACTGAGCTTGGTGCTATGTAGGCTATACACAGTAACCAAGAGAAAAATTAAAATGCAATAAGACCATTAATCCTCATAAGTTTCTGATCCTCTCCACAGGATCGGTTTCAGTTTTTTGCTGAGCAGCTATCCAAGATCCATACATGTATTGTCTCAGCGGGTTTGCTGACATGACTGTATTGAACTCTTGAGCCAAACAGAACAAACATGAGATGCTATTTATCAGGTCATTACTTGAAAATACGTAGTCACCAAATCATTCAAATGTGTAACCTCTAAGTCATTTTCCACGTAGTTTCTCGGTGCAGCTTTCCCTCACTTTTGCACATTATCTGTTATATTTTCCTCAAAAATCTTTTATAACCACTTTGAATGAAAGTTTGCATCAGGTTAGCAGGTTCTTCTGAGAAAAGGAAATGCTGTATTTAGACTGAAATCACAATGGATTCTGGATCATATTTTAATAGGTTTATTGTCCCACAGCTTTACGGAAATGATGTAACACATTTCTGACCACTAATAGACTCATCACTGCATACTGTAGGTGAGTGATAAGCAGCCGTGGGAGTTGTGATCAAATCAACCCCAAGGGACACGTGTCCACATTGACTGTAATCTTGTAATCTTATTCTGCTGTCTGTCAGTATAGTGAGACTGAATGAGTTTGTCGCTGGCTGCAGTAAACAGATCACTGCTCGACTGTTGAGTTTAATGAAGCGCTTTTGATGACTCACAAAAAAGAACAGAGAGCCGGTTAGTCACTGGCCAGGCTGAATCATCAGGGATCATGTTGTGAAATCAAAGAACAAATCAACAACACGCTGCCTCGCAAGTGATAAGAGGCTGAACTGACACGTTGTTTCCATCCAAATGTCCTAACTCTCTGGATCTGGTTCAGTACCCTAGACACATATGCTTTGTTTTCTTCCCAGTTCTCAAACGTTTAGAATAAAACCTCAAATGTATGTGCAACGTCCAACAAGTCAGTCTCAGACCAAGGCTAATTTGAATTGTTACAGAAAGAAACGCAGTCCAACAGAGGCTTTCTTTTGGCCCTGCTGTTTGAACAAGACTTCTAAATTCATCACTGAGTCTCTAATGAAACACAAACCACACAATCATAACTGGTTGCCAAAAAGGAAAACTGTGATCTAAGTGTTTGGGAACTCACTGGCAGTGTGGCAATGAAAATTTAGATGATCAGTATTTGTAAATGATCTATATGGACATACTCAGGTGTGTTATGTAATGGTTTGTTCTCTAAGGTCTATAGGATTAACTATTTACATTGCAACAGTTTAAATATATTTGTAGAAAATGTTCCAAACTAATAAGCTAATGAGCTCACGCAGTATTTTGTGTGTCGACATCACAGCATGTACAGTTCTATATAAAGTGTACTTACAAGTCTCCGTACATAGGAAAGGAACACTCACTGAAATTCCTAATCAATATGAAAATTATGTGAAGTATAAAGGAACAGTTACTAGATGGCAAATTAAAATTTTAGACACTTTTAACTTATTAATCACTACCATCAAAATACCAAATAAAAGAATAAGTACATTTATTTATTTTTTCATTATAATTTTTTTTTTTGCACTGTGACAAAGCTTCTATTTCATGTTGTAGTAAATAAACACGTCCAGCAGATGGCACAAGATGCAAGTCCCACTCACGCCTGTTCTCCTGTAATAACTTTTTCAATGAATTGGATGTAATTATAGCATGTGTCCAGTAGATGGCACACAGGCCCAGAAAATGATAGGCGTGTGTCAGTTCCCTCCCAATGTGGTCAACACGTGAGCACATTCGAGCTTGCGTCTTCAAACCTCCAGCTACACTTTATGAACTCCATTTAAGGAATATGATGTTTTATGAAATTTTTTGTAATACATAACTATGTATTTCTCTAACAAGTCGCCCCCTCCCTAACAACAATTTATTACAATTTAGCTAACAAATATGCATTGCCATAACATGTGTAATGTCATTGAATAGGTTTATGCACGTTAAAATAATAATAATAATAAAAGAAAATAAGGGGGTGTTGCAACAGGTGAATGAATACATCAGCCTAGATAATGTAAGAAGCAGGGTTCATGTGAAGGTGATAGGCTATTTATCTATTTAAATCCAAAAATTGGTGCAGGGTTCGATTAGCAGTAGGCTGGTCTCCCACAATCCGCTTCCCCTCGCCGGTGCTTCGGGTATTTTCTAGAAGTGTACCAGGCCATCTTGTGACAGATTTTTTTGAGGACATCCACTTTCACTCCCAGTCTTCGATGCTCTAACCAACCGGAAGCGCGGATTGATTTCTCCGTGGCCAGCAAGGGCGGCTAAAAGATCAAAGGGAAGCAAATTACATGCAAACCCCTCAGTACTCTATAAGGATTTTTTAGTTTTAGAAGTCACGCGTTCTATATTGGCAGGCTGTCAGCTTGAAAAGGGATTATTTGTTGGGAAATGGGATCTACCTTTAGGGTCCCCACCTGCTGGGCACCGTGATGGTGGTGAGTACCAACAGTTATTCGCATCTTTAACCTGCGTCGAGGCTTTTAGGGATCCTTTATTCAAGTACCCACTTAATAAAACCTAATTTATATAATAAACAATTTATGGGCTTTCAAAATATTTATAATAATGTAAATGTTGGGGCTCTATATTAAATCACTTCTACTGCTATATTTAGCTTATATTTAACTGCGCAGAAATGTATTCGGTGGATTTACAGAAGATACCATCTTAAAAAAGTGTTTGCAATTAGCATGTTGCCACTTAATATCACTCACATAGGACTAACACGAATCATGTCTTAGACGAACATTAGCCTACGTTGTTTTTCTTAAAATGTTACCATTAACACAGGCATACAGCTACAGGCCCTTGATATTGATCAGCCCATGAGAACCAAAAAGTACAGTATATTTATTGTTCCATTAATTGGTGACACTACAAATTATCATATGAGACGGGTCTGTTTCTATTTTTGGTTATTCAGTTGCTTTCGTGTTCGATCGATTACCAGCAACAGACACATCTGGCAAGGACACGCCCAGACTTAGCCTATTCAGACCCATTCAGTGGTTCATGGTCTGGCTTCTCACCCTTTACTCAGCGCTATTCTCCATTTTGGTACGAGATAACATTCACCTCAGCTTGGTGAGAGAAAAAAGCGACAGTTGTTAGCTTAAAGACATTTGACTAAAGCTGAAGGGCTCGCAGTGGCCCCTGGACCTTGGTTTGAGCCCTGGTGATTTGCGGCGCTTGTCGATGATTGGTGTCTGCCGCTGCTGGTGCGATTAAAAGCATCAACCTCGGTCGCCCAGTCCCTCACCGGTGTGTGCGTGAGCGCCCTGCTTGTTTTTTTTCTGTTCGCTCGTGGGAGGCGTCGTGCTGTTGCCTCTGGCGCATCTAGAGGCTAAAAAGGTAATAGGGCCGCAGTTTTTTTGGCCGAAATAATGAGTCTTTTTTAGGGGCTGACAATATCACAGAGACATGATCAACATGGCGACAGTGGCTGCGGCCCCTTCGGCTCGTTTTCAGACAGCGACGGTCCAGGTATTGTCACCCGTCGTCTCTTTCAAAATAGCCCTAGCATCTTCTCGTAACATTCTCTTGTTTTTGTTTATTTGCATACGTAGCCTATTGCTTTATTGTTAACAAATAGGATACGCCTTTATGGTCATCATAATTTAGATGGAAAGCACTATTGTTTGTTTTGATAAAAAAAGGATTACGCTCTACACTAATATAGCAATAATCTATGTTGATATCCAGCTCATATGTGCCAGTTCACAGCATGGTGATTCCAAGCTGTCATTTGTTTTGTTTTCAGCAGCACCATGAGCAGTGTTGCCCTTTGACACTGTGGCATTTATATATAGTATTTTTGGTAGACTTACACAACATATGTACTGTATTTTGCAAGGATACATATACAATTTTTTCATTTGGCTTGAATGTTTGTGTTTTCAGCACCATGGACAGTGAAACAGTGAGGCTAGACTGTGTGTTGTGTTCAAGGACCGTTTAAGTGTAGAGGTTAAACAAGTGACCTCTCTGCTACATGTCAGTGTGTCAGTGCTATCTAAAAAAAAACTAGAAGACTTTATGTTTGCAGGAAGTGGCCCCAGGAGTGTGAAAACTGTCAGATTTTCTGACGTATCTGGAAACATATATGTTCAAATGTAGTTTAGTGTGAGTTGTAACTGTGATGTATCTATTTGACTCCAGTGATGACCACACTAATAGATAAGCTCAAAGCTGGGTGTGGATGGGCTCACATGCTCACTACCCCCACCAACCAGCAGCATGTCAGTAAACAAGCTGTCAGGACACATCAAAACTCCAGGTCCCGCGGCAGTCTTCGGGACACAAGCAGATGTGTTTTTACAAGGATCCCCAGTAGGAGATGCTGCAATTAAGTCCCAGTTCCATCCTGAGAGATATTTAAAAACAATATTCACAGAGCAGTGTGGCTCCTTTTATAACCCATTCACTTATCATACCAAAGCATACCAAAAACATGGATTAAGTAAACCTCACACAAAGAGGGCGAGAGGGTGCTCCTGTTTTCTGTGTCACTAGATCATCCCAGGAGGAACAATATATGCCTGAAGGGGCTGGTAGGCAGTGGTTTGCTGCTTTTAATATCTCACAAGGGTTTTTAAGAAAACCATGTTTCTGTATATTCAACTGGAGACAGATGGCCTGTGTGAAGGGTTGCCTTAGTAAATGGTTTCAGAGTTTAAATGATGGGCTTGTATTTCTATTTGTTCACTGTTTTGTTCATCGGCCAATGTGGACTGTATTTAACTAATGTTCTGCCTCTCTAGAACTCTCTGGAAGCCATTTTATTCAAAAATGCAGGCTTAATCATATAACTATCTCATAATATTTAAAAAATGTTCCAAAAAACCAAGATATGGGATTTAAAGATAAAAATGTTTTCCTCATTCAAGGCACTTTGTCAATCCTGATTGATGACAAAACGACTTCTACCTCTTTTATCTTTAAGCCTTATTTAGCCTGGATGACTGAGAATCTCCACAGACCTGTTCTAATGATTTTTCTGTTAGTTTATGATGACTATTCCACTGTCTCACAAAATGACCTTGAGAATTTTTGCAGCTGTATTTTAATTTGCAGTGACATGGTCATAATGGAACTTTGTGATTTGTCCTCCATTATCTGTTATAAAATCGGCACCAGAGCCCAATTATAAACATCAGACCATTGTGTTCCAAAGCACTCAGATTGGTATTAGTCACCAAAAGTACGCTCCACTGTTACATTCGGTGGGAGGTTTTTAGAGGCTGCTCTGGCCATATTGTGTAAGTATGCCAGTTAATGTTGCTATGTCTCAAGTCACCTGCTTTATGTTCACCATCTCCTTTTCTCACGGTTTATTTCACTGGGAACTCTTAGAAGACCACGTTCATAGTTAAGGTGAAATCTGAGTTGAGGATTTCACCCTGACCCTTTTCCCTTTCCTGACTGCAGCGCCCTGCCCCAGCTGAGCCTCTCACTGCCCTCTGAAGGAGCAGGATGACAAGATGGCACAGCTGCTTGTACCGCCCGGACCTGACAGCTTCCGCCCCTTTGTCCCCGAGTCGCTGGCCGCCATTGAGAGGCGCATCGCCGAGGAGGAGGCTCGTAGACCGCGGGCGGAGCGCCGCAGCGACGACGACGATGAAAATGGTCCCAGCCCCAACAGTGACTTGGAGGCTGGGAAATCCCTTCCCTTCATTTATGGAGACATTCCTCCTCACCTGGTGTCCACTCCACTGGAGGACCTCGACCCCTATTACAGCAATCAGAAGGTCTGATGCTGCTATTTTAATGTTATTTAACCCTAAATAGGACCTAGTATGTGGTATTCTGTATAGCTATGGTTATTGTACTTTATATTAGACACATCTTTTATTTTGCCTTCAGGTTTTTTACTTTACTTTTTAAAAATGTTTTGCAATTTGCTGCCAGAAAGTTCATACTTTTGGAAAATAAATACCCTATTAAATGGTTATCTTTACTTAATATATTAGTTTCAACTTTGCTCACTATGAGTAGCATATATTTCACATGAATGTATTGGAATGTTTGAGGTTAGTGTTATTCCACTTACATTCATAAAAACAAGTTACATTACACACTTTTGGCCTTAGGTGAAAAAGCCTTGATGACTGAAATGCAACTGAACATTAGTGCCACAAACCAACAGAGGTGCTAAGTGCTTCGCTGGCTTGTTGTGGGGCTGAACTCTAGCTTACTGCCAAAGGAGGCCCAGCTTCATTTTAATACTAACTATAATCTTTGGGTAAAGAATGGACATAGTCAGAAAAAGTACAGTAGTCATTTGAAATATTAAAAATTGTGTATGTTTATTCTTTTCTCTCTTCCAGACATTCATAGTATTGAATCGCGGAAAGGCAATCTTCCGTTTCAACGCCACTTCTGCCTTGTACATCTTAAGCCCATTCAACCCTCTAAGAAGAATATCTATTAGAGTTTTAGTACACTCATATCCTTTCAGCGGCTGCTCGATTTGGACAAAAATAATTTAAACTAAATTCCACTTTTGTCTAAATGAGGACTAAATGTCATGTGTGGTTAAGATGGCCTGTGTAGACATACTGTACATATGGACATTGCTTCACATGAGTTGTAAGCAAATAAATGAATAATGTGTTTTTTACCTCCATTGGGTAATTCCTAGTCAGCAGCAATACCTTGCCTAGAATACCGGACCATTTTCCTTTTTTCAAAAGAACAACGGTCTGGTCCCTTTCTCATAGGGAATTCCTTCTCTCTGCGATTTTGCGGCGGGACAAATCACAGGATGTTTTTCTGCAGCAGGGTGTGGTTTGCTGGCCACGTCATACACAAGTAACTCGGCTCGCACAGCTGGTTCAAAATATTCAACATGGCGGAGGCTTCTATCGAGAGGCCGTTATTTCTGCTATGTATAACCACAATAAAACTGTTCTAGTGTCTGCTCTACTGCTGGCTATGTTAACTAGCGGCACTAACAGGGCTTCCTTGTTGACAAATGGCTGTGTGTTTTTGTCTGACGATTCTCTGATTGGTTAACATTATGCTCGTAAACCCCACCCTTGAAATTAAACGCAAGCAACAGGGTACCAGATTAACCTCTTTGTATAGAATTGGAAAAGAGTTAGTTGCGGCTGGCCAGGCTAAGCCATACCAGTGGGTGTCTAGCATGTTGATAACCCACCTAAGCACGGGGAAAACTAGGTGCAAACTTACTCAGAAAGGTCCTGCCCGGCCCAGGAGCCTGGACCTTCTTGCTGAGAGCATGCTAACTACGTCGCCACCGTGCTGCCTAACTTAACATTGTTGTCATGTTCCTTGACTTTGTATCTACTAGTTTCAGCATGTTGATCATGTTCACCATCCTGACCAACTGTACTTTCATGACGCTCAGTAACCCCCCAGAATGGGCCAAGAATGTAGAGTAAGTGCTCTGTTTTCCTTTCATCTGTCTGTAGTGTTCAACCCACCAGTCCTCAGTCTAACCTTTATCTGTACCTTGTCTTAGGTACACGTTCACAGGGATTTACACCTTCGAGTCCCTTATAAAGATCCTGGCCAGGGGCTTCTGTGTTGGCAAGTTCACTTTCCTCAAGGATCCATGGAACTGGCTGGATTTCAGTGTTATTCTCATGGCGTAAGTATTGTGACAACCCTCATTAGGATCATCCTAACATGATCTGGCATAGATTAAGAGGCCAAATGCTTTTAATGCTAGTCAGCCGCTGCAGACAATTTAATCCCACAAAATGTGAGTAACAGAAAAAGGGGGTGATAATCTGGAGATTTTATGGGCTTATTGGTGATCCTTCTTGAAAGCATGGCCACAAGTCTTTAGTCAATTCTCGTGTAACAGATGTCATCCCCTAAAGCATGGAATATCTTGGCCTACAGTGGTCTTACAGTTCAGTGAGCTACTTGTCTGTCCTAGGTTCAGCCCTCAGTATTAGGTTACACAGTGCATGGTTTGTGTCTCAGTCTATTTGGAGATGTGAAAATCATGCAGACACCTGTAAAGACTATTGAGAGATGTCTACTTCTAATTCCGGTGTGTGCACATATATTGAGTTTGTGCATCTGTGTAGTAACTGTGCATTTGATCTGCAGGTATATAACAGAGTTTGTAAACCTAGGCAATGTTTCAGCTCTGCGAACATTCAGAGTAT
The DNA here is from genome assembly GCA_024349245.1 of Neodontobutis hainanensis. NCBI lineage: Eukaryota > Metazoa > Chordata > Actinopteri > Gobiiformes > Odontobutidae > Neodontobutis > Neodontobutis hainanensis. Next base: position 267,819 of record JALDNG010000001.1, on the reverse strand, counting down.
TGCGAGCTTTGAAAACTATCTCAGTAATACCAGGTAAGGCTGCCGGCACCTGCTGCCAGCACTCCTGCCATTTGTCCTTTGTGTGTGACCGTTTGCCGTTCCCTCCTCTTCCCCCTCCCCGTGACCCTCCTTTTGTCTTGTCATGCCATGTGTGTGTGGGGGTGTCTGACCTGTGCGTGGGTGTGTGTATCCCATCCCTCTTGCCGAAATGCTCCCTCCCCGACCCCTGCCCTTCCTCTTCCTCCCCTCCCTTCCCTTACAGATATGTCACAGAGTTTGTGGACCTGGGCAATGTCTCAGCACTGCGAACCTTCAGGGTTTTGCGAGCCCTGAAAACTATATCAGTCATTCCAGGTGAGAGAGCCATCAAGGCCCGTAGAGTTAATGAAATGCTAACAGCTAACTGGCGTTTCGCTAACATGCGAGCACACCACTCTTCAATCGTCTCAGCTCATCTCACTGTAGCTAAAGCCTTGACAACGCCTGTTGCTGTCCCTCATGCTGCCTTGTCCCAAGGCGTACAAAAGCTGGAATCTGGCTCCAATCTACAACAGATTGACAGGATTCTTAGCTTTTTGACACATCCTTTAAGGCAGAATTCTTTTTAGTTCAAATCTATTCTTGCCTTGGGAGCCTTATAAGTAGATTTTGTGCACTATTTGTTTTTTCCTTTTTGCATGAGACATTGCAAAAGCAGATATTCTGGTGGCAAGCACTTGTGTGTAGGGTTCCTCCTTACCTTGATTTCCTCTGCATGTTTTTTGTTAAATGTAGTTCAATGTTATGTGTTATTGGGGAGTCTGTCTTGGTGACTGTTGGTTGTTAACACTGTTCATAACACAAACTAACAAAATTGTCATAACACTGAAGATAAACAGTAATTGGCTCTGTGTTTGAAAAACAATCTAAAATAAATGCATAAGGACATTATATTTAGCGGGTACATTATAAATTTCTTTATTGAATTATACACTTGCTACAACCTGCCCCTTAAACTGTGAGGTGCAAATAGCATTATAAATGTTTTGTGCAAATGCTTATGGAACTGGGGTCAGCTTTGGTGTATTGATGGTGTTTAATCAAAAACAGATATAAGGCATTTTATAATATGTTATATAAATAGCCAAAAGAGAAGAGGTTCATCTACTGAGAGCAGCACTGTGTAACTTGTGCTCTGCTCTTATTATTTTATTTATCATCTTGAGTGAGAGGAACACTATCCCTGTGACCACACTAATATTTTTAAGGAACATTTAAAGAAGTTTCCTTAACACATGGCAGAGCCCCTTGCACCGATGTTTGCAGTTGCACAAAAACAGCCACAATGAATGTTTCACTTAAACACAGCGACCAATGCCATTGATTGAACTATAATAGTTATGAAAAACCTTCACTAGTAGTTCATCCATCACAAGCAGTAAACTGTTTGTCTGGTTCCTCTATGACGACATATGGCTCATACAGGACCCTCCGCTGCAGATCCCCTTGGCTGCCTGCAGCTCTAAGCTCTTATCAGCAGCTATTTGTCTTTGCAGCCTTGTAGCTATAATTATCAGGCAGTGATCGTTCTGTGATCTCCCTCTCCCCTACTTCCTCGCCCTGTTTTCCATTTAGGCCTAAAGACTATTGTCGGTGCACTGATCCAGTCTGTAAAGAAACTGTCGGACGTCATGATCCTCACCTTGTTCTGCCTCAGCGTTTTTGCTCTCATCGGCCTGCAGCTTTTCATGGGAAACCTCAGGCAGAAGTGTGTGCGCATTCCAAGCAATGACACCAACAGCAGCGACGTCATGGAACCCCCCTTCAACTGGACGGAGTACATCAATAATGAAGGTAAGCCCAGTGGAGAGGGAGGAAAGCACTGTAATGCATCAGACAGGCGTGCATAGGTTAACAGGGGTCAACCTAGCATATGGACCAGACAGCTTGGGTCATATCCTGGCTACTTTATATGCAGAGATGGGTCCGGGTGGCAGTGGTGCTGGCGGTTGAGGGTCAGACCGCTGTGATAGGGAGTGACAGCAGGGGCCGGTGGGAGAATGCAACAAATGTGGCGGGATAATTGCCACAGCAATAAAGCCTTTACTTTCACCCCCTGACTACTCTTCATCATTCTCAAGTATCCCATCTGTGTGGCATGAGCAGCCTCGAGTGCCGGGGCAGGGTGAGTCACTGACCGCCAGCAGGATATCAAGGAGACAGCAGCAGCTACATGACAAACTGATGCCAGAGCAAGACGAGGAGGAGAAACAGGATTACAAAACCTTCTCATTTATAATCATTAGAATTAGGATATTTTATGACTATTTTCACTTTTACCTATGCCAATGCAGAAATGTCGGAAAGTAGTTGTGTGTTCGAACCTCTGTGTTTCCTTGTGTCTTCAAATGAGCATACCTGTTTGTCTCCACCTCTAGATAATTACTATTACCTCCCTGGCCGTCGGGACGCTCTGCTCTGTGGGAACGGAACTGGGGCTGGGTAAGATTGGTTTCATTAATAAGTCCGATTAACTGCTGATAAACCGAAGACTGTATTTAATTAAGTGGCTATCATAAAACCCAATAACCAGTTATTTTTATCCTAAAATTGAATGAAAGATATTAATTACAGGACCAGCATGTTTTTCAGGGGCAGATGATTACATAAAATAAGCCATTTATTTGTGTCCTTCAAGGCTTTGTCCAGAGGGCTTCACTTGTCTGAAAGCAGGTCGTAATCCAGACTACGGCTATACCAGCTTTGACACCTTCAGCTGGGCTTTTCTCTCTCTGTTCCGACTCATGACGCAGGACTTCTGGGAAAATCTTTACCAACAGGTTGGCTGAATAATTTCTCAGAACGTTCATTAATCCTTATTGAAATCAAACATTTCAAAACTGAATGCATCGATGACAGCACAGAACAATAATTTGCAAAATGACTGTACAAACATTCCCTAGTAGATAAGAGGACATTTTAAAGTGGTTTACCATTGTGTATTGATAACTAGACCTGTTATGCAAGTATGCTTTGTATTTTGTCAAAGCAATACTTGACCATTGCAAAGCCAACAAACAATGGAAAGACCGTAGCTAAACATGAAATAAGCCGCTCCAAAGAAGCAAACAAAAGGAATAAAGCAGTGCATTGGAGCAATTCTAATCTAACTTTTTCTCTCTTCTGCATTGAATAGACTTTGCGTGCGGCGGGGAAACCCTACATGGTCTTCTTTGTGTTGGTCATCTTCCTGGGCTCCTTCTACCTGGTCAACCTTATCTTGGCCGTGGTGGCCATGGCGTACGACGAGCAGAACCAGGCCACCATCGAGGAGGCTCAGCGGAAGGAAGAGGAGTTCCAGGCCATGCTGGAGCAGCTCAAGAGACAGCAGGAGGAGGCACAGGCACGCTTGGTTTCTCGTAGATTTGTGTCTGTTTAATTTTGGCTGCATGTCCTTGGGTGACCTAGAGAGGGATAATTCAGTACATAGATTTGAAATAGTACAGAAAAGAAACATTATAAACATATTTTTCAACTTTAAAGTAATGAAGAAGGTTTTTTAAGGATTCATATAGGACAGTTCTTTCAGTGTGAGGTGCTATTTTTGCCCTTACTCAGAACAAATGAAAGTCCTGACACCTAGTATGCCATGTATATTGCTTTACAACCTGAGACATGGAATCGGGAAAGGGTTCTACTCTTAAAAAGAAAACAAGACTTACCAACAGCTGAACCAACTTCTGTTAATCCTCTCAAATAAGATGATGTTTATTTAATGTCTTTTATAACATCTACATTTACAATAACAACTGATTTTTTTTAATTGGATAAATAATTGAATCTAGGCAGGTTACTAAAAATGTAACAGTAGACTAAGACACATTATTATGTCACTTGAAAAAATCATTGTCCTCAACCTTTATACAACTTTTTACACTCTGCTCTGCCATAGTGTAATACTTATCCCTCTTTCTCATCCTCATTTGTGTAAGGTTCATTGTCTCCTTATCACTGCTCTTCCTAAAGTCTCCTTCCAAACCCCCCTCTGCTCCTCCTGCTCTTCTTCAGTTTAGTTGTTATTCTTCCCACACAACAGTGGCTTATCAGGCCAGCGCACATTCAGACTTGCTGATGATTTGGCTGAAATCTTGATTGAGTCATTGATAAATTGTTTGGTTTACTTCTCTGAACCTTGGTAAGCAAGTGGTACATATCTGCACAGGACAGCTATATCAATTATATCTAATGCAGACGTTTAGAGGTACTATTTCCATTAAGATTAAGGAAAGACTGAGGAAAAAGGACAAATTTGACAAATTAAAACCACCTTATTATATTTGAGGAACTAAAATGGGATAGGCTACAAATATAACAACCTAACAATATATATCAAAGCAAAGAACTATGGTATTTTAGAAATGTTTTTGAGTTGAAATCATCCATTTTTAGAAGGTTTCTCAGGCTTTTTTGGCAACTCATGCTGCTGCTCTCAGCTGCCAGGCTCTCTCCTCCTAGTCTGCGAGAACCTCTGAGACGGGTTTGATAACGGTTGCCATGTCAACCATGTTTGTGCTCCCATTGGCTGGCAGGTTGCCGCGGCAGCAGCCACAGAGAGCGGCGAGTACAGTGGGAGAGGGGGCCCTACCTCCGAGTCCTCCTCGGGGACGTCTAAGCTCAGCTCGAAGAGTGCCAAGGAGCGGCGCAACAGACGCAAGAAAAGGAAACAGAGGGAGGAGGAGGAGGTGAGGGGGGTCTGCGACAAGTTCCACAAGTCTGAGTCTGAGGACAGCATCAAAAGATCCAGCTTCCGCTTTTCCATCGACGCCAATAGACTCTCATATGAGAAAAGATGTTCTTCACCCAACCAGGTAAGTCTTTTCAAGCGCAAAAATTTAGGGGCAAATGTATATCTAACAATTTCATTTTCTTAAAAACTTACTATTTTCCCTTGTTGTCTCTTTCTCCTGTCAGTCTCTTCTCAGTATTCGGGGATCCCTCTTCTCTCCACGGAGGAACAGCCGAGCCAGTCTATTCAGCTTCCGAGGCCGGGCACGTGACATGGGTTCAGAGAACGACTTTGCAGATGATGAACACAGCACCTTTGAGGAGAGCGACAGCAGGCGGGGTTCCCTGTTCCTGCCGAGGCGCCTCGAGCGTCGCTGCAGCACCATCAGCCAGACTAGCCTTGGGGCGCCCCGGATTGTGCTGCCCGCTAACGGCAAGATGCACTGCACTGTGGACTGCAATGGAGTGGTGTCACTAGTCGGTGGAACATCTGTCACAACCTCTCCTGTAGGTCTCCTGCTGCCTGAGGTGACTTAACGCTTTCATGCTTTATTTTCCCATTAATCTTTTTTTTTTTTTTAAGCCATAGTTCAGTTTACTTTCCCATCCTGACATCTATGACAATTTACTTTATAATGGCGCATATATAATTTATATTTTGATTTGAGTCAAGTTTGTAGAGATGAATAAATTATATTATTATTATTTCATTTTTCCAGGGGACAACTACTGATACTGACCCCAAGAAACGTCGTTCAGGTTTCCGTAAACCATCCATGGATTATTTAGATGAACCAGGTGGCAGGCCACGTGCCATGAGTGTAGCCAGTATCCTCACAAACACTATGGAAGGTCTGAAACAGCGCAATAACCATGATCTTCTATACAGTGTTGCAAAGTATCTTATGTCTTTGCCATTTTTCAGAGCTTGAAGAGTCCAGACAGAAGTGCCCTCCTTGCTGGTATAGATTTGCCAACACCTGTCTGATCTGGGATTGTTGCCCTGCCTGGCTCAAAATCAAGAGGATTGTCAGTATGGTGGTCATGGACCCTTTTGTGGATTTGGCCATTACAATTTGCATCGTTCTGAACACTCTTTTCATGGCTATGGAACATTACCCAATGACTAAAGAATTTGATAATGTCCTTAGTGTTGGAAATCTGGCAAGTATTGTTGCTCAGACCTAAACCAAATCCTCTGAGACAAGCAGCGATTTGAATATAATTTGATATTTATTTCTCTTCTTTCTTTAGGTGTTTACAGGTATTTTCACAGCAGAGATGTGCTTAAAGATCATTGCTTTGGATCCCTACTACTACTTCCAGGAGGGCTGGAACATCTTTGACGGCATCATAGTTAGTCTGAGTTTGATGGAGCTCGGCTTGGCAAATGTGGAAGGCCTGTCTGTGCTCAGGTCTTTCAGATTGGTAAGTATAATATTTGTACAATTGTTTACATAAGTTTACATAATCCCTGTTAAGGTTTCTTTCAGAAAGTATACTCACATATACTTCACATATAACATATTTGAAAAGTTGAGATTTTGCTAAACAAAAGGAATTTTTATTTTTCAGTTAAGAGTCTTTAAACTGGCCAAGTCATGGCCCACCTTAAACATGCTCATCAAGATCATTGGTAATTCGGTGGGTGCCCTCGGAAACCTGACTCTGGTGCTTGCCATTATCGTCTTCATCTTTGCTGTGGTGGGAATGCAGCTGTTTGGGAAGAGTTACAAGGAATGTGTCTGTAAAATAAATAAAGACTGTGAACTACCGCGCTGGCACATGCACGACTTCTTACACTCCTTCCTCATTGTATTCCGAGTGCTGTGTGGAGAGTGGATCGAGACCATGTGGGATTGTATGGAGGTGGCAGGACAGACCATGTGCCTGATTGTCTTCATGATGGTTATGGTCATTGGAAACCTGGTGGTATGAGGTTCTTCCTTTGTATTATGACGTAGTCAAAAACGTTTGCTTTACTGCGTCTCACTGCTGTTTCCTTTCTGCAGGTTCTTAACTTGTTCCTGGCTTTGCTTCTGAGCTCATTCAGTGCTGACAACTTGGCAGCAACTGATGATGACAGTGAAATGAACAACCTGCAAATTGCTGTGGGCCGGATCCAGAGGGGGATCGCCTTTGTCAAATCATCAGTGCGACAGTTCCTCCGGAGCCTTTGCTTTGGCAGAGGTGGAAAAGGTTCTGGTCTGGCTGAGGAGAGCAAACCTCTAGACGAACTGCACAGCAACGGCAAAGGCAACTGCATCTCCAACCACACATCAGTGGAGATCACCAAAGACCCAAGTGGGCTGTGTATGACCGAGGGCAATGGGCGGCCCGGAGGAGGGTTGATGGTTGGAGTTGGTGTGGACACAGTGAAATACCCATTGGAGGAATGTGACTACATGTCTTTTATACATAATCCAACCCTTACTGTGACAGTGCCTATAGCTGTGGGCGAGTCAGACTTTGAGAACCTGAACACGGAAGATTTCAGCAGTGACTCATCAGATGTGGAGGGCAGTAAAGAGGTAAGATTTCCTTGATATGGTGGCAGATGCTGTGTCACTTTGTAAGGAGTAGGATTTAATTAGCAATATCCTATTTATGAAAGAGCTTTGACTAGAAGGTGGCCTTTACTGCAAACTGATTGATATGATAACAAGCTTAACCACTGAGGAATGAGTTTATATTTAAAAACAGATAAATATATACCACATATCTTTATGATTAGTTGTTTGTGTTGCCAGGCCAACAGAGCATGGGACTGTGTCTTAGGTGTGATGCCAATTCACTTGTTTCAAAACAAGCCACTAGACTCTTCCCAGCTTTACATTTACATTTAGTCATTTAGCAGATGCTTTTATCCAAAGCGACTTACAAGTGAGGAAAACAATTGAAGCAATTTTAACAACACAAGGTAACAAAAGTGACAAAAAACTAGTCAGTTAAAACCTAGCACAGTATACAAAGCTAAGGATAAGAAAAGTTTTTTCTTTTTTTTATTGTTTTATTTTTTTAAGAAAAGGAATAGATAAAAAGAAAGTAGAATTCA